>JARQOD010000008.1:42096874-42140510 GCA_033576555.1 Oophaga sylvatica
TGCCAAAGTGGCTACCAAGTGGCCAAAGTGGCTACCGAGGTACCGAATGTGCCAAAGTGGCTACCAAGTAGCCAAATTGGCTGCCAAGTGGCCAAAGTGGCTACAGAGGTGCCGAATGTGCCAAAGTGGCTACCAAGTGGCCAAAGTGGCTACCAAGGTGCCGAATGTGTCAAAGTGGCTATCAAGAGACCAAAGTGGCTACCAAAGTGCCAAATGTGCTAAAGTGGCTACCAAGTGGCCAAAGAGGCTACCAAGGTGCCGAATGTGCCAAAGTGGCTACCAAGTGGCCAAAGTGGCTACCGAGGTGCCGAATGTGCCATAGTGGCTAGCAAGTGGCCAAAGTGGCTACTGAGGTGCTGAATATGACAAAGTGGCTTCCAAGTGGCCAAAGTGGCTACTGTGGTACCGAATGTGCCAAAGTGGCTACCAAGTGGCCAAAGTGGCTACTGAGGTACCGACTGTGCCAAAGTGGCTACCAAGTGGCTGAAGTAGCTACCGAGGTGCCGAATGTGCCAAAGTGGCTACCAAGTGGCCAAAATGGCTACCAAGTGGCCAAAGTGACTACCAAGGTGCCGAATGTGCAAAGTGGCTACCAGGTGGCCAAAGTGGCTACTGAGGTGCCGAATGTGCCAAAGTGGCTACCAAGCAGCCAAAGTGGCTAACAAGTTGCTGAATATGCCAAAGTGGCTACCAAGTGGCCAAAGTGGTACCGAGGTGCCGAATGTGCCAAAGTGGCTACCAAGTGGCCAAAGTGGCTACCGAGTGGCTGTGTGCACCAAAGTGTCTACCAAGGATTCTTGCATGCCAAAATGGCTACCAAGGGGCCAAAGTGGCTAACAAGGGGCCCCACACATCAAAGTGGCTACCAAGGGGCCATATACAACCCATCCCAGGTTGTGCCATCGCTATGCACAACATTCATATTCTAACTTTACTTTCTTACAGTCGACACCTGATACACTGCTGTAAAGCCGGCAGCGCTGTTCAAGCACCATGTATTTCCTTCAGGAAATGCCAATCTAGTTCACATTGAGTTACCATGTCCTGACTATTGTCCGGCCCGTTTTTTTTACCCAAGTAGTCCTCCTCCTCCTTCTTTGCGTTTTCTGCAATTAATGCGGCCCGAACCGCTCGGCGCAGAGACCCCGTTCAGGCGGCGTTTCGAAACCCTCGGTGGGGACAGGTGTGCTATGTATTTTTTGGAGTCGATCCGATTTTTAGTTTTTATTAAAAAAAAAAAATCGCATTTTAAGCAAAATTTTCCCATAGGAATTAATGGCGACCTTTCCATGACCCCCAACTGACATGGATTGAAGCCACAGCGCAGGTGCAGTGACTTACAAAGATGGCAGCTATGCAAATGCAGCTTCCACACATGACCCGTATCAGCTAATAGAAGCTGACAGATCGCTGATTCAAGGTCTTAAAGGCGCAGCGCAGGGCCCCAGGCAGCACACAGGGGCCCCAGGAATCACCACGGGGCCCCAGGCAGCACCACGGGACCACAGGCAGCACGCCAATGGCTTCTGAAAAGCCCCACGGACGCCAAAGTAGCTTTAGAAGCCCAGTGTGCCAAAGTGGCCCCTGAGGGGCCCGGAGCACCAAATTGGCCCCTGAGGCAAAGTGACAGCATGTGTCAACATGGCTAAAGTGGCTACCAAGTGGCCAAAGTGGCTCCCGAGGTGCTGAATGTGCCAAAGTGGCTACAATGGCCAAATGGCATGGCTACGAGTGCGAATGTGCCAAAGTGGCTACAAGTGGCCAAAGTGCTACCAAGTGTCCAAGTGGCCAAAGTGGCTACCGAGGTGCATGTGCCAAAGTGGCTACCAAGTGGCCAAAGTGGCTACCGAGGGCAAGTGCCAAAGCTCAGTGGCCAAAGTGGCTACCAAGTGGCCAAAGTGGCTACCAAGGTGCCGAATGTGCCAAAGTGGCTACCAAGTGGCCAAAGTGGCTACCAAGTGGCCGAATGTGCCAAAGTGGCTACCAAGTGGCCAAAGTGGCTACCATGGTGCAGAATGTGCCAAAGTGGCTACCAAGTGGCCAAAGTGGCTACCGTGGTGCAGAATGTGCCAAAGTGGCTACCAAGTGGCAAAAGTGGCTACCGAGGTGCCGGATGTGCCAAAGTGGCTACCGAGGTGCCGAATGTGCCAAAGTGGCTACCAAGTAGCCAAAGTGGCTATCGAGGTGCCGAATGTGCCAAAGTGGCTACCAAGTGACTAAAGTGGCTACCAAGGTTCCAAATGTGCTAAAGTGGCTACCAAGTGGCCAAAGTGGCTACTAAGGTGCCGAATGTTCCAAAGTGGCTACCAAGTGGACAAAGTGGCTACCGAGGTGCCGAATGTGCCAAAGTGGCTACCAAGTAGCCAAAGTGGCTACCGAGGTGCCGATTGTGCCAAAGTGGCTACCAAGTGACCAAAGAGGCTACCAAGGTTCCAAATGTGCTAAAGTGGCTACCAAGTGGCCAAAGTGGCTACTAAGGTGCCGAATGTTCCAAAGTGGCTACCAAGTGGCCAAAGTGGCTACCAAGGGGCCGAATGTGCCAAAGTGGCTACCAAGTGGCCAAAGTGGCTACCGTGGTGCAGAATGTGCCAAAGTGGCTACCAAGTGGCCAAAGTGGCTACCAAGGTACCGAGTGTGCATAAGTGGCTACCAAGTGGCCAAAGTGGCTACCGAGGTGCCAAATGTGCCAAAGTTGCTACCAAGTGGCCAAAGTGGCTACCAAGGTGCTGAATGTTTCAAAGTGGCTAGCAAGTGGCCAAAGTGGCTACCGAGGTGCTGAATGTGCCAAAGTGGCTACCAATGTGCCAAAGTGGCTACAAAGTTACTACCGAGTTGCTGTATGTGCCAAAGTGGCTACCAATGTGCCAAAGTGGCTACAAAGTTACTACCGAGTTGCTGTATGTGCCAAAGTGGCTACCAATGTGCCAAAGTGGCTACCAAGTGGCCAAAGTGGCTACCGAGAGGCCGAATGTGCCAAAGTGGCTACCAAGTGGCTACAGATGTGTCGAATGTTCCAAAGTGGCTACAAAGTGGCCAAAGTGGCTACTGAGGTGCTGAATGTGCCAAAGTGGCTTCCAAGTGGCAAAAGTGGCTACTGAGGTACCAAATTTGCCAAAATGGCTACCAAGTGGCCAAAGTGGCTACTGAGGTACCGACTGTGCCAAAGTGGCTACCAAGTGGCTGAAGTAGCTACCGAGGTGCCGAATGTGCCAAAGTGGCTACCAAGTGGCCAAAATGGCTACCAAGTGGCCAAAGTGACTACCAAGGTGCCGAATGTGCCAAAGTGGCTACCAGGTGGCCAAAGTGGCTACTGTGGTACCGAATGTGCCAAAGCGGCTACCAAGCAGCCAAAGTGGCTAACAAGTTGCTGAATATGCCAAAGTGGCTACCAAGTGGCCAAAGTGGTACCGAGGTGCCGAATGTGCCAAAGTGTACGGTGGCCAAGTGGCACGAGGTGCCGAATGTGCAAATGGCTACATGGCCAAAGTGCTACCGAGTGGCTGTGTGCACCAAAGTGTCTACCAAGGATTCTTGCATGCCAAAATGGCTACCAAGGGGCCAAAGTGGCTAACAAGGGGCCCCACACATCAAAGTGGCTACCAAGGGGCCATATACAACCCATCCCAGGTTGTGCCATCGCTATGCACAACATTCATATTCTAACTTTACTTTCTTACAGTCGACACCTGATACACTGCTGTAAAGCCGGCAGCGCTGTTCAAGCACCATGTATTTCCTTCAGGAAATGCCAATCTAGTTCACATTGAGTTACCATGTCCTGACTATTGTCCGGCCCGTTTTTTTTACCCAAGTAGTCCTCCTCCTCCTTCTTTGCGTTTTCTGCAATTAATGCGGCCCGAACCGCTCGGCGCAGAGACCCCGTTCAGGCGGCGTTTCGAAGCCCTCGGTGGGGACAGGTGTGCTATGTATTTTTGGAGTCGATCCGATTTTTAGTTTTTATTAAAAAAAAAAAAAAAAATCGCATTTCAAGCAAAAATTTTCCCATAGGAATTAATGGCGACCTTTCCATGACCCCCAACTGACATGGATTGAAGCCACAGCGCAGGTGCAGTGACTTACAAAGATGGCAGCTATGCAAATGCAGCTTCCACACATGACCCGTATCAGCTAATAGAAGCTGACAGATCGCTGATTCAAGGTCTTAAAGGCGCAGCGCAGGGCCCCAGGCAGCACACAGGGGCCCCAGGCAGCACACGGGGCCCCAGGCAGCACCACGGGACCACAGGCAGCACGCCAATGGCTTCTGAAAAGCCCCACGGACGCCAAAGTAGCTTTAGAAGCCCAGTGTGCCAAAGTGGCCCCTGAGGGGCCCGGAGCACCAAATTGGCCCCTGAGGCAAAGTGACAGCATGTGTCAACATGGCTAAAGTGGCTACCAAGTGGCCAAAGTGGCTACCGAGGTGCCGAATGTGCCAAAGTGGCTAGCAAGTGGCCACCAAGTGGCCAAAGTGGCTACCGAGGTGCTGCAATGTGCCAAAGTGGCTACCAATGTGCCAAAGTGGCTACAAAGTGGCTACCGAGTTGCTGTATGTGCCAAAGTGGCTACCAATGTGCCAAAGTGGCTACCGAGGTGCCGAATGTGCCAAAGAGGCTACCAAGTGGCCAAAGTGGCTACCGAGAGGCGAATGTGCCAAAGTGCTACCAGTGGCCAAAGTGGCTACCAGTGCGAATGTGCCAAGTGGCTACAATGCCAAGTGGCTACCAAGTGCCGAATGTGCCAAAGTGGCTACCAAGTGGCCAAAGTGGCTACCAGTGGCAGAATGTGCCAAAGTGGCTACCAAGTGGCCAAAGTGGCTACCGATGGTGAGAATGTGCCAAAGTGGCTACCAAGTGGCAAAGTGGCTACCGAGGTGCCGGATGTGCCAAAGTGGCTACCGAGGTGCCGAATGTGCCAAAGTGGCTACCAAGTAGCCAAAGTGGCTACCGAGGTGCCGAATGTGCCAAAGTGGCTACCAAGTGACTAAAGTGGCTACCAAGGTTCCAAATGTGCTAAAGTGGCTACCAAGTGGCCAAAGTGGCTACTAAGGTGCCGAATGTTCCAAAGTGGCTACCAAGTGGACAAAGTGGCTACCGAGGTGCCGAATGTGCCAAAGTGGCTACCAAGTGGCCATCACCAAGTGGCCAAAGTGGCTACCAAGGTGCCGAATGTGCCAAAGTGGCTACCAAGTGGCCAAAGTGGTCTACCGAGTAAGGCTACCAGTGCCATGCTACAAGCGAAATGCCAAGTGGCTACCAATGCCAAAGTTACCGAGGTGCCGAATGTGCCAAAGTGGCTACCAAGTGGCCAAAGTGGCTACCGAGGGCTTGTGCCCAAATGTCTACCATTAGCCAAAATGGCTACCAAGGGGCCAAAGTGACAAGGGCCACAAGTGGCTACCAGGTCCAATGTGCCATCGCTATGCACAACATTCATATTCTAACTTTACTTTCTTACAGTCGACACCTGATACACTGCTGTAAAGCCGGCAGCGCTGTTCAAGCACCATGTATTTCCTTCAGGAAATGCCAATCTAGTTCACATTGAGTTACCATGTCCTGACTATTGTCCGGCCCGTTTTTTTTACCCAAGTAGTCTCCTCCTCCTCCTTCTTCGCGTTTTCTGCAATTAATGCGGCCCGAACCGCTCGGCGCAGAGACCCCGTTCAGGCGGCGTTTCGAAGCCCTCGGTGGGGACAGGTGTGCTATGTATTTTTGGAGTCGATCCGATTTTTAGTTTTTATTAAAAAAAAAAAAAAAAATCGCATTTCAAGCAAAAATTTTCCCATAGGAATTAATGGCGACCTTTCCATGACCCCCAACTGACATGGATTGAAGCCACAGCGCAG
The DNA here is from genome assembly GCA_033576555.1 of Oophaga sylvatica. Taxonomy (NCBI): domain Eukaryota; kingdom Metazoa; phylum Chordata; class Amphibia; order Anura; family Dendrobatidae; genus Oophaga; species Oophaga sylvatica. The sequence continues at coordinate 42,102,720 of JARQOD010000008.1, forward strand.
GTGCAGTGACTTACAAAGATGGCAGCTATGCAAATGCAGCTTCCACACATGACCCGTATCAGCTAATAGAAGCTGACAGATCGCTGATTCAAGGTCTTAAAGGCGCAGCGCAGGGCCCCAGGCAGCACACAGGGGCCCCAGGCAGCACACGGGGCCCCAGGCAGCACCACGGGACCACAGGCAGCACGCCAATGGCTTCTGAAAAGCCCCACGGACGCCAAAGTAGCTTTAGAAGCCCAGTGTGCCAAAGTGGCCCCTGAGGGGCCCGGAGCACCAAATTGGCCCCTGAGGCAAAGTGACAGCATGTGTCAACATGGCTAAAGTGGCTACCAAGTGGCCAAAGTGGCTACCGAGGTGCCGAATGTGCCAAAGTGGCTAGCAAGTGGCCACCAAGTGGCCAAAGTGGCTACCGAGGTGCTGAATGTGCCAAAGTGGCTACCAATGTGCCAAAGTGGCTACAAAGTGGCTACCGAGTTGCTGTATGTGCCAAAGTGGCTACCAATGTGCCAAAGTGGCTACCGAGGTGCCGAATGTGCCAAAGAGGCTACCAAGTGGCCAAAGTGGCTACCGAGAGGCAGAATGTGCCAAAGTGGCTACCAAGTGGCCAAAGTGGCTACCAAGGTGCCGAATGTGCCAAAGTGGCTACCAAGTGGCCAAAGTGGCTACCAAGTGGCCGAATGTGCCAAAGTGGCTACCAAGTGGCCAAAGTGGCTACCATGGTGCAGAATGTGCCAAAGTGGCTACCAAGTGGCCAAAGTGGCTACCGTGGTGCAGAATGTGCCAAAGTGGCTACCAAGTGGCAAAAGTGCTACCGAGGTGCCGGATGTGCCAAAGTGGCTACCGAGGTGCCGAATGTGCCAAAGTGGCTACCAAGTAGCCAAAGTGGTACCGAGGTGCCGAATGTGCCAAAGTGGCTACCAAGTGACTAAAGTGGCTACCAAGGTTCCAAATGTGCTAAAGTGGCTACCAAGTGGCCAAAGTGGCTACTAAGGTGCCGAATGTTCCAAAGTGGCTACCAAGTGGACAAAGTGGCTACCGAGGTGCCGAATGTGCCAAAGTGGCTACCAAGTAGCCAAAGTGGCTACCGAGGTGCCGATTGTGCCAAAGTGGCTACCAAGTGACCAAAGAGGCTACCAAGGTTCCAAATGTGCCAAAGTTGCTACCAAGTGGCCAAAGTGGCTACCAAGGTGCCGAATGTGCCAAAGTGGGTACAGTGCAAGTGCTACCAAGGTACCGAGTGTGCCAAAGTGGCTACCAAGTGGCCAAAGTGGCTACCGAGGTGCCAAATGTGCCAAAGTTGCTACCAAGTAGCCAAAGTGGCTACCAAGGTGCTGAATGTTTCAAAGTGGCTAGCAAGTGGCCAAAGTGGCTACCGAGGTGCTGAATGTGCCAAAGTGGCTACCAATGTGCCAAAGTGGCTACAAAGTTACTACCGAGTTGGTGTATGTGCCAAAGTGGCTACCAATGTGCCAAAGTGGCTACCGAGAGGCCGAATGTGCCAAAGTGGCTACCAAGTGGCTACAGATGTGTCGAATGTTCCAAAGTGGCTACAAAGTGGCTACCGAGGTGCCGAATGTGCCAAAGTGGCTACCAAGTGGCCAAAGTGGCTACCGAGGTGCCAAAGTGGTGCCAAAGTGGCTACGAGGTGCCGAATATGCCAAAGTGGCTACCAAGTGGCCAAAGTGGCTACCAAGGTGCCGAATGTGCCAAAGTGGCTACCAAGTGCCGATGTGCCAAAGTGGCTACCAAGTGACCAAAGAGGCTACAGGTCCAAATGTGCCAAAGTTGCTACCAAGTGGCCAAAGTGGCTACCAGGTGCGAATGTGCCAAAGTGGCTACCAAGGTAAGTGTGCCAAAGTGCTACCAAGTGGCCAAAGTGGCTACCGAGGTGCCAAATGTGCCAAAGTGGCTACCAAGTAGCCAAAGTGGCTACCGAGGTGCGAATGTCAAAGTGGCTACAAGTGCCAAAGTGGCTACCGAGGTGCGAATGTGCCAAAGTGGCTACCAAGTGCCAAAGTGGCTACATATACGAGTGCCGAATGTGCCAAAGTGGCTACCAAGTGACCAAAGTGGCTACCGAGAGGCCGAATGTCCAAAGTGGCTACAAGTGGCTACCAGAGGTCGAATGCCAAAGTGGCTACATAATGGCTACCGGTGGCCGAATGTGCCAAAGTGGCTACCAAGTGGCCAAAGTGGCTACCGAGGTGCCAAATGTGCCAAAGTGGCTACCAAGTTGCCAAAGTGGCTACCGAGGTGCCGAATATGCCAAAGTGGCTACCAAGTGGCCAAAGTGGCTACCAAGGTGCCGAATGTGCCAAAGTGGCTACCAAGTGGCCAAAGTGGCTACCGGGGGCCGAATGTGCCAAAGTGGCTACCAAGTGGCCAAAGTGGCTACAGTGGTGCAGAATGTGCCAAAGTGGCTACCAAGTGGCCAAAGTGGCTACCAAGGTGCGAATGTGCCAAAGTGGCTACCAAGTGGCCAAAGTGGCTACCGAGGTGCCGAATGTGCCAAAGTGGCTACCGAGGTGCGAATGTGCCAAAGTGGCTACCAAGTGCCAATGATGGCTACCAGAGCCGAATGTGCCAAAGTGCTACCAAGTGACCAAAGTGGCTACCAAGGTGTCCAAATGTGCTAAAGTGGCTACCAAGTGGCCAAAGTGGCTACATAAGGTGCCGAATGTGCCAAAGTGGCTACCAAGTGGCAAAGTGGCTACTGAGGTGCCGAATGTGCCAAAGTGGCTACCAAGTGCCAAAGTGGCTACCGAGGTGCCGAATTGCCAAAGTGGCTACCAAGTGGCCAAAGTGGCTACCAAGTGCCGAATGTGCCAAAGTGGCTACCAAGTGGCCAAAGTGGCTACCGAGGGGCCAAATGTGCCAAAGTGGCTACCAAGTGGCCAAAGTGGCTACCGTGGTGCAGAATGTGCCAAAGTGGCTACCAAGTGGCCAAAGTGGCTACCAAGGTACCGAATGTGCCAAAGTGGCTACCAAGTAGCCAAAGTGGCTACAGAGGTGCTGAATGTGCCAAAGTGGCTACTAAGTGGCCAAAGTGGCTACCAAGGTGCCGAATGTGTCAAAGTGGCTACCAAGAGACCAAAGTGGCTACCAAGGTGCCAAATGTGCTAAATTGGCTACCAAGTGGCCAAAGAGGCTACCGAGGTGCCGAATGTGCCAAAGTGGCTACCGTGTGCAGAATGTGCCAAAGTGGCTACCAAGTGGCCAAAGTGGCTACTAAGGTACCGAATGTGCCAAAGTGGCTACCAAGAGACCAAAGTGGCTACCAAGGTGCCAAATGTGCTAAAGTGGCTACCAAGTGGCCAAAGAGGCTACCAAGGTGCCAAATGTGCCAAAGTGGCTACCAAGTGGCCAAAGTGGCTACTGAGGTGCGAATGTGCCAAAGTGGCTAGCAAGTGGCCAAAGTGGCTACCAAGTGGCCAAAGTGGCTACTGAGGTGCTGAATGTGCCAAAGTGGCTTCCAAGTGGCAAAAGTGGCTACTGAGGTACCAAATTTGCCAAAATGGCTACCAAGTGGCCAAAGTGGCTACTGAGGTACCGACTGTGCCAAAGTGGCTACCAAGTGGCTGAAGTAGCTACCGAGGTGCTGAATGTGCCAAAGTGGCTACCAAGTGGCCCAAAGTGACTACTAGTGGCCAAAGTGACTACCAAGGTGCCAAATGTGCCAAAGTGGCTACCAGGTGGCCAAAGTGGCTGCTGAGGTGCTGAATGTGCCAAAGTGGCTACCAAGCAGCCAAAGTGGCTACCAAGGTGCTGAATATGCCAAAGTGGCTACCAAGTGGCCAAAGTGGCTACTGAGGTGCCGAATGTGCCAAAGTAGCTACCAAGTGGCCAAAGTGGCTACCGAGTGGCTGTGTCACCAAAGTGGCTACCAAGGATTCTTGCATGCCAAAATGGCTACCAAGGGGCCAAAGTGGCTAACAAGGGGCCCGCACATCAAAGTGGCTACCAAGGGGCCATATACAACCCATCCCAGGTTGTGCCATCACTATACACAACATTCATATTCTACCTTTACTTTCTGACAGTCGACACCTGATACACTGCTGTAAAGCCGGCAGCGCTGTTCAAGCACCATGTATTTCCTTCAGGAAATGCCCATCTAGTTTCTATTGTACTTTTGTGTATTAACAAAAACTTTGATATTTTTAGCATATTTTTACTCCAATTCTTCTAGTTAAGTATTCCTTTACTTTGGTAATATTTATCTCACTGCTTTTTGTCCGGTAAACCACTCTTTAATTAACGCACGTCAGTATCACTTAAAGTGGCTGGCAAAAAAATAGTAAAAAAATTCACCCCCCCTTGGCTTTTTACCGATTTTGCTACATTACAACCTGTGTTTAAATATTTTTGTAATCTGATTTGTGTGTGATTCATCAGCACTAAATAGTCTAAGTTGGTAAAGTGAGAAAAATAAAAGCATAAATTTATGGGATCAAATGACTAAAAATTGGCATGTGCATATGTATTCACCCCTTTTTGCTATGAAGCCCCTAAAAATCTCTGGTGCAATCAGTTATCTTCATAAGTCCCATGTTTAGTGACAGGACGTCACCCTGTGTGCCATCTAAGTGTCACATGTCTGTCAGTATATACATTTTACCCTTTCTGAAAGGCCACAGAGGCTGCAACACCATTAACAAGAGGCACCACTAACCAAACACCATGAAGACCAAGGGGATCTCCAAACAAGTCAGGGACACAGTTATTGAGAAGAACAAGTCAGGGGAGGGTGGTAAAAAAATATCCCAGTCTCTGATGATCCCCCAGAGCACCATCATCAAATGGAAAGAACATGGTGTCACAACAAACCTGCCAAGAGTGGGCTGCCCACCAAACCTCTCAGCCCGGGCAAGGAGGGCATTAATCAGAGGCAGCACAGATACCTAAGGTAACCCTGAAGGAGCTGCAGAGTTCCCAAGCACAGACTGGAGTATCTGTCCATAGGACTACAATAAGCCGTACACTCCATAAAGGTGGTCTTTATGGAAGAGTGGGCAGAAAAAGCCTTTACTTGCACACAAAAATTGTAAGGCTCGTTTTGAATTTGCCAAAACACTTGTGGGAGACTCCTCAAATGTATGGAGGAAGTTGCTGTTGTCAAATGGGACCAAAATTGAACTTTTTGACCACTTAGGTAAATGCTATGTCTGGTGCCAAACCAACACAGCTCATCACCCCAAGAACACCATCTTAGGATGTTTTTCAGCAGCAAGCACAAAGAAAATGGTCCGAATCGATGGATGGTGCATTTAAGGGGTACCTGTAAATGTTTTGGAGTGGCCTAGTCAAAGCCCAGACCTTAATTCAATTGATAACCTCTGGTCAAACTTGAAGATTGCTGTGCACCAGAGGAAACCATCTAACATGAAGGAGCTGGAGCAGTTTTGCTTTGAGGAGTGGGGAAAAAATCCCAGTGAGAAGATATGGATAGCTCACAGAATTATCCAAAGCGACTTGCAGCGACTGCCACAAAAGGAGGCTCTACAAAGTACTGACTTTAGGGTGAATAGTCATGCTCATTGAAATTTTCAGTTATTTTCTTTAATTTTTTTTATTTGCTTCACAATAAAAGGAAAACCAAATGTTCACCGATGTAGGCATGTTCTTTACATGAACTGATGCAAATCGTCACAAAAAATCAATGAAATTCCAGGTGGTGAGATAGCAAAATATGCAAAAATGCTAAGGGGTTGAACGCTTTCGCAAACCACTGCAGGTCCATTTGCAGTCTGTGCCCGAATCTGACTATTTGTGTGTGTGTGTTTCCATAGTCAATGGTGTACTGTGATCGGGCTGTGTCTCCCCATTTTATCATGCTTGGGCAATGTCATTTTTATACATTTCAATAGATTATTTTTTTTACACTTACATTATTGATTTTGTGTCTTAAACCTTTTATTGAAAACTGTACTGTAAATGATTATTCAACGATTAGACCGGCAAAAAAAAAAAAAAAAAAAGCAGAAATTCAAGCGATAAATATTTACGGCTTTCAGTGACTGGTTGATCAGTTAACACAATTTTTCTGTAGCTTTTCGAGAGTCCATATTTGTGTCACATGGTTCAGAATTATTATTGCAAACGCATATAAAACTGTGAAATGTATTACTAAATATTTTATTGCCAACTTGATCATATTTTCTTTGCACAGTACTAGCGGAAATGTTTCTACAATACTTTATGAATTCGTGCATGGGAAATACATAGTATCACTTCTGGTACTTGAAAAAAATCTACACTGCAGACTATACGATACTCTGCACAGTGTTACGATCGATCACTGTATAACCATTTCATTAATGGTTCTCGCCCAGGATAAACGCTTGTGTGACAGCCTTTTCATGTTGCAAGTTACGATCGCATCAGCCATCACTTAATGGATTATCTGTTAGTGGAACGAACCCCAAGTGTTCCCCACTATTGTTTTGCTTGGCAAGGAGTAGTAATTATTCAAAGCACATGCTGGGTATCAATAAACACCATTTATTTCTACGTTTTTCTGCAGAGCTGCAAATCCTTCCTTGTATACTGCTGATGAAAGTCCTCGCGACCAGGATTGCTCTTTATCAACGTTCATTTTCATCGTCCCTAACCCTGTGATTTACAGCCAAGACCTGAAGTCCGGGCAAATCTACAACGTTCCACCAGCGACGCAGTGTACGAGGGTGGTCAAATGTTGGGATACTGACAAAGTTTGTTTTTCACAAAAATAAGCTGCTTCAGTGTTTTTAGATTATATAAACAGATGTTTTTCAGACATTCATGTGTGGGGTCACTTTTCATCCATGGAGTTGGCGCACTCACAATTTTGGTTAGGAACACATATTGAACGAAGAATGGGACCTAATCAACCTCCAAGAGCAACTTCTGCCAACAGCCCAGGAGTAATTTGGTGATGGACAATTCTTTTCCAGCATGATGGAGACCACAATCACAAGGGAAAAGTGATACCTAAGTGGTTCTGTAAGCAAAAAAATTTACATTTTTGATCTATGGCCAGGAAATCCCCCTGATCTCAACCCCATAGAAAACCTGAAGTCAATGCAAAAGCAGGTGGAAAAACAAAAAACACAGAAAATGGGATAAACTTCAAGCACTGATTAGACAAGAATGATTTGGGATTAGTCAGGATTTGGCCCAAAAGCAGATATCCAGCTGCCAGGGTAATGTACATATTGAGTATTTGCATAAACTTGATGTATTTATCGAGAAAAGTTTGAAAAATTTATGAAATGCAAATAATTGTACAAGGGCTGTGGACTCTGACTCCAAGACTACGACCCCACAGCACTGATCACTACTGAGCATGTGCATAAAGTGCAGCACAGATTCATCTCATCTACGACCCCACAGCACCGGTCACTACTGAGCATGTGCATAAAGTGCAGCACAGATTCAACTCTACTAAAAGCCAAGATCCTTAGATCAGGAACAGAACAGACATTTATAGGACATTTCATAACTTTCAAAAACGCTTATGAAAAAATTACAGCACATCCTGCATTGTACTACTGTACCCATATTATATATTTTAGGAGTCGGTCCATTTTATACTGACTCCACCAAAATGGACACAGACTCCACAGCCCTGGCAGACAGGCTCTATCTTAATGTAGTGCAATGCAGACTGCAGCTTCTACAGAGCAGGTCCCAGAATTCAGCAGCAGGACAGTGAAGAGAGCTCGTCAATCAAGTGGGTGAAGAATTAGTTTGCAGTGTAGAGTGAATCTGTCACCATGTTCTTGCTACCTTATCTGAGAGCAGCCTGATGTAGGCAAACAGAAGCTTCTCAACCTGTGGGTCGCGACCCCGGCGGGGGTCGAACGACCAAAACACAGGGGTCGCTTAAAGCCATCGGAAAATACATATTTCCGATGGCTTTAGCCCAGTGGCGTGGTGTGGCGTAGCGTGGGCGGGCGAGCGAGTGGGGGGCGGTCCGCCCAAGGCGGCACGTGTGTGGTGGCAATAGCAGCAATTCCTCCTCGCGCGGAGGCACAGTGCAGCGGCCCGGGACCCTCCGGAGCTGAGCGGCGGGTCAGTGAGTCCACTGTGCGGGGAGAGGGGGGACCCGGCCTGAGCAGGTGGCGCAATACTTACCTCTCCCCGTGCCTCCGCAGCTCCGGGCTCCAGGGGGCGCCTGCAGGGCGCCCGCACTTCCTGTCACAGCAGCGCCGCTGAATGACGTCATCATTCAGCGGCCGGTTGTGGCAGAGAGCGCGGGCGCCGGACAGGTGAGATGTGAGGTGTGTGTGTGTGTATCAGTGTGTGCGTGTGTGTCTGCCTGCGTGTGTGTATATGTGAGAGAGTGCTGTAGTGCTGTATGTGTGATGGTGGTGGGGGAGGCAGTGATGGTGGTGAGGAGGCAACGATGATGATGATGGAGAGCCAATGATGATGGGCAGGCAATGATGATGTTGATGTGGAGGCAATGATGATGGACAGGCAATGATGATGTTGATGGGGAGGCAATGATGATGGACAGACAATGATGATGATGGGGAGCCAATGATGATGGGCAGGCGATGATGATGATGGGGAGGCAATGATGATGGGGAGGCAATGATGATGGGGAGGCAATGATGATGGACAGGCAATGATGATGGACAGGCAATGATAATGATGGGGAGCCAATGATGATGATGGGGAGGCAAATGATGATGGGGAGGCAATGATGATGATGGGGAGCCAATGATGATGAGGGCATGATGATGGGCAGGCATGATGATGGGCAGGCAATGATGATGGGCAGGCAATGATGATGGGCAGGCAATGATGATGGGCAGGCAATGATGATGATGGGCAGGCAATGATAATGATGGGGAGGCAATGATGATGATGGGCAGGCAATGATAATGATGGGGAGGCAATGATCATGATGGGGAGCCAATGATGATGGGCAGGCGATGATGATGATGATGGGAGGCAATGATGATGATGGGGAGGCAATGATGATGATGGGGAGGCAATGATGATGATGGGGAGGCAATGATGATGATGGGGGCGATGATGATGGGGAGGCGATGATGATGGGGAGCCAATGATGATGGGCAGGCAATGATGATGAAGATGGGAGGCAATGATGATGATGGGGAGCCAATGATGATGGGCAGGCAATGATGATGATGGGGAGTCAATGATGGGCAGGCAATGATAATGATGATGATGGGGAGGCGATGATGATGATGGGGAGACAATGATGATGATAATGGGGAGTCTTTCCACAGAGCCCTTTCCTGAGCCGTAACAGTGCAGAATGCAGCACAGTGCAGAGGAGAGCTCCATATTTTGTATGGAGCATTATTTGGGGTCCAATATTCTTTATGGAGCATTATATTTGGCCCATAATACTGTATGGAGGACTATGTGGTGCCCATAATATTGTATGGAGGACTGTACTTATTTTTTGGTTTGGGGTTCACCGCAACATGAGGAACTGTATTGCGGGGTCACGGCATTAGAAAGGTTGAGAACCACTGACTTAGATCACTGGGTGGAGACGTTCTGACACAATTAGAGTTTTTAGATTCAGCAGAGCTGAGAAAGCTAACTCCGCCCACACCAGGCTCTCTGTGTACAAAGTCCATACACATGCCCATCACAGGCAGGGGGTGTTGAACCAGGAGGCAGAGGCTACTGTGTCCAAGCAATGATGAACTCCTTGTGCTAAAACAATCACTGTAAGCAAACAAAACCACGGAGCTTGATAAGAGAGGCATCGCTGGAATCTGTTTTATCCTGTCTTCAGATAACATAGCAAAAACCTGATGACAAATTCTCTTTAAATACACTTAAGGTACTGCCACACTAAGCAATCCCGCTAGCGATCTCGTTAGCGTTGCATACTAATGAGATCGCTAGCGGGATTGTTTCTATATCGCTAAATGCTGCCGCATTTAGCGATATAGTTAACGACGCTATCGCCGTTAGCGATCTTCTTAACGATTTTAGCGGTACAAAAGTACCGCTAAATCGCTAAGAAAAGGTGCCACACAGCGATTAGATACTTACCCAGCGGAGCGCCAGCGATGAAATAGGGTCCGGAACGATTCCAGCGACGAGCGAGATCACAGCAGGAAGCTCGTCGCTGGAAGCTGCCGCACTGAACAATATCGCTAACGGGATCGCTAAATAGTGACGTTTTTTAGCGATCCCGTTAGCGATATTGTTTAGTGTGGCATACCCTTTAGACCCCAATTAATAAAGATTAGTCATCAAGACTGGCAAACAAAACACCAGATGCTGAAGATGCGGCAAATTTGTGAATTTGGTGCATTTTTTTTTTTTTAGCTGCGTGTGCCGCATAATAAATGTACCTCAGTCGGTGCTGGAATACAGTGTCATTTATGACAGCTTGGTGCGGTAAAATTAGGTTGTACCTGTTTTGTACCATGCATCTACGTTTTATTTCCTGGTATTTACCTGAGATATGTTATGGGGATTTATTATATAACATGGTGCGTATAGACTGCAGATTATACCCCTCAGTAACACTTTGTGGACAATTGTCCTTCTGATATATGATATGTATAAAGCAGGAGCAGGTTAGTTATCAGGTTGTTCTATATGTGTATGGATACATTTTGTTGCTACATCTTTCCATCCCCCCTACCATTGTCCTTGTAATTATTTTTATGTAATTTGTGATTAATAAAGAGTATATTTTTTATTGTGACTACAAGGCTGTTTCTGTGTGTTGGTTTCTGTATTATGTACAGCTAGTCTTCTATGGTCCTTACTTAATATGCATGCTATTAGTCTTTGTATACCTGGATTTATTTAACAATTTATGCATGCATTATGATGTTCACTTTCCTATTGTCTTATCTATCAACAGTACAATAGAGATGATATCGAGTTTAGGTCTCCCAATCTGAAGGCAGCATAAAATAGAGACAGACACCCTGAAAGAAGTCTTTTACAAGGCTCCTTGCTGTTGTTTTGACATCACAATTATATCTGCTAGTTCTCTCACTGATGACACCTTTATAACCATGTCCACTCCATTGATTGACAGCTTTCTGCCTCCATTGTGCATAGGAAGAAAGCTGCCCATCAGTGGTGGGACTAGCCAGAGCTCAAGAATATCAAAGACTACGTAGCAGGAGCTCATCACTCATAAGACTAGCAGAGGATGAACCAATGGTTTATCAAAACTACAGAAAGAAGCCTAGTAAGTGATACATGACTGGAATCTGCCCCTCCTTTATACTCTCTACAGATGGGACAGAAAAAAACTTGGTGACAGATTGCCTGAAAAACATCTATCTTCAAATATGAGAGGATTCTGCACATCCTGTCCCATGCTACACAGCAAAGCTGAGAGAACAAGAGACAGAAGCCAGTATGAAAATTACTATTTCAAAAGCCACCATTATTTTAAATGTGTATACTAAAACAAGATTTAAATAGGTTAATCCTGACAATACATCCCCTTAAGGTCCCTGTATGAGCTTACTGTGCTATGTACAGTGATTTACTGGCAGTAACGGTGCAGTCTTCTGAATGCCAGAATGTCAGGTCCTCGGACTTTTAAAGGAAAGTCCCCATAGTCTTGTCATTCTGGTGCATCCTCTATCTTTACATCATAGAAAAGGAGGAAAGGAAATGATATATTTCAACACATTATGCGGTAACGAAGATAAACTTACATTGACCAATCCGAAATAATGTTCATTTACGGGAAATTGCTCTGGGCCTATTTCTTTTTCCAATGTTGAGGCATTGGTGCCCTGTGGGAACAAAAACGAAAGCCTTTTAAGCAAAATTATACAAAATGTTACAGTACATAATGCAAGGTCCACATATGTAAACCATGTGGAAAACTGGTGTAAATTGCCTAGTAAAGCCGCAAAATTTTTATCAAAATGTGGAGTGGTGCAAAAATGTTGCATATTTTGGGATTCTTAGGAGCAGCTCTGCCAAAATAACTGGAGCTACAGAGTAGCTGAGTTGGGACCGCAGTTGACTGCACCCACCCATCAAATTCAGCACTGCCACAAGAGATGGTGAGTTCTCCTTCAATGGAAGTCTTCAAACAGAGGCTGGACAGACATCTGTCTGGGATGATTTAGTGAATCCTGCATTGTGCAGGGGGTTGGACACGATGACCCTGGAGGTCCCTTCCAACTCGAACATCGTATGGTTCTATGATTGGTACGTGCCGTCTCTGTGAAAATCGTGGCTAGATCATGAATGCTAATCACCGACGTCTGAACGAGGCCTTAGAGGCAGACATTAATGTGACTTCAGGACCGGCCATCAGGGGAAGGCAAAGGAGCCGCAGACATCAAACAGTGAGATTCATAGTTCAAGTTGTAATATAATCATGCAAAAAAAAAGACAATTTAGGATATTTTTGGCCAGTTTCCTTTTATAGAATAACCCTATTATAAGCCATTTACTAACCACAATGTTCTCTTGCATCGGCTCGTATTTGCGCTAGCAAGGAGCACTTTTCTTCACCATGTTTGGGTATATCCCAGATTAACTGGAACAAATTAAAACCAGCAACATCATTATATCCAAACGTGCAATCATGGCACAAAGTACATGGGAAGCATTCAGCAGATAAATCTCTTCTGCCCGTTTCCGTGACACGCAGACCGGTCCTGCTCCTCCACCCGAGCAGTCCGATTCTTAGGCTGTTTCCAAAATGACTTTTTTCCTCTGCAGCATCTTACAGTTCCAGCAAAGTGGATGGGATTTATAGAAATCTCACGGCCACTGGAGGTTTTTTTTAACCCTAGAATGAACTGAACTGCGGTGCTGAGTTTTATAGGCCCATTTTCCCCATAGAATTGCATTAAGTGCGAGAAATCCGCATGGGCGTTTATAGAGCATTTCTGCTGCGGAAACCCTAAAACGGATGCAAACTACATGTCAGGGTCAAAGTTTTAATAAAAGCCAAATATAAAGAGGTATTATACACAAAGCATCTTTATTTAAAACATGACGTACCAAAAAAAAATCTCAGCATCAAAAACTAGATAAAAATGCATGGAAAAAAATCCACTTAATACATGTCCTGCAAGCTTTCCTCAATAAGAAATTATTTGAGAATTGAGAAGATAAGCAGCTACAAGCACATCTTGCTCCAAATGAACCCAAGTGTCACCTCCATGTCCCCAATGTTTGCAGGCATTTGGATGTGAAGATGAGTGTATAGTGTATGTAGACACGGGCTTACTGTAAGTTAATAAAATGCTGGGTGAAAATATTACAGGAATAAACAACCAATCTCAAAGATTTTTCAAAGTAATTACACCAGCTCCATCAGCACCAATATGAACGAGATTTGTGCTCATTACGTTAAATGTGACCTTTGGGAGCAGATCTTTATGTGTGACCGACATGTACATCGCATCCCTCACAGCAAGTGGAAAAATAATTACATTAAAAAAAAAAAAACACATTAAAGTGATCCGCCCCACACCTACACCATCAATAGCCCAAAATGTAACTTTTCATCTATGGCCAGTGTCGTCCAGCTCCCAAAACAAAGTAGTTTTTTGTTTTTTTTTGCAGTAAACTTTGTCAAGAGATATAAAAAATGTATTATATGGACCTTTATAGAAACGTATTCAGTGGTTGGAAATATTCCCTTTTGCATTAATTTATAAGTACCATACTTTCTGCAAACACTTGATGTTTAACCCCTTCACGACAGGCGCTGATATTTTCAATTTTGCACTTTTGTTTTTACTTCCCCTTCTTCCATGAGCCATCACTTTCGCCATGTTTCAGTCAATATTCCCATATGAGGTTTTGCTTTTTGTGAGATGAATTATAGTTTTAAACTTTTTTTTTTAACTTTTCTTTTTAGTCCCTCAGACAAGTACTGATGGTCCAGTTTCTTCTCAGCCATCTTCTCACACCCCATGCTCGGCCCCAATAACATAATAAAGCCTATACTCGCTTCCGATGCTGCGGCAGCACCCAATCAGTGTCTCTGTCCCCGCCATCGGACAAATTGAACATGAAGTGGAAGTTCGGAATCAGCTGCAGCCCGGACTTCCTTTTCATGTTCGATCTGTCCGAAGGCGGGGACAGAGACACTGATTGGGTGCTGCCATCCCAGGGAGAGCGAGTACCGATACCGCAGGAATAGCGCCAGCGGCGAGTATAAGCTTTATTATGTTATCGGAACCAAACATTCTGATCAAGAAGGGGTTGTCCTAGTGGTGGACGACCCCTTTAAGGTTTCCTGTAGTGTTTTTTTTTTTTAACAGATTGCCTCAAATCAGGGAATGTGATAAAATAACTTCCATATTACTCACCTGGTAAATCCTGTCTCCCCGTTGGTTGTACCGGACTGGTAACGATGTTGCGGCGCATTCTCTGTAGTAATGGGAAAGGCATACGTGACGGATTTTCTGAAGCAATTACACAGCAAAATCTGCATATGGAAAGAACTGACCCGCTGTTTTCAACAATTTTTCAAGAAGGAGGCTTGTCGATCAACTGATTACCACGACCTATCAAGTGCAATCAAAATAATGCAAAAAAGCCCATAATTCCACAATTTGTTTCTATGGTGTTCATTGTGCTGTAAAAATTACCTGGTAATAGGATTCACGTTTTTATATTTCCTTTTTTTTTTTCTTTGTTTTCTTAGCCCTTTTAGTACAGTTGAGTCTGTGATTGGCTGATCACTTATATACAGAACTACTGTAGTATTGCAGGATGCACTAATACTCACAGGATCCTATGAACGCCAACCACAGACAGCCCATCGGGACCCCACGACCACATCACGGGGGGTGATGAGCGGCACCCTCTTGGTTTGCACATTTTAAATACCACTGTCAGAAAGACAGCGGCATTTAAAGGGCCTGTCGGTACAGAATGACTCGTCAAACTACGGCAAGTCCCGCCGCTCAGCTCCTTTACCTGCATCAAAGACCGCAGACTTGTGTCGTACTATTACGTCTCATGTCAAGAATGGGTTAACGAGGTTGTCAATCTTTTCTTTTAATTCAATGCATATATTTGGAGATGAAAATAATTTTTGCAATTGGGCATCATTCAAGGCTTATTGTGTCTCCGCACAGACAACTTTGATTTGGTCTGTGATTATGAGTCAACTGAACCAGTTTAGAAAAAAGTAAAATAAGAGTTACAAACTCACCATCACACCATCATTGAAAGCTGACTGAGTGATTCTCAGTTAACTCATTCTGCAGCCAGCAATGGACAGTGCAACACAGAGGGTAAAGAAAACAAAAAGAGGAAATTTTTACATTGAATGAAACCAATCAATTGAAACACTAAATTTTTTAGCACCAATTATATGAATTTAATAAGAAAAAAATGGTGGAAACCCCTTTTACAATCAGGCCGTATAGCTAGGGAAGCTACAGTCATGAGACTTCTATCCGTGAAATATGGCATAAACGTGCCAAGTGCTTATGACGGCACCGCTCTATTTATTTGCCGGAAGTGTCTGGCAGCCCCGGGTCTTATTGTAAGGAACACATATAACATATAATTGATCTCCTACAGGATGAGACACAAGTAGATATAGAGCAGGCCGCTCCGCCGCTTCCCTGCTCTCTTCCATGGAGGCGGTTATCCACATCAGCATTCTGATCTTGAACGGATTTGGGCGGCAGTCAATGGAAAAGATGCTCAAAAAACCTTATTAGCAAACATTACACCGACAGAGGAAAGCTTTGTGAATGTAAATGGCACGTCTACGATACACACAAATGGAGGATAGGATCAGTATTCGTTATGCTTAATGTAGTAGCTGTCATTATTCTAGATGGGAGACATCAGAGTCACTGAACGGGAGCTGAGCTGCAGTACCCGAGAACGGCCACTACATGGTGTATAGAGCAGTGGTGTTCCAGCGCTATGCACTGCACACTTGTGGCAGTAATGAGACCTGGTAATAGCTGATCAATGAGGGTCCTGGATATTGGATCTCTACACCAACTGGATACAGATAACCCATCCTAACGGTAGCTCATCAATTCCCTAATTCTGAACAATCCCTTTAAATGCAAATTCTTCAATTAGCACGCCCATGAGAATATATTACATTAAAGAAGTCAGTGTTGCAATCAACTTTTGGCTGAGGGTCCGCTCTCCACGCTAATTATCAGTCCTTATTGGGGTTGATTGATTACCTCTTTTTTGGTCACTTGTCGAAAGGAAGCAGAAGAGATCCATCCCACTACGCTCCGCACTACAGCCATACTATTAGCATTCTGGGTGATCGGGCCTTATGGCCACTTTCCAAAAGGTAAAACAGATTGTGAGAGGGGGCCATCGGAATAGCCCCCTTCACTCAGTAGCATCTGATGTGCCCGTCATCCCAGGTCCTGCTCTAAATACATTTACTAATGATCTGTAAATTACTCTTACTGTGCCAATAAACCTTGCCAAAAGATAGCCAAAGATGAGCTGCTGACAAATCCCCGGCCTGACGAGCACACTGGTGGGCAAGTCGATATACGCTGGAAGATGAGAGCAGATACAAGGCACTCAATTCACTCCACCCGGCCATCACGCCACGGGTGACATCATTCATGCAGGGATTGTGACAAGCGCCAACGTGTTCTCTACATAAACTCAATAGGAGACGCCAAAACCAGGGAGACCATTCCTGCAGCTGAAAGATCTCCATGCTAGGCCTCACTCCAACAGCTCTACCTGTTCCATCTGCGATATTCATGTACTCATTATACTGACTGTTCACATGTCTATGGGTCAGTGAACAATCACTGCCAGCACACGGATGCCATCCATTTATAACATTGTGGTAGATCAGAGAAATTTTGCAATCTACAGGGGCTTCTCACAAAATTAGAATATCATCAAAAAGTTCATTTATTTCAGTTCTTCAATACAAAAAAGTGAGACTAATATTATATAGTCATTACAGAGTAACCTATCTCACGTGTGTATTTCTGTTAATGTTGATGATTATGGCTTACAGCCAATGAAAACCCAAAAGTCATTATCTCAGTAAATTAGAATACTTTATAACACCAGCCTGAAAAATGATTTTAAAATCGGAAATGTTGGCCTACTGAAATTTATGTTCAGTAAATGCACTCAATACTTGGTCGGGCTCTTTTGCATCAATTACTGCATCAATGCGGCGTGGCATGGAGGCGATCAGCCTGTGGCACTGCTGAGGGGTTATGGAAGCCCAGGTTCCTTTGATAGCAGCCTTCAGCTCGTCTGCATTGTTGGGTCTGGTGCCTCTCATCTTCCTCTTGACAATACTCCATAGATTCTCTATGGGGTTAAGATCAGGCGAGTTTGCTGGCCAATCAAGCACAGTGATACTGTTGTGTATAAACCAGGTATTGGTACTTTTGGCAGTGTGGACAGGTGCCAAGTTCTGCTGGAGAATGACATTTCCATCTCAAAAAAGCTTGTTGGCAGAGGGCAGTATGAAGTGCTCTAAAATATCCTGGTAGACGGCTGCGCTGACTTTGGTCTTGATAAAACACAGTGTACCTATACCAGCAGATGACATGGCTCCCCAAAAAACTTCCAGCTCTCCTTTCTCAGCTCTGCTATACTCTCCATCCTCACACACTGACTGAAGGAGATGACTGCTGCAGAGATGTTTGTAATAACACACAGCTCTGCTGCTACTACAATTCTCCACTTACAGAAGGTGTTGGCAGTCAGATCAATGAAAAACAAGAGCAGGAGAGCAGAGCTAACAGCGCTGTGGGAGAAGAAGCATTTGTAATGACACATACACTTTGCTCTCCTCCCCTGTATAACAATCATCTGCAGATAGATCTGTGTGACCTAGTTGAATCAGTATTTCCATAGGACACAGAGAAAGCCTCATCTAAGCTATTCTGGAAGCTTGTTGTCTTTTCCTCTTGTATGATGACTCGAACTTATGATTGGACAACATCATACAGGGAAAAAGTAACTTCTCCCAGAGAAGATTATCCGATTCTGCCCTCTTGGGCTTAACAAAAATTATAATACAGACTTAACATACTAATGACAGGTTAGGAAAAAAAACAAAAAACATTTTATTCAGTTCTACAGCTATTGTTTCATCATGTGGCCAGTTTGACACTTAAAAGCCCATTTGGAAGGGACGCTTTCCGCTCACTAACCAGTGGCAATCACCTACATCCAAATCATTTTCTGATCAGAATGATAGTGAATATGACAATTTTTTCCACATACAGCATCTTATCTGCAGGACATCTGTTTAAATGGGGCAATGTGCTGTCAATAATGTTTAGAAACTTTTGCGCAAAACATTCACTTGACTCACCTGACATCATTCGTATAAGGGTGGCAATTAAAAAAAGGCTGTCTTTAGATAAAGAATTCATGCAGCTAAAAATTGGAAGTACCCAATAAAATCTAGATATATAAGAGGCCTCATGCATCTCAATGTCTCCTCTATTATGGCACCATGTAAAAAAGGAGCATAAGGAGGCCGTGTCCATGAGCTGCAAAGCTACAAGTAAATGGAAGAACAGGTTGTCTCATGGAAAGTGACGTGTAAACAGGTGAGGGTGACCTGTAACAAGAAAATACCAGCCAGATACCTATTGTCATTCCTGCCGTGTCAGCACATCATTTTCCACAAAGCCCAAATGAGAGAACAGCTTTAGGGATTAAGGAAAATGTATGCATGAGAACCGCTCTGCTTACTGCAGAGCCCTCACCGTGCCTCTCTGAGGTAAATGCACAGCTAGTTAACTCTTCAGCTCCGGCACTGACAGGACGCTAGGATAGCAGACAATGCCTGGCTGCATCCAGCAGGTCACGGCCATATCAGCCTCACTACTGATCTGTTTCCCCTTGTGACTGGGGTTTCTCTCACCTACGATAAGGGAGGACAATCAGAGTTATAACTAAGCAGGGCTGTGGAGTCGGAGTCGTAGCCCATTTTGGTGGAGTCGGAGTCATGGAAATTGAGGAGTTGGAGTCGTTGGTTTGGCTTACCAACTCCACAGCCCTGGTATGAGGGAGTCGGAGTCAAAGTCGTGGAGTTGGAGTCGATGTCATGGAAATTGAGGAGTCGGAGGTTTGGCTTACCGACTCCACAGCCCAGGTATGAGGGAGTCGGAGTCAAAGTCATGGAGTTGGAGCCGATGTCATGGAAATTGAGGAGTCGGAGGTTTGGCTTACCGACTCCACAGCCCTGGTATGAGGGAGTCGGAGTCAAAGTCGTGGAGTTGGAGCCGATGTCATGGAAATTGAGGAGTCGTTGGTTTGGCTTACCGACTCCACAGCCCTGGTATGAGGGAGTCGGAGTCAAAGTCGTGGAGTTGGAGTCAATGTCATGGAAATTGAGGAGTCGGAGGTTTGGTTTACCGACTCCACAGCCCTGGTATGAGGAGAACAAACTCGCCAACATGACACCGATTCCACCCGCACACCGCCGACTGCACTGCTATAAAGCGAAATTCACATTATGAACAATGCAAGATGTCGGCAACAGCCATAGATTGTAACGGTTGGAGATCACACGTCCTAAATGAAACCGAGAGCCTGCTGGTCCTAAATACAGACTCTGGTAATGCAGTGCGGACCCAGATTGCAGCCGCTCAGTGTATCACCTGTTTAGGAAGACAAGTGATCCAGTCTTCTAAATTCCTCCTGTTTGTCAGCTTTTTACCTATATGGTTTATATGGAGAAACCAGCCGCCGTTCATGACTACAAGTACTCAGCTCAAAGGATGTACTCTGATTGCTGAAGTGATGGAACCCGATACACTTACAAAGTACAATGGCGGGGCATTTGTTACATATGTAATTTAACCCTTTTACCTCCGTGCCTGTTTTCACCTTTATAACCAGGACACATTTTACAACTCTGGCCACTGTCACTTTATGAGGTCCTAACTCTGGAAAGCTTCAATGGATCCCACTGTTTCGGAGACTGTTTTTTCGTGACATATATTGTACTTCAAGATCGTGATATAATTTCTTCGATTTGACTTGCTTTTTGTGAAAAAAAAAATGGGAAATTTGGCAAAAATTTTTTGCAACTTTTGCAATTTTTAAACTTTTCTTTTTCATGCCCTTAAATCAGAGAGTTAGGTCACACAAAATAGTTAATAAATAACATTTCCCATAGGTCTACTATATAGCAGAACAATTTTTGAAGTAGTTTATTTTTTTGGAAGTTATAAGGGTTAAAATTGACAAGAGATTTCTCATTTTTCCAACAAAATCATTTTTTTAGTGACTTTGGCGGGGTCTGTATGACAGAAAATACCCAAAAGTGACACCATTCTACATAATTGCTTTCTATTCAGATTTTTGGGAGGCAGAATAAACAAAAAACAGCAATTTAGGAATGGTTTTCTTTTACGCCGTTCCGCGCGTGTTAAAGTTGATAAGGCAGCTTTATTCTTCGGGTCAGTACGATTACAGCGATACCACAGTTATAATTTTTTTTATGTTTTGGGGCATTTACACAATGAAAACTATTGTATAGAAAAGGGTCATTAGACCTACCGCTAATTAGGTTTCCAGGAGTCCATCCTGACAGCACCATGGACGTCCTCCTCTTTGCTGGGACAGGAAACACACAAGAGATTAAAAGACCCCTCCCCGCCCCCTTTCCCTCAGTGTTGTATCAAGAACCATGACATGTATAATGCACAAAACACTTTAATTATTGAAAATCATATTACAGCATATGACGTATTGAAGAGGGAGGGAGCTACCAGTGCTGTCAGGATGGACTCCTGGAAACCTAATTAGCGGTAGGTCTAATGACCCTTTTCCAGGACGTCCCTCCTGACAGCACCATGGGGAGTACCAAAGAAAGCTCCTTAGGGTGGGATCACAGCCTGCAGAACTTTCCTACCAAAGGCCGTCTGCTGGTTAGAAAGTACATCTATTTTATAATGTTTGCAGAATGTATCAATTCTAGCCCATGTTGCCGCCTTACAAATTTGTTCCAGAGAGGCGCCTGCCCTCTCTGCCCAGGAGGCAGCCAATGCTCTGGTTGAGTGGGCCTTTAGGCCCGCCGGAGGTCCTGAGCCTTCAGCTAAATAGGCCTCTGAAATTAAAGAGGTAATCCATCTAGCGATGGAAGGTTTAGACGCCTTTTTCCCTTTACTGATTCCTCCGTAGAGGACAAATAGGTTCGAATCTAAACGCCAGTCTTTAGTGGCATCTATGTAGTCTAGTACCACCTTTCTGACATCCAACGAATGGAGCCTCAGCTCCTTTTCGTTGGAAGGGTTATCACAGAAGGAAGGTAAGATAATCTCCTGATTACGGTTACTATCTGAAGCGACCTTGGGTAAGAAAGCAGGATCCAACCTTAACAGAATGCTGTCGTCTCTAACCTGAAAATATGGGTCTCTAGTGGATAGAGCCTGAATTTCACCTATTCTTTTAGCTGTGGTAATTGCCACCAGGAAAGCTGCTTTCCTGGTAAGCAAGGAAATAGGCATTGTGCTGTTGTTACGGAATGGATCGTTACATAAAGCCCTGAGTACCAGAGTAAGGTCCCATACTGGGAGACACTGTCTAATCGTGGGCCGTAGTCTCTGAATAGCTTTAACAAATCTTATCACCCATGGGTGAGAAGCTAGTGAGTAGTCTAAAGGTACTGCCACACTAAACAATCCCGCTAGCGATCACTATAACGACGCATACTAATGCGATCGCTAGCGGGATTGTTTCTATATCGCTAAATGCTGCCGCATTTAGCGATATAGTTAACGACGCTATCGCCGTTAGCGATCTTCTTAACGACTTTAGCGGTACAAAAGTACCGCTAAATCGCTAAGAAAAGGTGCCACACTAGCGATATATACTTACCCAGCGGGAGCGCCAGCGAGAAATAGGGTCCGGAAGATTCCAGCGACGAGCGAGATCACAGCAGGAAGCTCGTCGCTGGAAGCTGCCGCACTGAACAATATCGCTAACGGGATCGCTAAATAGTGACGTTTTTTAGCGATCCCGTTAGCGATATTGTTTAGTGTGGCATACCCTTAAGAAGGAGCTTAATGCAGCAATCTGAACTTTTAGGGTACTGGGTCTGAGTCCCATGTTGAAGCCTGACTGGAGGAAATCTAAAATCTTAGGAATGTTCGGAGTGCCTGTCACCAAGTCGGACCCGCCACTCACTGTACAGAAGCGTTTCCAGATTCTGAGATAGATAGCCGATGTGACTGGCTTTCTACTGGCCTGGATTGTGGTTATAACCTGGTCAGATAAGCCTTTGGCCTTCAAGGTCACCCTCTCAGGATCCAGGCTGAGAGATGCAATCTCTTCGGGTCCGGATGATGGATCGGACCTTGATGGATTAAGTCCGGAATCAGCGGCAGCTCTAAGGGGTTTTCGATTGACATGTCTGTTAGCAGAGAAAACCAGCTCCTCTTTGGCCAATAAGGGGCAATCATTATTACTGTAGCCCGATCCTCCTTGATCTTCCGTAATACGGCCGGGATGAGCGCTAGAGGTGGGAATGCATATAACAGATGTTCTTCCCATTTCTGGCTTAGGGCATCCAATCCTTCTGGATCGTCCAAGGGGTTCAGGGAGAAAAATCTGTGAATCTTCGCATTTCTTCTGTTTGCAAATAGGTCTATTTGAGGTGTTCCCCACCTCCGACATAGATCTCTGAAGATATCTTGGTTTAGTTCCCACTCCGTAGGACTCACTTTCTTTCTGCTCAGGTAGTCTGCTATTACATTCTGGGAACATTCCAGGTGGATTGCCGTTAAGGAAAGGACGAACTGCTCTGCCCAGGTGAATATCATCTCTGCCAACTGTTGAAGGGGTCGATGTCTGGGACCTCCTTGGTGATTCAAAAACGAAACTGTTGTGATGTTGTCCGAGTAAATCCTGATATGCTGATCTTTGAGTTCGGATTGGTTCCTTCTTAGGGCTTCCCATACAGCGTAGAGCTCCCTGAAATTTGAGGATCGATACTGGATTTCTTCTGGCCATCTGCCCTGTAGTATTCTGCCCTTTAGATGAGCTCCCCAACCCCAGGAACTGGCGTCCGTGGTAACCTTTACGTAAGGGGAAGTCGACCATCTTACTCCTAACTTTAGATTGTCTGGCTGCATCCACCAAAGGAGAGATTCTTTTACCATCTTTGACAGATGTAATGTCCTGTCTAACGAGCTGTAGTTCCGATTCCATGACGAAAGAATCTCTTTCTGAAGGGGTCTTGAGTGGAACTGTGCCCATCTGACGCATGGAATGCAAGCCGTCATTTGACCTAGAACCTTCATGGCGAATCTTATAGAGGGCTGGTGCTTCATTAGAACCTCTGTTACGTCCTGTATGGACTCTCGCTTCTTCCGAGGTAAGAAAGAGATTCTTCGATTTGAATCCAGTATAACACCCAGGAAGACTTTCTTTTGTTCGGGAACTAGATCTGACTTTTCCCAATTTATTACCCAACCTAGATAATTGAGTATGGAAATGCAGCGATCTCTGTGTTCGACCAGCGCCATTTCTGTTCGCGCCACTATAAGAAAATCGTCCAAGTATGGAACGATAATAGTACCTCTGCTTCTTAGAAAGGCCACAATCTCCGAAATCAATTTTGAGAATATTCGGGAGCCGAGGCCAGCCCGAAGGGTAGGCATTGAAACTGAAAGTGGCAGGTCCGGGTCGGCAACTGCACTGCAAACCTGAGAAGACTTTGTGATGTATGATGAACTGGGACCTGGTAGTATGCACTCTTCAGATCGAGAGTGCACATGAACGCGCCCTTGTCTATAAGGTGGGTTGTAGACCTGATTGATTCCATCCGGAACCTCTTGTATGTGACCCAATAGTTTAGGGGTTTCAGATTTATTATAGTACGAGATTCTCCGGACGGCTTTAAGATAGTGAAGAGGGAGGAATAGTGACCCTTGCCTAATTCTGCTCGGGGAACAGGAATTATGACAGAAAGCTTTAGTAGGTCCTGGAGATCTGTCCACATGACCGAGTCTGTGGAGATCACCGTAGGGGGAACATATCTTTCGGGTGGCGGAGCGTAACACTCTATCCGATAACCTTCCGCTATAGTTCTGCGAACCCACTGATTCTGAGTTACCAGATCCCAGTTTGTTGCAAAACAACGGAGTCGTCCGCCAATAAAGTTGGCGTCATTGTCTCCTTGTTCTATGTGAGGAGCCAAAGAACGTATTCTTGTTCTTTCCTCCCTGGGAATGGTAACTCCTATATGATCCTCTGCTTGATCTTCCTTGACCTCTAGAATCGAACTGTCTTCTAGACAGGGAACCCCGCCGAAAGGATTGAGCTCGGCGGGGTTTATCCTCTGGGAAACCCTTTTTTGCATCTGATACTGATTCTAAGATAGTATCTAGAGCCGGTCCGAAGACCCTAAGCCCTGAAAATGGAATGGAACATAATTTCATCTTAGAGGCGTTATCTCCGGACCATGATTTTAGCCAGACCGCTCTCCTAGCTGCATTAGATAAGGAGCTGTTTCTAGCGGAAAATCTGACCGATTCTGCAGACATATCAGCCAGGAAAGCTGTGGCTGAATTCATAACCGGCAAAGAGGCTAAAATCTCAGCTCTAGGAGTCTTATTGGATAACTGATCCTCCAATTGACTCATCCAATAAACCATAGATCTGGCTACAGAGGTGGCAGCAATATTAGTTCTAATAAGAGCCGCAGAGGTTTCCCAGGCTCTTTTCAGGAGAATATCGGCCTTTCTGTCCATAGGGTCACGTAGGCCAGAGGAGTCCTCAAATGGGATGGCAGTCTTTTTTGTGACTCTAGCTATTGGGGTATCGATTTTCGGAACTTCTTCCCATAATTTAACATCTTCAGGTTCGAACGGTAGTCTTCCCCTGAAGTCACGTGACAAAACTAGACGCCGTTCAGCGCTCTTCCATTCCTCCAGAATCATTGTTTTAATGTGATTGCTAACAGGAAAAACAGTCTCCTTCTGAGACGTAAGTCCCCCGAACATCAAATCCTGTCTGGATTGTGTTCTGGGAGTTTCCTCGACCTCCATAGTGCTCCGTACAGATCTAATTAGATTCTTAGTATCCTCAGGTTGAAATAGAAATTTCTTTTTCCTTTCCTGAGTGTCGGGGGGAAGTTCTCCTTCTTCCTCTGAAATAGCGTCCTCTAAATCTGATCTATTTTCAGAGCTTAAATCTTGTTCTCTTGAATCCGTCTCCCATCTGGGCCGCTAAAGACTAGAGCCAGGACTACATGGCCACTGCTGAGTAAGTGTAGATATAGAGGCCTGAACTTCCTCAGAAATCATGCGCCTCATTTCAGAAAGTAATGAAGGCTGTTCATCTCTCATAACCTTAGAGGTACAAGAAGAACAAAGGGTTCTGTCATAGCCATCTGGCAGTTTGCTGTGACACACCGGACACCTGGCTGATTTCGCTGAGGCTTTGCCAGCCTTTTTTGTAGTTATGGGAGCGGATGAAGTTCCTTTGTCCTATAGTAGGAGACAGGAACTAATCAGGTCGGATTCCTGGGTGGCTGTCAGGTTATGGCTGGGATTTTTTGCGCCAGGCGCACTTACCCACCGCCATCTGCCGCGTCTGTATCCATGAGGAACAAGGTAGGCTGCTCGACCAAATTACTGCGTCCTGCCGATAGGGGAAGCGGCGATATGTCACCTGTCAAACGCGTCCTCCAGAACGCGCACACATACTCACGCTTAGGTGCTGTGACAGTCTCCACCAGCGTTTGTCGTTCCAGGAAACGTCTGCTCACCATACGATGAGCGTCTCCCTGATATGACGTCACCGGAAGTGCGACCGTCGAACCGGAAGTGAACCGCTCCCCCAGACGCTGGTCACAGCCGAAGCATGGACAGGTTCCACCGCTAAACGCCCGACAGGCTGCGGGATGCTGTCCTACCAGGAACCGCCTTGGACCTCCTGCCTGAGGTCCGGGACGAGAGCCTCCCACCTGGAGGAACGTCCGCTATCCAGGGCCTGCCGCACCTGGTCTTTGGAGCTGAGGGACTCCCCGCTGGAGAGTTTCAGCCCTGGGCTGCTTCACAGGGGGAAGGATCCGGCGTGGCCTTACGATCCCCCTGAACCCGGTAAATTCTCCTGTGTGTCCCTCCATGCAGGGACAGGAAACACACACACTGATGGAAAGGGGGCGGGGAGGGGTCTTTTAATCTCTTGTGTGTTTCCTGTCCCAGCAAAGAGGAGGACGTCCCATGGTGCTGTCAGGAGGGACGTCCTGGAAAAAACATTATTTTTGAGAGGTATAACTTTTTCATTTTTCCGCTGATGGAGCTGTGTGGCGGCTTGTTTTTCGTGGGACAAGATGATGTTTTCAGAGGTACTATATTTACATTCGTCTTTCTCATTGCGTTTTATTGCACTTTTTGTTCGGCAGTATGATGATAAAGCATTGTTTTATGCCTTTTTTTAAGGTATTCACTGAAGGGTTAACAAGTGGGACAGTTTTATAGGTCGGGTCGTTACGGATGCAGTGATACCAAATATGCGTACTTTTTTTTATAAAAAATATTTCTTCATGGGTACAATATATTTGTATTTTTATTATTATTTTGTGAATATTTTTCCAATTTTTTTTACATAGTCCCACTATGGGACTTTTACTTTTTTCAGCCCGATCACTTATAAAGCATAGAAATGCAGGAGCTTTCCTACTGCATTGGTAGCAAAGTCCTTCCCGACCATGACGTATATATACTGCAAGTGTCGGGAAGGAGTTAAAGCACCACTCCAGCAGTTTATTTTTGATTGCATCACTGGAGTGGTGCCACTTATCTAATTTCCCTGAGCCCAGTATATTTACCTACTGCCGTCTTCAGCTCTTCTCGGCATCGCTCTGCACCTGATCTGCCACCTCGTGACCTCAGCCCCTGACTGACCAGAAGTTGGAAGTAACCGTTACAAACTCTTAGTGTACGTCTATGAGATCCTCGTTCTGGCCCTATTCTGACTCTCATACAGGCATGGCCAAAAGTTTTGAGAATGACACAAATATTATATTTTCACATGATCTGCTGCCCTCTGGTTTTTATGTGTGTGTTTGACAGATGTTTTTATCACAGACAGAAATATAATAATTGCAAACATATGAGTAACAAAAGCTTATATTGACAGTTAGAATGAGTTAATGCAGCAAGTCAATATTTGCAGTGTTGACCCTTCTTCTTCAGGACCTCTGCAATTCTCCCTGGCATGCTCTCAATCAACTTCTGGACCAAATCCTGACTGATAGCAGTCCATTCTTGCACAATCGATGCTTTCATTTTGTCAGAATTGTTAGGTTTTTGTTTGCCACCCGTCTCTTGATGATTGACCACAAGTTCTCAATGGGATTAAGATCTGGGGAGTTTCCAGGCCATGGACCCAAAATCCCTATGTTTTGTTCCCTGAGCCATTTAGTTATCACCTTTGCTTTATGGCAAGGTGCTCCATCATGCTGGAAAAGGCATTGTTGATCGCCAAACTGCTCTTGGAGGGTTGGGAGAAGTTGCTCTTGGAGGACATTCTGGTACCATTCTTTATTCATGGCTGTGTTTTTAGGCAAGACTGTGAGAGAGCCGATTCCCTTGGCTGCGAAGCAACCCCACACATGAATGGTTTCAGGATGCTCAACAGTTGGCATGAGGCAAGACTGATGGTAGTGCTCACCTTGTCTTCTCCGAATGAGGCGTTTTCCTGATGTCCCAAACAATCGAAAAGGGGATTCATCAGAGAAAATAACTTTACCCCAGTCCTCAGCAGTCCACTGCCTGTACCTTTTGCAGAATATCAGTCTGTCCATGATGTTTTTTCTGGAGAGAAGTGGCTTATTTGCTGCCCTCCTTGAGACCAGGCCTTGCTCCAAGAGTCTCTGCCTCACAGTGCATGCAGATGCACTCACACCTGCCTGCTGCCATTCCTGAGCAAGCTCTGCACTGCTGGTAGCCCGATCCCGCAGCTGAAACACTTTTAAGAGACGGTCCTGGCGCTTGCTGGTCTTTCTTGGGCGCCCTGAAGCCTTTTCGGCAACAATGGGACCTCTCTCCTTGAAGTTCTTGATGATGCGATAGATTGTTGACTGAGGTGCAATCTTTCTAGCTGCGATACTCTTCCCTGTTAGGCCATTTTTGTGCATTGCAATGATGACTGCACGTGTTTCTTTAGAGATAACCATGGTTAACAGAAGAGAAACAATGATGCCAAGCACCAGCCTCCTTTTAAAGTGTCCAGTGGTGTCATTCTTACTTAATCATGACAGATTGATCTCCAGCCATGTCCTCATCAACACCCACACCTGTGTTAATGGAGCAATCACTGAAAAGAGGTTAGCTGGTCTTTTAAGGCAGGGCTGCAATGATGTTGAAATGTGTTTTAGGGGATAAAGTTCATTTTCTAGCCAAATATTGACTTTGCAAGTAATTGCTGTTAAGCTGATCACTCTTTATAACATTCTGGAGTATATGCAAATTGCCATTAGAAAAAGTGAAGCAGTAGACTTTGGAAAAATTAATATTTGTGTCATTCTCAAAACTTTTGTCCATGACTGTACACTTACATTGGGTTGTGGCTTCTGGCTCACTCAACAAACACCAAAACTATCCCTCACAAACTGCGGAAGACGATGGCTGATAAGTATAATATAGGGTCAAGGAACTTAGATTAATGACACCACTCCGGCGGTAAAATTACAGAAAACGCTGAAGTGGTGCTTTAAATGTTTGTATGTTCATAATGTTTTACCTAGCTATGAGGGCACTTTTACATGACCGTTTGTTCGAGCTGAGTGGAGCTTATGACCAAAAACAGAACAATGGTAAATGTTAATCACTGGTACAGTGCACATGAGCGATTTTTGTCACTGACCGAATTGGTGTGAAAAAAATAAATAAAATCACGGCATGCACCACCTTCTTCCGTAAATTGAATGAGACGCACCCATTCAAGTCTATGGGTGCTTAAAAATAAAAAAAAAAAAAAAACAAAAAGAAAAACACAGATCCCATATGGAGCCACAGTGGCATCTGATTTTTCTGGATATATTACAATTGTGTAACATAGGAAGCTGTAAATGGTCTTGTAAATTAACAGCTGCTGTAAAAAAGGATTGCATACAAATGACGAGCGAGAAAAATACTGTCTCATTTTTCTAGATTAAATTCTGATTTTTTTTTTTTATATGCTCGTGCAAATCCACCCAAAGTAAGGGCATGTAGTTAAACCAGGAACATGTTGGTGGAATAGACGTTTGCATCTTTTTTGGCTGCACCCTTTTACACGACCTAACAAAGATTCAAAGATTTTATACCACAGTTCTGTGAACTGGATCCACCTTCTGAAGATTAATGAACATCATCTTCTATGGAGGCCCCTCTGATTTCTAATACTGCAAACAGCTCTCAGTACCGATAGATGAATGGATGATAAAGTCCACGTCTGGGGCAACGG
The DNA here is from genome assembly GCA_033576555.1 of Oophaga sylvatica. Taxonomy (NCBI): domain Eukaryota; kingdom Metazoa; phylum Chordata; class Amphibia; order Anura; family Dendrobatidae; genus Oophaga; species Oophaga sylvatica. The sequence continues at coordinate 42,132,102 of JARQOD010000008.1, forward strand.
TGCCCACCAGAACGACCCTTCAATGATTACTGCACCATAACTCACAACACAAGAAAGCTTGTACAATTCTAAAAAGCCCGCTAAAAACAACGGCTCCACATGTCCTGTACACTGACATCCTCTCACGCACCAATTTACAATTTTAGGTACAGACAGGATATCACATGTCATTCATTGCCTTCCACAAGATCAGCACATAATTGACTAAAAAAACTGTGTTGTGTGTTAGCCATGGCAAAGAAAAAAGAGATCAAATACACATGAAATCCAATAAATGTGTAGTAAGAATGAATAAATATAGAAAAATAAATCAAAGAAAGTCAGTATCAAGTCTAGGAATACCAAGTACAACCAGTGAATGAGAGAAAGTCAAATTTCTACATCAAAGCCAGGAAAATAAAAATGCTGGAATTCAAGAGTCAGAAGCCACGATGTAGGAGGCAGCGGAACACTTCATGGGGTGTTCTACCAATCCTAAGCGGGCCGGGGGACGGTCGCCTCGGCCGGGCCGGGGGACGGTCGCCTCGGCCGGCCCGGGGACGGTCGCCTCGCCGGGCCGGGGGACGGTCGCCTCGGCGCGGCGGTGCCTGGCCGGGCCGGGGACGGTCGCCTCGGCCGGGCCGGGGGACGGTCGCCTCGGCCGGGCCGGGGGACGGTCGCCTCGGCCGGGCCGGGGGACGGTCGCCTCGGCCGGGCCGGGGGACGGTCGCCTCGGCCGGGCCGGGGGACGGTCGCCTCGGCGGGCCGGGGGACGGTCGCCTCGGCCGGGCCGGGGGACGGTCGCCTCGGCCGGGCCGGGGACGGTCGCCTCGGCCGGGCCGGGGGACGGTCGCCTCGGCCGGGCCGGGGGACGGTCGCCTCGGCCGGCGCCGGGGGGGACGGTCGCCTCGGCCGGGCCGGGGGACGGTCGCCTCGGCCGGGCGGGGACGGTCGCCTCGGCCGGGCCGGGGGGGGACGGTCGCCTCGGCCGGGCCGGGCCGGGGGACGGTCGCCTCGGCCGGGCCGGCGGGGGACGGTCGCCTCGGCCGGGCCGGGGGACGGTCGCCTCGGCCGGGCCGGGGGGACGGTCGCCTCGGCCGGGCCGGGGGACGGTCGCCTCGGCCGGGCCGGGGGACGGTCGCCTCGGCCGGGCCGGGGGACGGTCGCCTCGGCCGGGCCGGGGGACGGTCGCCTCGGCCGGGCCGGGGGACGGTCGCCTCGGCCGGGCCGGGGGACGGTCGCCTCGGCCGGGCCGGGGGACGGTCGCCTCGGCCGGGCCGGTTTGTGTGAGCTACATTAGGGTAGCGCAGGGGTGGCAGACTTACGCAGGACACTGAGCACACGACCACCACAAGTCTGGGGACACCTATAAGGCGAACTGGCACCTAGAAAGTCACACGGGGTCCTAGCAGGAGTGGGCACAGCCACTGAAACAGCCAATATGACTGTCGCACGTCTCAGCTCCGCCACCTGGGCACTGTAGGTGTGGGCATGCTGGCACTTGTAGTGACATCCCAGCTGGACTGCAGGAGTATGTACACAGACATGTATACACTGAGGGAGTCTCCCCCATGTATACAGGTGTCCTCTTGGCATCTCCCCACCTATGTCCCTCCTCGCCCCCAAATCCAGGACTGCTTCCAGTCACCCCCTTACCCAGCAGGGCGGCCCCCGGATTCCCCCTGCCCTGCCCGGACACTCACCATCGTACAGATCGAGGCGATCTTACGGACGGTCATCAGTACGTCCATCCGCCCTCCTCCACCGTCGCCATGATGAACCGGAGCTCGGCCCTTGACAGCCGCAGCAGGGTCACCGGGAAAGCGCTCCGCCCGCTGCTGTGCTACATTGATAATGCGCCGACCGGAAACACGTAGAAATGAACCCGAGTTCCTTGTTCAGACGTTCCGCACAACGAACCGAAAGAAAAACCGGGCGAGCTGCGGATAACGTGTCCGGTACTGCGGAACGTCTCTATAGCCGCTTATGTGGGTGACTATCGGGCCCCGGTGAGGGCTACAGTGAGGTCTGGAAGGAGCTGCCGTGACGTAGCAGTCATGTGGTGCGGGCTGTCACGTGACTCGGCTCCAGCCCGTGCAGTACGCTCACTCAGTCAGGCGGTGTAGACAGGTCCTCACCCGGTTGCGTTTTCTCCCTGTGCCGGGGGAAGGAGTTCTGTTGGAAATTATTTCAGGAAATGCTCCTTATTTTCTTTTCCTGAAGTTATTTTTTCCTTTTTTTTTTTAGTCTTTTTGACTGAATGGGTTTATGAAGGTGGGCGTTGTTCACACGATGTACAGAAGTCAGGCGCTCCGCCATGTATCCTACTCCAGTCCCAGCCGGAGTAAGATTTGTGTCCTAGCGAACACCGCTGCTCGTCATGAATTTAGCGAGGGGCCATCGCCACTAACGTATAGAATTAAATAAAAATGGCGTGTGCTCCCGCATAATTTTCATGACCAGCAGAGGGAAAGCCCACAGCTGGGGGCTGATGTTAATAATCTGGGAAAAGGGACAACATCCCAAAAGGTTCCCAGGCTATTAATAACAGCCCACAGCTGTGTGCTTAGCCTTTACTGGTGAATTTACGGGGGACCCCAGAAAAAAAAGGCGTAGTGTCCCCCTATAAATTCTAACCAGCAAAAGCTAAACAGACAGTTGTCGATTATTAACCTGGGAATGGGCCAGCGATGTTGCCTTCCCCCTAGGCTACTAACATCAGCCCTCAGTTGCCCAGAAATGGCACATCCATTAGGTGCCCCAGATCTGGTGTTTAGCCTCACGCTTCCCACGTGGCAGTGGCAAGAGCGATGATATTTGTGGGGTTGATGTCAGCTTTGTATTGTCAACTGACATCAAGCCCAGGGGTTAGTAATAGATAGCTGTCACATAAGACGCCCCCATTACTAACCTCATAGTAAGTTTGGAAATAAACACACAGCAAGAATAAAATCCTTTATTTGAAATAAAACAAAACGCCCTGTTTTACACATTTATTTCAAAATAAAAACACAATTATACTCACTTTTACATCTAATCCATTGAAGCCAATGACCCCTGTAAAAAAAGCAAAAATAATAAACAACCACATCTCTCACCTGTTGGACGTGAAGATAATCCAATGATGCCAATGTCGCCTGTAAATAAAACAAAACTAACCTGTCCACTGTGAAGATAACCCATACTGTCCCACGCCGTAATCCATCTCCACGACATCTGCTTTACAAACTGAACGGAGGTTTGATGTAACCGTCCAGGCTTAAAACTAGGAGACAATGAATGAGCAGCTTCAGTGACAAGCTGAGACGTCATACAGGTTACCGCTGGTCACTGAAGCTGCGTTCCCACGGTGCGGTTCATTGAGAGCCAGGACGATGAACTGCGGTGACGTCAATGAGATCACCGCTAGCACTGTGTGAAAAACCTGACGCAAACACAACTATCGAATACAATGGGTGTGCTTGTGTCTCTTAAAATACAGACACAAAAAACAGACATGTTAAGGGGGCCTAAAGCGCTGCAAAGTGTTTTAAGTGTTTTTTCAGCTTGAAAAAATAGGTGAGAAAGGCTATTCAATGGATGATTTCCTGCTGTGCATCAATCGGCAACTCTCATGATGGCTAAACTGCTGCTGGATATGGTCATGAGCTTCAATGCCCAGAAATGTTTGGCTGATTTACAGGCAAGCAAATTAATTCTATGCTCCTGCATGGGGATACGTCCTGAATTTAATAGGACATTTCATTAGAGATATATCCACTTCAAGAGGATCATGGTTATGGTCAGGAAAGTGCCAGCTCATTTCTTATCTTCTTACATGGCAAGCCCTTCTGGTTTTGAACAACAGAATGGTATTTAAGTGCTCCACCTGATTTGCAACATCACAACCCTCTGGAATTTGACCCTGCTTATGTTGGATCATCTGGATCATGATGCGAAATTGGACTGTGAGTTGCCTTTGGCAGTTGATGAGAACCCTATGTCACCTACTGAAGCCCATCAAAGAGGCAACAAAATGTGTCACTTGTGACCAACGTGGAATCAAAAATGTCATCTCCCTCATAATTATCCTGGTGAGAACATTCACCAGAATGCAAGAAGTAATGGAGGAAGAACAGCAACCTGCACATGTTCATAGCCACCCTGTTTGGTCCATGTTACATTATGCAGGATTTGGAGGAGGAGGAGCAGCAATATTGAAACAGAACTGACATACACAGAGGTAACGACAAGCAGTGAAAATGACGACACTGGTTATGTTAGCCAATTGTCACAGCGGAATGATGAAAATCAACCAACGGCTCTAGGTCATGCCGAAGAGCATGGTAAGCTGTATGCTGGAATGTTTGTGGGATGATAGGCATATTGTTCGACCATGTGTCTTCTGCTGCTGCCACTTCAGCCACACATCTCCTGTCTGCCCTCCATGTTTTCTAGTACTAGACAGTATTGATGCTGGAAAGTGTACTCTCTTGAGGGTACACAGAAATAAAACAGCTCCCAAAATAGGGATTATTTTTTGGAAAGGCTTTTATTTATTTTTCCCTTTGTAAAGATCTAGCCTGTTCTTGCGCCCTAAAAAAGTTGCCATTTTGGATGGCTAAATGAAAAGCCTTTGTAATAGCTTAATCTTTTTGATAATCGCAAACCTGTCGCTCTCCCACAAAAAAGAGATCCAGTTAACTCTCCTGGTTAAGAAGCCATTACTTCTTCCTGTCCAAATTAGCACACTTGTTTTGCGCCATGATTAAATGGATAATTTTTAGACTGATTGTGAATCACTTCTACATTTAACAAAGAACAAGAGTTTTGATACTCCCCAAACTGGGATAATTTTTGCACCCTCTATGTGAAAAAGCCACAGCTTCTTCGGTTTGCACAGCCTGTATAAAAACACCAGCAAGGCATACATTATCCCAAAAAAAAAATAATAATTTTTGACCAGTTTTTACAATTTAAGTGGCCAAAAAGGCTGATACTTCAATGTGTTTTGAATGGTTGCAAATGTATGTGTACACATTATGCCCTGTGGTGTAGTGACTAATGTGGCACCTAGGGGGCGCTGTATAAGTTGCTCAAATTATGCATGGAGGCATGAGATGGATGGGAAACCAGTACCTGGTATGGTGCTAAATGGAAAGTATGTGTCGCAGAGCTATTCTGTGCTGTAGGTCAGTAATGTTGTTCTGGGACTTGTTGTCCCATAAGAGCTCTGATTGTTGTTAAGGGTGAACCTACAGGGTTAGCTTGTGAGCTGGGTGGGACATGCTAACCACACATACACGGCCCACTGGTGGTGGGAGAATGAATGGTACATACTGGTGATTGTATGTGGTGAAGGACCTGTGATGAGGTCATGAACAGGTGACCAGACCATGTGCTTCATACCTTGGCTTGGGGAGTGGCTACAGGTATGAAAGGCAGTGTTGAGCACTTGGAGGAGAATTGTGTTGGAGACTGAGGAGTCTCTGGAAGTCTGGCTGAGACAGTGGAGAGTGTGTCCTGCACAGGGCTGCCTGGAAGGTCTGTCAGTGTTGGAAGATCCTGGGGTTGGATCGGATTCCTGGAAGCACGTGGTGAGACTTGGAGCTTGGTAGCCGGGGTGTTGGATGGGGGTCCTGAATAGCACCCAGACAGGACACATGGGTGTGTGGAGCCTGTGACGGTCCCACACTGAGAACCATGCGGTTCTATTGAGGAGTTTGGCTGGAGTCAGCCTGGAAGTGACTTTCTGTTACAGTGTGTCAGTGAGCACGGGAAGCGAGTCCAAATCACCCGGGAAGGCACCTGGCGGTCCCTGCTGGCTTGCAGCCGCTTAGTCAAGCCTGTCTCATGCAAGGGTGCGTCTGGGAACAGTAGTTTGCAAAGCTGGAATGCGTTTATGTTTTTGTCATGTTTTGTTACCTGGTATTTAACGTGAAAGTAAACAATTGATTTTGGACTAAAAGCCTGTGTGTTGCCTCATAACTGCGTTCCAGCCCTTGCCTACCAGAGCGAATCCCTACAGTTTGGTGGCTTGAATGCGGGCACGCGCAGTGAGGTCAGGCTGTTTTTTTTTTGTTTTTTTTGTGGATGTTTTTTTTTTTTTTTGCAATAATGACAAATAACCAGGTGAAGACGTCAGGCTGTAACCCAGTGGGGTTACGATGGTGACAAGCGGCTGGCTGTAACTCGGTGGGGTTACGAAGGTTGCTGTGGATCAGGGGGTCCACGAAGACGGCGCAGCGGAAGCGTGCAGAGACTGGTGGTAGCGGAGCTACCGGGACACTTGCAGGAAGAGGTTCTGCAGTAGCAGCAGCTTGTGAGCGGCAGTGGGAGGTGCCGGTGGTTGGTGGCTGCCACAGCAGCGGTGTCAGTGCCAGCAGGAGCTGGTGGTGTAATAGAAGGACAGTGTGAACCAGGTCACACAGACTCTTAAAGGGCCAGTAACAGCCCAAAAGAAATAAAACTGTACTGTGGGAGTTGTGCCTAAGGAAACTGTGGGGGAGTCCACAGGGTATATCCCAGAGTGGGCTAGTGGTCTAAACGGGGCGTTAACCCACCAGCAGGGATGGGGGGTAAAAAGGGGGTGGAGTATCCCAACGATAAAGTGTTATGATTTGGTAGCTGAGGAGAGCAGGCAAAAAAGGCAATACACCAGAGAGGTTAGAATCTATGGGATTACAGTACCCTGACTAACCACCACAACTAAAGGCAGCCGTGGAGCGTACCTACGTTGGTCCTAGACGCCTCGTCACAGCCTGAGAAGCTAACTACACCTAAAGATAGAAAGAGGAAAGCTATCTGCCCCGGAGCAGATCCCCAAAGAACATAGAAAGCCCCCAAACATGTAATGGCGGTTAGACAAGAAGAAATACTGACACAGACAGAAAATAGTATGAGCAAACGTTGGGGCCCAAACTTCCTAAATAGAAAAGGATAGGAAGGGCACTTACTGCAATCCCAAAAAACCCTGAAAAGTACCAACTTTACTAATTACAAAAACACCTGAGATCACACGACCTCTACTGTTATGTTTCGGTAGCTGAGGAGTACAGGTAAAAAAGGCAATACACCAGAGCAGTTGGAAACTATGAGATTGCAGTACCCTGACTAACCACCACAACTAGAGGCAGCCGTGGAGCGTTCCTACGTTGGTCCTAGACGCCTCGTCACAGCCTGAGAAACTAACTACACCTAAAGATAGAAAGAGGAAAGCTATCTGCCCCGGAGCAGATCCCCAAAGAACATAGAAAGCCCCCAAACATGTAATGGCGGTTAGACAAGAAGAAATACTGACACAGACAGAAAATAGTATGAGCAAACGTTGGGGCCCAAACTTACTAAATAGAAAAGGATAGGAAGGGCACTTACTGCAATCCCAAAAAACCCTGAAAAGCACCAACTCTACTAATTTCAAAAACACCTGAGATCACACGACCTCTACCACCTAAATTAGTTCTCTGGTGTAACCAAAATCAAAACAGCAGCCACTGAAAAAACTGGAAAAAGCAAATGTACAAACATCAGTGGCTGAACTGAACTGAGAGGGCAAAAGCCCCCAGAGGGGACCCTGAAGGCCCCCACAGAAGTGCAGGACAAAATGCAAAAATCAAGCACAAAAACAAAAAGAAGAAAATGTCTTATCTGTAAGCAGGAGATTCAGACACGACACAGCAGGCTACCAAGGAAACAGGAATCAAGGATTGAGACCAGAACAATTGATCACCGGCAACCCTGATGGGAAGGCGACTCCCTTATATAAGACCAGTCAGTAACACCTGATTCCCAATCCTCACAATCTTCACTGGACAGTCCAGTACCGTTTGTAACCACCAGAGGGAGCTTCTGCTCAGAACTCATTTCCAGCCTATTCACAACACTCTACCACCTAAATTAGTTCTCTGGTGTAACAAAAACTAAACAGCAACCACTGAAAAAACTGGAAAAGGCAAATCAAACAACATGGCTAAACTAAACTGAGAGGAGCACAACCCCCGAAGGGACCCGAGCCCCCCACGAATGCGGGAAAAAATGCAAAAAACAACACAAAAACTAATAAAAGAAAAATGTCTTATCTGTTAGCAGAAGTGCAGGCACGAAACAGCAAGCACAAATTTAAAAGAACAAAATGAGACCAGAACAATTTATCACCGGCAAACCCCGATGGGAGGGAACCCCCTTATATAAACCCTCAGAACACCGATCTCCAATCTTCACATTTCCTTGGAAAATTTTGTACGTTTGAACCCCAGAGGAGCTTCTGCCAGAATTCTTTTTTAGCACATTCACAACAGAAAAGGGGAGGGGACATTGGGTGTTGCCAGGGGAAAAAGGGCTATTAGCCTCTTCATTTAATTTTTTTCCCCCCAGGGGAGGGCTACGTGGTGTGCCTGCGAGAATGGGTGAGGAGGAGGTACACGGACTGGTCGCAGGAACTCGGGGCCCAAG
>JARQOD010000008.1:42140610-42362455 GCA_033576555.1 Oophaga sylvatica
CCTCTCCACTACCTGGTCCCAAATCTGTTGCATACGCTCAACAACAGAGTCAACACCTGGACAGGCAGAAGCTTCCGTCTGTCCTGAAGAAAATCGAGGGTGAAAACCAGAATTACAGAAAAACGGAGACATCAAAGTGGCAGAGCTAGCCCTATTATTAAGAGCAAACTCAGCCAAAGGCAAAAAAGAGACCCAGTCATCCTGATCAGCAGACACAAAGCATCTTAGATAAGTCTCTAATGTCTGGTTTGTTCTCTCAGTTTGACCATTGGTCTGAGGATGAAATGCCGAGGAGAAAGACAATTGAACACCCAGTTTAGAACAAAAAGTCCTCCAAAATCTGGAAACAAACTGGACTCCTCTGTCAGACACAATGTTCTCAGGAATGCCGTGTAAACGAACCACGTGCTGAAGAAACAACGGCACCAATTCAGAGGAGGAAGGCAACTTAGGTAATGGCACAAGATGTATCATTTTGGAAAACCTTCACAAATTACCCAGATGGTGGTCATTCTCTGAGAAACAGGAAGATCGGAAATGAAATCCATAGAGATATGGGTCCATGGTCTCTTGGGCACAGGCAAATAAAAATTGGCAAAACCCAAAAATCTCTGAAGAGCCTTTAATGAAGTAGGTTGGACCCAATCACAGATGGCCTGAACCTTGACCGGGTCCATTTCAATAACAGATGGGGACAAAATGAATCCCAGAAATGAGATCTTCTGTACGCCAAAAAGACACTTTGATCCCTTCACATACAGAGCATTATCCCTCAAAATCTGGAACACAGTCCGAACATGTTTCACATGAGAGTCCCAGTCATTAGAAAAAATCAAGATATCATCCAAATAAACAATCAGAAATTTGTCCACAAAATCCCTGAAAATGTCATTCATGAAGGACTGGAAGACGGAAGGGGCATTAGTGAGCCCAAAGGGCATCACTAGGTACTCAAAATGCCCTTCAGGGGTATTGAATGCCGTCTTCCATTCATCCCCGTGCTTAATGCGAATAAGGTTATACGCCCCCCTGAGGTCAAGCTTGGTAAACCAAGTAGCGTTTTTCACCCTGGAAAACAGGTCAGAAATCAAGGGTAACGGGTATTGATATTTCACAGTAATATTGTTCAAGAGACGATAATCAATACACGGCCTTAATGAACCATCTTTTTTGGCCACAAAGAAAAAACCGGCACCTAAGGGTGAAGAGGATGGTCTGATATGACCCTTCTCCAATGATTCCTTGATATAAGACCGCATAGCGTCATGTTCAGGTACAGACAAGTTAAAAAGGCGACCTTTAGGGAATTTACTACCCGGCACTAATTCAATAGCGCAGTCATAGCTCCTATGGGGAGGTAAGGATGCAGATTTACTTTCGCTAAACACATCAGAAAAATCAAACAAAAAGTCAGGAACATCCTGAGCTTGGGGGGAGGCAGAAAAAACAGGAGTGTTGGTATTAACACATTGGCAGCCCCAACTGGTTACAGACACAGATTTCCAATCCAAAACAGGATTATGAGACTGTAACCAAGGGAAACCCAGCACGATAATGTCATGCAGATTATATAGAACCAAAAATTTGCAGCACTCCTGGTGATCAGGTTCAACCCTCATTATCACCTGAGTAGAAAACTGGGGTTTATTCTCAGCCAAAGGGGTAGAATCGATCCCCAGTAGGGGAATAGACTTCTGTAGGGGTATCAAGGGAAACCCACAACGTTTAGCAAAATCATAATCCATCAGGTTAATAGCTGCTCCAGAATCAACGAAAGCCTGAGCAGAAAATGAGGACAGAGAGCATATCAGAGTGACAGTTAACAAAAACTTAGTCTGAACACTACCCAAGACAACCGAGCATGCAAAACGTCTTCCCCACCTAGGGCAGACTGAAACAGCATGAGAGGCATCACCACAGTAGAAACATAACCCATTGCGCTTTCGAAACTCATGACGCTGTGCCCCAGACACCACTCCATCACACTGCATGGGCTCAGAAGCTGGCTCACAAGGCAACACCACTCCACGCATACTTCTCCGCTCACGCAAACGTCTGTCAATTTGAATCGCTAATGACATAGAATCATTGAGACCAGAGGGGACAGGGAATCCCACCATAACATCCTTTACATTATCCGACAGACCCTTCCGGAAAAGGGCCGCCAAAACTGTTATGTTTCGGTAGCTGAGGAGTGCAGGTAAAAAAGGCAATACACCAGAGCAGTTGGAATCTATGAGATTGCAGTACCCTGACTAACCACCACAACTAGAGGCAGCCGTGGAGCGTTCCTACGTTGGTCCTAGACGCCTCGTCACAGCCTGAGAAACTAACTACACCTAAAGATAGAAATAGGAAAGCTATCTGCCCCGGAGCAGAACCCCAAAGATAATAGAAAGCCCCCAAACATGTAATGGCGGTTAGACAAGAGGAAATACTGACACAGAAAGAAAATAGAATGAGCAAACGCTGGGGCCCAAACTATCTAAATAGAAAAGGACAGGAAGGGTACTTACTGCAATCCCAGAAAACCCTGAAAAACACCAACTCTACTAATTTCAAAATCACCTGAGATCACACGACCTCTACCACCTAAATTAGCTCTCTGGTGTAACAAAATCAAAACAGCAGCCACTGAAAAAACTGGAAAAAGCAAAAGAACAAAACTCAGTGGCTGAACTAAACTGAGAAGGCAGAAGCCCCCGGAGGGGACCCAGAAGCTCCCAAAGAAGTGCAGGACAAAATGCAAAAATATAGCAACAACACAAAGAAGAAAAATTCTTATCTGGTAGCAGGAGATGCAGACACGACACAGCAGGCTACAAGGGAAACTGGAATGAAGGATTCAGACCAGAACAATTGATCACCGGCAACCCTGATGGGAAAATGACTCCCTTATATAAGACCAGTCAGTAACACCTGATTCCCAGTCCTCACAATCTTCACTAGTACCGTGTTGTGAATGGGTTTGAGATGAGTTCTGAGCAGAGGCTCCCTCTGGTGGTTACAAGCGGTACTAGTGAGGATTGTGAGGACTGGGAATCAGGTGTTACTGATTGGTCTTATTTAAGGGAATCATTTTCCCATCAGGGTTGCCGGTGATCAATTGTTCTGGTCTGAATCCTTCTTTCCAGTTTCCCTTGTAGCCTGCTGTGTCGTGTCTGCATCTCCTGCTATCAGATAAGACAATTTCTTATTTTGTGTTTTTGCTATATTTTGCATTTGGTCCTGCACTTCTGTGGGGGCCTTCTGGGTCCCCTCCGGGGGCTTTTGCCCTCTCAGTTTAGTTCAGCCACTGTGTTTTGTACTTTTGCTTTTTCCAGTTTTTTCAGTGCTGCTGTTTCTGTTACACCAGAGAACTAATTTAGGTGGTAGAGGTCGTGTGATCTCAGGTGATTTTGAAATTAGTAGAGTTGGTGTTTTTCAGGGTTTTCTGGGATTGCAGTAAGTACCCTTCCTGTCCTTTTCTATTTAGATAGTTTGGGCCCCAGCGTTTGCTCATACTATTTTCTTTCTGTGTCAGTATTTCCTCTTGTCTAACCGCCATTACATGTTTGGGGGCTTTCTATTATCTTTGGGGTTCTGCTACGGGGCAGATAGCTTTCCTATTTCTATCTTTAGGTGTAGTTAGTTTCTCAGGCTGTGACGAGGCGTCTAGGACCAACGTAGGAACGCTCCACGGCTGCCTCTAGTTGCGGTGGTTAGTCAGGGTACTGCAATCTCATAGATTCCAACTGCTCTGGTGTATTTCCTTTTTTGCCTGCACTCCTCAGCTACCGTAACATAACAGTATCACCGGCCATAAAAATTGTATGGTACTCACAGAAGGGAAAAAATATTTTGAAGGAAGAAAAGTTGTCAGAGATATTTTTCTGTTTGTTGCATTTTTTTTTTTTTTTTTCCCTCTGTATCTCTGGGTGCTGGGGAGGATCTTTTCTCCCAATGGAGTTTGCACAGTTGTCTGGCCGTGTGGATCAGCTTGCCACTGAGGTTCAGAGTATTGCTGCATATCTTGCTAGGTTGCCTGTTGTGGAACCTAGGATTCCCATGCCAGATTTGTTTTTAGGGGATCGAGCTAAGTTTCAGAATTTCAAAAATAATTGTAAATTGTTTCTTGCCTTAAAATCTAAGTCCTCAGGAAACGCAGCGCAGCAGGTTCAAATTATCATCTCTCTCCTGCGCGGCGATCCTCAGGATTGGGCTTTTTCCCTGATACCTGGGGATCCTGTTTTGAGTGATGTTGATGCATTTTTTCAGGCTTTGGGGTTATTGTACGATGAGCCTAATGTCACTGATCAAGCTGAAAAAGCCTTGTTGGCATTAAATTAGGGGCTTGATGACGCTGAGTTATACTGTCAGAGATTCCGTAGGTGGGCAGTCCTGACCAAATGGAATGACGACGCTTTGGCGGCCCTTTTCCGGAAGGGTCTGTCGGATAATGTAAAGGATGTTATGGTGGGATTCCCTGTCCCCTCTGGTCTCAATGATTCTATGTCATTGGCGATTCAAATTGACAGACGTTTGCGTGAGCGGAGAAGTATGCGTGGAGTGGTGTTGCCTTGTGAGCCAGCTGCTGAGCCCATGCAGTGTGATGGAGTGGTGTCTGGGGCACAGCGTCATGAGTTTCGAAAGCGCAATGGGTTATGTTTCTACTGTGGTGATGCCTCTCATGCTATTTCAGTCTGCCCTAAGCGGGGAAGACATTTTGCACGCTCAGTTGTCTTGGGTAGTGTTCAGACTAAGTTTTTATTAACTGTCACTCTGATATGCTCTCTGTCCTCATTTTCTGCTCAGGCTTTCGTTGATTCTGGAGCAGCTATTAACCTGATGGATTATGATTTTGCTAAACGTTGTGGGTTTCCCTTGATACCCCTACAGAAGTCTATTCCTTTACTGGGGATCGATTCTACCCCTTTGGCTGAGAATAAACCCCAGTTTTCTACTCAGGTGATAATGAGGGTTGAACCTGATCACCAGGAGTGCTGCAAATTTTTGGTTCTATATAATCTGCATGACATTATAGTGCTGGGTTTCCCTTGGTTACAGTCTCATAATCCTGTTTTGGATTGGAAATCTGTGTCTGTAACCAGTTGGGGCTGCCAATGTGTTAGTGCCAACACTCCTGTTTTTTCTGCCTCCCCCCAGCCTGAGGATGTTCCTGACTTTTTGTTTGATTTTTCTGATGTGTTTAGCGAAAGTAAATCTGCATCCTTACCTCCCCATAGGAGCTATGACTGCGCTATTGAATTAGTGCCAGGTAGTAAATTCCCTAAGGGTCGCCTTTTTAACTTGTCTGTACCTGAACATGACGCTATGCGGTCTTATATCAGGGAATCTTTGGAGAAGGGTCATATCAGACCATCCTCTTCACCCTTAGGTGCCGGTTTTTTCTTTGTGGCCAAAAGAGATGGTTCATTAAGGCCGTGTATTGATTATCGTCTCTTGAACAATATTACTGTGAAATATCAATACCCGTTACCCTTGATTTCTGACCTGTTTTCCAGGGTGAAAAACGCTACTTGGTTTACCAAGCTTGACCTCAGAGGGGCATATAACCTTATTCGCATTAAGCACGGGGATGAATGGAAGACGGCATTTAACACCCCTGAAGGGCATTTTGAGTAACTTGTGATGCCCTTTGGGCTCACTAATGCTCCTTCCGTCTTCCAGTCCTTCATGAATGACATTTTCAGGGATTTTGTGGACAAGTTTCTGATTGTTTATTTGGATGATATCTTGATTTTTTCTAATGACTGGGACTCTCATGTGAAACATGTTCGAACTGTATTCCAGATTTTGAGAGAGAATGCTCTGTATGTGAAGGGATCAAAGTGTCTTTTTGGCGTACAGAAGATCTCATTTCTGGGATTCATTTTGTCCCCATCTGTTATTGAAATGGACCCGGTCAAGGTTCAGGCCATCTGTGATTGGGTCCAACCTACTTCATTAAAGGCTCTTCAGAGATTTTTGGGTTTTGCCAATTTTTATCGTAAATTTATTGGTAATTTCTCTGTTATTGTTAAACCATTAACTGATTTGACCAGAAAGGGTTCTGATGTGGTGAATTGGCCTCCTGAGGCAGTCTCTGCGTTTCAGGAACTTAAGCAGAGATTCACTTCTGCTCCTGTTCTACGGCAGCCTGATGTTTCTCTGCCATTTCAGGTGGAGGTTGATGCCTCTGAAATTGGGGCAGGTGCCGTTTTGTCCCAAAAAGATCCAGAGACCTCTAAAAGTAACCCTTGTGCCTTTTTCTCTCGAAAATTTTCTCCTACTGAACGTAATTATGACGTGGGTAATCGGGAGTTATTGGCCATGAAGTGGGCTTTTGAGGAGTGGAGACATTGGCTGGAGGGAGCCAAACATCAGGTGGTGGTCCTTACGGACCATAAGAATCTGGTCTATCTGGAATCTGCCAAGCGACTCAATCCTAGACAGGCCAGGTGGGCCTTGTTTTTCACACGTTTTAATTTTGTGGTTTCCTTTCTTCCTGGCACTAAGAATGTTAAGGCGAATGCCCTCTCGAGGAGTTTCCTTGCGGACTCTCCTGAGCTATCTGATCCCTCTGTTATTTTGAAGGAGGGTGTAGTTCTTTCCGCCATCTCGCCCAATTTGAGACTTGCTCTGGAGGGGTGTCAGGAGGATAGGCCCGAGCGCTGCCCTGTTGGAAAATTGTTTGTCCCGGACCAATGGAAAAAGAGTGTGATGTCTGAGATTCATTGTTCCGCATTGGCTGGGCATCCCGGAATTTTTGGTACCAGAGACTTGGTTAGTCGGTCCTTTTGGTGGCCTACCTTGTCTCGCGATGTCAGGGAATTTGTGCAATCCTGCGGGACTTGCTCTCGCTCCAAGCCTTGCTCTCGCTCTAGTGGTTTGTTGATGCCATTGCCTGTGCCCAAGAGACCATGGACCCATATCTCTATGGATTTCATTTCCGATCTTCCTGTTTCTCAGAGAATGACCACCATCTGGGTAATTTGTGATAGGTTTTCCAAAATGATACATCTTGTGCCATTACCTAAGTTGCCTTCCTCCTCTGAATTGGTGCCGTTGTTCCTTCAGCACGTGGTTCGTTTACACGGCATTCCTGAGAACATTGTGTCTGACAGAGGAGTCCAGTTTGTTTCCAGATTTTGGAGGACTTTTTGTTCTAAACTGGGTGTTCAATTGTCTTTCTCCTCGGCATTTCATCCTCAGACCAATGGTCAAACTGAGAGAACAAACCAGACATTGGAGACTTATCTAAGATGCTTTGTGTCTGCTGATCAGGATGACTGGGTCTCTTTTTTGCCTTTGGCTGAGTTTGCTCTTAACAATAGGGCTAGCTCTGCCACTTTGATGTCTCCGTTTTTCTGTAATTCTGGGTTTCACCCTCGATTTTCTTCAGGACAGACGGAGGCTTCTGTCTGTCCAGGTGTTGACTCTGTTGTTGAGCGTATGCAGCAGATTTGGGACCAGGTAGTGGAGAGGTTGTCCCTCTCTCAGGAGAAGGCCCAGTGGTTTGCTAACCGGCATAGGACTGATGGTCCTCGGTTTAGAGTGGGGGACTTGGTCTGGTTGTCCTCAAAGAATATTCCTATGAGAGTAGCATCTCCTAAATTTAAGCCTAGGTTCATTGGACCTTATAAGATCATGGAGATTATTAATCCTGTTTCTTTTCGTTTGCTTCTTCCAGGGACATTTAAGATCCATAACGTGTTCCACAAGTCCTTGTTGAAGAGGTTTGTTGAGCCAGTGGTTCCTGCTGCTGTGCCTCCTGACCCTGTTTTGGTTGAGGGCAATCTGGAGTATGTGGTTGAGAAAATATTGGATTCTCGTTTTTCTAGACGAAGACTCCAGTATTTGGTTAAATGGAGAGGTTATGGTCAGGAAGATAATTCTTGGGTGTTTGCTTCGGACATCCATGCTAGGAGACTTATCCGTGCGTATCATAGAACTCATCCTGACCGACCTGGTTGCTCAAATGAGGGTTCGGTGACCCCTCCTCAAGGGGGGGGTACTGTTGTGAATGGGTTTGAGATGAGTTCTGAGCAGAGGCTCCCTCTGGTGGTTACAAGCGGTACTAGTGAGGATTGTGAGGACTGGGAATCAGGTGTTACTGATTGGTCTTATTTAAGGGAATCATTTTCCCATCAGGGTTGCCGGTGATCAATTGTTCTGGTCTGAATCCTTCTTTCCAGTTTCCCTTGTAGCCTGCTGTGTCGTGTCTGCATCTCCTGCTATCAGATAAGACAATTTCTTATTTTGTGTTTTTGCTATATTTTTGCATTTGGTCCTGCACTTCTGTGGGGGCCTTCTGGGTCCCCTCCGGGGCTTTTGCCCTCTCAGTTTAGTTCAGCCACTGTGTTTTGTACTTTTGCTTTTTCCAGTTTTTTCAGTGCTGCTGTTTTTGTTACACCAGAGAACTAATTTAGGTGGTAGAGGTCGTGTGATCTCAGGTGATTTTGAAATTAGTAGAGTTGGTGTTTTTCAGGGTTTTCTGGGATTGCAGTAAGTACCCTTCCTGTCCTTTTCTATTTAGATAGTTTGGGCCCCAGCGTTTGCTCATACTATTTTCTTTCTGTGTCAGTATTTCCTCTTGTCTAACCGCCATTACATGTTTGGGGGCTTTCTATTATCTTTGGGGTTCTGCTACGGGGCAGATAGCTTTCCTATTTCTATCTTTAGGTGTAGTTAGTTTCTCAGGCTGTGACGAGGCGTCTAGGACCAACGTAGGAACGCTCCACGGCTGCCTCTAGTTGCGGTGGTTAGTCAGGGTACTGCAATCTCATAGATTCCAACTGCTCTGGTGTATTTCCTTTTTTGCCTGCACTCCTCAGCTACCGTAACATAACAGTACCGCTTGTAACCACCAGAGGAGCCTCTGCTCAGAACTCATCTCAAACCCATTCACAACACTCTCCTCTGTTTGAGCATCGTCAGTCGCCGTGTATCCAAGGTTGGACTTAGTGAGGCACCTAGTTGCACCCCTTCAGGCTTTCCTTGGGTCACGGCATAGTGGTTCCACCACTCATCACGTTACAGAACCATTGTTTGTATTGCAACATGACAATGACTCAAAATCACCTCAAGGCTGTGTAAAGGCGTGTGACCAAGAAGGAGAGTAACCAAGAGTGAGAGGAACATCAGATAACATGGTCTCCACAATCACTCAAAATAATTGAGATTTTGGGATGTATTTAACAGCAAAATGAAGACAAAGAAGCCAAAAAGTCCTCAGCATTTCTGGAAACTTCTTTAAGACTGAAAGCCATTCCAGGTGACTATGTGACAGAGCTGCTTTAGAGATTGCGTAGGGGGGAGTACAATTTTCATCACCGTAAAAGAAGGGAACTTTGAGGAATATAGGATTAAACACACCTTGGCTTGTCTCACACGTGTTTCTTTTCTCCTTGCTTTCATATGTGTTTGCTTGTGGTTTCCCTGCCTTCAGTCTGAATTTACAATGTGTCTCAACATTTCACTGATACCGTATGAAGCAGCTAGCTCAGGTTGGGAGACCCACCACTTTGGCCAGCTTTTCTGATCTTTGCATGGTCCGTGTTCCACAGATGTGTGAAGCCGCCCTTGTCCTTAAATTCTATTGTGTTGTTATTCTCCTATGTGTATCCAGCTATTTCAGATGCAAATATTAGGTCAGTCGTTATGCACGGTAATGGTGGAGGATTGTGAGTGTATGACTGTGTATAAACACTAAAAGAACAATTACAAATCCCCCTGATGACTTTGCATTACATGATATAGCCATTTTAATTCACAACACATGATCTGCTTCCAAGACTTGACTTGGTTAACAAACATTGAGTCATAACGTCCAAGCTCATATATCACTACTTCATTTATGTTGCTTACACAGGGCTTCAGGCCTTTTTTTCTACTGGATCTGAGGTTTAAAATGTAATCCCCAGTCCAAACAAGGAGTTTCCTATCTTCCTGAGGCTCACTCCTGATAAAAGGAAACCGTCAAACAGACTTGGGACATGGAAGAAGCTCATCCATCAATGTATTACTCAAAACCTCATGTATATTAATTGCACATTATTTAAACAGGAGCAGATGCAGCCGGACAGAAGATAGATAGCTGACCCTATGGCTGTGCTTTACTGCTTCCTGGTATACAAACAAAGTGGATGGGAATTATCGAAAGATCTTGACCACTGTTCTTTTTTACTCAGTGTAAACTGACCTGTGATGCAGGTTTCAAAACCGGCAACATGTAAATTTCTCTTGCAGGTATGCTGAGTTTTATGTTTGGGTTTTCCAGATTGAATTACATTACATCATTACATATGGAAATACATTACATGATGACTTGGAATGCGTCTATCCATGGTCACATTGGCGCTTCTGTGATGTGATTGCGGGGTGTCGATGGGTTGTTACGACAGCCGGGGATATGCTGCTGATCCCCGTGCCTGTCATTACGATACTCCTATGAACGCCAATTCGTGGCAAGCGATCAGATGATTGAAGCTTCAAGGCCCCTTAGTGGACTATTAAATCCAGTGAAAAGTAAAAAAAAAGTTTTTAAAAATATGAAAAAATAAAAAAAATATTCGCCTTTTGCCCCGTTGAAAATAAAACAATTTAAAAACCATACACATATTTGGTATCACTGCATTTAGAAATCTCAGATCTATAAAATTATAAAATAAATAAATCTGATTGGTAAAAGGCATAACGAAAAAAAAAATCAACACACCAGAATTACATTTTTTTAGCAACTGCAACATTGCATTAAGAGGCGATCAAAACATTGCATCTACCCCAAAATGGTATACACTGCCTCAGGACACAAAAAATGAGCTCACAAGCAGCTCCATGTCTGGAAAAAATAAAACATTATGGGTTTCGGAAAATGATGACTAAAGCAAAAAAAAATTTTTTTTGAAATTTCCACATTTTTTTTTACCACTTAAAAAGAAAAACTATACATTTTGGTATTTGTGTACTCATACTGACCTAGAGAATCATATTGCCAGGCCAATTTTACCGTATAGTGAACGTGGTAAATAAAAAAATAAAAAAATTGTGGAATTGCAGTTTTTTTGCAATTTCACCACAATACACTGGGTTGTAAAATGAATGGTGTCATTCAAAAGTACAACTCATTCCGCAAAAAACAATCCCTAATATGGCTGTATTGATGGAAAAATAAAAAGTTATGGCTCTTGGAAGAAGAGGTGAAAAAAAACGAAACCGGAAAGTCGTTCGGGGGTTAAAACATGACTTACAAAAAGGAGCCAAAAACTGCATTATCAAAAATGGGATAAAACACAATGAAAAAAATGCATTCAAAAAGCTACATTAGCTAATATGTGCTAAATTAGAAAATCTGAATAGAATATTTGCAACATCAAAAACTCTCCAAATACTCATGTAGTGACTGTAGCCTTAAATTGTGCTGTCAAGCTCTGACAAGAAAGAAAAATATTAAAATTTGAGAGTCCTCAGTGGTTGATACCTTTTAATGGCTAACTGAAAAAATGGTAACAAATAGCAAGCTTTCGAGACTACTATTATTCCTGATGAAGAGACCTGAGTAGTCTCGAAAGCTTGCAATTTGTTACCATCTTTCAGTTACCCATTAAAAGGTATCAACCACTGAGGACTCTCAAATTTTAATATTTTTCAATCTACTGTCTAACACGGCACAAAGATATATTTTTTCTAATCTCTGACATTGATATTTAATGTGCGTAGACCATGGCGCATGCCATTTACACAAACCATGGTGCATGCGTTTGCCCCCACCATGATGTGATAGTGGAGGGCACTTGCGTTGCGAAGGGAACTTAAAGGTAGAGAAGAAAAAAGTTTTTAAAAATATAGAAAAAAATTAAATAAATGAAAAAACTAAATCACCTCTTTTCCCCCATTAAAAATAAAGAAATAATAGTAAAAAACCATTAGGTAGCACTGCGTCCATAAAAGTATAAAAGTCCGATCTATCAAAATCTAAAATTACTTAAAATAAAGGCTGTAAAAACAAAACTCAAAAACTATTGAGGAATTGCATTTTTTGCACAATTTCAAGCACAATTTTTTCCTGTTTTTTTTCCTGTTTTATAATACACTGAATGGTAAAATGAACAGTGTATTTAAAAACTACAACTGGTCCCGTAAAAAACAAGTGCTCTATGTGGGCACAGAAAAAAAAAGTTATGGCTCTTGGAAAAAGTGAAGGAACAAAAACAGAAGTTCAAAAATGGAAAATCGCCATGTTGGGAAGCGGTCAAGACAGTTTTTACCTGCAAATTACCAATGTGGCTTCAGGAAAATACTGTGTCCTTTAAGCCAAAAAGAATATTATATATGTAAATGGGACGGAAAAAATTACTTGAGAAAGTTGAAAAAAGCATGGTAGTCACCTAAAGAGGCCCCAGGACCAGCAAAGCAAAGTGTGCAGGGACCTGTAGCAAACAACACATTGTATATGGAGGATAGTGCCCCATTTCATCGCTTTCTAAATGTGTTTTCCTTTTGTTTTCACAGGAAGACGCAGACAGTATTTGTTGCCAGGAGCAGATCAACCGATCCATTTACTGGGCAGATGGCTTTGTTTTTGTGTTTTCAATCACAGACTACAATAGCTACCGAGTGATTAGACCCTTATATCAGCACTTACGGAAAATCCACCCAAACACCAAAATCCCTCTGCTTTTAGTAGGAAATAAAGCCGATCTCTTAAGGGCCCGGCAGGTAGAATCTGATGAAGGGGTCCAACTAGCCAATGAACTGACTGGCACATATGCTGAAGTATCTGCCAGAGAAAATTATGAAGGAGTATATGGAGCATTTTACCAACTTTGCCAAGAGGTCGGTAAGATGATTTTCAGTTGTAATGGAGAAAAACGAAGAGGACTCCATCTTGTGCGCCCAAGGTCTCCCAACATGCAAGACCTGAAAAGACGTTTTAAGCAAGTATTATCCTCTAAGGTTAAGTCTACAACTACTGTCTGACAACTGCAAGGATTGCACGTTGAACTATCACATATCAGATGTATTCATCAATTCAACATTTTCTGCAAATTGTGCTGGATACAATTTATGTCATTTTGCATTTATGGTTTACTAAAAAATTACTAAAATTATTTGTGGAATGATAAAAGCAACATGGTTTAGGCTAATTACGTGGCTATACTTAAAGAAGTTGTCCACTAGTTGGACAACTTCTTGTCATACCCCTCTCTTGCCCCCAATTACATAATAAAGCCTATACTCACCTCTTGTGCTGGCGCCATTCCCGCTGTATTGATAATCACTCTCCCCGGAGCTCTCATGCGGTGTTGTGACACGTGACGTGGGCACCCAATCAGCGCTGGCCTCACTGTCCCTGCCTTTGGAAAAATCTTTCTTGAAGAGGAAGTGAGAGCAGCTGCAGCCCGGACTACTTCATGATCGATTTGTCTGAAGGCTGGAACAGTGACGCCAGTGCTGATTGGGCGCTGGCATCACGTGTCACAATACCGCATGAGAGCACCGGGGAGAGCAACTACCGACATTGTGGGAACGGTGCCAGCACAGGTGAGTATAGGCTTTTTTATTTTATCGGGGCCAAACATTTTGATCAAGTAAGGGTTGTTCTAGTAGTGGACAACCTCTTTAAAGGGATTTTCTCATCCTGTTGAACAGGGCACATTACTCCTCTGTCTCCTTGGTTTCCTGCTTACCAGGGGCTGTGTGCTCCTGATTCATTTACAGTATGGAATAAGCGGCATCATTGTGTTGCTGACCTGACCTATGTGCCTGCAGTGTGGCAAATGGAGGTAGCTTTGCCTCACCAGCATCAGAGGATTGTAGTTGCATAGCAGCTGGTTGGATCCAGTGATCTGATCACCTTTACAGCAGTGCTGACAAGCTCTATAGGAGATAGGTTTTAGAATAGCATTCCTCCTCCCATCAACGTTTTTATCCTCTTAACATATTGCAGTCCTCATATTATACAGCACTGAGTACTTACAATTGCTCATTTCGCCTTTCTACCCAGATAATTCTTCTCTTTTCCATTCGTTCTATGAAATCACATGATTAAAAGCTGACTAGCTGAATCCTTCTAAGCTCTATGTAGAAACGGGAAGTTTATTTTCCCTGCGTGAGTTATAAGTCACTGTAAAAGTCCCTGGCAGAAGAGGAGTTAAACGCTGGGTCACGAGTTGTAAAGGGGGATAATAAATGCAGGGACAAGTCTTCCTGTTTCTACATAGAGCAGAGAAAAGAGAAGAGTCAACTGGGTAGAAAGGCAAAATGAGCAATTGTAAGTACACAGTGCTGTATAATATGATGATTGCAATATATTAAGAGGATAAAAACTTTGTTGGAAGTGCTTATTTAAGTGCTGCACTCCTTGCTTAGGACATTGGCCACCACTGATACACTGCAGCAGTGGCCGGTAATCTAGGCAAAGACCAGTAAACAATTATTCTCGTGAACGGAGCAGATTTTCAATAAGAAGTATATTGCAAACTTGATTGTTTTTACAAGCACGTTACAATTTTATTCCGTGCAAGATTAAAAGACAACCCCTTTAACTATACCTATTATATACACCTTGTGGAAGCAGCCATTTTTTTATCCTATTTATTACATCATTTTACTTCTTGATCATGACATCACCAGAGCAGATCTTGTATTAACCAGTTGTCTCCTGTGGATGACCTAATTCATTGATAGGAATGAGAATCGAGTTGTATATGACCCCGGAAAAAAGTTTAATAAGCAAGTTCTGTAGAATATTTGCTAATTGCTGGAAGAATCGTAAAACACAAGAAGCAATGGGATGAAACTGAAAGGGAGGAGATGCAGATTAGATATTGGAACAATCTTTTTGACAGTGAGGGTGATCAATGAGTAGAACAGGCTGCCACGAGAGGTGGGGAGTTCTCCTTCAATGGAAGTCTTCACACAGAGACTGGACAGACATCTGTCTGAGATGGTTTAGTGAATCCTGCATTGAGCAGGGGTTGAACACGATGACCCTGGAGGTCCCTTCCATCTCGACCAGTCTATGAATCAATAGTCCCAACAGATTCAAAGATAGGCAGACATCGCAGTGCCCTTCTGTGATATAACAGCCCATATTTGGCCAGCAGAAAACACAAGTGACTCTACTCCTTATTAAAAATGGCCATCTCCACTTTGTAAGGCTTCACTTCTTAACTTCACAGCATAATGCACAAGTCAGTATAACTATGACAAAAGCCATATTTACAAGTAGCATATTGATTGTGGGATTATTGATTCTTAGATTGCAATGCGTAAGATTTAGCTAAAGAAATTACATTTAGAAATCATTTTTTATTACGGTACATTGTTACCAGATATCACGCTCTACAGCTCATCTTTTCCACGTTGATGTACTCGGACATGTCTGGTAGCAAATAAGAACTGCCACAGACATCACCGACCAAAAGAAATTGTATCAGTCACCGACTATTCTTACATGTAACTATTGCTAGATCACAATGTGTTACTTTCATACTCTATTCACAAATGTTGTGTCACTGTCATACTCTATTCACTTTATGATCACCGACTATGCTGGTAATTATCAAGGTCTATTCTGTAACACAAACTTCTATGGGGTAGACGTGTGCCCGAACGTGTCCATACGTCATACGTCTGCAATATTCATATTTTGTCATTTCAATTGAACTGTAAATGCCTAATTGAATCAGTAACTGGGATATGACTAAAATAGGATATTCAGACTTTCTCATGCTCTTTATATGAATTTTATTGGGAAAAATTCTTTATTTTTCCATTTTGTGATATTAACTATTGCTTTTTAGGTTATAATAGCTCTGTTTTTAGTTTTAGGGCCCTTGATGGAGCATGGTAGAGCCGTGTGCGGATCTCATAAGAAACAACCTCCTAACCCTAATAGGAGTCTATACAACTTCCAAATTGGCCACAAATATAATAGGGCACGCTCTAACTTTTATGGGATCTTTACTGTACCCTTCTCCTGGTTTCTCCCCGGTGTCCACCCTTTCTCCAGTTTTATGGAGGGAGGCATCTAGAGACTTCTTCACTCAAATCTGCTAAACAATTTGTGACAATTTTGATCAGATCGCCATATTATGGAGCCATTCTTCCCTAGAAGCAGTGCTATATGGTGGGAATATCTCTGAAATATGAGGCCATAATGAGCAACATCAGTTTAACGGTGATATTATAGTACCTGGATTGCGCTTGCAGTAATGAAGAATCCTCTCTGGTATGAAGTTAAGGTTTTTATTCACACTAACGCGTTTCGGTACCGGACTGGCACCTTTTTCAAGGTAAAAAAAACAACTGTTTCACTTGTTTACCTTGAAAAAGGCACCAGTCCAGCACCAAAATGCGTTGGTGTGAATAAAAACTGTATTTTTTTTTACCACTGAGGATTCTTCATTCCCAACAACAAGCGCAGTCCATGTACTGTGATATCTCCGATAAAATGAATTGCTATCTGGAAGAATTTGCATTTGATGAATCTGTCTAAAACATTTGGATAAGCAAAGTTGTTGAAGAAAAATAATAAAATAAAAACTTAAAAAGAGAAAGACAAAATTGGCACAAAGCATATAGAGAATAAGGCACAAATACCACAGCCACTGAAAAGTAGCAAATTACTCCCGAAAACTGGAAAAACAGCAATAATGAATTGGGGCCATTGTTTGTGCAAGACGCAACATTTCCGTTGTGTTGGTTCCATCTGAATTGTCAGACTGTGTTTCTCTGAATATATTTTGTCTATGATGTCTTGAAGACATCCCTTATACAATCATGAGAAAAACTAACTACACCCTCTTTGAATTCTATGGTTTCACATATCAGGACATAATAAAAAAAAATCTAGTCCTTAGAAGGCCATAACAATAGGTACAACCTCAGCTGAACAACACAAGACAAATTACAGTGTGTCTTTATTTATTTAACAAAATGAGACAAAAATGTAGAAGCAGAGTGTGAAAATATAAGTACATCCCATGAATCCATAGCTAGTAGAACCCTTAGCAGCAATAATCATTTTCTATATGACTTTATCAGTCTCTCACATCATTAGAAGCCTCCCCCTTCTCTGATATTGCCTAAATTCCTTGAGGTTTGAGGTAATTCATTTGTACACAGCACACGTAAGATCCCACTACAGCACTATAAGTGGGTTAATATCTGGGCTTTAAAGGGGTTGTTCAGTCCAAACTGATAAGTCTGCAGTCACTCTGTGTGACTGCAGACTTATGAATACCCCCAGCACATTGCGGGGATTCGCTGGTTACTGAGCCGGGACCGGAGGGGATGTATGTGTTATATGACGCGCACCACACTGAGGTGGTACCAGGGCTATGGGGTACTCGGTACCGAGCCCATAGAAGTCTATGGGAGTTGTCACTGGCAGCGGGACTCGGTCCGTGGCCCTGGGCGATCATGCAATGGGGGATATTTACAGGGGATTTGTAGTTAGTTCGTGACGCCACCTGTGGTGTCTGATCAATTGGACCAGCGCTGCTATAAGGATCTTCACAGGGGATGTTATGGGGCAGCTGGGTGGTAAGTCTCCCACAGGTGAGACGGGTCCCTGGAAGTCTATGGTGATGATGCAGGGTGTAGTTAAGAATTCAATCACACACAATGCAGCTTCTTTTCATACCTTTACTTGTAGGTGTTTCAGGCAGGTCCCGGGAGCTGGTCGGGGTGGAGAATGCACATTCAGGATAACCGCTGAGCAGGTTAGAGGCCTCCTTTTCTTCATATGTATGTGAGTCCAAACTTGCATGAAGCGAAGTTAACTCTGTAATCTCCAGCTTATCTCAATAGCTGCCAAGCCCGGCTGACATTGTGGTGGAGCCTTCTATGTCTCTGATTATCAGATGTTGAGAGAACTAAGTCCTTACTTTTGTCGAGCACTTGACTCAAAGTCCCCGTTCTCCCTGACTCCGGTTACGTATCAGCGCTTAGGGCTACCTTCTGCGACCTGTGGTCCAGAAAGCCTCCGGTTATCTTGTTACTAGGTGTGAAGCGCTAGCAATGCTTCGGACCCCGGTGTCTAGTGAATTAGTGCAGGTAATCTGGTACCTGAAGCACTTCTCTGTCCTTCTCCACTGCACCCTTCGCCCTGCTCTCGCTCTTAACATAAGCACTTGTAGCTTTTGATGGAAATGTCAGCTTTCTCCAGAGCTCACTGAGCAGCTCTCAGTATCCTCCAAGTCCAGACTGGACTGACACTGAACTGCACTGTCCTAAGACAGGAAACAGACTAGGATGACTCACTCCTGAGCCACCCGGAGCTTGACTGAACTCCTCTCCCTCCTAGGTTGACTGACTGACTGACTAACTGCTACGTGTCACTACCTCTTATACCCCTGATGGGTGTGTCTGAAAGTGTGAGTGACGTGAATGGATATCAAGCTTTTGCGGTTACCTTCCTGTGCATTTTCCTGGATTATGTGTGCCTGACATAGCTGGGCCACACATCCCCCCTTGGTTAAACACAGCACTCCCGGGCTGTAAAAGAGAAAAAGAAAAACATTTTTGTTTTGCAGATAACAACGACATTTTAATCTTCCCATCCGGGAGGTAAGACTTCTTGAACGTTACAATTTGTACATTAGAAAAATACAAAAGTATCAAAACATTCTCATAATACAAGACAAATTCTTGTGGAGGACCCGCACCAAACCTCCCACGTGGGTCCTGGGTGGGCTGC
Organism: Oophaga sylvatica; assembly: GCA_033576555.1. NCBI lineage: Eukaryota > Metazoa > Chordata > Amphibia > Anura > Dendrobatidae > Oophaga > Oophaga sylvatica. The sequence continues at coordinate 42,159,299 of JARQOD010000008.1, forward strand.
AGGACTTCTGACTGCAGACCTCACTCTAGGCCACACCATACGGGTTTTCTTTCAGAGGTAGATAGTAATGGTTTCGTGTAAAACCAAGATGTAGCACCGTAGTGCAAACTATTTACATTGAAAGTTTTTGGGCTGGCACAGTCCACAGCCACGCAGTCCATGCATGAGAAAAGACACATTTCAAGTAAAATCATTAATTCTTCACTTTCACTTTAACTCGCTTTACCCAACCGGGGTATTTTATGCAAACTATGCAATCATCATTACATTTACTCCTTAACTTTCTAAACTCTTTACCCAGCCGGGTATTCTATTTAAATATGTAAACATCATCATACATATTATTAAACATTAATAAAGTGCAAATTAGCAAAACTTCTTCTTTAAACTTTTTACATCCTTCAGGTGCAGTAAACCCCTGTCTGGGTCCTACTGGTTTTCTTCTTTACTTAGTAGTGGCGACATTGACCTTTTCCATCCCTGGGGACAGAATAACACGATGCCCTTTGGTTTCCATTACCAGCAGATCGTGTCCTGCTATGTAGGTCTGGGTAGCGACAGTTCTCACTGTGGTCCCACCGGGTACTTCTTTTAAGTATGATGTAAGTGGCGTTGCTGAAGATGCCACGGTAACTTGCGATGCAGTTTGGATGCAGATGCGATTGCAAGATTGTGATGCAGGTTGCGATGCAGGTCACGATGCAGGTTGCGATGCAGGTTGCGATGCAGGTTGCAATGCAGGTTGGGGCATAGGCGGCAGTATTGACTGTGACGTTGGCTGCGATGCGAAGGGCGACGTAGATCGAGAGGAGTACGCAGGGGGCGATTCCAGTGCACGGTCTGATGCTGTGGGAGCTCGGGACTGGGACGCTTCAGTATTGTGTACGGTACCGGCGTCGGGGACGGGGTCACTGATAACAGAGACGTTTAGGGCATACCATCCCTTTAAACCCCAGTGTCACGTGTAGCTTACTATGTCCCCATTTATCAGATCCCTCCCAGGATGACCGATGGGCAAGTGGGACTCTACGTCCCGGCGGCTCACAAAGACCCCCGGATATAGGCCCGGCTCACGGATAAAGCCCCAGCCCTTGCGGAGTTGAAATTCGGTGACGCACCCCTGACGCCGCGGTTCCCGTCGGGTACCTTTATCTCGGCGGACGGTTTCTTTGTCAGCGAGGAACTTCTCATGCCATTCCTGTCAGTCTCGCTGTATCTTTTTCTCCTCCTCCTGCCGTTGTCTCTCTTTCTCGCAGTGTTGCCAGGCATTTCCGGTTTGGAGGTCGTAAGTCACATCATCCAGACGCTCCATCTCGTCCCAGTCGATTTCCGGCAATGATGGCTGGGACCCCTCCGGTGTTCCTACCGGGGAACCGTAATCTGCTGCGGCCTCCTGGCCTGGCTGGCGCTCCGGAACGGGCAGGGCCTCCTCAGCCTCCTTCTCCTCCACCTCCGCATCAGTGGGATCAGGTACAGCACTTTTGGGGACAGCCTCCGGTTGTCCTTCAGCCTTCTTTAGCAGGGACTTTGGAAAATCAAGTGATGGGGTGATGTCGGTGGGAGAGAACACTGCGTCCCACAGCAGCCGCTGTGTCTGGGTCCGCCAGCGTCTCTCGGTCTCCTCCAGGTCGGCATGACGCTGGATTAGTCTTCTGAGAACCGCATTTTCTTTCTTTAATTCTTGTATGGTGGGGTCAGTGTCCCGATCTGGGACAGCTCCGGCACAGGCAGTAAATCCTCCGGGGAGCAGGGTTTGTATGCCTCCGCTCCTCTGCACAGATTCTCCTGTCCTTCCGCCATCTCACTCCAGGCCAGACTGTAGTTTCCATCAGGAACAACCTGGTCCCTTCCGTGGAGGCGGGATTTGCGTCTCCTCCTTTTTGCATAGAAAATGAAGAGGAGGCGGATCTCTTTAGCAGTGGGGCAGGATCGCACATTATAGTAGCATTTTGAGAGGGCGGCCATAACTTTCGCGCCACAGGGGGGTACGAATGCACGCCCACCTTCTTTACCAGCGCCTCAGGGCGCCAATATGGCGATAAAATGGCGGTATTTGGCGCCAAAAGTGACAAACAGTCTTTTTCACCAAACAGTTCAATATAGGCAACACAGGACTCACAATTGCAAGCTTCGTATCCTGTTCGTGACGCCAAGTTTAGATGACGCGCACCACACTGAGGTGGTACCAGGGCTATGGGGTACTCGGTACCGAGCCCATAGAAGTCTATGGGAGTTGTCACTGGCAGCGGGACTCGGTCCGTGGCCCTGGGCGATCATGCAATGGGGGATATTTACAGGGATTTGTAGTTAGTTCGTGACGCCACCTTTGGTGTCTGATCAATTGGACCAGCGCTGCTATAAGGATCTTCACAGGGGATGTTATGGGGGCAACTGGGTGGTAAGTCTCCCACAGGTGAGACGGGTCCCTGGAAGTCTATGGTGATGATGCAGGGTGTAGTTAAAATTCAATCACACACAATGCAGCTTCTTTTCATACCTTTACTTGTAGGTGTTTCAGGCAGGTCCCGGGGAGCTGGTCGGGGTGGAGAATGCACATTCAGGATAACCGCTGAGCAGGTTAGAGGCCTCCTTTTCTTCATATATATGTGAGTCCAAACTTGCATGAAGCGAAGTTAACTCTGTAATCTCCAGCTTATCTCAATAGCTGCCAAGCCCGGCTGACATTGTGGTGGAGCCTTCTATGTCTCTGATTATCAGATGTTGAGAGAACTAAGTCCTTACTTTTGTCGTGCACTTGACTCAAAGTCCCCGTTCTCCCTGACTCCGGTTACGTATCAGCGCTTAGGGCTACCTTCTGCGACCTGTGGTCCAGAAAGCCTCCGGTTATCTTGTTACTAGGCGTGAAGCGCTAGCAACGCTTCGGACCCCGGTGTCCGGTGAATTAGTGCAGGTAATCTGGTACCTGAAGCACTTCTCTGTCCTTCTCCACTGCGCCCTTCGCCCTGCTCTCGCTCTTAACATAAGCACTTGTAGCTTTTGATGGAAATGTCAGCTTTCTCCAGAGCTCACTGAGCAGCTCTCAGTATCCTCCAAGTCCAGACTGGACTGACACTGAACTGCACTGTCCTAAGACAGGAAACAGACTAGGATGACTCACTCCTGAGCCACCCGGAGCTTGACTGAACTCCTCTCCCTCCTAGGTTGACTGACTGACTGACTAACTGCTACGTGTCACTACCTATTATACCCCTGATGGGTGTGTCTGAAAGTGTGAGTGACGTGAATGGATATCAAGCTTTTGCGGTTACCTTCCTGTGCATTTTCCTGGATTATGTGTGCCTGACATAGCTGGGCCACACATATACATACTTCTGGCCAGAGGCCGTGCCCTTTAGTCAGTTCACGCCCACTAGACGGCCGAGTCACTAGTCAGAGCGCTGCCTCGGTTCAATACAAGTGTATGGTCAAGACTGCGCCAACTGGCCAGGGGTATCTATAACTCATAACTCATATAACATACACTCTGGTCCCGGCTCAGAGACTGGTGAATCCCCGCAATGTGTGAATTGGGGATTCATAAATCAGAGTGCCTGCAGACATCGATTTGGACCGGCCAACCCCTTTAACTGGGCCAGTGGAAGACCTTAATTCTTTTCTTTTTCAGCCATTTTGATGTAGTTTTGCTCGTTTTAGTGTGATCATCGTCCTGGTGCATGATCCAGTTTCGGCCAAGTTTTGGCTTTTGGATAGATAGTCTCACATTTTGCTCTACAATACTTTGGTATAGACAGGAGTTCTTGGTATACTCAGTGACTGCAAGGCCCTGTGGCCAGGGGCGTTCAGGACCTGTGGGTCAGGGGGACTTGTATCACCCTGGTTGGTCCACAGGTAGATGTCTGCTCCCTGAGAAAATCGGCTACCATCTAAACTGCTGTAATTATCTAAAAGTGTCCCAAACCCGCCACAATACACCAGGCTGCCTGCCTTGGCTAAGTACTCGAGATCCTGATGCAAACAAGTGTCAGGATGTTCAGTTCTCCAGCCACAGCACATAGGACATTGTGACCCTAGCTTATGTTAGAACGTCCTGTGCAAAGCACTCTGCTGTTTGCTTGGATACCTGAGAAGCACTGGCTTGGCTAGCACCTTGGTACCATACTTCTCCTGGTTTCTCCCCGATGCACACTCTTTTGCCTTAGTTGCCATAGTGCCACTCCTCTATGCTAAGTATGAAAAGTATGAATTTGTGCCTATGTATGTGTATATGTATGTTTTTATGTATGTGCAGTATGTGGAAAAGCAAGCCTGTGTGTGTATGTGCAGTATGTTCAGAAGTGTGCCTTTGTGTAATAGTCTGTATACTTGTGTAAATGGAAATGCGCCCATATCTGTGTGCATGTAAATATAACTATGTGTGCAAATATAAGTATTCCTATGTATCTCTATTTATAAAAAAAGTCTGTGTTTAAATACGTTGATATATGCAAATATGTAAATAGGGAACATTTGTTACATGTGAATTTACTGTATAAAGACATCTATGCATGACCTATGCATGTGTGTGTGTAAATCCGCCTATGTATGTGTGTGTTTATAGACACCTACAGTGGGTTCGGAAAGTATTCAGACCCCTTTAAATTTTTCACTCTTTGTTTCATTGCAGTTGTTTGATAAATGCAAAAAAATATATATTTTTTTCTCATTAATGTACACTTTGCACCCCATCTTGACTGATAAAAACCAGAAATGTAGAAATTTTTGCAAATTTATTAAAAAAGAAAAAACTGAAATATCACATGGTCATAAGTATTCAGACCCTTTGCTCAAACACTCATATTTACTTCACATGCTGTCCATTTCCTTGTGATCCTCCTTGAGATGGTTCTACTCCTTCATTGTAGTCCAGCTGTGTTTAATTAAACTGATAGGACTTGATCTGTAAAGGCGCACACCTGTCTATATAACACCTCACAGCTCACAGTGCATGTCAGACCAAATGAAAATGATGAGGTCAAAGGAACTGGCCAAAGAGCTCAGAGACAGAATTGTGGCAAGGCATAGATTTGGCCAAGGTTACAAAAGAATTTCTGCAGTACTCAAGGTTCCTAAGAGCACAGTGGCCTCCATAATCCTTAAATGGAAGACGTTTGGGACCACCAGAAGCCTTCCTAGACTGAGCAATCGTGGGAGAAAAGCCTTGGTGAGAGAGGTAAAGAAGAACCCCAAGATCACTGTGGTTGAGCTCCACAGATGCAGTAGGGAGATGGGAGAAAGTTCCACAAAGTCAACTATCACTGCAGCCCTCCACCAGTCAGGCCTTTATGGCAGAGTGGCCCGACGGAAGCCTCTCCTCAGTGTCAGACATATGAAAGCCCCCATAGAGTCTGCTAATAAAACACATGAAGGACTCCCAGACTATGATAAATGAGATTCTCTCGTCTGATGAGATGAAGATAGAACTTTTTGGTGATAATTCTAAGCGGTATGCGTGGAGAAAACCAGGCACTGCTCATCACCTGCCCAATACAATCCCAACAGTGAAACGTGGTGGCAGCATCATGCTATGGGGTGTTTTTCAGCTGCAGGGACAGGCTGACTGGTTGCAATGGAAGTAAACATGAATGCGGCCAAGTACAGAGATATCCTGGATGAAAACCTCTTCCAGAGTGCCTATGTATCAGTGTGTAAATACATCTATGTACTGAATGTGTGTATAGAAATATGCCTCATTATGTAGATATGAAATTATGACTCTGTATGCCTACATGTGCCTGCGTGTGCACATACCCTATGTGTGAAATGTCGCCTATGTTCTCACAAGATGTGCCACTGTGTGTGTATATAAAGGAATATGTACAATATCTTGTAGGTAAAAGTTGAAAAGGTAAAATCTGTAGATGAGACTAGATTTGCATCATGTTTTCAAATATATTGAGGTTTACAGCAAAAAAGTGGATGCACTGTAACTATGTTAATTATGTAATGTCTTTAATGGATTTTTAAAAGTTATTTTTATTTTTTTACAATGAGAATGGGTCTGTTTTTTTTCCAGAAGCAAAAGTAGAATGTGCAGTTGAACCATTTACATTTCGATATGTTCACAATTTTAGCGAAAGCAATGTTGTTAGAGGAGTTTGCAAGAATCTTTACACTGGGTTTATTTCCAGGTATGTTTTGTTGTTAGATCTGCTATGTTGTCTATGTGGTAAGCTTGGTTCTGGTACTGTGTATAAGCTTTGTTTTGTTACTGTGTATAAGCTTGGTTCTGTCACTGTGTATAAGCTTTGCTTTGTTACTGTGTATAAGCTTGGTTCTGGTACTGAGCATAAGCTTTGTTTTGTTACTGTGTATAAGCTTGGTTCTGGTACTGTGTATAAGCTTGGTTCTGGTACTGTGTGTATAAGCTTAGTTCTGTCATGGTATTCAATAGATATGTTTGGTTCTTGGTTCTGCTGTGATGTCTAAACTTAGTTTTTTATTCTATAATGGTTTCTATGTAGAAAGCTAGGTTCTTGGTCCTGTTATGGTATCTAAGTTTGGTACTGTAACAATATTTGCGTGGTAAGCTTGGTTCTGTAATGGTGTCTATGGAGTAAGCTTGGTTTTGCACCCATATCTATATAATAAGCTTGGTTATGTTAAGATATGTGAGTAGCAGTAGACTACATTCTTATATCCATCTTAAAGATGGGCACAGTTGGATAAAAAGAGCAAATAGAATCCATTTGATCTGTTTGAATCCTGTCTAAACCCCTTTTTTCAGAGGCTCAGAGAGAACTCCCAGTGGACCAGTCAAAATGCTTCCTGAATGGGCCATGACAGTTTTATTAATTATCCTGAAATGTAAATGATTGGGTGATTTTGAAATGAAAGGATCAGCCATATGTATTACCGACAAGTGGATAAAAACCTGTCTTTATTTGTTAGGGGGAGAAGAAAGGACAAAATGGTATCTTCATCTTGCACATTTGTAGCATATTCACAATATATTCCTTAAATGTATTATTTAATGGAAGTCAGTGGGACCAGCATTTATCTTCAGATCAGAGCCCCATCACACAGCTGTCAGTGGTGACATTTTCAGAATTTTTATACAAATGAATGGGAATTCTGACCACTTCTCTATTGACAGTGGTGTGAATCAGGGAAAAGTTCTGAACATCAATGCAGATCCCATTGGTTGGACATGAAATTACTACACATCTATGGCATATCCTGTGAATACCCCTTGAAGGATGGGCCACTACTGATGGGTCAGTGTAGTGTGCTTGCCCCCAGGCTAACTTTTTCCAGACAGCTGCTGCTTAGGCTGCCAAACTTGCCCATATAATCACTCTTCCAGCAATGTACTTGACAGCATGAGATGTATATGCTGATGCACTATGTATGTTTTTTGCAAATCAGGGTGTAGGGTATTACAGCCAATCATCTCCACTTTGATTTCATATTTTAAATTGACATTGTTCCAGAAGACTTGTAGTTTGTTCAGATGTAACCTCAAAAACTTTAGCTGTGCTGCAATGTGTGTTTTTTTTTTTAGAATGAAGAGGCATTGTCTTGCCAGCCATTGCAAATAAGCCCTGATCAATCTTTTTCTAATTGTACTGTCATGAACTTGAATATTAACAGCCTGAGACCTTTAGAGTCTAAGCTTTAGCTCTTGCATTTTCTTTTGCAATTCCTCTTAACAATTCAGTTTAACCTTGATGTGTATTTGCTGGGATGTTCTCTCTTGGGACGATTGTCAACTGTCTTGAATGTTTGACATGTGAATAATTTTTCTCATTGAAGAACATTTGACCTCAAATTGTTTGGAAATGGCCTTATAGCCTTTCCCAGATAGATGGGTAGCAACAAATGCCTCTCAAAGATCATTGCTGATGTCTTTCTTCCTTGTCATTGTGTTAACACACTCCTGAATGCTCAGACCAGCAAACTGCTTTTCTGCTTTTATAGAGGTGGTCACACTTGCTGACATGCAATTAATCAAGGGCAATTGACTAGTATCCCCTGGCTGCAAATTTCCCTCTTAATTCTTACGGAATCAGTTTAGGTGTACTTAATATTTCACAAACTGCTTCAGCACTTTGGCCTCAAATTGTTAAATAATGACATGGTGTAAGTTGTCATGAATGAATGTTTATCTGACCTCGTATTTTACCTAATTTTAAGACCTTCTAATTACCAGATGTTTTTTCCTATTATGTCCTGATGCATAAAACCATAGAATTCGAAGAGGATGTCCTTAGCTTTTGTCGTCATTATATATGAAGGCATTTTACAAGCTAACAATGTTTTGTTGATCTCTCTTGGAGTATAGGCTGCCAATTCATATGGTTTCCCATAGACCTGATTAATTTGCTGGCTCCTCGTCCACATCATATGGTGCCTTCTTGTAAATGTGTGATACGTGCATCTAATATGTGAAAGTGTTGAATGTATATTAAGAGGCACTGATTTCATATTAAATTTGTGAATTCTGGTACTCTACTTTATAAGTAGTAGACTCAAGCCTCCTGGCAGAGGTTAAATAAACCAATAACTAAATGGAACTCCGTTTCACCTTTTGCAAGATGCTAGTGTATAGATCCCTTTAATAGTGGGAATCTTTCTTAGAACTTAAAGTATTGTATGGTAGAGTCATCCTACAGAAACTAACAGTACCAGAGATGTGATGTCTCTTTCTATTTGTGATTGTTATTAATAATTTCCTTTATAATAAAAAATATATATACGGTACTTTAAATAGTCAGTGCATTTTGTTATTTTATTGTAAACCAGAGTGCTGTGTGATCAATGATAAATAATTTCAAGTGTAAAGAACGCTAAACATAGAACATTTAAAGTGAATCTATCACCTCCTGCAAAACTTCATTAGAGGAAAAGGGGATGAAAAACATTTTTCAAATATATAGATATAAGAAAAGTAAAACATTTTGTAACTTAGTTAATAATAAAAACTCTTTAAGCGAGGGAACCTGAAGTCAACTTTCCATTGTCAAGCTGCCTTAAGAGCTTTGTGAGACTTCCTGATCTATGCAGCTGACATGTGCCCACAACAGCCGCGGGTGGAATCACGATCCACTCTCGGCTGTTAACTAGTTAAATGCCACTGTCAGTCTTTGGCAGTGGCATTTAACTCGCGCTTACTGGAAGCGCATCGTAAATCCTGCCCATCAGTAACCCTGTCCAGTGGCGTATCCAGGGGGGGGCAGCCGGGGCATGTTCCCTGGGTGCAGCCGGCAGGGGCGCGCAGTCGGGCCGCCTAATGCGGCAGTCCGCAGTGTCTCCCCCGCGGCTGCATTCTGCCGCCCCCGGCCTGGGAGTCGGCGGTTCCCTGTGCCGGTTGTCAAGCTGACAGCCGGCGCAGAGAAGCTGCCGCGTGCCGGCTCCCAGGGACCAATTGTACTGGCGTCTATACTTTGTGTGGGGGGGATTTTGAGTGGGGATGGGGAATACTTTGTGGGGGATTTGAAGTGGGGATGGGGGAACATAATGTGTGGGGGCGATTTAGATTGGGGTTGGGAGATACTTTGTGGGGGGATTTGGAGTGGGGATAGGGGATATTTTGTGTGGGGGGATTTTGAGTGGGGATGGGGATACTTTGTGTGGGGGATTTGGAGTGGGGATGGGGGAGGTTGTTTAATGTGTGGCGGGATTTGGTGTGGGGATGGGGAGGTTGTTTACTGTGGGGGATTTGGAGTGGGGATGGGGGATTTAATGTGTGTGGGGGGATTTAATGTGTGTGGGGGATTTGGAGTGGGGATGGGGGTATTTGGCATGGGGATGGGGGATTTAATGTGTGGGAGGGGATTTGGAGTGGGGCATGGGAGGATTTAATGTGTGTGGGGGATTTGGAGTGGGGATGGGGTTATTTAATGTGTGGGGGTATTTGGCATGGGGATGGGGGATTTAATGTGTGGGAGGGGATTTGGAGTGGGGATGGGGGGATTTAATGTGTGTGGGGGGATTTGGAGTGGGGATGGGTGATTTAATGATGGGGGGATTTGAGGACACTGAAGAGTATGTATGAGTGCATGTATGAGGAAACAGTATGCAGGATGGGTGCAGACACAGTATGGTGAATGGGGGGATGGGTGCAGACAGTATGGGGAGCGAACGGGTGAATGTATGTGGACACAGTATGAATAATGATGGGAAAAATATATGTGGACACAGCATGGGGATTGAGGGGTATGTGTGAGCAGACAGTATAGAGAGAGAGGGGGTAAATACTGTATATGAGGAGACAGTATGGTGAACAGGGGGCATGTGAGAGGAGACAGTGTGAGGAGGGAGGTGAATAGCGTGAGGCAACAGTATATTGCAGATATTTTTATTTAGAAGCATTATAATGACAGTTCTATCTTTAAGGGCATCAGTTTGGATGTGCTGCAGAAGACCAGAGAAGATGGAAGTCTGCAGAGACGGCTGTGGATGAGAAAACTCATCATGGGGTCTGGACAAGAAGAAGAAAAGAAGGAGAGCGACTCCAGAGACGACATCATCTATCAGGCACCTGGATGTAAATATTATTTGTGACACTGACTAATTCTCATGTTTTTATGTTAGGAGCATTAAAGGGGTTCTCAGGTCTGTGCTGAGTCTGCAGACATTCTTTGTGACTGCAGACTTCTAAATTCTCACAGTGCTCACTGCATACTGTCAGGATTCTCTCGTGCCGGCGATTTACATACATGCGGTTACATGCTTACTAGACATGTGTGGCCTCACTCAATAAAAATGAACAGAGCGAGGCCGGGCACGTCTAGTCGGAATGTGGCCAGAAGTATATAAATCACATGCTTGTGCTGACATGACCGTGTACTCTTGCCACCGGTAATGGAGAACCCTAAAAGTGTGCAGTGCATTAGTTGTGAGAATTCAGAAGCTGCAATGTCAGGATTCAGCTCTGCAGGTTCCAGTAATCATCACAAGGACACTTCACTCATATGCGATTTTCATACTTATGGTCCTGTGACAACGAGCTTCTCTTCCAGCTTCTCTCAGTTTTTCACTGAACATTGAGAGCATTAGGGAGAGCAGCTCGTCGGTACATGACTAAGTGTGCAAATCGCATGTGTGCGGGGGGAGGGGGGCGCCTAACCGAATTCTTGCCCCGGGTGCCAGAAAGCCTAGATACACCTCTGACCCCGTCACATGATCGCGGTTCACTGATGGGTAGGCATGACAACCAGAGGTCTGCAGCAGACCTCTATGGTTGTCATTGCCAGATTTCTATGAGCGACGCCCCGTGATCAGCACTCATAGCAAGTGAGCATTTCTGCTACACACAGGCGATCTGATCATGGCCTGTGTGTTGCAGACACTATCAAAGTATTGTTGCTTCTAATCTCCCATGGAGACTATTGAAGCAAGCAAAAAGTAAAAAAAATGTTTTTGAAAATATAAAAGTTAAAATCAACCCCCTTTCCCCCATTCAAAATAAAACAAAAAAAAATCAAATATATAAATATTTGGTATTGCCAAGTTCAGAATCGCCCGATCTATTAATATAAAAAAAGGATTATCCTGATCGCTAAACGGCGTAACGATAAAAAAATTCAAAATAAATAAATAAAAAAGAACCTATACATGTTTGGTGTCTGTGAACTCGTAATGACAGGTCAGTTTTAGCATTTAGTGAACATGGTAAAAGAAAAAAAGCAACAACTGTGGAATTGCACTTTTGTTTGCAATTTCACCACACTTGGATTTTTTTTTCTGTTTTCCAGTACAAGATATGTTAAAACCAACGGTGTCGTTCAAAAGTACAACTTGTCCCGTAAAAAACAAGCCCTCACGTGGTCATATTGACCAAAAAAAGTTCTGGCTCTGGGAAGAAGGGGAGCAAAAACCAGAAATTCAAAAACTGAAATACCCTGGTCATTAAGGGGTTAAAGGGTTATTCCCATCTTCACAAATAGGTATTGTTGGATAGTGCTTGTAAATACAAGCAATTTCACAATTCAGTGCTTAATAAAATGTTTAATCTGTGGCTGGCATATCAACACTTTTCTTTTGTTTACAGTTTATTGCCTTGGAGAGCGACCACCGCTGCAAGACAGCAGAACATGCATTACTATTACAAGCTCTCTTTTTCTATTGAGTACATAATCACTGTTTTGAAGCTGACAGGATCGCTCTTTCCTCCTAAACAACAAGCTTTAAACAAAAGTATCAAGAATGGTTGCAAATTTAGATAGACATTAAATAGCAAACACAACATGCAGAGGTGACAGTCCTCACGCAGGACACTGCTTAGTGCTAGAACAGTGCAAGAATCCTGGTACAGGTCTGTTAGAACAGTGATTAAAACTAAGGCTTTTGTGGCGCCAGGGCTGGTGCCACAGAACAAGGTGGACTAAAGGCAAATCTTTACTGCCAAGCCCTTGTCCAATTCCAGTGTCAAGTAGCTATTTACACAGGCAGGCAACAGTGAACAATGCACACTAAGCAATCTGTGATAGATTTTTCAGAGCACTAAAGGGTATGCCACACTAAACAATATCGCTAACGGGATCGCTAAAAAACGTCACTATTTAGCGATCCCGTTAGCGATGTTGTTCAGTGCGGCAGCTTCCAGCGACGAGCTTCCTGCTGTGATCTCGCTCGTCGCTGGAATCGTTCCGGACCCTATTTCATCGCTGGCGCTCCCCGCTGGGTAAGTATCTTATCGCTGTGTGGCACCTTTTCTTAGCGATTTAGCGGTACTTTTGTACCGCTAAAGTCGTTAAGAAGATCGCTAACGGCGATAGCGTCGTTAACTATATCGCTAAATGCGGCAGCATTTAGCGATATAGAAACAATCCCGCTAGCGATCTCATTAGTATGCAACGCTAACGAGATCGCTAGCGGGATAGCTTAGTGTGGCAGTACCTTTAGGCTGCCATTGTTCTTGGCAGTGCGACAGAACACAATTCACTGCTGAGATCATTTCACCTGACGAACAAGCATTTTTCCTTGTTCATCGGGTGATGGCAGCCTGTTTACACTGAAAGATTATTGTGAATGCTTCTTCACGATAAGCATTCAGTGTAATTGCAGTTTAAGATTTGGCAGCGCTTCTTAAAATGTATATTAGTATAAAACAACAATTGTGCTTTCTTAAAGGGGTCTTTCGGGAATACAGAATTGATGAGCGCTTTGCATGGTAGGTCATCAATAGATCAGTGGGGGTCTGACACCAGGCGTCACCCACCAATCAGCTGTTTTTTCCTCTGGCGATGGCCGGATGTGAACACATTAAACTGAGCTGCTGATGAGTACAGCTCCGCTAAAAGTGTAGCAAAAACTGATGTCGGCCGTTGCCTCCTACTGCAAATCAGCTCTTATTCTTTTGCATAAAAGCTTTACTGCAGTAGCCAGCAAAGTCTGGCAGCGGCCACTACAAATTGATAGGAGCTTAGCAGCCACTTTTGTGGGGGCGCCGAGTATTGGACCCAAGCAATCTGCTATTGATGACCTATTCCGTAGATATTCTCTATTCTGTAGATGGGTCATCCATACAGTTTGCCTGGACATCCCTTTTAATAACAGAATAGATTGCTACATTTTTAAGACACATTTGCATTTTAGAATATGATGAAAATATTATCCAATTCATTAGATAAAAATCCAAGGTTTTTTGTTTTTTTTTGCAATCCAAGAATGATATTCTGTGACAGGAAGAAAAAAAGACATCTGTGAGGTGTGCACATCAGGTATGCATCTTGTATACACAACTCCAGCTACTCTTCACTCTGCAGACACACAACTATATGACTCAGTCACCAAACATCTGGGTAATTTGATCAAGATCTGAGATCTCAGAAGCTGGGCACATAAACATCTGAGATCTCTGGGTGCCTAGGAAAGTGTCATCTCCAGCTCTGAATCATCTTTGTTACTCATCAAGCAATAGCATTTTATCCAAAATAGCTTCTTTCCTTGAAACTAACATTGGGTTAAATCAAGTTTTAATATTATACATAATTATTAGTATTTTGTTTTTTATTTATTTTCCATGTCACTACTATCTATTGTAAATCTGAAAAACAATCCTGAAGTCTTGTAGTGTTTGCGCTGCCAACTAACTGCCTTATAATAAGCCGACAATGTCTGTTCTGTGCAGATAGGATTATAGGAAACACCTAAAACTAGATCTGCCATTCACAGTAGATGATGTATACAGCTCACCTTCTCCCCCTCCCTACACAATGACCTCTGCACAAATCACAGACCCTGTCTGGAAAACATTTTAGCTACATTTACGCCGAAAGATAATTGTGAACAAACATTTTTAAAAATAATCATTTCACGATTATTTGCCATGTAAACAGGCTGCCAATCACCCGATGAGCGAGCAAAATGCTTATTCATTGAGTGAAATGATCTTTTGCGCAAAGCAAAAAAATCATCTTTCTCAGCGGTGCATCGTCCTATGTAAACAGGACTCGAACTGCCAAGAACCATGGAAGAATATGTACACTGAGTGGTCTAGTATAGAGCGCTCAGTATGGGTCATTTACTTTACATTTAGTCTTCCTGCGTAAACAGGCATTTATACGACCGTGCTCGCATTGTGGGAGAGCAAAGAATCGATACAGTTCTTGGACACATTAAACTGGAAGGTTTACCAAAAGCAAATTAAACTTGTTCTTCAGGCTGAGGTCAACGAGTTCATGCTTTTACTCCCATTTTGAATGCAATGACGTGTATGATTGAAAGTATCCTCATTCTTATGGCCTAAATCCAGCTGTACCCATGAGATAGCCATCTATCGAGATGCTTTTTTGCTCTTCCACATTAACAAAATGTTGAACACGTTAAAAGTCCAAAATGCCGTCCAACATGCTGATTAATGGACAATCCTGCTGAAGTCTGCAGCTTCAGGTGACTCTTAGGGCTCATACCCATTTGTGGAAAAAAAACGGTCTGTTTTCTGGATGGAAAAAACGGTCCGAATATATACAATTGTCATGCGATTGTCATGCGATTTGTATGCGATTTTTAATTGCTCCATCCGTTTTCCATCAGTTTTCCATCTGTATGCAATGCGATTTTAACATGACGTTTTACATAGAGCAGTTATCTCTATGTAAAAAGTCATGTAAAAATCACATTGTAAAAAAAAAATGTACACAAAAAGCAAATAATTATATATATATAATATATATATAGGTCATACACTTCTACATAGTATAATAGCCGCTAATTCATCCCCGGCTATACTGTAAAATCACACTGACAGCTTTAATAAAGAATAGAAACAATACATATACATATATATATATATATATATATATATATATATATGTCATTGAGACATATATATATATATATATTACATATATTTATTATTCATACACTTCTACATACTGTAATAGCCGCTAATTAAATTGCCGGCTTTTGTGAAATCACAGAACCCGACATGAAATGACACATGGTTTACTGTTAAGTTTAGGTAGCTGAGGAGAAAAAGCAAAAAACGGCAATACACCAGAGAGGCTGGAACCTATTGGATTGCAGTAACCTGAACTAACCACACAACTAGAGGTAGCCGTGGAGCGTTCTTACGTTGATCCTAGACGCCTCGTCACAGCCTGAGAGATAACTACACCTAAAGGCAGAAAGAGGAAAGCTATCTGCCCCGGAGCAGATCCCCAAAGAAAATAGGAAGCCCCCAAACATGTAATGGCGGTTAGACAAGAAGAAGCACGGACACAGACAGAAAATAGAATGCCCAAACGCTGGGGCCCAATCTGTCTAGACAGAAAAGTACAGGAAAGGATTCTTACTGCAATCCAAAAAAAACCCTAAAAAATACCAACTCTTCTGATTGCAAAACACCTGAGATCACACGATCTCCACCACCTAAATCAGATCTCTGGTGTAACAAAACTAAGCCGCAGCCACTGAAAAAACAGGAAAAAGCAAATGAACAAATAACAGTGGCTACAGATAAACTGAGAGGAGCTCAGGCCCCAGGAGGGGACCTGGCTGACCTCCACAGAAGTGCAGGGAACAATGCAAAAAGCAAGCACAAAAATAAAAGAAGAAAATATCTTATCTGAAAGCAGAAGATGCAGGCAAGACTCAGCAAACTACCAAATGAACCAGGAACCACAATTGAGACAAGAACAATTGATCACCGGCAACCATCATGGGAGGGAACCTCCCTTATATCAGACCAGTCAGTGATCCCAGATTGCCATTCCTCGCTGAAAGGTTCAGTACTGTCTGTAACCACCAGAGGGAGCCTCTGCTTAGAAACCATCTCTAGCACATTCATAACAGTTTACATACAGTTAACCATGTCATTTCATGTAGTTTGATATATGGTTTTAACTTACAATTACATGAGTGTATGTGTGCAAAATTGCAGACATGTAGGGGTTAATTAAAGGTGTAAATTCGTTGAAAAAAAATGCGTGGGCTCCCGCTGTATTTTCTCCACCAGACAGACAAAGCAAGCTAGTGGGGGCAAATAATAATAGCCCAGGGAGGGTGCATTTATTTTGTGCCCCCCTGGATACTAACATCTGCCCCCAGACACCCCAGAAAAGGCAAATCTATAATTAGATTCGCCCTTTCTGGCACTTTGCCCGTCTATTCCCATTGCCCTGTAGCGGTGACAAATGGGTTAATAAGGGGTTAAAGCCACCTTGCAATTGAAAGGTGACTTTAAGCCAGGTTAATAATTGAGGTGCACCCGCCCACCAAAAACAGGAAGTAAGGAAACTGTAAGGAGACTGCATAGCTCTGAGCAGCTCAATAGAAAACTTGGAAATGCCCCTTTAACTAAAGTTAAATCATTAGGTTTCAAATATCTGATTGCTAATATCTACGCAAGGGAGAACTGAATATTTTTTTTAAGAAAAAAGCATTTTATAACACTGCAGCTACTTTACATTGTGTATCCATTTGAACATAAAAAATTGGTGAAAGGTCCTCTTAAATCCTTGAATGCATGTTACCACTGAAGCTAGTGACTGTCTGCAGTGGTCATGTGAATTATGGATGTGACGTCTTTGCAGTAGGACCAACAGAGATCATCAAAGCAGCATAGCTGGATGCAGTGGCGTAACTAGAGTGTGATAGGCCCCGATGCAAGATTTGGACCGAAGCCCACATCTATCGTGATTTTATGCATGCCCTCCATACTGTTATGTCCCTCATCCTGGTATATATATTCTATATCCTTGTATATGTCCCTTATCCTGGGCCACATCCTGAAATATATATCCCCCATTGTGGTATATGTCTCTTATCCTGGGCCCCATCCTGGTATATATATCCCCCATTCTGCTGCAGTTCTTTAATGTATCGAAAAAAATAAACCATTATACCTCCCAGGGGCAAACATAGAAGTCATGGGGCCCCATAACAAAAGTATAATGCACTCCCCATAGTCCTCCCTGTAGTATAATGCACAGCCTATAGTCCTCCCTATAGTAATTGTCCTCCATACAGTATAACACACCCCCAGAGTCCTTAATATAGTATAATACACCTGTAATAAGATTATGCTAATGTCGCATGGAGACCGATGATGTGGGTCAGAATGAAGACAAACACGGTATATCTTAGTTCAAGATATATATATACTGTATATATACATATATATATACATATATATATAGTAGAGAGATGAACTTCAGATAACTGATGTAAACTGCGGCTCTACAGATAAGCAGGCAATAAACAGTCTCCAGAATATGCAGATGTTAGCAGTACAGACCGAGGGTGCGGGTACAAGTCTAGCAATGCAGGATCCAGAGGTCCAGAGCCCAGGCTGGCTCCTAGTGGAGGGCAGACCATACTGGAGGTGGGTGCAGAGCAGGTGTAGAGCAACAGAGTCTTTCCGGTGGTACGTAAATCCAGAAGCAAGCGGGGTATCCCAAGAAATAGAAGAAACAAGCAGGTTGCAAGTCCTTGAGCTTGGTAGCAAGTGAGGTACAAGATACATAAGCAAGGTATATTGTGCAGAGTTCCTTTATATATGCAGCAGACAGGAAACAAGGAGTATCAGACAGGAAACAAGATGGCCCCCGTGAAGCCAGCAACTCCATCTTGGGTAAGGGCAGAATCCAACAGAACTAAGGGCAAGAACAGACAAAACAGGTATGCAGTCCCAGTCCTTACATTACCTCTTCTTGTCCTCCATATAGTATAATGTCCCCTCGTAGTCCTTCATATAATATAATGCGTCCACCAGAGTTCTCCATATAGTATAATGCATCCAATAGTCCTCCATATAGTATAAAGCACCTCATAATCCTCTATATAGTATAATGTACCCTTCATTGTCCTCCATATATAATGGACAGCCCATAGTCCTCCATATATAATGCACAGCCAAAGTCCTCCTTATAGTATAATGTGCCTCCCATAGTCCTTCATATAGTATAATGCACAGTCCATAGCCCTTCATACAGCATAATGCACAACCTATATCCTTCATATAATATAATTCAGAGCCCATAGTCCTTCATATAATATATTGTGCAGCCCATAGTCATCCATTGTCATGATCCAGACGGGGTTTGAGTCCTGTTTTCCCTTTTCCCTGGTCTGGTCATGTCAGGGGTTAACCTTGCTCAGCCTCAGTCTGGGTTCAGGTTGGCTATTTATCTCCACTACTTCCTGCAGGCAGTGTCGGTTACAGTTTTTGCCTATGGCTGCTGTAGCTGACTCTGATTGCTTTGATTTATCCTCCTGCATTTGCTGTCTGAACTTGTGTCTCTGTTTTCCCCCATTCCCGTCTTGACTCAGTGTTCCCCTTTAGTGTATTGACCTCCAGGTTCTGACTTGGCTTGTATCCTGACCTGCTTCTGTCTTTTGGCTTATCTGCTCCTGACCGCTACTGACCTTCTCGGCTTGCCTCTGACCCTGAGTTTGTTTATTTTGCGCTACAATGTGTTGCTTGACTCGGCCTGTTTGACTACTCTGCTGCCACCTGTGGTAACCTTGGTGCTGTATTGCGAACCTGCTCTGTTTAGGTGCAGTTCTGCGTTCACTCTACTGTCATCCAGTGGAGCCTGCACCTATCTGCATTGCAGCAGCCTGACATCCATATAGTATAATGCACAGCCCATAGTCATCCATATAGTAGTATGGCCACCGTGTACTCACTGATTTAAAAAAAATGCTCATCTTCCCTACACTCCTTTGTCCCGTGGCGACCTCTTCAGAAGCTGGCAGCTGACATCAGTCTGCAAGCGACAGGAGTGCATGATGTCGCTGCCATGCGCCCCCAGTTATGTGCACATTGACATTAGCTGCTGGCCTCTGATTGGTCGGCAGCAGGTATTTTCGAGCACGGACCCAAGTGAGGTATTTACTGGCATCGCAGGGCCCCTCACGCTTAGGACCCAGTTGTTGTGGCGAGAACTGTGACTGTGGTAGTTATGCCCTTGGTTGGAGGTGCGCGGGATTGAATAGATGACTAATGCTATTTTTCATGATTTACTGCCTTTGTTCAATAAAAAAAAATACAGAACCCCTTTAAAAAAAAATTTTTTACAGTTGCTCAGTACTATTATGACTTTTTGCTGCACAACAACACTATGTGTGAACCTTTCCTGACAGCACAAAAGAGCATTTGTAATCAAAGTACAAAGGGCAGCACAATCTCTTCAAAAAGCTCTGACCTGTGTAAAACATTCAATGCAACCCCATCTCCCTTGCACACATTTTTTTTAAAGGGATCAGAGCAGATAATTAGTAACACATCTTCAAAAAAACCTCCTATTTATGTCATAGTGTATATTAATATTTTATTTCTAATGCCGTACATAGCGCCGTATATCACACCGCTAACATGCTCCAGTCAGTGCAGAAGTGCAAACCTTGCAGATATTTCACATTCTCACATACATCTGCACACATCAGACCTGTCCTGAGAAGAATCATAACTTTGTCAGGACATCTTGTACTCTCCCATCTGGATCAGAATGGAGAATTGCTTGGGATGCCGTATACTTGATGCTTACTAAGAGTTTTAACTGTTAAGTCACTGTTGACTTCTTTCCAGGTCATAAGATGTGCCAATCTTAAAGTACCGTAATTAAGGAAAAAAAAACTTGTAATGTATCTGTAACTTAAACTCTTCCCGAGCATCAACCCGCCGAGTGTTGTCGCAGCTAAGCATTGATACCGTGATGTCACAATATGGGAAAATGTGGATGCAGAAAAGTACTAGTATAGGGATAATGCATACAGCAATGTCATAATACAGGGACAAACCACACAGTAGTGTCACAGTATGGGGAAAATGAATAAAGCAATGTCATAGCACTATAATAACAATACCGCTGTCACAACACATAGTAACGCCAAAATAACCTTATAATAACCATGTTTTAGCACTAGATAATTACAGAGAAGACATAGGTCAAGGATAAGACGCATAATGATGTCACTTTGCAGAAAGAACTTACAAAATGAGCTCATAGAATTATGAAATAATATATACAGTGAAAAGGCAGAGTAATAATGCAGTCCCTACAATGCAGACTAGGCAATTAGCTAATCAGATCCTTCGCTTGTATCAATAACTTCTGATGATCCTATAACGCCTGGGAACTTCTGTACCTCAAAACTAGAAAGAAAAAAATCTAGGTATGCAGTGGCTGGTTTGTGATGTTTCTTAACAGCAGAATATCTGCCAACATGGGGCCTCATAGCAGAAGTCCTAATTTAGCCCCCCCACTCCAAAAAAAATAGTCGCTGGAGTACGTGTGGTCGCGATGCATAGGTATAATCACAGAAGGGCGTAAATCGCAACAGCGAGAGGGACATGTGTTGCAACACTTGCAAAGTATTTTTACCCTTATTGAATCCCCTTAGCGTTATCATAGGCTACGATACCTGTTTCATGGCCCACATAAAGAATGAAGCCAACAGTAATGCCCCCCAAACACACTACTATGATACTCCCATAGTGAATTCCTCCACTGTGCCCTTGTCACGCGGTCTTATGATATGTGTACGATGTCAGTAAACTATTCTTAAAAGAACAACACTCTATACAACATATAGATTAGCAACATCAGCATGTAAATATAGAATAGATTTACCTGACACGATATCCGTTGAACTCAGGGTTAATCTTGAGGACTTGATACACTGTCACAGGAAAGAGGAGGACCGGGGGTCTAACCTGACCCTAAACTGGGGTCCTAACTAAACCCTCACCTTGGAGGTACTGATAATGGTTCAGAGGTCCAAGTCTCCAGCCTAACCCTGTCTCCTATCAGTCCCTGAACCCTGTAATCAGTCCTAAGAAGGATTCTGATTACCACCAAAGGGATATGGGCTGATCTCTGCTAAATACACAGATTAGACATATAAGACAGACTGGAGAAAACACAGACTTGCATACACACTCAAACACAGAAGGAACATAAATGATCTGGGATATTAAACTCTAAGCAAGGTGAGCTTAAAACAACTAAGGAGCTCTTTAACTTAAGTCTATACAGATACAATCCTATCTGTGGTCTGCATGAAGAATTTCACTGGCAACTCCCAACACAGACAACCAGAGATTTAAAGGAAACCAATCAACAAATAATTAATTGCAGCCGGGAGAAAACTGCACCCAGTCCCAGAACTGAGCACAGACAGAATTAACTCCCTAACTGCCAAACACAAAGAAACAGCAACTCAGCTGTGAGAAGTCAGAATGTGCAACCGCGACGATCTTCGTGGCGATGCACACATGACAGCCCTCCACACGCACAGTGTGAAGTTCCCATACTGCCCCCCACACAGTGGTGCCCCTACACACTTTATAATGTCCCTCAAAGTCCCATCACACACATTATGATGGCCCCATAGTCCTGCAGCACAGTATCATGGCCCCCTCAACACAGTATGATGGTTCCCCACAGTTTCACAACACAGTATAACAGCTGCCACAGTCCTACAACCCAGTATGATGGCCCCCACAGTCCTTTGACATAGCATGATGGCCCCACGGTCTTCCACACAGTATTATGGCCCTCACAGCCCCACACACAGTACAATGGTCCTCACACACAGTATAATGGCCCCGACAGCACCACATACACCTTACAATGGTCCTCACAAAGCCCTCCACAAAGTATAAAGACCCCCCCACATGCAGAATATCATGGTCCCCACACAGCCCTAATCACAGTATTATGGTGTCTACACATCCCTCCACACATTATAATGGCCCCTACACTGCTCTCACACAATATTATGAAGAACACAGCACCCACCCACGCACAGTATGAAGGCCCCCTAAAGACCCACACACAATTTACACCAAAGTTCCCCACATACAGTTAATGGTCCCAAAGCTCCCTACACTTTATGATGGCCTCATATTCCTCTACACATAGTAGGACGCAGATAATTCCCACCAGCTGTCAAAGTTCAACCAAGGCCTCCTGAGTTGGAGTTAGAGCTTGTGGTAGTCGTTAGAAAAGTATCAACTACAACTTTAAAAATATATATTATCAATATATTATTATGTAATTAATGTAGTGCCTTTCATAGGACTTTAGAAAAGTTTAGAAATGTTAATAATAAAATATATTTTATGTTCTGTTAATCTTAGGCTATGTTCACTATATGTTTGTCATGTTTTTTCTGCAGTCAAAACCTGCTCTTCGAAGCATTTTTTGCTGCATTTTTATTTTTTTTGTATGCGGATAACGTGCTTTGTCTGCATTACATGTTTAATAAAGTTAGTTTTTTTCACCAAAAACTCTTCAAAAACAGCGAAAAAACGGCGTTGCTTTTTTTTTTCTGCACTATTTTTCACTTTCTCATTACTTACTATGGGTGAACAAATGCTCCAAATACACTGAAAGAATTGATGTAGTACAGATTAATAAAACGCTGCGCTTCTCAAATTCAGTCAGGAAAAAGAAGCAAGCGTGCATGAGATTTCTGAAATCATGGCTTTTTCTGTCTGTGATTAATATTTGTTATTATTTATTACTAATTATTGGCCTTTCATTAAGAAGTTAGTGATGGAGTCAGAGTGTGGGAAAATAGAGAACTTTGGCTTGGCGACTCCACCATGTACCTGGTACAGAAATAATGTCCATAGCAATGTTATGTTACTAGGATAATGCATAAGGTGATGTCACATTACAGGTTTATGTAAATTAACCTCTTCCAAGAGAAAGAAAGACGGCTCTCTAGTGCCACCTATTGGAGGTAGCCAGCTTATAAGTCAATAACCCTGTGTAAGGAGACTTGTCACATTGGAGGTAGTTACCCTATAAGTGAATGGAAATCCTAGAATGAGTCTTGTTCAAAAGTTAAATCATGAGGTATTAAACATAGTTACCTTATAGCGAAGAAATAATATATATAAAGGAAGATAATGTATGCTGAGTAATAAAAACATATGAAATGAGTTAAAGAATAGTACAGAAGTATAACATTTGGTGATTTTACACCATAGAAGTCATAGTATAGGAACTAGAGATGGGCGGACCCCTGGATATTCGGGTCCAGCCAAAGAGTTAAAAAAAAAAGTTTGGGTACGGGTACCAGAACAGTACCCGAACATGGACCCCATTTACATAAATGGGGGTCTGAACATCCAGTGTTTGCCACGGTATCATGTGAATAACAGTGCGGCAAACACCACTTCTGATTGGTGGTAAAATCATCACCACCGGTCAGACAGCCGCGGTTCCCACGCTGTCAAATAATAGTGTGAGTCCGCAGCTGTGATTGGCGGTATAAAGTTTACCCCCAGTCACTGGCATCGGCTGATGGGACTACTACTCCCATCAGCCTATGCCTGCTGCCGTTAATAACTTTGCGGGGGCAACAGAATTATGAACATTTTTGCTTAGTAACTTTCCCCTGCTGTGTGTTTCCCCCTTTGTGTTCATAAGGTCTGGCCCAAATTAGGTTTCATTCACATTTGTGTTTATTAATTCCATCATTCTTTTCCCTCATAGGCACAGAACAATGAAATTATGAGCAGTGCCTGTATCTCATGATGGAGACCAGTGGCACCCAGCTGACCCCATTAACTGGATTTTGGTCTCTGGGATTTCTATTATGAGATCTACTATTTTACCATACAAAATTGTTATAAATGACGAGTCCATAGAAATCAGTTCCAGCTGTTGTATCGATAAGCGCCCCCAGGGAGAATCGTCATCAGCGAAACGCGCGTTGGGGTATGGAGATCTAGTGAAGCCACTTGGCAGTTATCGATATAACAGCTGGGAAGAAGGTAATATGTGTTGAACATGGGATTTTCAGTTAACATTATGACGTACTATGGACTGATTTCTATGTATTTTCACATGATTAGGTGCACAATTATCCATACTTGGGGAGTATAAAGAGTTTTGAACTTTATTGAATGAAGATGAAAATTATCCCTTTAATTAGGGGGAACAAACAGGTGTACGGTACTGATTTGATTGTTAAGAATTAATGTCTCCTCAACTAGAAGTGAAAAAAAATATTCCTTTTTCAGCATATGCAACTAGTTTGCTAATCACAAAATGATTAGGCAATTATGATGGCTTTTTATCATGCCACTTAAAAATTATCCTCTCATTTCTGGAGACAAAACAGGAGTACTGTTTTGATTGTGAAGAAATTATGGCTTGTTGTCACTAAGTTTTTTAAAAAATTAGCCCTGTTTGGAGAGTTGTTTCTTGAGGGCAAAGAAAACACGCAAAGGCGGGTAAGGAGATGCTTGACAGTTTAGGGCCAGCATCAGCAGCCCCAGCAGCAGTATTACTGTCTAGTACTA
This sequence comes from Oophaga sylvatica, assembly GCA_033576555.1. NCBI lineage: Eukaryota > Metazoa > Chordata > Amphibia > Anura > Dendrobatidae > Oophaga > Oophaga sylvatica. The sequence goes on from JARQOD010000008.1 coordinate 42,184,011, forward strand.
TAAATCACAGTGGGCAGCCCAGAGGTACAGTATGTGGCTGGCGTGGCTTTGCAGTGGCTGCTGTCAAATCTGCATGGTGAGTAATTTTGGAGATGTGTGGCAGTGCAGGACCAGCAATGGCAGCACCAGTAGCACACAGCCATAGAGTTTTTGCAAACGCACAAATTAAAAAATATTGCACATTTGTACTAATTAAATAATTTGTATGCAAAATATAAACAATCGTTAGCCTCAAAATATGTTGACATCCGGTTTCTGAGAGTACATTTTGCAGTGTCTGCAAATTGAGATTTTGGTTTTGGCTTTTATCCTAAGTCATGTGACAAGGCTCGTTAGAGGGTTGATATTGACTTTTAGGATTGCTACTTCCTATAGGTGGCGCTAGAGATCTAGTCCTCTTCCTCTCTGAAGAGACAATCTAGATACATGGAGAAATGTTATCACTTATGCACTATTGCATGCAATAAACAGGTTGAAAAATTAGGCTAATCGCTGTAACAGAACCAAATTACATATTAGACGAGTTTAGTGTTAAAACATTTATTAACACTTTACAGTTGTTTTATTAAAATGCATTCAATCTTTGTGGTCAAACGCGTTGGAAAAGTAAAAATATATGCAATTGCACTGATTACTTTCCTACATGATTAAACCTAGGTAAATTAGCACATGAGATCAATATAAATTACATAAATAAACATTGTTTGGGAGAAAATAATTCTTTATGATAGACTTACATCACATAAAGTGACAGTATATAACTTGTGTGGATAATAATATAGTGGCGATAAAGCAAAAAGGACAAAGATCAGGGAGACAGACACACATTTCCCTGATGTTTGTTAGCTTGATCTCCACTATATTATTTCTTTGTATATCCTATTTAATTTTCTATGATCATGTAATTACCCAATAAATTCATTATCTATCTTTTATTCTATTATTTTGTTTGTGTGCCAGTGATTTTTCATTTGCGTAAGACTGAGTATTTTCTGCTTCTGTCCCATTAGATATTGTTTTGTGTTTGTGTGATTCATTTCATTAGACGGGTTTGTCATACCACGTCTAGGAGATTCTGTGTTGGTTTAATGGATTTTAAACTAAATTATATTGAGAAAACAATAAAATATTTGAAAAAGAAAAATGTATTACACTATAAACATAGTGCGTGCACAAGATTAGCAAGGATCTTTTCAGGTGTATTTCAACATCAGAAATGGTTGAAACAGCAAAGTGCTTGTAAGAAAAACAGGCAACTTTGCAATTCCCTTGTTAAAAAAAAAATCCTTCCGTTCTCAAAAAAGGAGGAATTCTTAATTGTATTGTTACCTGCTTGTTGCAGTGGTGACCGGTCTCCAAGGCAAGGAGAGCAGCGCTTACAAGCACTTTTTATAGAGCTTGTGAGCGCTGCTCTAAAGCTGGCCAAATCACTGCCCTCGCTTACGACATCAGAAAGTGCACAGTTTGGGCCCGCAGCAAAACCCTGCCATCACTATTAAATGGGAATGGGGTGGTTCTGGACATTTATAGAATTTGATTTTCAATACTGTTTATATGGGATTGTTTTTGCAGGTTGTACATGAATGTATACAAATTGCTTTCAGAGAAATGTCTGCAACAAATCTGCAGCTTCTGAACATCCCCTAACCAATTTGGTGTCTACATGCTATACTTAAAGTAATTTGCCCACCAGATGGCGCTCTGAGATTATATTCAACAAGTCTGGACAATGCTAATACTTGCCTCTATTTCTTACATGAGTAACACCTCCAACAGTAAGGCTAAAGGGTATGCCACACTAAACAATATCGCTAATGGGATCGCTAAAAAACGTCACTATTTAGCGATCCCGTTAGCGATATTGTTCAGTGCGGCAGCTTCCAGCGACGAGCTTCCTGCTGTGATCTCGCTCGTCGCTGGAATCGCTCCGGACCCTATTTTCTCGTCGGCGCTCCCGCTGGGTAAGTATTTAATCGCTGTGTGGCACCTTTTCTTAGCGATTTAGCGGTACTTTTGTACCGCTAAAGTCGTTAAGAAGATCGCTAACGGCGATAGCGTCGTTAACTATATCGCTAAATGTGGCAGCATTTAGCGATATAGAAACAATCCCGCTAGCGATCGCATTAGTATGCGTCGTTATCGTGATCGCTAGCGGGATTGTTTAGTGTGGCAGTACCTTAAGTGCCCACGTTCAGGATTCTTTGCAGAATTTTCCTGAGCAAAAACTGACTTTTTCCCAGGAAATCCGGACGCGTTTTTATCGCGGTTTTTGCACGTTTTTTGAGAATTTTTTTTGCAGATTTTTTGCATTTTTTTCCTGAGCTTCCTACCTCAATAATATAGTGGGAAATCCGCAAAATTTTCTGCAAAATTAATGAACATGCTGCGTTTTTTCGCGGAAAAAAAACTGCAGCATGTGCACAAAAATTGCGAAGTGCATTCTAATAATAGGATGCTTAATGCATGTGTTTTTTAAGCATTTTTGCAGGGGAAAACCACTGCAAAAACGCAAAAAAATCCTGAACGTGTGCACATAGCCTTAAAGCATTTTCCCAACCGGACAGCCGCTTTCTATTCTCCCTATTAAAATATATTTCAATAGATGGTTCGTCCACATGAGACCTTCCACTTTATTCCAGACAAAAGGTCTACTTCAAGTAAGAGTTGCTGCTCTGGCATTCATTGTGGCCATGTTTCACACGCTCAGCCATACTTTTGAGTGATCACTATATCACTACATTTCCTCCGCAGCGGTCACACAAGGTTTCCTGAGTACTAACAGCTGATTTTCTTGGTCCGGCCTGTTTCACATCACATTTTTGCAATTTTTAGCCATTAAACATTTGTATATTGTAAACATAAAACGATGTCTTCATTCCAAAACTTGCAAACGTATTAATTTGAAAGAAAAATATATCTGTTTTTTCAACATATTCGTTGTATCCTTTATTTTTTTGAAAAATAGATCAATTTTTTTTAAAGATCATTTGATTTGTTTTTTGTAAAAAAAAAAAAAAAAAGTGGAAAAAACAGAAGAGAGAAAAAGCATGTGTGTAGCCCTGGTATGTCAGGCACACAACACCAGGAGGATGTGCGGAGAGGTAACGGTTAAGGGCTCGACATCACTCACATACACTCAGACACACCCAGCAGGGGTGTATAGGGGAGTGTCCTGTAGCACAGTGCAGTCTGAGAGTTCTCCTGTAAGCGTGCAGACAGGGGAGTCGGAAGGCTTCTCCTGAGTGTGGAGGGAATCAGGACTAGTGCCTGTTGGAGAAACGAGATTCCTGTCAATACAGAGAGACAGTGCAAAAGTGGAGGCTAGTACGGATAACTGAATATTATCCTAGCCTAGTCAGTGCTGATATTAAGAGTTGAGCAGGGCGAAGGGTGCAGTAGGAAGAATTCAGCAGTGCCTTAAGGATTGGACTATCCTGCACATTGTTCACCGGTCACTGGAGACCGAAGTGTCACTACAGCTTCAGGCGTAGTGGTAGAAAAACCAGAGTCTTACTGGACCTTAGGTCACAGAAAGCAGCCCTTGGAGTGTCGGTGTGTAGCCCTGGTATGTAAGCACACAGTACCCTGGAGGATGTGCGGAGAGGTAATGGTTAAGAGCTCGACATTACTCACATACACTTCAGACACACCCAGCAGGGGTGTCTAGGGAGTGTCCTGTAGCACAGTAGTCTGAAGTTCTCCTGAGAGAGTGAAGGAAGTCAGGACTAGTGCCTGTGGGAGAAACAAGATTTCTGTTAAAACAGAGAGACAGTGCAAAAGTGGAGGCTAGTACAGATAACCGAATGTTATCCTAGCCTAGTCAGTGCTGATATTGAGAGTTGAGCAGGGCGAAGGGCGCAGAGGAAAGAATTATCAAAGTGCCTTAAGGATTGGACTATCCGGCATTATTCTCCGGTCACTGGAGACCGAAGTATCAATACAGCTTCAGGTGTAGAGATAGAAAAACCAGAGTCTTACTGGACCTTAGGTCACAGAAAGCAGCCTTGGAGTGTCGGTACGTAACAGGGGTCAAGTGGAGTAGGGACTTTGAGTCAGTGCACGACAAAAGCAAGAACCTAGTTCCATTACTGAAAGACTCCGACCACAAAACTGACCGGGCAGTACAGCTTTGGAGAAATTGGAGTGAACTTGGCTCTATGCAGGTTGAACTCATCATATTGGAAAGTAAAGGAGGCCCCCAACCTGCTCTGCCGTTACCTCAAAGCACATCCTCCACCCGACCAGCCTCCCTGGGACCTGCCTTATCATCTGACAAGTAAAAGGTATGGAAAGACGCTGGATGGTGTGAGACTGATTTATTTACCTGCACCCGACATCATTAATTCCATAGACTTTGAGGGACCAGTCCCACCTGTAGGGGACCCGACATCTAGCTGCCACACCATCCCCTCAGAGATCTACAGCAGCGCTGGTCTTAGTGATCAGAGAACTACAGGTGGCGTCACGAATGTTATACACCTATCCCCTGTAAATATACCCCCCAACATACGCCTGACCGCCAGGGCCACAGACCGAGCCACCGCTGCCTGTGACAACCCCATAGACTTCCATGGGCTCGGCTCTGAGTACCCCATTGCTCTGGTAAACCACAATTGTGGTGCGGGTCAAACATCGGTACGTAACTGGAGTCTGGGAGAGTGGAACCTTGAGTCGATGCAGGACAACAGTAGGAACTCAGCTCTCTCACATTAAAGGAAGACTCCGACCACAAAACTGACCGGGCAGTACAGCTGAGGAGTTAGCTGGAGAAATCGGAGTGAACTTAGCTCTATGCAGGTTGGACTCATCGTATTGGAAAGTTAAGGAGGCCTATAATCTGCTCATCCGTTACCTCAAAACACATCCTCCACCCGACCAGCCTCCCTGGGACCTGCCTTATCATCTGACAAGTAAAAGGTATGGAAAGACGCTGGATGGTGTGAGACTGATTCATTTATCTGCACCCTACATCATTAATACCATAGACTTTGAGGGACCAGTCCCACCTGTGGGGGACCCGTCATCTAGCTGCCACAACATCCCCTCAGAGATCTACTGCAGCGCTGGTCTTAGTGATCAGACAACTACAGGTGGCGTCACGAACCGTTATATACCAAATCCCCTGTAAATATTCCCCCCTTTAACGCCTGACCGCCAGGGACACGGAACGAGCCACGCTACCAGTGACATTCCCTATAGAAATCTACAGGCTCGGCTCCGAGTACCCCATATCCCTGGTAACCCACAATTGTGGTGCGGGTCACACAACTTGGCGTCACGAACAGGATCCGAAACTTGCAGCATTGCGAGCCCTGTGTGCCTGTGGAGTGTTTTGGTGAAAAAGACTGTTGCTATTGTTTGGCGCCAAATACCGCCATATTTGCCGCCATATTCGCGCCCTAAGGCGCTGGAGAAGAAGGTGGGCGTACCTGAAAGAGCGCGCAAAGTCTTGGACACGCCCCCGGCTCTGACTCAGCGGCAGGTCCTGCGGCAGGAAGTGGACGCTCTGACATCAGAGCGCCTGCGACGAAGGTCCTGTTCCCACTGCTGTGCCTGTGAAATAGCAGCTTCTGAAACCGGTAGGCTCCGTTTAACCAAGGGGGCACTAAGATGTCACAACAACCGGCCGACAGTGCGGCCCCAGCCGGAGGCCCCGATCCCGCACCGCCTGGCATTGTAGCGCCAGATGGGGGCGCAGGCCCCGCACCTAGTCCGGTAGTCCCGATCATGCCACTAACGCTCCCATATATGCCTGGGGCGAAATGGCTTCCCCAGTACAGCGGTGAGCCAGGCACTTTAGCAGGATTCAAGCGGAAGTTATGCAGCATCCTAGAAATGTACTCCATGCCTGAGAGACAAAAAGCTGCTGTGCTGATTGGGCAGCTAACTGGCGCTGCTGAGAGGGAAGTGGAGACTTGGGATACCGTTGATCAGGAGTCGGTACCTGCGATCCTCCTTAAGCTACATGCCATATTTGAAGACCGCACAGAAACGGATCTCCGGATGGCCTTCTACCACTGTTTGCAGCAGCCAGGTGACAGCATCAGGGACTACGCTTGCCGACTACAAGGAGCCCTGAGAGCCCTTAAGCAGATTAATAATATAAATGCTATCGACGAAAATAAGATGCTGAAAGAGCAATTTGTACAGGGATTGAGATCCCAAGAGGAACGCAGAACTGTAAACTGGTGGTCCTTAGATCATCCTGATGCTACCTTTGATGCCCTAAAGGACATGGCAATAAAAGGGCTGCGACCCCTGGGCAAACCTGAGGTGGCCACCCAACATCCCCAGGGCGAAGTCACTCTGGAACCGGCAGTACCCTCCTTTTCCCCGCTAGTGGCGGAAGCCAAAACGCAGGTGACACCCCCTAGTGAATTGGACTGTCTGCGCTCAGAGGTGCGCCAGCTGACTAAAAATCTGGCTGCTGTGATGAGTGCCCTGCAGCTGCGGAAAGAGGAAGAAGGGAAGATTTTATTAGCTGACTGCCCAGAAGACGTCCCGTGGATGCACCGGAGAAGAAGGAAGACGTCGCCCCCCCGGAGGAGGACAACGCCACCCCCAGGAGCGACCTCTGATCAACACCCTCCTCGTCGGGAGATCACCTGTTACCGTTGCAACCGGAAAGGTCATATGTCTCCACAGTGTCCTTTAAACGGGCAGAACCTGGGTCCGAGGGCCAACACCCAGGAGGAGATCCGTCAGGCCCCTTAGACTGGAACCGCAGGTATGTGGGTGGGCGACCCTACCTGTCTATCATTCTAGATGGCATTGCAGTTCCGGCATTGTTAGACACTGGGTCTCAGGTGACCCTAATACCTGATGCCCTATATACTAAGTTCTGGTCAATGGACAGTCTTAAACCCCCGAGCCCTGACTTTACCGTGTATGCTTCTAATGGTCTTCCTGTAGAAGTACTCGGGACAAAATGTGTGGATGTGAAAGTGGGCAGAGAGGAGTTAAAAGACCAGGGGCTTCTAGTAGTAAAGACTGTAAATGAAGAGAACGGTTTAAATATAATTTTGGGTACTAACATTATCAGTAACTGTCTGGGAGAAGTTGTGTTCTTACTCCAACAGCTCGCTGAAATTGCCAGACCAAGACAAAAGGGAGTAATCCAAAGAGAGATCCGGGCCCTGGTGTGTCAGCAGCAAGCGAAGCTTACAGACGGCGAAATTGGTAATGTACGGGTCACTGACTCGAATCCCATTGTGGTACCCCCAATGAGTGAAATGATAATCTGGTGCAGGGCAGCCATAGGTCTGAGAGGACAGAACTACCAAGCTGTAGTAGAACCCCACCATTCAGAACATAGACCTACACTTATGACTGCCAGGGGAGTAGTGGAAGTGGTGAATGGAAGAGTACCGGTACGGCTTCTCAACTGGGGAGATGATGAGGTAAACTTACCCCGTTATGCAACCATTGCTAAACTACATGCTGTCGACAATAATTCTATTCTCCCGGCTGAGTCCTTAGACTCCCGCCAAGTAGCGGAGGACAATGACCCGGCAACCCAGGTGGCGGAATGGTGTCAGCAGCTCCATGTTGGGACGGACACCACTCCCGCTCACCAGAAGCAAGGGGTATTACGGGTGGTACAAGAGTATGCCCAAGTGTTTAGCAAGCACCCACTTGATTTTGGGGTAATTAAGGGAGTCCAACATCATATCCCTACAGGCAGTCATCCTCCCATCAAAGAGCGGTACAGGCCTATACCCCCAGCCCATTATCAGAAGGCTAAAGAAATGTTGCGAGATATGAAAGAAGCCGGAGTAATCAGGGATAGTTGTAGTCCCTGGGCAGCACCTCTAGTCCTGGTTAGAAAAAAAGATGGTAGCTTGAGAATGTGTGTGGATTACAGGCAGGTGAACCACATTGTCCTTGATTTGTTGAAGTCTATACCATTGGAAGACAGAAATCGGTGGCCGGACTTACTACCTGATTTGGTTGACTTGTATAACCATATACCTGTAAGTTCCACTAACTGCACTCCAGCCTATCTTATGAGAGCAAGGCCCGGAAGACTACCAATGGATTTAGAACTTGGAGTGGTAGAACCGGAGGCAGACGACGCCGTTGAAAACTGGGACATCAATCGGCAAGAGCAGTACAGACGAGTGCAAGTCTGTGTAGAGGAAAGTCTCAACAAGACACGGGAAAAACAGGAAGATATTTACAACAGGAATGCTCCTGCCAAACCTTTGATGCCTGGAGAAGTGGTATTGAAGAGAAAAAGGAAGATGCACAAATTGGATAACCAGTGGGAACAAGAACCCTACGTCGTACAAGATTCCAAATATGACAACAGAAAAGTTTGTATCATCAGTAAGGACGGAGGAAGAACAGTATCCACTGTGTCCAGAGACCATTTGAAATTGTGTCCAGAACCCTTAAAGCTTCGTGAAAAGAACCCTGTCATCAATCGAGAAGAAAGAAAAGAAGAGGTCATACACACGGATCTGGGAGATTTCCCTGTGGATTGGCCCAGACTGGGAGATGCTGTAATCATTCCGGTGTTGCAGTTTTATCAGCCACAAGAGGAAGTTCTACCTCCAGTTGTGCTCATGGTGCCAGTTGAGCCAGTTCAGGAGTTACCTATTCCAGTAACACCCCAGCCTACAGAATCTCAAGAAGGACCATCAGAAGCAGCGCCCCATGCTATGGGATCCCCTGGTGAAGCTGACTCACACCACCCAGCCATCAGTACGCTTGCCAGATCCATAGAAAGATTGAGACAGTTCTATAGTTTGCCGTTGCGCAGAGCAGGTAGATTACAGACTAATATACCTGAAGCTACTCCACGTAGATCAGAGCGAACTACGAAAGGAAGATACCTATTCGATATCAACAGTAATTCTAGCAAAACAATGTAATTTAACCCAGAAAAAGTTTACTTATGTGAATATTGTAAAAAGTATTGTTATGGTATTGTGCATTACTAAATATGTGGAAATATGGACTTCGAGGCTGAGGACTATGCCAGCCCCAGAACTGATATTGTATATAGTTGCACTTTATGCATTTCCGTGGTTCTATATCTAACTGTAATTATTACCTCTGAATATAAAACCCGTGTGGTGTGGCACTGAGCGAGGTCTGCAGCCAAAAGTCCTGCAGCCCACCCAGGACCCACGTTGAAGGTTTGGTGCGGGTCCTTCACAAGAATATTGTTGATATGATATATTTATGGAAAGTATGTTTTGTATTTTTCTATGTCTAATGTTTGAATGCAACGTTTAAGAAATTCTTACCTCCCGGATGGGAAGAGTTTAATGTTTATTGTTAATCAAAACAAAATGTCTTCTTGTATTTCACAGCCCGGGAGTGCTGTATTTTACCATGGGGAATGTGTAGCCCTGGTATGTCAGGCACACAACACCAGGAGGATGTGCGGAGAGGTAACGGTTAAGGGCTCGACATCACTCACATACACTCAGACACACCCAGCAGGGGTGTATAGGGGAGTGTCCTGTAGGACAGTGCAGTCTGAGAGTTCTCCTGTAAGCGTGCAGACAGGGGAGTCGGAAGGCTTCTCCTGAGTGTGGAGGGAATCAGGACTAGTGCCTGTTGGAGAAACGAGATTCCTGTCAATACAGAGAGACAGTGCAAAAGTGGAGGCTAGTACGGATAACTGAATATTATCCTAGCCTAGTCAGTGCTGATATTAAGAGTTGAGCAGGGCGAAGGGCGCAGTAGGAAGAATTCAGCAGTGCCTTAAGGATTGGACTATCCTGCACATTGTTCACCGGTCACTGGAGACCGAAGTGTCACTACAGCTTCAGGCGTAGTGGTAGAAAAACCAGAGTCTTACTGGACCTTAGGTCACAGAAAGCAGCCCTTGGAGTGTCGGTACGTAACTGGAGTCTGGGAGAGTGGAACCTTGAGTCGATGCAGGACAACAGTAGGAACTCAGCTCTCTCACATTAAAGGAAGACTCCGACCACAAAACTGACCGGGCAGTACAGCTGAGGAGTTAGCTGGAGAAATCGGAGTGAACTTAGCTCTATGCAGGTTGGACTCATCGTATTGGAAAGTTAAGGAGGCCTATAATCTGCTCATCCGTTACCTCAAAACACATCCTCCACCCGACCAGCCTCCCTGGGACCTGCCTTATCATCTGACAAGTAAAAGGTATGGAAAGACGCTGGATGGTGTGAGACTGATTCATTTATCTGCACCCTACATCATTAATACCATAGACTTTGAGGGACCAGTCCCACCTGTGGGGGACCCGTCATCTAGCTGCCACAACATCCCCTCAGAGATCTACTGCAGCGCTGGTCTTAGTGATCAGACAACTACAGGTGGCGTCACGAACCGTTATATACCAAATCCCCTGTAAATATTCCCCCCTTTAACGCCTGACCGCCAGGGACACGGAACGAGCCACGCTACCAGTGACATTCCCTATAGAAATCTACAGGCTCGGCTCCGAGTACCCCATATCCCTGGTAACCCACAATTGTGGTGCGGGTCACACACATGCAAATGTAGAACATAATTCATAACCTGCAATGTCATAAAACAGGGATCAACTTCTTCATGAACAAGGGCAGACGACTGTTTTATGCATCGTGTCAGGAAACAGATCAAAAAGGATATGTGCATAAATTTATGTCAAACGGATGCTCATCTGACATGTTTTACCCATCACATTCTATGTGTTTACAAATATATCCATTTAAATATTTTTTTTTGTACAGTACAAATGAATATATTAAGAACACTACAAAAATGTGGTGGGAAAAAGGCCTCAGAAGAGCTGGGCTCACACAACCAGCAGATCTGCCAGCTTTAATGCCTGTTTCACACAACTCTTATATGGAGTATTTGACGTATCCTTTTTAACTGTAAAAAAGACCATTTTAATATATACATTTTTATTTACAGAGAGCATAATGGGAAAAACAAGTCATATTGGTGTGTGCTTGTCATCCGTTTGTGCACATATTTGCTGCAAATAGGCAGTCTGACGCACTTTCACGCCCTTTAAAAAATCGGATGAAAACCAAGTCAGTTTTTATAGCATTACAGCGCCTGGAAAGCAACAATATCATCAAAAACTCCAAATCGTAAAATAATTCTAAGACCAGGAGCGTTTCTGGGGTTCAGGGAGGTCGGGGCAGGCAGGGTTCAGAGAAGGTGTAAAATGCTGACTCCCTGCTTTCAATTGTACCTTCACTTTTCAGGTATGAGTACAATAGAAGCCCTGTCTGCCGCCACTTCATTGTCAGGGCGATGTTAGCAGCGTGATGAGGTCAGCTGAGTATGCTACTGATGTCAATCTTCTGTGCTTCAGAAGTGGTGAATGTCGGTACAGTAAGTGCTCCAATAGAGCTGAAAAGAACAGAGTTTTAATCTCATGGGGAATCTTGTGAGTGGACAGTATAGAAAGAGAGGAGGAGTGTGAGGAGACAGTATGGGGAGAGACATATATACAGGGATATAGTAATTGGAGTGGAAAATGTGCAAGGAGACCATATGGGAAGGGGGGGAAAAATGTGTGAGGAGACAGTATAGGGAGGAGAGAAATGTGTGAGGAGACAGTATGGTGGGAATGTGTGACAAGACAGTATGGGAAGGTGTAGGCAAAATATGTAAGGGGACAGTATGGGAAAGGTGTGGAAAACGTGTGAGGTGATAGTATGGGATGGGATGAAATGTTTGAGGAGACATTATGGGCAGGTAGGAATGTGTGAGAAGACCGTTTTTGGAGGGGTAATGTGTGAGAAGACAATAAGGGGAAGGGTGAATGTGTGAGAAGACAGTAGGAAGGGGTACGTGTGAGAAGACAATATAGGGAGGATTGGATGGGGATATGTGAGAAGACAATATGGGGAGAGGGAATGTGTGAGCAGACAGTACGTGGAGGGGAAATGAGTGAGGAGACATTATGGGAAGGGGAAATATGTGATCAGAAAGTATGGAAAGGGGTAGACAAAATGTGTGTAGAGACAGTATGTAAAGGTGAGGTGAAACGTAACAAGACAGAATGAGAAGGAAGGATAAAATGCGTGAGGAGAGTATTCAGTATTGGGCTCTGCTTGCTGGTTCCAGTCATATGAGATATTTATACTGTCACGTGTCGACTAGTATCTGTTCCTGCTTCTCTCAATGAAGCTGGGGCTGTAGTATTTCACTTAACATTGAGAGAATCAGGACTAGTCACCACGTGACTGTAAGTAAGTACATCGCTGATCAAGGGTTTTTTTCATCTTTTTTTATGTTTTTCATCCTTACATTCAAAGAGCCTTATCTTTTTTTATTTTTGGCAATATAGCTGTATGAGGGCTGTTTGTTAGTTTTTTCTGCTGAATTTTTCAATAGCATTTTTCAGCAGCATCATTTTGAGGTACAGATAATTTATTGATTAGAATTTATTGTTTTTATTGGGGTGGATAAAAAAAAACAGCAATGCTCCATTTTTCTTTGCATTTTTTTTTCAATTTTTGTTTTCATTTTTACTTTTCCACAATAAAACATGCTGTATGAAAAAAAAAAGGGTTTTGTGTTGCTGTATTCCAGGAGTCATCTCTTTTTTTAAGGACACTTGTAAGCAAAAACAGCTGTGGGTTCTATTTATTTTTTTGTAACCTCATTTATAGTGTAGCATGTCTTTTCCTGCCATGCATAACAATGTGTTACAGGACAAATAAGAGAAAAAGAAGGTTCAAATACATTGATGCGCTAAATGACAACCTCCTGCACTTCCATCAGATGCCTCTGTGTGGCACCACTGTACTATACATAGCTACTGTATGTATGTGCTCCAGGGTTTGGATTGATATTACAGAGCTCGAGGGGATGTATGCTATCTAGTACACATATATTTTACCCACACCTAAATTCAGATATATAGAGAGAGAGAGAGAGAGAGAGAGATATTATATATATATATATATATATATATATATATTATTATTTTTTATATTATTTTTTTCAAGTGCCCTATAACCCTTGTCATGTACAGCGACATGGAATCAATGGTGCTATAGAAATAAATAATAATAATAATAATCAGGCTCCATTATGTTCATCTCTAAATTAGACACTATGTTATAAAAGAGCAATAATACAAATATGTAATGGTATATTCACTTCAACGTATCATTGACGACTATGCTCTAGTATTGGTTATGTGTCGCTGATGCCAATAAGATAATTGAAGTTTGGATCAGCATCCCCCTACAACCTCGGCTAATGGGTAAGTGATACAGTTAAGCGAGTGGAAGAGAATTCACCAGTTCAGTTGGTCCACTGCTTTGTATGTGAAGGAGTTCCCGCAAGCCTTTTTATCCATGCCTGAGAATCAATTCAGAAAAAAAAAGCTGGATAATTCCATTTAAAATTTCTTCATTTTATTGCTAATTCCATGAAAGCATGGACAGGGCAGGAAGCAAGCAATGCGTTGACGCGTTTCGACCTACACGTTCTTATTCATGTTATTACTTGTTTCCTACCATGTCCATGTTTTTTTTAAGGAATTATCAATAAAATGAAGAATTTTAAAACGGAATTGTCCAGCTTTTTTTTCCTTTTTGGGCAAGTGGTGCTCTTGGCAAACAGTAGCTTCTTTAAACAGGAGGATTTGTTATGCACAGCACAGGTCAGGGCTGATGTGAAGAGGAAGGTAGAGTTGTAGTCCCAGCAGGGGTAGGAGAGTTTCCCACTGAGCGGACACAGGTACAGAACAAACAGTGAAGCCACAGGAAGACACAGACAGATCCCTGCTGTGACCGAGGAACTGACCCTGGCATGGGAAACTAAAGCACTGGTCCTCACTGGTTCAAGCCTTCTATACAATTGATAATGTACTATCAATTGTGATTATTATAAACCCCATAAATGTCCAATGTACATGAATCAGGGTTTGTACAGATATTGTATAGACACAGCACTGAAAGTGCAACACCAAGAAGGAAAAGTGAGGGAATTATGGAAACCCCAGGATGGATAGACATGTTAATGATCTGCAAATGATGAAAAAATGGTAACAACATTTTCAAAACATTTGGAATTGGTTAGTATTAAGTATGAATGAGCGCCACGTGGAGAAATAACTGCACACTGCCAATGCACTTGGGCAAATCTTCAAGATCCGCTGCTGGCAGCTCCCTCTGCAATTGATGACTGATGATAACACAAATGTGCGTGATGGGAGACAAGTCTAGAGATGCTGCAGGCCACAGTAGCACATATAGGCCATGCAGGGTGCTCACAGTAGCACAAGCAATATGTGGCCTTGCATTGTCATGTTGAAAAACAACCCCTGGAACATTTTGGAAAAATGGTTGTATCACTGGTTCTATGGCCAAATCAATGTATTATGTCACCCCACACGGGAGTTTTCTCTCATGAAGGCCTCTTTATGACGTTGCCCAAAGTGGTCTCCAAACCAAGGGCTAGCTGGACACCTCTAGTCCTCATTCCATGTGCACTAAAAGCTACTGTATATAAACTTGCACACAGTTTTTGAAGGACCTTGGCATGGTGGTTGTTCCAAACATTTAGGAGAATTAATCACTCATCTTTTGCAGTTGTCCGCTTGCGCAATCTCTTTTGTCTCTTCATTTAATCCCAGACAAACTTGATAATATTAGGATCACTTGCCCATTTTTTTTGATGTTTTCAGTGCTGAGAAACACAGGCTGATAACGTCTAAAGGTACTGCCACACTAAACAATCCCGCTAGCGATCGCGATAACGACGCATACTAATGCGATCGCTAGCGGGATTGTTTCTATATCGCTAAATGCTGCCGCATTTAGCGATATAGTTAACGACGCTATCGCCGTTAGCGATCTTCTTAACGACTTTAGCGGTACAAAAGTACCGCTAAATCGCTAAGAAAAGGTGCCACACAGCGATTAAATACTTACCCAGCGGGAGCGCCGACGAAAAATAGGGTCCGGAGCGATTCCAGCGACGAGCGAGATTACAGCAGGAAGCTCGTCGCTGGAAGCTGCCGCACTGAACAATATCGCTAACGGGATCGCTAAATAGTGACGTTTTTTAGCGATCCCGTTAGCGATATTGTTTAGTGTGGCATACCCTTTATTGTTTCCTAATTTATTCTGCAGTAGGATGACAGCAATCCCAAATATACAGCCAATGTCATTAAGAACTGTCTACAGTGTATAAACAAGGAGTCCTGGAAGTGATGATACAGGCCCAGTAGAGCCTTGATCTCAACATCATCCAATCTGTCTGGGATTCCATGAAGACACAGAAGGATTTGCACGAGCGACATTCACAAATCTGTGGTTAGTTCTCCAATATGTTTGGAACAACTTCCCTGCTTAATTTCATCAAAAACTGTGTACAAGTGCAGGGTCGGACTGGGGTGTCTGGGGCCCAGAAGAGATATTGACTCTAGGGGTCCACCTTACAGCTATATGCAAATACCTGTTAACCGTTATCCCCGATATAGTGGAGCGTCAACTGTAAAACACAGGAAGCTCCTGCACATCTACTGTGCGCCACCATAACTGGGATGTACAATTACGGTAGTTTGCATTAAAGGGTTCTTTGATGAAAACAAGTTATCATCAATCCACAGGTTAGGATGGTGATAACTTATTGATCTGCGGAATCCAAGTATTCGAAACTGCAATGATAGGAAAAATGGGGAACTTTTACCCCTGACAGGGCATTTTTATCCCCATTTTAAAATGGAGCAGCAGGTGGGCTGTCTGACCGCAACTCCTTTCATCCTCTTTGGGGACTTCCAGAGAAAGTCAAATGCAACCCCTTAGGGAATGAATGGATCAGTGGTCGAGCCGTAGATGACGCATATTCTGCAGATCGGTGCAGGTCCCAGCAGTCGGACCACCATCAAACAATAACTTAACACTTATACTTTGGCCACGTTCATGCATTCTGTATTTGGTCAGTATTTTACATCAGTATTTGTAAGCCAAAACCAGGAGAGGAACAATCAGAGGAAAAGTATAATAGAAACACGTCACCACTTCTCCATTTATCACCCACTACTATTTTTGGCTTGAATGTGGGAACATTGCCTTAGGGTTGGTGATTATTTGTTTTCACCGTAGAACACCTGTAAGTGCATATTTTCTACTCTGTAATAGTCACAAAATACTAAAAAACATGAAGTCAACTAGTCTGTCTATAAAAGTAAATGTATCTTTATTACGCACATCATAATCAAAATTACAGAAAGGCAATCACAAGTACTAGACATGTAAAGACAAGATAATTGATATAAAGGACTCAGGTAATTGGACTCTGGGGCCACACAAAAGTATAGGGATAGGGAGAATAGCTCTCCTGGGAGCATTAATAACCGAATGTTAAATGGTATGGCTATATATACATCTCTTAAATAATCAAACATATGCAGAAAAAGATGAATAGGCAATGCTCATAAACATAATAGTCAGTATAAATCTATCGCTTCTGTAAAGTGACATTGTGCATGTTTATTCCAAAACCTCATTTACATGCTAATACACCCTGGTAGCCACTCTTACCCATGTATTTCCCTGTGCAGCACCAGACTCGCAGCCCCGACGCGCGTTTCGCGTGGGCTTCCTTGGGGAGCTGTCACAGAAGCTATAGATTTACAGAAGCGATAAAGGACATGTCACCAAGTCTTGTCCGTAGCACCAAGTCTTCCACGTCTTGGCTTTCCTGTTGTGAATGTGCTGGAAATGAATTCTGAGCAGAAGCTCCCTCTGGTGGTTACAAACAGTACTGAACTATCCAATGAAGATTGTGAAGATTGGCGATCAGGTGTTACTGACTGGTCTTATATAAGGGAGGTTCCCTCCCATCAGGGTTGCCGGTGATCAATTGTTCTGGTCTCATCTTTGATTCCTGTTCACTTTGTGGCTTGCTGTTTCGTGACTGCATCTTCTGCTAACAGATAAGACATTTTCTTCTTTTAGTTTTTTGTGCTTGCTTTTTGCATTTTTTCCTGCACTTCTGTGGGGGTCTGCTTGCGCTCCTCTCAGTTTAGTTCAGCCACTGTTGTTTGTTCATTTGCCTTTTCCAGTTTTTTCAGTGGCTGCTGTTTAGTTTTGTTACACCAGAGAACTAATTTAGGTGGTAGAGGTCGTGTGATCTCAGGTGTTTTTGTAATTAGTAGTGTTGGTACTTTTCAGGGTTTTTTGGGATTGCAGTAAGTGTCCTTCCTATCCTTTTCTATTTAGGAAGTTTGGGCCCCAACGTTTGCGCATACTATTTTCTGTCTGTGTCTGTATTTCTTCTTGTCTAACCGCCATTACATGTTTGGAGGCTTTCTATGTTCTTTGGGGATCTGCTCCGGGGCAGATAGTTTTCCTCTTTCTGTCTTTAGGTGTAGTTAGCTTCTCAGGCTGTGACGAGGCGTCTAGGACCAACGTAGGTATCTCCACGGCTGCCTTTAGTTGTGGTGGTTAGTCAGGGTACTGCAATCCCATAGATTCCAACCTCTCTGGTGTATTTCCTTTTTTGCCTGCTCTCCTCAGCTACCAAATCATAACAGTATCACCGGCCCAAAAACTGATATTTGTATGGTACTCACAGAAGGGAAAAATAGTGTTAAAGAAAGAAGATTGTCAGAGTTGTCAGAGATTTTTTTTTTTTTTTTTCTTCCCTCTGTTTCTCTGAATGCTGAGGAGGATTTTTTTTTCTCTCAATGGAGTTTGCACAGTTGTCTGGCCGTGTGGATCAGCTTGCCACTGAAGTTCGGAGTATTGCTACCTATCTTGCAGGGTTGCCTGTTGTGGAACCTAGGATTCCCATGCCAGATTTGTTTTTAGGGGATCGAGCTAAATTTCTGAATTTCAAAAATAACTGTAAGTTGTTTTTTGCCTTGAAATCTAAGTCCTCAGGGAACGCAGCACAGCAGGTTCAAATTGTCATCTCTCTCCTGCGCGGCGATCCTCAGGATTGGGCTTTTTCCCTGACACCTGGGGATCCTGTTTTGAGTAATGATGCATTTTTTCAGGCTCTGGGGTTATTGTACGATGAGCCTAATGTCACTGATCAAGCTGAAAAAGCCTTATTGGCATTAAATCAGGGGCTTGAGGACGTTGAGTTATACTGTCAGAGATTCCGAAGGTGGGCAGTCCTGACCAAATGGAATGACGATGCTTTGGCAGCCCTTTTTCGGAAGGGTCTGTCAGAGAATGTAAAGGATGTTATGGTGGGATTCCC
The DNA here is from genome assembly GCA_033576555.1 of Oophaga sylvatica. NCBI lineage: Eukaryota > Metazoa > Chordata > Amphibia > Anura > Dendrobatidae > Oophaga > Oophaga sylvatica. The sequence goes on from JARQOD010000008.1 coordinate 42,202,176, forward strand.
TGTCCCCTCTGGTCTCAATGATTCTATGTCATTAGCGATTCAAATTGACAGACGTTTGCGTGAGCGTAGAGGTATGTGTGGAATAGTGTTGCCTTGTGAACCAGCTTCTGAACCCATGCAGTGTGATAGAGTGGCTTCTGGGGCACAGCGTCATGAGTTTCGAAAACGCAATGGGTTATGTTTCTACTGTGGTGATGCCTCTCATGCTATTTCAGTCTGCCCTAAGCGGGGGAGACGTTTTGCACGCTCAGTTGTCTTGGGTAGTGTTCAGACTAAATTTTTGTTGACTGTTACCCTGATTTGCTCCCTGTCCACATTTTCTGCTCAGGCTTTCGTTGATTCGGGAGCAGCTATTAACCTGATGGATTTTGATTTTGCTAAACGTTGTGGGTTTCCCTTGATACCCCTATGGAAGTCTATTCCCCTACTGGGGATCGATTCTACCCCTTTGGCTGAGAATAAACCTCAGTTCTCTACTCAGGTGATAATGAGGGTTGAACCTGATCATCAGGAGAGTTGCAAATTTTTGGTTCTGTATAATCTGCATGACATTATCGTACTGGGTTTCCCTTGGTTACAGTCTCATAATCCTGTTTTGGATTGGAAATCTGTGTCTGTAACCAGTTGGGGCTGCCAATGTGTTAATACCAACACTCCTGTTTTTTCTGCCTCCCCCCAGGCTCAGGATGTTCCTGACTTTTTGATTGATTTTTCTGATGTGTTTAGCGAAAGTAAATCTGCATCCTTGCCCCCCCATAGGAGCTATGACTGCGCTATTGAATTAGTGCCTGGTAGTAAATTCCCTAAAGGTCGCCTTTTTAACTTGTCTGTACCTGAACATGACGCTATGCAGTCTTATATCAAGGAGTCATTGGAGAAGGGTCATATCAGACCATCCTCTTCACCCTTGGGTGCCAGTTTTTTCTTTGTGGCCAAAAAGGATGGTTCATTAAGGCCGTGTATTGATTATCGTCTCTTGAACAATATCAGTGTGAAATATCAATATCCGTTACCCTTGATTTCTGACCTGTTTTCCAGGGTGAAAAGTGCTACTTGGTTTACCAAGCTTGACCTCAGGGGGCATATAACCTTATTCGCATTAAGCACGGGGATGAATGGAAGACGGCATTTAATACCCCGAGGGGCATTTTGAGTACCTAGTGATGCCCTTTGGGTTCACTAATGCTCCTTCTGTCTTCCAGTCCTTCATGAATGACATTTTCAGGGATTTTGTGGATAAATTTCTGATTGTTTATTTGGATGATATCTTGATTTTTTCCAATGACTGGGACTCTCATGTGAAACATGTTCGGACTGTGTTCCAGATTTTGAGAGAGAATGCTCTGTATGTGAAGGGATCAAAGTGTATTTTTGGCGTACAGAGGATCTCATTTCTGGGATTCATTTTGTCCCCATCTGTTATTGAAATGGACCCTGTCAAGGTTCAGGCCATCTGTGATTGGGTTCAACCTACTTCATTAAAGGCTCTTCAAAGATTCTTGGGTTTTGCCAATTTTTATCGTAAATTTATTGGTAATTTCTCTGTTATTGTTAAACCATTGACTGATTTGACCAAAAAGGGTTCTGATGTGGTGAATTGGCCTCCTGAGGCAGTCTCTGCGTTTCAGGAACTTAAGCAGAGATTCACTTCTGCTCCTGTTCTACGGCAGCCTGATGTTTCTCTGCCATTTCAGGTGGAGGTTGATGCCTCTGAAATTGGGGCAGGTGCCGTTTTGTCCCAAAGAGATCCAGAGACCTCTAAAAGTAACCCTTGTGCCTTTTTCTCTCGAAAATTTTCTCCAACTGAACGTAATTATGACGTGGGTAATCGGGAGTTATTGGCCATGAAGTGGGCTTTTGAAGAGTGGAGACATTGGCTGGAGGGAGCCAAACATCAGGTGGTGGTCCTCACGGACCATAAGAATCTGGTTTATCTGGAATCAGCCAAGCGACTTAATCCTAGACAGGCCAGGTGGGCCTTGTTTTTGACACGTTTTAATTTTGTGGTTTCCTTTCTTCCTGGCACTAAGAATGTTAAGGCGGATGCCCTCTCGAGGAGTTTCCTTGCGGACTCTCCTGAGTTATCTGATCCTGCTGTTATTTTGAAAGAGGGTGTAGTTCTTTCCGCCATCTCGCCCAATTTGAGACTGGCTCTGGAAGGGTGTCAGGAGGATAAACCCGAGCGCTGCCCTATTGGGAAATTCTTTGTCCCAGACCGGTGGAAAAAGAGTGTGATGTCTGAGATTCATTGTTCCGCGTTGGCCGGTCATCCCGGAATTTTTAGTACCAGAGACTTGGTTAGTCGGTCCTTTTGGTGGCCTACTTTGTCTCGTGACGTCAGGGAATTTGTGCAGTCCTGCGGGACTTGCTCTCGCTCCAAGCCTTGCTCTCGCTCTAGTGGTTTGTTGATGCCATTGCCTGTGCCCAAGAGACCATGGACCCATATCTCTATGGATTTCATTTCCGACCTCCCTGTTTCTCAGAGAATGACTGTTATCTGGGTGATTTGTGATAGGTTTTCCAAAATGATACATCTTGTGCCATTACCTAAGTTGCCTTCCTCCTCTGAATTGGTGCCTTTGTTCCTTCAGCACGTGGTTCGGTTACACGGCATTCCTGAGAACATTGTGTCTGACAGAGGAGTCCAGTTTGTTTCCAGATTTTGGAGGACTTTTTGTTCTAAACTTGGTGTTCAATTGTCTTTCTCCTCGGCTTTTCATCCTCAGACCAATGGACAAACTGAGAGAACAAACCAGACATTGGAGACTTATCTGAGATGCTTTGTGTCTGCTGATCAGGATGACTGGGTCTCTTTTTTGCCTTTGGCTGAGTTTGCTCTTAATAATAGGGCTAGCTCTGCCACTTTGATGTCTCCATTTTTCTGCAATTTTGGGTTTCACCCTCGATTTTCTTCAGGACAGACGGAGGCTTCTGTCTGTCCAGGTGTTGACTCTGTTGTGGAGTGTATGCAGCAGATTTGGGACCAGGTAGTGGAGAGGTTGTCCCTCTCTCAGGAGAGGGCCCAGCGGTTTGCCAACCGGCATAGGACTGATGGTCCTCGGTTTGAAGTGGGGGACTTGGTCTGGTTGTCCTCGAGAAATATCCCTATGAGAGTTGCATCTCCTAAATTTAAGCCTAGGTTCATTGGACCTTATAAGATCATGGAGATTCTTAATCCTGTTTCCTTTTGTTTACTTCTTCCAGGGACATTTAAGATCCATAACGTGTTCCACAAGTCCTTATTGAAGAGGTTTGTCGAGCCAGTGGTTCCTATGGCTGTGCCTCCTGACCCTGTTTTGGTTGAGGGCAATCTGGAGTATGTGGTTGAGAAAATATTGAATTCTCGTTTTTCCAGACGGAAACTCCAGTATTTGGTTAAGTGGAGAGTTTATGGTCAGGAGGACAATTCTTGGGTGTTTGCTTCAGACATCCATGCTAGGAGACTCATCCGTGCGTATCACAGAGCTCATCCTGACCAACCTGGTTGCTAAAATGAGGGTTCGGTGACCCCTCCTCAAGGGGGGGGTACTGTTGTGAATGTGCTGGAAATGAATTCTGAGCAGAAGCTCCCTCTGGTGGTTACAAACAGTACTGAACTATCCAATGAAGATTGTGAAGATTGGCGATCAGGTGTTACTGACTGGTCTTATATAAGGGAGGTTCCCTCCCATCAGGGTTGCCGGTGATCAATTGTTCTGGTCTCATCTTTGATTCCTGTTCACTTTGTGGCTTGCTGTTTCGTGACTGCATCTTCTGCTAACAGATAAGACATTTTCTTCTTTTAGTTTTTTGTGCTTGCTTTTTGCATTTTTTCCTGCACTTCTGTGGGGGTCTGCTTGCGCTCCTCTCAGTTTAGTTCAGCCACTGTTGTTTGTTCATTTGCCTTTTCCAGTTTTTTCAGTGGCTGCTGTTTAGTTTTGTTACACCAGAGAACTAATTTAGGTGGTAGAGGTCGTGTGATCTCAGGTGTTTTTGTAATTAGTAGTGTTGGTACTTTTCAGGGTTTTTTGGGATTGCAGTAAGTGTCCTTCCTATCCTTTTCTATTTAGGAAGTTTGGGCCCCAATGTTTGCGCATACTATTTTCTGTCTGTGTCTGTATTTCTTCTTGTCTAACCGCCATTACATGTTTGGGGGCTTTCTATGTTCTTTGGGGATCTGCTCCGGGGCAGATAGTTTTCCTCTTTCTGTCTTTAGGTGTAGTTAGCTTCTCAGGCTGTGACGAGGCGTCTAGGACCAACGTAGGTACGCTCCACGGCTGCCTTTAGTTGTGGTGGTTAGTCAGGGTACTGCAATCCCATAGATTCCAACCTCTCTGGTGTATTTCCTTTTTTGCCTGCTCTCCTCGCTACCAAATCATAACACTTTCAATTTCAGATTTTTTCAAGTGTGCCAATAGTAGATTTAGTGTGTGCAGACAATAAAAAACACAATTTGTTGTTCTCCACAGGGCACACTTTACCAAATTAAATCATTCATTAATTTCTCATACAGTCATGTAATATATTTTATTCAATGTCACATATGCAATTTGTTTTACATAGGTTACACCATACGCAAACTCAAGAAAATGGTAGCGGAGCATATTTCCAATATCAACAGTTATTACTCGGGTTTTTCTAGAGCAGTCAGACATTTCACCACTGTACATCAGGGGGATGATTCTTCATTCTCCTTTTATGGCATTGAGGGTGTTGAATGTCCAGTTTGTGGGGGTAATTGGCAAAAGCAGTTAGTATCACACAACGGTTTCTGGATATTACAGTAGGACATCAAATACCCCCATAAAATGAATTTCAGAAATTATCTCTTCTATATTTATTAGTCATCCTTTTTAAGAAAGTTGGAATGTTCTATTACCATTTCTATAGGTCACGTTTCGCATTTTTTTCTTAATTAGACTAATTGTCCTCATCTGCGAATGAGGGTGGATATGAATAATAGTATCTTTACTTTACTCACATATCCTATGAGTAAGGATGTCGTTGTACACTGGAAACGCGCCAGGTTTGACGTTTCTGTTTTCAGCTATTTTAGTGCTCTAATAATAAAGGATTTAATTTTATGTTCTGGTAGGATGTGCCGATGACCTCCCTGTTTCTCTTTCTCTTTTACATGGCTGCTATCACCAGTGTGTGCGGCACCTACCGGACAGACTCCAGCAGCAACTGAAGATTCCAAGCCTTCAACATGGAGAGCTGCAAACCCTCCCTTTCCCATAGTCACACATGTAGTATAATGAACAACTCATAGTCACACATGTAGTAGTATGGCCACGGGATGGTGTACTCACTGATTTAAAAACATAAATGATTATACTCTCTTTCCATCGCTCCCCCGCCGCACGACATCCTCTGCTGAAGCCGGCAGCTGACTTCAGCATGGCGGCGACGGGAGCGCTTGACGTCACTGTCATGCACCCCAAGTGACGTGCACGCCGATGTCAGCTTCTGGTCTCTGGTTGGCCAGCGGCATGTATTGCCACGCACAGACCTGATGGGGTCTGCAATACACTTCAGCTGAATATGCGTCAGAGGGCGCACATCTAGCTGAAGCATTTGTTGCCGAGAGTTTATTACCACTGCTAATATAATGAGATATTTCCACCTTTGGTATCAAATATTCCAATGGTATCTCTGAGAGGGATTGAGTCTTTTACAGAGTGCTAACAGCCCCAATGATTAGAAAGTTAGCAGGGGTCTGGGAACTTTTTATATGAGTACATTAAAGGGAGTGTCCAAAACCTGACTGGATTTTAATATTAATCTCTAACTATTTAATGTAATAATCTAATTAATTTTCTAATTTATTGCAATTAAAAAATCTCCTATTGTTCCCTCTATGCTCTAACGTCCTATCCGTGTTTCTTTTTTTCTTAGATTCAATGACGTTTCTTTTGAGTCTTCCAGCATGCCCTATGAGATGCAATGCAATGAGATGTTATGAAGGGGCTGGCACCTTGGTCACTGCAACATCTGCTGTCTCCACCCTGAAATGGATTGTCATCTGGGATGACTCTTTCAGGCCCTGAGCTATTCTTCATTATACTGAACATACGCCAGTTGTCAATACCAGCGCATGCTCAGTATCCTGTCCCTGCTCACCACAGTGTTACTTTCATTGTGCACTGACAGTGGGTTCCCTAGCCAGCTCATCACTCCTCTTAAGAGCCAGATAGGAAGTGCACTTTCAGTGACAACATGGCAAGAGAGTGCACTTTTGCAGGCTCGTCACTTCTCTTAAGAGCCGGCGAGGGAGAATACAGTAATTGTGCAAAGAAAGTAACACAGCTGCGAGCAGGAACAACATACTGAGCATGCATCAGTCTGGACAACTAGTGAATGTTCAGTACAGCAGACAATAGTCCAGCATCGAAACGGTCATCCCTGGTGACAATCCTTTTCAGGGTGGGGACAGCAGCTGCACTAGAGACAAGTGAGTAGCATTATATGGGTCCCATTATTCTGTATGGAGCATTATATGGGTCCCATTATTCTGTTAGGAGCATTATATGGGTCCCATTATACTGTATGGAGCAATATATGGGCCCATTATACTGTATGAAGTAATATATGGGGTCCATAACACTGTATGGAGCACTATGTGGGGGCCATTATATACTGCATGGAGCAATATATGGGGCATTATTTAGTATATGGAGCAATACATGGGGTATATTTTTCTGTATGGAGCAATATATGTAGTTATTATACTGTATGGAGCATTATATATGGCCCATAATACTGTAGGGAGCAATATATGGGGCCCATAATACTGTATGGAGCACTACACTGAGCCCATTATACTGTATGTAGCACTATACTGTATGGAGCACTATGTGGGGCCATTATTCTGCATGGAGCATTATATGCGGATCATAATACTGTATGCACATAATTCTGTATGGAGGACTATGTGGTGCCCATAATACTGTATGGAGGACTATGTGGTGCCCATAATTTTATATGAAGGACTATGTGGTGCCCATAATTCTGTATGGAGGACTATGTGGAGGCCATAATTCTGTATGGAGGACTCTATTGTGCCAATAATACTGTATGGAGGATAATGTATGCCCATAATACTGTATGGAGGACTTTGTGGTGCCCATATACTGTATGCAGGACTATACTGTCCAGTCTATAATGATAAGTCTGCAGTCACTCTGTGTGCTATGCGCTGCGAGGATTTGCCGGTTTTCATAGGGCCTGAACTATATAAGGAAAGGCACTGGGACCATAAGGGAGTAGGAAAGGGTTAAAGGAAATAATAATAATAATAAGTACTGGAAAGTTCTGGAGGCTGCTCTGTGTAAAAGGGGATGAGGTTAATACAGCATATACAGGGGTTTTGGAGCCAAAAGGCTTGTCAGCCATATTACCTTCATCTTGGTTCCCACCCATCCAGCTCCGTCTTTTATTGTTTTTTCTTTGATAGATTTGGATGTCAAGGGCTTAAGATAAGGATGTTTGATGGATCCATACATAAAGGACTAAGGTTTTGGTTATAGTGTAAGTTTATGGATATGTTGTTATATATTTGACAAAAGTTTTATATATATATATAATATGTTTTTTATGTGATGTTATATTTAATTACAAAGTTGTCACAGCATGGCCTGTTTTCTCGTCCATGCCCAATCATGTGCATTCAGCAAGGCCCGCTGTAATACACTGGTTGGCCTTTGGCTTAAATGAGGACATTGGTGGAAAGAAAGGAAATGGGCATGGATGGCGTTTTTGTAGTTGTTTGGTCCTTAGACCGGCGTCACACTGGCGACAGAATCGGACGACTGCAATACGATGAAAAATCGTATTGCAGTCTGCCCTATGTTAATCTATGGAGCAGCTCCCAGTATCAGATTTTTTGTGGTCCGTTTTAAACGTCCGTGTGCAATCGCAGCATGCTGCGATTGTCACCGATTGTGGGTCGACTATCGCCAATGCAAGTCTATGGGAGCGATGAAAAATCGGATTACAAACGGACCGCACGTGTGACTTGCGATTAAATCGCACCCGTGTCCTTTAGAAAAGTCGGCAATTCATCCCCGGCTATACTGTAAAATCACACTGACAGCTTTAATAAAGAATAAAAGAATAGATATACACACATAGAATACATATATATATATATATATATATATATATATATATACAGTCAGGGCCAGAAATATTTGGACAGTGACACAATTTTCGCGAGTTGGGCTCTGCATGCCACCACATTGGATTTGAAATGAAACCTCTACAACAGAATTCAAGTGCAGATTGTAACGTTTAATTTGAAGGGTTGAACAAAAATATGTGTTAGAAAATGTAGGAATTGTACACATTTCTTTACAAACACTCCACATTTTAGGAGGTCAAAAGTAATTGGACAAATAAACATAACCCAAACAAAATATTTTTATTTTCAAAATTTTGTGGCGAATCCTTTGGAGGCAATCACTGCCTTAAGTCTGGAACCCATGGACATCACCAAACGCTGGGTTTACTCCTTCTTAATGCTTTGCCAGGCCTTTACAGCCGCAGCCTTCAGGTCTTGCTTGTTTGTGGGTCTTTCCCTCTTAAGTCTGGATTTGAGCAAGTGAAATGCATGCTCAATTGGGTTAAGATCTGGTGATTGACTTGGCCATTGAAGAATGTTCCACTTTTTTGCACTCATGAACTCCTGTGTAGCTTTGGCTGTATGCTTGGGGTCATTATCCATCTGTACTATGAAGCGCCGTCCAATCAAGTTTGCAGCATTTGGCTGAATCTGGGCTGAAAGTATATCCCGGTACACTTCAGAATTCATCCGGCTACTCTTGTCTGCTGTTATGTCATCAATAAACACAAGTGACCCAGTGCCATTGAAAGCCATGCATGGCCATGCCATCACGTTGCCTCCACCATGTTTTACAGAGGATGTGGTGTGCCTTGGATCATGTGCCGTTCCCTTTCTTCTCCAAACTTTTGGCTTCCCATCATTCTGGTACAGGTTGATCTTTGTCTCATCTGTCCATAGAATACTTTTCCAGAACTGAGCTGGCTTCTGGAGGTGTTTTTCAGCAAATTTAACTCTGGCCTGTCTATTTTTGGAATTGATGAATGGTTTGCATCTAGATGTGAACCCTTTGTATTTACTTTCATGGAGTCTTCTCTTTACTGTTGACTTTGATATGGGAATTTAATTAGGATAAAAATATCCTGTGTTTGCTGCTTGCCATGTCCAAATCTCTATATAATGTATTTTTGAGCGCTCAGAACGAAATGAGGACTGTCCACACGAAAGTGTCAGTATAACAGTTCGTCAAAGACATACATTTATTATTCATTCAAGGTTTTATACGTTTACAAAAAGGGGCTGGTTAGTCAATTAACATACAATTAAAAGCTGCTGGATTATTGGCTGTTCTAGTGTAAATATGATAATTATGATTAAAAGAGCTGAAGTTGCAGAATTATTGTTTATATTCTTGTGACCTAGTTGTCTTGCATAACTATAATGTAAACAACAGATATCTAATAGGACTTTTTGTACTTCATGCATTTGTTCCTTTACGAAGGCCTCTTATGAAGGCCAGATTTCTTTAAAACGACTGATTATAGCTGGCCTAGAAATATGTGAGCACAGGGTTTTTTAGCAAGTGAGATCTATCTAACTGTGAACTGTGAATACATATATGTGAATATACTTTGAATATATGGAATACATATATATTTCCATGACAGTCCCCCCTTAGATACCACTTGCCCTAAAAACCTGCTCCTGGCCCAAAGCGCTGCAACTCTTTTATGCTGCCGGTGAGTTGAGACACCCCTAGTACATGCCTCCCCCACCGAATACAGACTTTTCGCAAATGGGCGGTCAGGAGGACTGTCCCTGTCGGGGGTTTATGTGTTTGCAATCATAATCTCATAGTTGATGTGATGTTTCATCAAGGATGTGTATTCTCAGTCTGGAGGTAGTTCGGAGATCTGGTCAAGCCAGGCAGTTCCATCCGGACTGGTGCGAGGTCCAAGATGGTGAGTGGCATCAAATTGGTTGTCTCCTGAACAGTTTTTTCCATTATCCTGCGGATACAAGGAATAACACAGCAACCAGTAATTAATGCAAAAATGAGAACCCCCATAATGGCTGTCCCAACCTGTGCCAACATTTTCTGCCACCCACTCATCCACCCAAAGTATCGATCCCATGGGTCAGTGACACCTGAGTTCTGTTTCAGTTCCTCTGATAACTCAGTAAGTTTCTGTATTGCCATTGTGACTTTACCATTTGGGCCAGTGTTGTCTGGGATGTAGGTGCAACAGGTGTCTTTGATCATTTTGTAAACACCTCCTTTCTCAGCTAGAATCATATCCAAAGCCATTCTATTCTGGAATGCCATAATGGAAGTGGGGCCTAACTGTGCTGCCAAACCTTTTACAGCATCTATGGTGAAGTTAACAAATCTCTGCTGGTTATAATAGATGTAATTTATCCAATCAACATTTTTGTTTATAGTGACTCAAATCCTGCTTTAACTTGGTCTCTGGCCTTGAACTCATCAGGTAGGTCATCTGGTCATCTGTCTGGTCAGTCAGAGCATCCACGACATCCTTCATGGCTTAGGTGTCTCTCCTGGTACGGGAGCTTCCTTGCAATGCGATACGTGGATTCAAACAGGCTTTCCCTCTAGTTACACAGAGGTTGATGTCATCTGGGGCTCTTGGACAGGATCATCAAATCTGGCAGTGAGGAGAAAAACTCGAGAATGGACATTAGTTTTTGACCAATTCAATTACATAAGTGTTATGATTTGGTAGCTGAGGAGAGCAGGCAAAAAAGCAATACACCAGAGAGGTTGGAATCTATGGGATTGCAGTACCCTGACTAACCACCACAACTAAAGGCAGCCGTGGAGCGTTCCTACGTTGGTCCTAGACGCCTCGTCACAGCCTGAGAAGCTAACTACACCTAAAGATAGAAAAAGGAAAGCTATCTGCCCCGGAGCAGATCCCCAAAGAACATAGGAAGCCCCCAAACATGTAATGGCGGTTAGACAAGAGGAAATACAGACACAGACAGAAAATAGTATGAGCAAACGTTGGGGCCCAATCTGTCTAGATAGAAGAGGATAGGAAAGGCACTTACTGCAACCCCAAAAAACCCTGAAAAGTACCAACTCTACTAATTACAAAAACACCTGAGATCACACGACCTCTACCACCTAAATTAGTTCTCTGGTGTAACAAAAACTAAACAGCAACCACTGAAAAAACTGGAAAAGGCAAATGAACAAACAGTGGCTGAACTAAACTGAGAGGAGCATAAGCCCCCCGAAGGGGACCCGGCAGACCCCCACAGAAGTGCAGGACAAAATGCAGGCACCAAAAAACTAAAAGAAGAAAATGTCTTATCTGTTAGCAGAAGATGCAGGCACGAAACAGCTTTTCTGGGTCTCTGGGAGTGTGCCTTATGCTAAACAGTGCAATAGGGAGTGTGTCATGCCATGGTTTGCGTGTCTCTTGGGCAATTTTTCAGCATTCTATTCTTAAGTGTTTCGTTCAGTTTTTCTACCTTCCTGCTGCTCTGGGGGTGGTAAGGAGTGTGTAGGCCTAAATCTGACCCTACTGCTAATCGGGTCTTGTGTGTCAGATTTGCTGTGAATGCGGGTCCCTGATCACTTTCTATCATTTCTGGAACCCGTATCTGCACACTATTTTCCGAAAGTAGCTTCGTTGCAGTAGTCTTTGCTGACTTGGAAGGCTTCTGTTCATCTTGAAAATACTTCTTTTGACCACAATGGCGTATTTGAATCCTTCACTTGGCAATATCTGGATGTGGTCTATCTGGATCCTTTGAAGCTGGTAGAGTGGTCTTTCCAGATGAGGTGAGGGGGTCTTTCTTCCATACGTCCAGGCTTGCATTTGCCGCAGGTCAGACAGCTGCTGGTGAATTTGGCTGTTAGGGTGGAGATCCCTGAAGCGAAACAGTAAGCACCAATCAGATCATTCATTTGTGTCTTTGATATGTGGATGTGGGTCCATCTACCCATTGGACCACCATAGGGTGCATACTTTGTGGTAGGCAGAGTTTGAAGTCTATTATTGATAGCCTTCTTTCTTCACATGTTGCTTTTTTCGCATTCAGCTCTTCTTCTCCTTTTGGAGCTTGGTCTTGTAACTTCTTGAGCAGATTCCAGGACGTTTCTTTGTCAGGTTTCTTGTCTTCAGTCGTCATGTAGTAGCCGTCCGGCTCTACGACCTCTCCCACTTCTCCATGTTGTCTTCCTTTGGCTGCTTCTTTGGCTGCCATGTCCGCCATGTTATTGCCTCACGCCTCTTCTGTTCTCAGTTTTCCATGCACTTTGATTTTTCAAATTGCCACCATTTTGGAAGTTGGAGTATACCCAGTAGGTCCCTGAAAGCTCCATGATGCTTCACGGTTGTCCCGTTTGCTGTGATGAAGTCCCTTGTAGCCCAGATGGGTCTAAAGTCGTGTGCTATGCCATGCGAGTACCTGTAGTCCGTGTAGATGTTTGCAGTCTTGCCTTCTGCCATCTGGCAGGCCTTCGTCAGCGCTATCAATTCTGCTTCCTGGGCTGACAGGCTAGGTGACAGACTTCTGGACCACAGGATTTCTTGATTGCTGGTCACTGCACTTCCTGTGTTGAAACTTCTTCTGGAGCCATCCAAGTATCCCCCCTTGGGAGTGGGAGTAGAGTGGCCGGGCTGAGGACTGTAGGTCTGGAGACGGTGACATTATGAGACAAAGGCAATAGAGGCGCCACAAAGATGCCTGGCGGTGGAGAGATTACTGTTGGTTGGGCTTGATTGAAGATTGCCAAGATGTCATGTGGAGTGAGAGTTTCCAGTGGCTGTCCAAGAGTGATTTCAGCAACCTTGTCCAGGAGGGTGTGTGCTGCAGATACTGCCATCAGGCAGGAGGGTGCTCTTCTTGCAACTGGATCCAAGCGGGCTGAGAGGCAGCCTAAAAGTCTCTGTTTTCCCCCGTGAATCCGTGCCAGGACTCCAGTAGCATGATCTTCTTTCTTCCATCAGGTAGACGGAAAGACTTTTCATAGTCAGGTAGGCCTGGTATTGGCGCTGAGACTGTGGAGTTCTTCCAATCTCCTGAATGGGTTGAAGGCTGCGTCTGATAGAAGGAGCGGGGTTGCGTTGATGCAAGCGCACAGAGGCTGCATTAGGACTGAGGCATCAGGGATCCAGATTCTGCAATATGACACTAGACCAGGGAAGTCCTGCAGCATTCTTGGAGTTGTTGGGGGAGCCATCTTCTCCACAGTGGTCTTCCAGTCTTTTGACATGTGTTTCGTCTGGTGGGCAATACAGTGTCCCAGGGATGTAACTTACTTCTGGCATCACTGGACTTTGTTCTTCCAGACCTTGCGTTGCTGTTCTTCCAGGTAGAGTAGGAGAGACAAGGAATAGACTGTGCAGGTGTCGATGTCAACCACACAAAAGAGAAAGTCATCCACGTGTTGTAGAAGAGTGACTCTTGCATATTCTGCAATCCAGTTGACGAAGATGGAGGACATTGTCTTGGTGAAACTTGAAGGGCTTGTTTTGAGCACCTTGAGGCAACATTGTCCATATGCACTGCACTGGTGCGTGAAAGCAGGCCTCCAGGTGGAGAGGAAACACTGAAGAAGGTACTGGCCAGGTTGATCACCGTGAATACCGTTGCGGTGACTGGGACTCTTGAGAGCAGAGTGTGATGGTTCAGCACTGTTGGGGTTTCAAATACTGTAGCCTCTTTCGCGGCCTCCAGGCCTTGCACCATTCTGAACTCAGTGGGGTTTACAGTCTTTTTCTTCACTGTGGAAAGCTGGGATTGATTCCCATGGGCGAGGCAGCCCAGTTTGGCCTTGTCCTTCAGTATGTGGCAGGGGACTCCCATCTGCTGGTGCAGAGCTGGCGGGAAAACAAGCCGTCTACTAGGATCCACATCATGAGAGATGACGACCAGCTGGCTTTCTTGTTCTCCACCAAGACAGTTACTGTGTTAGCACCTGTTCTGGTCACAGGGGGTCTTCTTGTTGGGACGTCTCCTTAAACGGCTGCTTTTTTCTCAGCACGGGCCATCAGTAGTTTCTTTTTCTCCAGCTCGGTCTCAGGTCAGTATTTGTGCACAAGTTTGAAGAGCTGAGTGGCCTTTTTCCGGTCTAGGGCCTGGGTGAACTGGTTGATTGCAGGGGGCACCTCCTGGTGCTTGCAAAAGATGAACCTCTGGCGTTAGAGCTGGATGAGGTGTTGCCATTCCATGAAGCGAGTAGAGTCCTTCTTGAGTTGAATATCCTGGCCAATGTCAAAGTTCTCAGGCCGTCTTCTTAGGCGAGCTCACTTAGACCTTCAGTTGGTCAGAGACATCTTGACCCTGGGTGATGGAGTGGTTTTTCTGGTACTATGTCCAGCACCTCCTGTGATAGGTCTGCAGTGTGGTTGTTTGAGGTACCTGTTTCTTCTTGGGTCAGGGGTGAAGAAAGTGTCATGGTCCCATCTTCCTGGAACACTCTGGTCGCTTTCAGCTTCTGCAGTAGGTCCACTCCCAATAGGTTGAGGGTGCAGGTTTTTTACACAACAAACCGGGACATGATGGAGTGTTCTGGCTGAGTCCACACGCTCAGGGGCTTCATAATCTGGAAATATCTGACTTGACCATCAATTCCCATGCAGGAAGCAGAAGATTCTGATAGGTAGGTGAGGTTGCGGAGTTCCACAAGAAAAGATATGACTACGCAATCCACTCTCAGGATATTGGTCCCACTGGTGGGGTTCCTTGTGGACTTGGTGTGCTCTTGTCCTATGGACGGGGTTCTTCACTGCTTTCTGTGTTTCTTCCTTGGCTTGCTTCTCTAGACAAAGTGGTGGGTCGTAGGGGTTCTCTGCAGCGGTTCCGGTAATGGCCAAGCTTGCCACATTTGTAACACTTGACATTCCTTCTGTCCCGGCGGGACTCAATCCTTTTTGCTACTGTCAGCAGGGTATCCATTGCTACTGACGTGTACTCAGGCCTGGCTGCTACCAGTGGTTTCCTGATTGGTTCTCTCAGTCCATGCACAAAAGCCTGTGCCAACATCCGTCTGTGTGTCTGATCATGGGTAATGAGGCCCAAATCTTGAAACACTTGCATTACTCTGTCATGGAACTTCTCCACAGACTCTGTCTTGTCTTGACTCGTGACATGTAGGCTGAGAGTTTGTCCTGTCAGTCTGCTTTTGGCCCATTCTCTGAGTTGCTCAATTAGCTTTGGTCCTGTCTCCCAGGCATACGCATCTAACTCTGTTGGAAGCTTGAAGTGTTCTCTCATAATTGGCCAGAATGCATCTCCTGCTTTTATTTCCATTACGGTCCAGAGATAAGTCCAGGCTGCTGCATACGTTCGCTGGATCTGCTGCATTTTTTGGCAAAATGGCATGGGGTGTATCCCTGGGTCTGGCAGCATACTGATCACCTGGCTTGGGATGAAGGGCTCATAGGATGGTGCCTCTACCTGTCCCTGCTCTATTGGTGCTTGTGTGTTTTCTTCCCTAGTATTGGGCAGCATGTGTGACGTTGCATCTTCATCTTCATCAGATAAGAAGTGACATGGTGTACTTGGTGCATACACTGGGTGAGATTTGGGCTTTAAAGTTATCTTGCTGCATGGGGATTTCCCACTTCCTTGCTGAGGCTGCGGTGGATCAGTGTCATGGTTCCATGCTAGCAGCCCTGTAGCTATACCACTCCCCTGTGAAGCCCTAGCAGTGGACTGTTGTGTCTGGGGGCTACATGTAGCGTTTTGTGTAGGGAGATCTGCACTTTCTTCTCCTGATATAATGACTGGCAATGTTTGTACTGTGCTTGGGATAGACAAGGTGCCCTGTGCTGGAGACACTGAATACAGGGACACCACATTGCTTGGATTGGGCGTTGACCCAGTTGATGACGAAGTAGAAAAAAGAGGAAGAGAAGGGAGGTGTGAGGGAGGAGCGAGAGAAAGAGGAGGGGAGGGAGAGAAGAGTGAAAGGGGGAAAAGAGAGAAAGATAGAGGAGAGAGAGAGAAGAAAGATGGAGGGGGAGAAGTAGAAGAAGATGAAGAACAAGATTTGAGAGTTGGAGAGGAAGAGATAGAAGAAGAGGAAGATGAAGAAAATGGATGTGTCAGAGATGTGATGGAGGGAAAAGAAGGAATGAGAGGGATGGCAGCGAGGAAAGAGAAAAGTCTGAAGAAGAAAGAGAAAGGGACTGAGAGAAGAGAAAGGAGAGGGTGTCCCCCTGTGACTCTTGAGAGGGGATGGTTGAAACAAAAATGCCTTCTCCCTGTGGAGAGAGGCGGGGAGCATTTTTCCCTGTACAAGGCTCCTTACTCAATGAGAGCAGCCTACACCTGTCCCGTGTCTCCACATGATGGACATGTGATGTGTGTGACTCTGAATTCTGCTCTTGTGACATGTCAGTGATCTTTTTCTCACAGATGATTTAACACCTTTTCAAACTTATTCACATAAAAAAAAAAAAAAAATTATTTCCTCGCCGAATGCCTGACGGGAGGGGCTACTCAGACCACTGCGTAGTTTGTGTCTGCTCTCTCCCTCAGCCTGTAATTCTCCTTATCTATGTGACCTTGTTCTAAAGCAAGCTTGTAGAAAAAAAAATGGCTGGAGAAATAAAGCTCTAAAATAAATTGCTTAGAGAAAAAATCTCTCCAAAATCATTTAAAAATACTTAAAAGAAAAATTTTAAAAACAAAAGTTAGATTTAGTAAAAAAAAACTCTAGAAAAAGAAAACCAAAAAAAAAAATAAATTCACCAAAAAGGGGAGAAAAGAAAAACCGTATTAATCATAAAACTCTGAAAAACAACCCTTGTTACTAAAACAGCTAATTAAAAATCTCTGGAATGTCAGCTGGCTGCTTCCCCCCTCCCTTCCTTATATCTCTGCTTGCTGTCTCTATAGCCACTGAAATCACGTATCAAAAAAAAAAAAAAAAAATTATTATTATTCCTCAGAATAGCAAAAAATGAATATAGTTCAGTCTGAATGCCTGATAATTCTCACGTTAAAACCTGTAGCCAAAAAACTAGCTTAAAAAAATAAAAATCAAAGCCAACAAACAGAATGCCTGATAACGTGATTAGCAGAGGAGGGGGGGTCAAAGGGGTTTTCTCGCTGCTGCAGCCAGCACACTGCTCTGAATGAGTTACTGACAGAGCGCACGGAGATGTGATTTAAAGCGACAGTATCTGATACAGACAGTGAGACAGACACCCGGGAGAATACGAATCCCTCTTTTGATGATCTGTGACACATACAAGCTGCTCTGGTAACTGATAACTCACCAATTGCACTGAGCGCGGTGAGGCTCAGGGTTCTATCGCTCTGTACGTACGCCCTGGCTGGTGCGCCGGTCACAGTAATCTGCAATAGCCTTCATCAAAATTCTCACTATCCACATCTGATTTGACTGGGATGGCCTCCCCGGTGCGTGGACAATTATTGTGAGAACTTATCCAAACAAAGCTTCTGCCCTTCACGTCTGATTTGACTGGGATGGCCTCCCAGTGTGTGAAAGTTTACTGCAGAAACTTAACCGAACAAAGCCCTCGCTTCCACAACTGGATTTTTTGGGATACTTCCCTCCAATATGTGAAGAATATCTGCGTGGACTTATCCAAAACAAAGCTCCCGCCCTTCACGTCTGATTTGACTGGGATGGCCTCCCGGTGCGTGAAAGTTTACTGCGGGAACTTATGCAGCAATTGTCTTTTGCTATACAGCCCCCAGAGATCAGCAAGCAAAAACACAGTCACCGTTCAAACTTTCTCCCGGTTCACATAAAACATGAAACATATACAGCACAGCAGCAACCAACTCGGCTTATATCCCAGGGCTTTTGGATAAGGGTATGGACTTTTTACACAACCTGGGAATGCGGTGATGACCACGTCCGACCGGCTGGAAGTGTAGGCTAGGACTAGGCACAGGGAACATTCAGGTAAGATGACAAAGTTTTCTTACCTTACTGATGGAGCTGCAGTCTCCGTCCCGTGTGCCAAGGCCAGGGCCAACACCCCCATCTCTCCGGTCGGCCGGGTCCTCGTGCGTTTCGTCCAATGCCCCGCGTGCAGGCGCCAACTGATATGGGAATTTAATTAGGATAAAAATATCCTGTGTTTGCTGCTTGCCATGTCCAAATCTCTATATAATGTCTTTTTGAGCGCTCAGAACGAAATGAGGACTGTCCACACGAAAGTGTCAGTATAACAGTTCGTCAAAGACATACATTTATTATTCATTCAAGGTTTTATACGTTTACAAAAAGGGGCTGGTTAGTCAATTAACATACAATTAAAAGCTGCTAGATTATTGGCTGTTCTAGTGTAAATATGATAATTATGATTAAAAGAGCTGAAGTTGCAGAATTATTGTTTATATTCTTGTGACCTAGTTGTCTTGCATAACTATAATGTAAACAACAGATATCTAATAGGACTTTTTGTACTTCATGCATTTGTTCTTTTACGAAGGCCTCTTATGAAGGCCAGATTTCTTTAAAACGACTGATTATAGCTGGCCTAGAAATATGTGAGCACAGGGTTTTTTAGCAAGTGAGATCTATCTAACTGTGAACTGTGAATACATATATGTGAATATACTTTGAATATATGGAATACATATATATTTCCATGACAACTTAGAGACAGATACACCTACTTCACTGAGAGTGTTCTGGACTTCAGTTGATGTTGTGAACGCGTTCTTCTTCACCAAAGAAAGTATGCGGCGATCATCCACCACTGTTGTCTTCCGTGGGCTCCCAGGTCTTTTTGGATTGATGAGTTCACCAGTGCTTTCTTTCTTTCTCAGGATGTACCAAATTGTAGATTTTGCCACTTCTAATGTTGTAGCAATTTCTTGGATGGGTTTTTTCTGTTCTTGCAGCTTAAGGATGGCTTGTTTCACCTGCATGGAGAGCTCCTGTGACCACATGTTTCCTTCACAGCAAAACCTTCCAAATGCAAACACCACACCTCAAATCAACTCCGGCCCTTTCATCTGCTTAATTGAGAATGACATAACAAAGGGATTGCCCACACCTGTCCATGAAATAGCCTTGGAGTCATTTGTCCAATTACTTTTGGTCCCTTTAAAAACAGGGTGGCACATGTTAAGGAGCTGAAACTCCTAAACCCTTCATCCAATTTTAATGTGGATAATACCCTCAAATGAAAGCTGAAAGTCTGAACTTCAACTGCATCTGATTTGTTTTGTTTCAAATTCATTGTGGTAATGTCTAGAACCAAAATTAGATAAATGTTGTCTCTGTCCAAATATTTATGGACCTAACTGTATATATACATATATATATATATATATATATATATATGTCATTGTGACACTTACATATACATATATTTATAGTTCTTACACTTCTACATACTGTAATAGCCGCTAATTCAATTGCCGGCTTTTGTGAAATCACAGAAGCCGACATGAAATGATACATTGTTTAGACACAGTTAACCATGTCATTTCCTGTATTTTGATATATGGTTTGAACTTACAATTACATATGTGTATTTGTGCAAAATTTCAGACATGTAGGGGTTAATTAAAGGTGTAAATTCGTTGATAAAAAATGCGTGGGCTCCCGCTGTATTTTCTCCACCAGACAAAGCAAGCGAGTGGGGGCAGATAATAATAGCCTAGGGAGGGTACATTTTTTTGTGCCCCCCCTGGCTACTAACATCTGCCCCCAGACACCCCAGAAAGGGCGAATCTAGAATTAGATTCGCCCTTTCTGGCACTTTGCCTGTCTATTCCCATTGCCCTGTAGCGGTGGCGAATGGGTTAATAAGGGGTTAAACCCACCTTGCTATTGAAAGGTGAGTTTAAGCCAGGTTAATAATTGAGAGCTGTCAATTAGACAACTATCAATTATTAATCCTATTGTATGAAAGAAAAATCAAACACACACAGTTTAATAAAAAAGAAGTTTAATGAAATAATCACACATTTTTGACCATATTTTATTATCCTGCTAAAACCATTTCCTGTAATAAAAATAAAATAAAAAAGCAAAATTATTCTTACCAATCCGATGTACAGTCAGGTCCCACGGTGTAATCCATCAGAGAGGGTTAACAGGTTACAGCTTGCAGAAAGCTAATGCTCTCTCCGAGTTGTAACCCCATGAATGAATCAGTTAGATTCATGAATGGAGCTTAATTGATTTATTGCCACTTTCACTTCAGTGACCTGACCTAACGTGAAAGTGGGATACAATCAATTAAGCTTCATTCATTAATCACATCCTCTCCTGTCGGCAGGAGATAAGCTCATTCATTCTGGAGCTATCAGATGAGCACGCAGGATTACTTGCGCTGCTTATCTGATTGCTAGTTAACCCTTTGTGAAGGATTACATCGTGGGACGTGACAGATCGCCAGATAGGTAAGAATAATGTTGTTTTATTATTTTATATTTATTTTAGAAGAACAAGGGCTTCGAACGGATTAAGAGTGAAATAAAAGATGGTCAAAAAATGTGTTTTGATTTCATTAAAATTATTTATTCTTAAAGTGTGTTTGTGTTTTTTATTTACTTCAATAGGATTAATAATTGATAGTTGTCTAATTGACAGCTCTCAATTATTAACCTGCCTTAAGGTCACCTTTCAATACTAAGGTGACATTAAGGTGACATTATTAACCCATTCGCCACCGCTACAGGGCAATGGGAATAGACGGGCAAAGTGCCAGAAAGGGCGAATCTAATTATAGATTTGCCCTTTCTGGGGTGTCTGGGGGCAGATGTTAGTAGCCAGGGGGGGCACAAAAAAATGTACCCTCCCTAGGCTGTTATTATCTGCCCCCACTCGCTTGCTTTGTCTGTCTGGTGGAGAAAATACAGCGGGAGCCCACGCATTTTTTTTCAACGAATTTACACCTTTAATTAACCCCTACATGTCTGAAATTTTGCACAAATACACTCATGTAATTGTAAGTTCTAAACAAATATCAAAATACAGGAAATTACATGGTTAACTGTGTGGAAACAATGTATCATTTCATGTCGGCTTCTGTGATTTCACAAAAGCCGGCAATTGAATTAGCGGCTATTACAGTATGTAGAAGTCTAGGAACTATAAATATATGTATATATACATGTCACAATGACATGTATATATATATATATATATATACATATATATATTATATATATATATATATATGATATATATATATATATATATATATATGTGTTCTATGTGTATATATCTATTCTTTCTTTTGTGATTTAAATACTATTCTTTTGGATCCATTATATGTCAGTTTTGCAAGCCTGCGAGAAATTCTCGCAAGTCGGATGAAAATCGGATGTTACAAGGTACACACACATGCGACTAAATCGCATCTTTGAAGGAAAATCGGATGCCAGAAGGATGTGTGATGTTTGCATTTTGATCCGACAATCGACCGACTAAAACGGTCCGATTTTTTGTAGTTGTGTGTGACGCCGGCCTTAATAAAGCTGTGGCCAGCCCACTTATCCCACACAGGGGGTGTCAGGAGTCGAACTCAGAACCTCTTGTCCACTGGCCAGCAGCTCTACCATCTGAGCTATTCTGCTGGCTGCAAAGTTCCTTGCTGAACCCAGATACCATTGACTGTTCTTCCTGATTGGCTACACCTAGTGCTCTCTTGATTGGGCCTCTGATTGCCAATTACACACCCTATATAAACCTGGCCCTGTGGGTGTGTCATTGCGAGATTATTGTGCTTCCAGCCTTTAGTCAAGCTCTTTCTCCTGCTGTTCCTGCTGCTACAAACACTGCTCTCCTGTGTACCGACCTCCTGCTGCCACCTGACTACGTTATCTGCCTGCTCCTCTGCTACCGAACTGCCTTTCCTGTGTACCGACCTCCGGCTGCCACCTGACTACGTTATTTGCCTGCTTCCCTGCTACAAACACTGCCTTTCCTGTGTACCGACCTCGGCCTGCCTTCTGACTACGCTACCTGCCTCTGCTTCCCCTAGTGTTTGCAGTAACATCGGCTCCAACCCAGACGGGATCCTGACAGAATAATCTCGCGCCAAAATGGAGTCCGCTGTGAACACCCTGAGGCGGCAAGTTACGGAGCTTCAAAGTTTTTGTACTGACTCTCAAGGAAAATATGCCAAGTTACAAACTGATTTCACGGCGATACAACAGGAAGTAATTGAGCTACAAAAACAACTACTGGACGTGCGCAATTCAGGGTCCGAATCAAACGCGCGGCTGCCGCTGCCTGCAAAGTTCAGTGGGGATCGCAAGCAGTACCGAGGATTCCTCAATCAATGCCGCATATACTTCCAGATGCAACCTGCTCCCTTTACCAGTGAGAGGAAGAAAGTTTTTTTCATGATAAATCTCCTGACGGATGAAGCTCTTGCTTGGGCTTCACCTTATGTAGAAAAAGACTATGCCCTCCTTAATGACCTGGAAGCTTTCATCGCAGCTATGAATCAAGTTTTTGATGACCCAAACCGCTGTGCCACAGCAGAAACCAAATTACATAATTTGCGCCAAGGACGTCGCTCTGTTGCGGAATATACATCGGAGTTCCGTCGCTGGGTGGCCGACACCACCTGGAATCCAGCGGCCCAGAGAAGTCAATTTCGACGAGGGTTATCAGAACCAGTGAAAGACGAGCTTGCCAGGGTTGAGACCCCTGACCAGTTGGAGGACTTTATTCAACTATGTATCCGGATTGACCAGAGACTTACTGAAAGGAGAAAGGAGAGACTGCGAGCACTTGGGAATAGCCCTGGCTTCTCATTTTCAGCATCAGACCACCAAGAAAAGACGCAAGTTGTGTCTGAACCGATGCAGATCGACGTCATCCGAAGACCACTCTCTGCACAGGAGAAGGAGAGGCGACGTGCAGAACATCTCTGCCTCTATTGTGGGGACCCTGGACACTATGCCATCAACTGTCCTAACAAAAGGACTATAGCCTTTACCAACAACAGGTCTGCCAGCAATACGGACCTTTCTCAGCAGTCGGATTCCATCTTGCAGACTATCTCATCAGTAACGCCAGAAATAGACAAAATACATACCACATCATCTCATTTTGTAATCCCCATTCAGGTTGTAATGGGCACCCAAAAAATACAATGCTCTGCCCTGTTGGATTCGGGAGCAGGAGGAAATTTTATGGACTTAAAATTTACACGTGATAATAATATTTCCAGTAGGACCAAATCCACACCAATTGAAATGGAAACTGTGGATGGATCACCTTTGTCTTCTGGACCTGTCACGCATGAGACAATCGAACTGGAGATTTGTATCGACCCGGATCATCATGAAGCTGTCAGTTTCCACCTTATTTCATCTCTGAAATTTCCGGTTATTCTAGGGATCCCCTGGTTTTCAGTCCATAACCCTTCTATCAACTGGGCATCAAGGACCATCACCTTTCCATCTGACTACTGTAAGAATAATTGTCATAAGGAACCCCCTGTTCTCCAACAAGTCCAAATCTCTGAGATTTCGCATGAGAAGGAAGAGAAACTACCACCTCAATATCAGCAGTTCTCTGATGTCTGCAGTAAGAAGAAAGCAGATCAATTACCTCCTCACTGTCCTTACGACTGTCCCATTGAATTGCTGCCAGGAGCAACCATTCCATTTGGACGGATTTACAATCTTTCCGAACCTGAATTGAAGGTATTAAGAAAGTTCCTGGATGAAAATTTAGAGAAAGGCTTTATTCGACCTTCCACATCTCCAGCTGGGCACCCCTGTTCTTTGTTGAAAAGAAAGACTCCACTCTGCGGCCATGTATTGACTACAGAGAGATGAATAATATCACTGTCAAGAATCGCTACCCGCTACCCTTGATTCCTGAACTATTTGAGAGACTCCGTTCTGCGAAAATCTTTACGAAGCTGGATCTTAGAGGGGCTTACAACCTCATACGGATTCGCCCAGGAGATGAGTGGAAGACCGCCTTCAGAACGAGATATGGACATTTTGAATCTCTTGTTATGACCTTTGGCCTTAGCAATGCCCCAGCCACCTTTCAACATTTTATTAATGATGTATTTCGAGATTTCTTGGACCAATTCGTTGTGGCTTATCTCGATGACATTCTTATATTTTCAGACACCTTGGAAGAGCATCGCAGGCACGTCCAGTTAGTCTTGGAAAAGACTACAGGAGAACCATCTCTACATTAAACTTGAAAAATGTGAGTTTGAACAAACCAGTATCCAATTTCTGGGATATATCATCTCCCCAGAAGGTTTGAGCATGGATCCCGGCAAAATCAATGCTGTAGTAGACTGGCCTGTTCCAAGAAATTTAAAAGACGTCCAGCGTTTCATAGGATTTGCAAATTTTTACCAAAAATTTATAAAGAACTTTTCACGGATCATACTACCAATTACTACACTAACAAAAAAGACCAAAGCATTTTTCTGGTCTCCGGAGGCACAGGAGGCTTTTGACAAGTTGAAAACTCTTTTTACGTCTGCTCCATTGTTAGTACACCCAAATCCTGAATTGCCATTTACTGTCGAAGTGGACGCCTCGGACTCTGCAGTGGGAGCCATTCTGTCTCAGCGAGTTGGGACAAGATGCAACTTCACCCATGTGCGTTTCTTTCCCACACCATGTCATCTGCAGAAAAGAACTACGACATTGGTAATAAAGAACTGTTAGCCATTAAAGTTGCCTTCTCCGAGTGGAGACATCTTCTGGAAGGTGCCAATCACCCTGTGACTGTCCTCACGGACCACAAGAATCTTGAATTCCTCCGTACAGCAAAAAGATTGTCTGCAAGACAAGCACGATGGGCCTTATTTTTCTCAAGATTCAATTTTATAATCTCTTACCGGCCTGGTTCAAGAAATGGCAAGGCTGACGCCCTGTCCAGGATGTGTTCGGAACCTCAGGAGAGGTCTAGTAATGATGATACAATTCTAGGCCCTAAAAATTTTTTGGGAATATTGCACTCTAGAGGACTAGGTAATAGAATTAAAGATGGATATCAAGAGGACTCTTTCCTTAACCATCCTTCGGAAGACGTCGATCTTTCATTCAAAGAGGGGTTTTGGATGCAGAAACACCAAATATATGTACCTGAATCTTCTCGCCTTGAAGTCCTCAAAAGTGTCCATGATTCTAAACTGGCAGGACATCCTGGAGTTGCAAAAACACAAGACTTACTACTTCGTTTCTTTTGGTGGCCTAATTGTAGGAAGGACGTGAGGAAATATGTTTCAACCTGTTTAACATGCGCACGAAACAAGACCCCACGATCGTCTCCTCTAGGACTCTTGCAACCACTCCCAGTTCCATCCAGGCCTTGGGGATCTATTTCCATGGATTTTATTGTGGAACTACCCCCTTCCAAACAGATGACCGTCATCCTTGTCATAGTGGACCGACACAAAAATGGCCCACTTTATTCCAACTGAAGGAATTCCTACTGCTGAAAAAACTGCAGAACTGATGATCAAAGAGGTATTCAGGTTACATGGAATTCCTGACAGCGTGGTGTCTGACAGAGGCGTTCAGTTTACGTCAAAATTTTGGAAGAGTTTCTGTACAGCCTTGGGAGTCACGGTGAATCTTTCTACCGCTTTCCATCCTCAGTCCAATGGCCAGACGGAGAGAACGAACCAGACTTTGGAGCAATACCTCCGTTGCTTCATTTCCTATCTTCAGGATGACTGGGTGGACTATTTACCAACAGCAGAGTTTGCCTACAACAACTCCATACATAGCGCTACATTTCAAACCCCATTTTTTGCTAATTATGGAGTACATCCAGTATTTATCCCTAATCTGCCAGTGAACACTCCCATTCCTGCTGTTAATGACAGGCTTACAAAATTACAGGAATCCCAGAAGGAATTATCAGAGATATTGCTCAAGACCCAGGAAGAATATAAGGAAGCAGCAGATAAACATCGGAGAGTGCCCCCTGCTCTTCAGGTTGGAGACAAAGTTTGGCTGTCCACTAAAAACCTTAAGACACATGTGCCATCCTCCAAATTGGGTCAGAAATTCATTGGACCTTTTCAAATTTCTGCAAAAATTAACCAGGTTGCTTTTCGTTTAAAACTTCCCAACAATCTAAAGATTCATCCAGTGTTTCACATATCCTTGCTCAAACCCTTCTGTGAAAACCCGTTTCCAGGAAGAATTCAGCCACCTCCTCCACCAGAAAGGATCCGTGGTGAAGAAGAATACATTGTGGATAAGATTCTGGACTCCCGAAAATTCAGAGGTAAACTGCAGTATCTGGTACAGTGGAAGGGTTACGGACCAGAGGAAAATTCATGGGAACCAAGGGACAACGTCCATGCTCCTAGACTAACAAGAGCCTTTCATCAAAGGTACCCGGATAAGCCAGCTCCTGAGATGTCCAGAGGCCATCCTGGAAGGAGGGGAGTACTGTCAGGAGTCGAACTCAGTACCTCTTGTCCACTGGCCAGCAGCTCTACCATCTGAGCTATTCTGCTGGCTGCAAAGTTCCTTGCTGAACCCAGATACCATTGACTGTTCTTCCTGATTGGCTACACCTAGTGCTCTCTTGATTGGGCCTCTGATTGCCAATTACACACCCTATATAAACCTGGCCCTGTGGGTGTGTCATTGCGAGATTATTGTGCTTCCAGCCTTTAGTCAAGCTCTTTCTCCTGCTGTTCCTGCTGCTACAAACACTGCTCTCCTGTGTACCGACCTCCTGCTGCCACCTGACTACGTTATCTGCCTGCTCCTCTGCTACCGAACTGCCTTTCCTGTGTACCGACCTCCGGCTGCCACCTGACTACGTTATTTGCCTGCTTCCCTGCTACAAACACTGCCTTTCCTGTGTACCGACCTCCGGCTGCCACCTGACTACGTTATTTGCCTGCTTCCCTGCTACAAACACTGCCTTTCCTGTGTACCGACCTCGGCCTGCCTTCTGACTACGCTACCTGCCTCTGCTTCCCTAGTGTTTGCAGTAACATCGGCTCCAACCCAGACGGGATCCTGACAGGGGGAAAAGTGGAGAATGCACTCTGGAAGCGATCAGCTATCACCATCTATGAATGAGGGTGGATATAAATAGTAGTATGTTCACTTACCTCGGATATCCTATGAGTAAGGGTGTCGTTCTACACTGGATGCGCGTCAGATTTGTTATTTAGCAATTTTACTGTTCTAATAATAAAGGATTCATTTTATCTTCTCATAGGATGGGCCAATGACCTCCCTGTTCCTCCTTCTCTTCTACATGTATGACTATGGGCTGTGCATTATACTACATGTATGACTATGGGCTGTGCATTATACTACATGGATGACTAGACTGTCCATTATACTACATGGATGACTATGGGCTGTGCATTATACTACATGGATGACTATGGGCTGTGCATTATACTACATGTATGACTATGGGCTGTGCATTATACTACATGGATGACTATGGGCTGTGCATTATACTACATGGATGACTAGACTGTCCATTATACTACATGGATGACTATGGGCTGTGCATTATACTACATGGATGATTATGGGCTGTTCAGTATACTACATGGATGACTATAGTTTGTGCATTATACTACATAGATGACTATGGGCTGTGCATTATAATACATGATGACTATGGGCTGAGCATTGTACTACATGGATGATTATAGACTGGGCATTATACTACATGGATGACTATGAGCTGTGCATTATACTACATGAATAAATATGGGCTGTGCATTATACTACATGGATGATTATGGGCTGTGCATTATAATACATGATGACTATGGGCTGAGATTGTACTACATGGATGACTATGGGCTGTGCATTATACTACATGGATGACTATGAGCTGTGCATTATACTACATGAATAAATATGGTCTGTGCATTATACTACATGGATGATTATGGGCTGTGCATTATACTAAATTGATGACTATGGGCTGTGCATTTTGCTACATGGATGACTATGTGCTGTGCATTATACTACATAGATGACTATGGGCTGTGCATTATGCTTTATGGAGGACTATGGGGAGTACATTATACTATATGGAGGACTATGGGCTCTGCATTATACTACATGGATGATTATGGGCTGTGCATTGTACTGCATGGATGACTATGGGCTGTGCATTATACTACATGGGTGATTATGGACTGTGTACTGTACTAGTTGGATGACTATGGGCTGTGCATTGTACTACATGGATGACTATGGGCTATGCATTATACTACATAGATGACTATGGGCTGTGCATTATGCTTTATGGAGGACTACGGAAGTGCATTATACTATATGGAGTACTATGGGCTGTGCATTATACTATATGGAGGACTATGATGGGTGCACTATACTGTATGGAGGACTATGAGGTGTGCATTATACTATAAGGTGGACTATGCGTTGTGCATTATACTATATGGAGGACTATGGAGAATGTATTATACATCTGCTATGGGGCTCCATAACTTCTATGCTTGCCCTGGTGAGTATAATGGTTAATAATAAATAATAATAATAATCTTTATTTATATAGCGCCAACATATTCCGCAGTGCTTTACAGTTTAACAGTTTCAAAACACAAGTCATAGGTAACAACGTTAACAATACAATAATTAAAGCAAAATAAGCCGACCCTGCTCGTGAGAGCTTACAATCTACAATGAGGTGGGGGAGATACAAAGTACAGGTGTGTATATACAATGGTGCATTTACAATGATGGTCCAGCCATCTTGAGGGAGTGAGGCATGGATGGAGATAGTGAATGGGCTACACATACACACTTAAACATAGAACGACTTTGGTTAGTGAATGTGATAGGCCACTCTGAACAAATGTGTTTTGAGGGAGCGCCTGAAACCATGCAAATTGTGGATAGTCCTAATGGTTTATTTTTTCCATACATTAAAGAACAGTGGCAGAACGGGGTCCATTTACAACTATGGGAGATATACACACGTGGTCAAAATTGTTGGTACCCCTCATTTAATGACAGAAAAACCCACAATGGTGACAGAAATAACTTGGATCTGACTAAAGTAATAATGAATCAAAAATCTATGAAAATGAGCAAATGAAAGTCAGATATTGCTCTTCAACCATGCTTTCACAGAATTTTAAAAAAATTAAAACTCATGAAATAGGCCTGGACATAAATGATGGTACCCCTGAAAATAATGTGACAAAAGGGACATGTTAAATCAAGGTGTGTCCACTAATTAGCATTACAGGTGTCTACAATCTTGGAATCAGTGAGTGGGCCTGTATAGAGGGCTACAGATACTCACTGTGCAGTTTGGTGACATGGTGTGTATCACACTCAACATGGACCAGAGCAAGTGAAGGAAAGAGTTGTCTCAGGAGATTAGAAAGAAAATTATAGACAAACATGTTAAAGGTAAAAGTTATAAGACCATCTCCAAGCAGCTTGATGTTCCTGTGACTACAGTTGCACATATTATTCAGAAATTTAAGCTTCATGGGACTGAAGCCAACCTCGCTGGACGTGGCCGCAGGAGGAAAATTGATAACAAATCAAAGACACGGATAATACGAATGATAACAAAAGAGCCCAGAAAAACTTCTAAACAGATTAAAGGTGAACTTCAAGCTCAAGGAACATCAGTGTCAGATCGCACCATCCGTCGTTGTATGAGCCAAAGTGGACTTCATGGGAGACGACCAAGAAGGACACCATTGTTGAAAAAAATCATAAAAATCCAGACTGGAATTTGCCAAACTACATGTTGACAAGCCACAAAGATTCTGGGAGAATGTCCTATGGACAGATGAGACAAAAATGGAACTTTTTGGCAAGGCACATCAGCTCTATGTTCACAGATGGAAAAATGAAGCATATCAAGAAAAGAACACTGTCCCTTCTGTGAAACATGGAGGAGGCTCTGTTATGTTCTGGGGCTGCTTTGCTGCATCTGGCACAGGGTGTCTAGAATCTGTGCAGGGTGCAATGAAATCTCAAGGCTATCAAGGGATTCTAGAGAGAAATGTGCTGCACAGTGTCAGAAAGCTTGGTCTCAGTCGCAGGTCATGGGTCTTGCAATAGGATAATGTCCCAAAACACACAGCTAAAAACACCCAAGAATGGCTAAGAGGAAAACATTGGACTATTCTGAAGTGGCCTTCTATGAGCTCTGACCTAAATCCTATTGAGCATCTTTGGAAAGAGCTGAAACGTGCCGTCTGGAAAAGGCAACCTTCATACACGAGACAACTGGAGCAGTTTGCTCTTGAGGAGTGGGCCAAAATACCAGTTGAGTGGTGCAAAAGTCTCATTGACAGTTACAGGAATCGTTTGATTGCAGTGATTGCCTCAGAAGGTTGTGCAACAAAATATTTAGTTAAGGGTACCATCACTTCTGTCCAGGCCTATTTCATGTGTTTTAATTTTTTTTAAATTCTGTGGAAGCATGGTTGAAAAGCAATGTCTGACTTTCATTTGTTCATTTTCATAGATTTTTTATTTATTATTACTTTTGTCAGGTTCAAGTTATTTCTGTCACCATTGTGGGTTTTTCTGTCTTTAAACAAGGGTGTAAGGTTCTTTGTACATGTTTCTTGAAACTCAGTTTTTCCGTCGGCCATTTTGCTTTCTGTCTTGCTGCAGCTATCTTGCCCTCAGTCAATATGGAGTTTCCAGCTTTCATGTTCCCGCCCTGATTTTCTCCTCTTGCTTCTTAAGCAGCCTCAGCTGAGCAATCAGTGCTTCAGAATCAAGCCTGCAGTGAGCCTGTGACCTGACTCCTGGAAACCTTGAACTTTGTACTCCAGCTATTTCCTACTGAGGAACTTTGGAACACTTGTGGACTCTGGAAACCTGCTATTTGATAAATCCACGTTTGCATGGAATTACGGTAACAGAGAAGAGATCCTGAACCTGTTGTGGAGAGTTATTGCTGAGCTTAAGTTACTCTGGCCTGCTGTGTCTCCTGCTTCTGTACCTGCAAACTGTGTGACCACTTTTGCCACTTGTATGAAGTAATACAAGTCCTTCTATATCAAACCTGTGTCTCATGTGTTTTCCTCGCACCCAAGCACAAGACGCTATTGAACTGTACACATACATTACAGAGGGGTACCTACAATTTCAACCACGTGTGTGTATATATTATAATATATATATATATTATATGTGTATATATATATATATATATATATATATATATAAACATAGGGGGCCCTGGTTCAAATCTTGCACCACGGCCCATCAGACTCTAGTTACGTCACTGAGTATAAGCATACACCTCCCCGATAGCATAATTTACTGACAATTCTCTATGCTTTGTCAGTGATATTTTAAAGTGAACTTAACTTCATATTTTAATGTCCTTTCTAAAAGCATTAGATGGATTTTCCCTAAGCAGCTACTCAGACCCTAATGTAACTTTTGATTTTGTTGTAATTTCTGGACATTCTTGTATGATTTCCATGGCCCCAAATTATGTTCTGTACATGTGAATGGTGCTTTAAAGCTAGTTGGGTCATGTCTTTAAACTACTACTGGATCTTGAATTTAAGTTATTTTAACCATCCTTTAGCATGTCAGTTCCTGTCTGTGTGATGACTCCATTGATAAGAGACTATTGTCACCTTAACAACCTCAATGTCTCCTTCAGGCCTCCCCAGTGCGTGGACCTGAGGTTTATGACACGTTGATGCCTCACTGGATACTGCATCAAACAAGGCACCACAACAGCAGGACACTGCATGGGGGATCAATACTCCATATCCCAACTTCTAAGAGTAGAGTGCAAGTGAAAATGGAAAGTGACACCTCGGATGGCTCAGGAAGTTTCCCAGGCTTCTCTTGTCAGACCTAAGCTAAAGAAGGAAGTTAATCAGAGTTTGTTGGAAATTTGAGCATTAAAACTTAGAAACATATAAAAGTTAAAACTGAGATTAAGTAGTTAGAGAAAGGAACAACGCAAGAAAAATTTCTAGAAATCTAGCAGAATAAAACTCGTAATGGGCTCCAATAGCTCAATTTAAATGTGGATGAAGGGAATTGCAGGTAGATTGTCCTTCACCTATGGGAAAAAAGGAATTTGGTGCCCAAGCTGTGAATGTAAACATCCTAGATAAGACAGTCTCAACACATCCTCCAACAGCACATAAGGCACCCAAGGTCTGGGCGTAGGACCTCCAACCTTGGCAACTAGGAGGACAGTCTGCTATAGTGATGCCACACACACCTAGAGAGCTATATACATAGTATGTAGAAATATTCTTATGTGCAACGGCACCTTCTGCCCCAATATAGCTAAGCCCTAAAAGTAACAGTAAAGAAAATGTACAAAATTGCAAAATCTGGAAAATGGTTAATTCAGTTGATATATGTAAGTAAACCCTTATTCTTCAGTGGTGACATAGCCAGGGCCAGTTTTAGACAAACTGGGACAATAGATGGACAATAAAATAGCAAAGTCTTCCATCCTGAAACCAGTGTTTTCCTATCTGTGTGCAGAGACCATCGGTACAGGATCGGCTCTCCCTCCTACTCTTCTTTATTTCCAAGCCCTGAATATACCAATCTGCGCATTATTACAACTTGAAATTTCCAGTCTCAGATTGCACTCACAATCAATTAACTACCCCCTTTCCACAATAATTTTTAAGCTGACTGTTGACAATAACTTATTCATGGAGCTTTTGCCAGGTTCAGATAATTGGGTCGCTATGATACTGCCATCTACATCATTACCTGAGCATGTGAACCCAGTATATAAAAATAAATTGACGAAAAACATGTTAATACAATGGTTTTGCAGTATATTCGCTGTGCATTTCCTAGAGCTGTGAAACTGTGAAATAGAGTTATTTTTGTATAAATTTTCTACGCTGTCATTTTTCCTTGATCTGAATAGGCCAACTGCTATAAACTTGCCAGTAATATGTCCGGATACAACATTCTCTACAAATCGCTTTGTGCCAGTAGTCGTAGTAGTATAAAAATTAGTAAAAGTAACAAAAACTTCATATCAAGAACTTTGCTGTTTTGGATGCCCCAACCTATTATACCAATATTATTTGATTTCTGAAGTTCTTAATGCTTTCTCTGCAAAGATTTGAGTATAAAACAATACTCTTTCGGTAAAACGAAGGAAATTTTGTTGGTTTAGTTAAATGCTACTGTTAACAAAAGGCATCCACATTTCACCGAGAAAGTCATAAATTATCACCTCTGTTGGCACAAAAGAGGTTAACCTTTGATCTGACCAGTGACATACTGTGTGACATATGGGTATCAGTCTAAATTCCTACTACACATTTCCTGACTGCATTGACCTGGGGCAGATTTGAAAACAAGGGGCAATAAAGATCCTCCTTCATTATTGGGATTTACAGTTAATGATAGAGCCTACAGATGGAAAGAGAACAGAACGGAGTCAGACAATGGTGGACAGGATACAACCAAGCGTCATAAAAATGTCACATTGTTTCCTCTCAGTGATGTATATCATTTTTATGTCTTTCTAGAGCAATGAGATTTCTGGAGCTGCTAAGCTTACAGATTGTCTAAGAAGGTGCAGGGTTTTCTTTTTTTAAAAACCGGACCTTATTGTCTTCCGTATCTCCACATTTATATATTTAATCAGTTACAGCTAATTTCATATACAGTAGATAATGATCATGACTGCCCTTCATTTTACCGACCATTGGAACATAGAAGAAACACAAGTAAAACCCTTCATCCAATTTGATCCAGGATTCATCAAAGCTTTTGCAGGAATCATTTACTGCCGCCATGTCACACACACATACATCTGACCCTATAATGTTACAATCACTTCCGTAGAAGTCATATAAACTCATATTTCTCTCTTTCACAGATTCCAGGTCGGCAAACTTTAATTTTTGCAAGTTTTTTTCAGATATCTACCTTGTGCATGACCAAGAAATGTGTCCATCAAACGTTAGCCTCATCTCATTCATAATTCACTGAATCTATACACAAGTGGGTCAAGAAGTTTACATACACCAAGTTAGCTTTTCATTTTAAAATTCCAGAATACGATGTCACGGCTTGGAAAGCTTCTAGTTGTCATCATTTAAATTAACTGGAGGTGTACGTGTGGGAGTGTTTTATGATTTACGTACATTTAGGGCCAACTGTCACGCTGTATAGCAGATATATATATATGTGATGTCAGTAATCTATATCAAAAGGGCAACATACTATATAACATGCGCATAGATATATGATAACATAGAATTACCTGACAATGTCCAGTGGGTCAATACGGAATCCGTTATACGCTGTCTCCGGCTAGAGGGTGACCGGGGTCTATGCTGACCCTAAACTGGGGTCCTAACAAATCCCTCTACCTGGAGGTACTGTTAAAGGTACAGAGGTCCAGGCCACCAGCGTAAACCCTGTCTCCTATCAATCCCTGCCAACTGTAATCTAGTCCTAAGAAGGACCCTGATTATCACCAAAGGGAATGAACAGGTAATGGTTAATGAACAGAAAGACATACAGAAAAGACAAGAAATAAAGTAAATAAAGTCTTACATACAACACTCACACACAGTAGGAACACCTAAGGTCTCAGAGATAAACTATAAGCTGTAAGAGTAAAAACAACTAAGGAGCTCTTAGCTTAAATATTCTCAGAACCGATCCAGTCTGCTAGACTACATGAATGCTTTCACCGGCATCTAACAAGCAGACTGGCAGGTATATGAAGGAATCTAATTAGAACATAATCAAAAGCAGCCGGGCGAGGCTGGACCTAGTCTTAGCAAAGAGCTAGGTAAAATTAACTCCCTCATTACCAAACACAAAGAAACAGCAACTCAGCTGTGAGAAGTCAGAGTGTGTAATCGCGACGATCCTCGTGGCGATACACCCATGACAGTACCCCCCCCTCTACGAGGGGACTCCGGACCCTCAGGGCCAGGTCTGCCCGGGTGAGTTGTGTGAAAGGTCCGAACCAATCGATCTGCGTTAACATCAGACGCAGGGACCCACGTCCTCTCCTCAGGACCATACCCCCTCCAATGAACCAAGTACTGAAGGGATCGGCGACTGAGACGTGAGTCAATGATTTTCGACCCATGAAATTCCACGTTATCATTGACCACCACTGAAGGAGGAGGTAGAGGTGACGGTATGACTGGTGCCACATACTTTTTAAGTAATGACTTGTGAAACACATTATGAATTTTAAACGTAGGAGGGAGGTCCAGACGAAATGCCACAGGATTAATTATGGAACTGATCCTGTACGGCCCGATGAATCTGGGACCCAACCTCCAGGAGGAAACTTTAAGTTTTATATTCCTGGTAGACAACCAAACTAGATCGTTCACCTTCAGATCTAGACCAGAAACTCTCCCCCTATCAGCCATCCGTTTGTAACGGTTCCCCGTAACCTTCAGTCTTAACCGATCTGGAACTATCAGTCTCCCTGGAAGTCCCACAGGGGCTCCCCCTGAGCCCCCAATACCTCCCCCTCAAGCTCAGAGCATACAGCTGACACTACAACTCCCTCCTGAGGAATAGGAACCGGATCATCCGTCTTCCCGGCCCCTGGGAAAGTACGAGATAAGGCATCAGGAAGCAACTTTATTGAGCAGTCATATGCGCGATGAGGAGGTAACTCTTTACACCCCTCCTCTGAGAACATCTCCCCAAAGTCCTCCAGAAAAGGAGACAAAGTCCTAGGCACAACCGCACCGATGACCGTGCTCATGCAGTTATTCCTGCAAAATTCACCCCACTGGCTTATCTTTCTGGATTGCCAATCAATCACTGGGTTATGTTTAGCCAACCAAGGAAGTCCCAACAGAATAGGAGTAGGTAGACCCTCCAACACATAACAAGACAATTGCTCTTTATGTATTGCCCCTACTCGAAGATCTATGTTATGAACAGCTTGTACCAAGCTACCTTGACCGAGAGGTCTAGAATCAATAGAGACTATAGGGACCGGTTTGGCCAATACACTCAGTTGCATACCATGCACCTGGGCAAACCGAGCGTCCACCAGATTAGCCCCGGACCCACTATCAAGAAAAACAGAAATCCTCTCAGTTCTAGTACCAATCACCACCTCCGCAGGCACGAGAAACTGAGAGGGATTTGGGGACGAAATACACACTCCCAGGTTAACTCCTTTGCTCAAAGAGGCCCGGGATGGACACCCCCCAACAAAATGTCCCTCTCTCCCGCAAAAGAAACACCTTCTAGTCTTGCGGCGCACCGCCGATTCCCTCCTACAAAAAGATGTCCCTCCCAACTGCATGGGTTCCTCAGAACAGACCAGGGGAACCTCAGTATAAGGGACTTTAGTAGTAGGTGGAGTCATCACGGGAGGCGGAGTTACCTCGCGTCTTCCCCGAATTCGTCTATCAATGCGAATAGCGAGGGCCATAGCAGCCTCCAGTGATGGAGGAGAATCATACTGAGCCAACACATCCTTTAATTTGTCAGACAACCCTTGACAAAACTGGCTCCTAAGAGCTGGGTCATTCCACTGAGTATCTGTTGCCCATCTACGGAACTCAGAAGAATATTCCTCCGCTGGACGATTTCCTTGCCGTATTTTACGTAACTTTGTTTCAGCAAGGGAAACTCGATCCGGATCATCATATACCAGACCCAGGGCAGTAAAAAATCGATCCACTGACTGGAGATCTGGGGAGCCTGGAGGAATAGAGAACGCCCAAGATTGAGGGTCCCCTTGTAAGAGCGAGATAACAATTCCCACCCTCTGCTCTTCACTCCCAGATGACCGAGGCCGCAGCCGAAAGTACAATTTACATGCCTCCCGGAAAGTAAAAAATTTGTCCCGCCCACCAGTGAACCTGTCCGGGAGAGCAACCTTAGGTTCAGATCTGGTTTGCTCCGGGGGGGACAAAACCTTGGACTTAATGTCTGCAAACTCCATGGACAACCCCTGCAACTGCCGGGCCAGCTGGGCTACTGGATCCATGACAGCTGGGGAGAATCTTTAGTATGGGCCGGTGAAAATGTCACGCTGTATAGCAGATATATATATATGTGATGTCAGTAATCTATATCAAAAGGGCAACATACTATATAACATGCGCATAGATATATGATAACATAGAATTACCTGACAGAATGTCCAGTGGGTCAATACGGAATCCGTTATACGCTGTCTCTGGCTAGAGGGTGACCGGGGTCTATGCTGACCCTAAACTGGGGTCCTAACAAATCCCTCTACCTGGAGGTACTGTTATAGGTACAGAGGTCCAGGCCACCAGCGTAAACCCTGTCTCCTATCAATCCCTGCCAACTGTAATCTAGTCCTAAGAAGGACCCTGATTATCACCAAAGGGAATGAACAGGTAACGGTTAATGAACAGAAAGACATACAAAAAAGACAAGAAATAAAGTAAATAAAGTCTTACATACAACACTCACACACAGTAGGAACACCTAAGGTCTCAGAGATAAACTATAAGCTGTAAGAGTAAAAACAACTAAGGAGCTCTTAGCTTAAATATTCTCAGAACCGATCCAGTCTGCTAGACTACATGAATGCTTTCACCGGCATCTAACAAGCAGACTGGCAGGTATATGAAGGAATCTAATTAGAACATAATCAAAAGCAGCCGGGCGAGGCTGGACCTAGTCTTAGCAAAGAGCTAGGTAAAATTAACTCCCTCATTACCAAACACAAAGAAACAGCAACTCAGCTGTGAGAAGTCAGAGTGTGTAATCGCGACGATCCTCGTGGCGATACACCCATGACACCAACTTGGCTCTTTGCTTGACATCATGGGAAGATCAAAACAAATGTGCCAGTTCATCAAAAGAAAAATTGTGGACCTCCATAAGTCTGGTACATCCTTGGGAACAATTTCCAAGTAACTGAAGATACCACGGTCATCTGTTCAAATTATTTTTTTAATTTTACTTGCTTGTATTGCAGCAATAATTTCCCAGCACTTTGCAAACATCATCATGAAATGGAAGTTTAAATACCGTGGACCATCATACCATTTGATAGTACCACCAAGGCTTTGACAATGTGTACTTTTACTCCCACAGGTGGAGTGCGTGGTTTGTGCCTAGGAAGGGGCATAGCAAAGCGACTACCTGATGTTTACTGGAGTTCCTGATGGTGGAGACAGGCTGGGCTACAGGTAGTTACCAGGTGCCACTCCTGGGCAGAACCCAGTACTGCTGGTTTGCTGACACTGCTTAAGGCCTAGGGGTCTGTTCAGACTTATAAGTTCTGGCTCCTATACAGAACGGTTACTGACAAAGATTCAGGCTATGTTCAGACTGGGCTGATTCGGAGACTGGTTTTAGCAGACTGGATACAAACGGACCAGGAAACAAGGTCTCAGGCACTGGCTGCACACAGACCAGGGGAGCAGGTTTAGGCCCTGGCCGCACACGGACCAGGAGCGCAGGTTCAGGCTCTGGCCGAACATAGACCAGGGGAGCAGGTTTAGGCACTGGCCTTACATGGGCCAGGGAAGCAGGTTCAGGCGCTGGTCGCACACGGACCAGGGATTCCGGTTCAGGACACTGGTAACACCAGGACTAGGGGACATCACAACTCACTGGTAGGAGAAAGTACACACTAATGAATATTGTTGATTTGGACAAAGCAATAATAAATAATATAATAATCTTTATTTATATAGCGTAAACATATTCCGCAGCGCTTTAAAATTCAACAGTTCATATACGACAGTCATAACAAAATTAACGATAATACAATAATTAATGCAAAGATAATGTTGGTCCTGCCCATGAGAGCTTACATTCTACAATAAGGTGGGGGGGGGTTACAAAATACAGGTGCCTATTTACAATGATGGGCCAGCATTCTTGAGGAAATGGGGAGTAGATATAGGCTGTGTGAGCTAGTCGCCAGCCAATATTTGTGGCGCTTTTGGGAGCGACGGAGTTTGATGGAGTGTTATGATCAGAGAAGTAGAGAATGAGCTATATATCAAAAGGTTTCAATTAGGGAAAGTGATAGGCCACCCTAAACAGATTCTTTATTAGGGAGCGCCTAAAACTGTGTAAGTTGTGGTTAGTCCTAATTTATTGGGGTAGAGAATTCTGAAGAATAGGTGCAGCTCGGGAGAAGTCTTGGAGCCTTGAGTAGGAGGTACGGATTAGTGTGGATGCTAGTCGAAGGTCACTTGCGCAGCGTAATGAGTGGGTAGGCCGATAAACAGAAATTGTTGAGGGTCTTAACGATTGGGCACATCTGATGTCATACTGCATAATCCATGTCCTCCCTGAGATGAGCCGCCAGCATAGATGTCTCATACAAAAAACAGGTGCGCATGGCCGTGTTCCTGTGAATGGGAGAGACGGCTGAGATGGCTGTCAATCGAAAGAATGGCCGAAGCATCATTCGTCCAACAGCCATCTAATGTGAGTGAGGGCCTTAGGCCTCTTTCACACATCCGGCGGGCGCCTGGCGCGCCCCCGGCATTTTGCCGCAGCGCCGCATGTGAAAAGCTTTCACACTTCCGGCGCCCAAAATGCGGTTTTTTGCCGGATGGTTGCTGATGCTTGGAGAGATAAGCAACCATCCGGCAAAAAAAAAAAAACGTTACATGCAGCGTTTTTTCTGGACGCCGCAATGTACATTTGCGCCGCATCCGGACAAAACCGCATGAGCACACCGCATCCGGCGCTAATGCTTGTCAATGCGAAAAAAGCCGCATGCGGCGCATCAGATTTTCAGATGCGGCGCTGCGGGAAAATGCCGGGGGCGCCGCAAGGCGCTCGCCGGATGTGTGAAGCCAGCCTTAGAGGACCAAAAACACATTAGATAAATGTCTCCTGATCTTGCCAATTTTGCATGATTATCTAATGTGTATGTGACCTTCCAACAGATGATATTGAGGGAGAGAAGGATCCTGTCTGCTGAAATTCAACAGATAATCCTTTTGATTGGAGTAGAGATACACTCCTGCCACAGGAGGTTTTCCTCAGCTGTCTCATAGAAAACACAGGGATGATTGATTGGCTGACCCGAGCGGTCTGGTGTTTGGGGAGTTGGGAGGGTTAGCTGTCGGTGAAACGATGTACAATATACCATGACCAGGATACTGTTGACATGAACAGAACATGTTCTTTAAAGTGGATTTCCTGACATAGCATTGATGACTGTCCGTGTGGTGCCCATACACAAGAGATCTGAGCCATCTGCCGAACATCTCTTCAGACTCTCCAGACCTTAGTAAAAGCTGCTGTGAGATACTTCTGGTGAGGGTTTTTCTTCCCTATGGTTGTGTGTAATGAAGTTTATTTGTGTACGCACTGTGAGTTGGGAAGATTACTTTCTTTCCTTTTCGTGAAAATTTTGTGGCTTCTCTAGCAGTGAGGAACCTTGGTCAGGCTCACAAAACCTACAGATATGTGGCTAAGCTGGTGAAACCAATGGATATGTGGATAAGTTGGTGAAACCAATGGATATGTGGATAAGTTGGTGAAACCAATGGATATGTGGATAAGTTGGTGAAACCAATGAATATGTGGATAAGTTGGTGAAACCAATGAATATGTGGATAAGTTGGTGAAACCAATGGATATGTGGTTAAGTTGGTGAAACCAACGGATATGTGGTTAAGTTGGTGAAACCAACAGATATATGGATAAGTTGGTGAAACCAATGGATATGTGGATAAGTTGGTGAAACCAATGAATATGTGGATAAGTTGGTGAAACCAATGAATATGTGGATAAGTTGGTGAAACCAATGAATACGTGGATAAGTTGGTGAAACCAATGAATATGTGGATAAGTTGGTGAAACCAATGGATATGTGGATAAATTGGTGAAACCAATGGATATGTGGTAAATCGTGAAACCAACGGATATATGGCTAAGCTGGTGTCTTCTTCCCAGTGGCCCCATAGCAGCCATGAGGATTGCCTTTATGGCACTGACCCTTTTGAGCATTTATGTCTGTATATAAGCTATATATTCATTATAACTGTGAGTAACCAGTTTTTAATATTTTTAGGGTATGTCAAAAAGTATTTGGGGGTAAAAATGCTATGTTATTATTTGATTTTTCCATTGGAGGTTGTAGTAATTTGATTTACATGGACGCACCTGCTCAGCAGTAACTTCATTCAATGGAAGAGTCATTTTGTTGACTGTAATTGTCAAGTCTGTCCAGTGTCTGGGAGAGTAAAGACCCTACAATGCTCCCAGATTCAATTGTTACTCACAACAGGGTGTATTGAATTTGAGGGGTGGTACCTCTTCCTTCATTGTAAAGCAGAGAAGTCCTGTTTCCTCTCTTGGGTCATCACAAGGTCATGACTGGTTCGGGAAGGTTATAACAGTCATCAGAAGGACTGCTACAGCCAGTTTAATTATCAACCCCAGGCCCCGACTGGCTACTCTGCAGACTTCTAGAAACCTAAAACTGGCAGGGGGCAATGCATGCATCCATTGCAAGGGTGGCAGATTGTCTTTGAAGTGAATAACCTATTAACAATGTTTTTTTTCTCTATGACCTTGGAAAGACACTTTTCTCTAACATGGTAGACATCAATGGAGCCAGATAACACTTTGTCTCCTAAGTGAATTATTTTCAGGGCATATGTAACAATCATATTCTGCTTTACTTTTATATGAATTACAAGTCGTGTCCCATTTTCGCAATCCTTGTCTATATACCCTATGAACCGTCTATGAGCCAAAGAAGAAAGTCACTAACAAGCAGTGATAGACTAAAGGGGCCTTTACACATAGCGAGATCGCTAGCGAGATCGCTAGCGATATCGCTCAAGCGTCACCGATATTGTGACGCAACAGCGTCATCGCTAGCGATCTCGCTACGTGTGAAATGTAGCGGCGACCGGCCCCCCGCTGGCTATCGTTGATGGTGCTCGAATGCGCTGGTCCATTTTTCCATCGTTGCGTCCCGCTGGCCAGCACTAATCGCTGTGTTTGAAGCTTAAAAACGACGAGCGACCTCGTTAGCGACGCATAGCTCAGCGACGCAGGCGTGACAAACTATGTTACAGGTCACGCCTCCTCTGCCCCTATTGGTGAGTACAGCGCTCCCAATGTGTGAAAATTGGGCGACACAACGCTGTAGCGCCTCCTTCCATTCTTTGTTCCTGTGCAGTGGATGGTATTAACCGGTTTGCCTTCTGCGTTCCCGTGTGAGTCGCTATAGCATTGATATTTTAACTGAAATCACACCGCGGTTGCTTCAGCGTCCCTGTCTGAATTGCTATTGCGCTGTTATTCGTGGAATCATTTTATTCATCAAAGGACTGCTCTGTCTGCTGAAGCACGCCCACCGAGGTCGGAATCGGTGACAATAAAGTAGTGTGACAAGGACTCAACGACCTACGAGGTCGTTATGCAAATCGCTGATCTGCCTTGTGTCGTTGAGGAGATCAGACTGTTTGAAAGCTAATTAGCA
This sequence comes from Oophaga sylvatica, assembly GCA_033576555.1. Taxonomy (NCBI): domain Eukaryota; kingdom Metazoa; phylum Chordata; class Amphibia; order Anura; family Dendrobatidae; genus Oophaga; species Oophaga sylvatica. The sequence continues at coordinate 42,244,586 of JARQOD010000008.1, forward strand.
ATCATGTAACGACGCACCAGCGATCTTTGCCTGCTCGGATCGTTATCATGATCGCTGGTGCGTCACTATGTGTAAAGGGGCCTTTAAACTTTTCATGTAGGATACATGACCATGTCATGTCAATTTTCTGATAATTGGTTGATGTCCCCGAAACAGTCAAGAAATTAAAGAGGTTGTCCGGGTAAACTTACAAGTCTGCAGCCACTCAATTTGACTGCAGACTTGTGAATCCTCACATTGCACACACTGCATGCTGTGAGGATTCTCTGGAGCTGCGGTCATGTGACTGCAAGTATGTGATTTGAATACTTCTGGCCACATTCCTACTAGACTTGTCCAACTTTGCTCAATGCACTTGCACTTAGCGAGGTCGCGTATGTCTAGTCGGCGTGTGACCGCATGTATGCTAATTGCATACTTTCGGTCACGCGCCCCCGTTCCCGACACCAGGGAATCCTCACAGCATGCAGTGAGCGCGATGTGAGGATTCACAAGTCTGCAGTCATATAGAGTGGCATCAGACTTGTAACCTATGGCCGGACAACCCCTTTAAGACAGATTTGGAATGTTTCCCTTAGAAGTGGTTAGTATATTTGGTTAGCATTAACAAATATTGTTGTGTTTGCATCAACTGATCCATATGGTAAGTATCCTATAGCCCCCCTCTCACATAGCGAGATCGCTAGCGAGATCGCTGCTGAGTCACAAGTTTTGTGACGCAACAGCGATCTCCCCAGCGATATCGCTGTGTGTGACACGCAGCGATGATCAGCCCCCCTGCTGGGTATCGCTGATCGTCGCTGAATGTCCTGGACATTTTTTTGATCGTTGGTCTCCCGCTGGCCAGCATGTATCGCTGCGTGTGACAGGCGGGAGACCAGCGATCAGCCAGCTGGAGCTGGTAACCAAGGTACACATCGGGGCCTAGAAACCCGATGTGTACCTCGGTTACCAGCTCCCTGCACCAGCGCGCTGGTATTTAAGGTACACTGCGGGTAACTAAGCGACGTGCATCGCTTGTTACCCGCATAGTCGCTGTCCTAATCGCTGCTGAGAGCTGCCTGTTTGGCAGCTCACCAGCGATCATGTAGCGACACACCAGCGATCCTGACAAGTTCATATCGTTGTGGGGATCGCTGGTGTGTCGCTATGTGTGACGGGGCCCTATGTCACAAGTGCAATGAATCTACAGAACCTGGGAGTATGCAGTGCTGATGTGTCCAAAGATAAAGATGTTTGTTTTTACTGTAAACAATAAAATCTTAAGTAGTATTACCAGTCCATCCTGTAAAGTGCTTAAGGTACTGCCACACTAAGCTATCCCGCTAGCGATCTCGTTAGCGTTGCATACTAATGAGATCGCTAGGGGATTGTTTCTATATCGCTAAATGCGGCCACATTTAGCGATATAGTTAATGACGCTATCGCCGTTAGCGATCTTCTTAACGACTTTAGCGGTACAAAAGTACCGCTAAATCGCTAAGAAAAGGTGCCACACAGCGATTAGATACTTACCCAGCGGGAGCGCCAGCGATGAAATAGGGTCCGGAACGATTCCAGCGACGAGCGAGATCACAGCAGGAAGCTCGTCGCTGGAAGCTGCCGCACTGAACAATATCGCTAACGGGATCGCTAAATAGTGACGTTTTTTAGCGATCCCGTTAGCGATATTGTTTAGTGTGGCATACCCTTTAGAAGCAGGATCATGTAATATTAGGTGACCACACAGAGAGTGGACTTCAAGGCGTTCAGCCATGTTCTGTTTGTTGACCTGCTGCTTGTAATCCGTCTAACTTGCACAAACACAATTCAGATAAGAGTTCATCATAGTCTTCAGTCCTATCACTTGCCAGACTATAAAACATTCTGCACAATTTCCTGAATACAATAAATTGTGGATTGTTAATATGTAATACATTTCAATACCTTGTTTCAGAATCACGGCCTTATTAAACCTGCACTTGTACAGAATAAAACCTAAATGCATATATTTGTTATAGTCTCTGAGTTATAAACTAATATATGAGCAATAAGAAAACTAAATAATAGCAATACTATGTGACTAGACCACATTGACGGCTCAAAGCATCAAAATGATTCGGTAATAATAGTTATCACGTGTATCAGTGTTTTCACAACATGTTCTTAACCAGTCATTCTAATATTGTTGGAAGCAATAAATATTATGGAAGATGAGAAAATAATAATTTACAGCTATCAATATTTAGACGTGCTGCAATATTGCATTGGATATTAAGAATTACAACCACAGTCATACTTACCTTCTCCTTGCTGCTCATATTGCACTAACATCTTTAGCGTCAGTCTGCAAAGATTGCTAGTAAACCCCGTCCCCAATGGGGTTTGCAATTTAGATTTATTATCCCAAGCATATACATGAGCAGACAATCAATTGGTTTGTTTTTGGAGTTCGGGAGGAATTAAAGGATCCTAAGAAGCCTACACAAACATGGGACGAATATAAAAAATTCATGCAAATGCTGCCTTTAGCCCCAAATATAAACCCAGGACCCCAGTGTAGCAGGGTAATGATGCTATTATATTGAGCCACACTGCTGGCATAGTATACAGAATGAGTAGGCCAGTTTATTAACAATAGCTAATAGAATCGTCTGGTTTTAGGGTTATATACTATAGTCAACCACCAAGAGATGGTATAACAAATATCAGGCTGCTAAAGATCCAATTATCTGGCCAGTTATTCCAGTCTACGTACATATCAGGGCTTATTCATGTGTTAGTATTTGGTTAGTATCATCAGTGTTTGCCAAAACCAGTGAACATGTAAAGAAAAAAGCCAAATGGCTCGTGCAGACGACCATATTATTGTTACACGTGCGATCCGACAAAACATCAGATCACACTTGGAATGTTATGCCATGGGTCTGTGCACATGTCTTATTTTTTCCTTGGACAGAGTCTGCCGAAGTCTGAGCCGACATTCAGATCACACTCGCACATGTAAGTCTTTGAGTGCATGCAGGGCCGGCGTCAGCACCCGGCACACCCGGGCAAGTGCCGGGGCCCTGAGCAAGCGGGGGGGGCCCACTCGCCGTCTGGCACCCTGGCACCCATCAGCAGTGTCAGCGCTGCCACTGGGCCCCCCCCCGCTTGCTCAGGGCCCCGGCAGCAGCCGGCGCAATACTCACCTCTCCCCGTGCCTCCGCTGCCGCAGCTCCGAGCTCCAGGGGGCGCCTGCGCCGGCGCTTCCTCTCTCACAGCAGTGCCACTGAATGATGTCATCATTCAGCGGCCGGCTGTGGCAGAGAGCGCACGGACGCCGGACAGGTGAGGCGTGTGTGTGTGTGTGGCTGCCTGTGTGTATGTGAGAGAGTGCTGCCTGCGCTGCTGTATGTGTAATGGTGGTGGGGGGAGGCAGGCAGTGATGGTGGTGAGGAGGCGATGATGATGATGGGGAGGCAATGATAATGGGAAGGCAATGATGATGATGATATTAATGGGGAGGCAATGATAATGATGATGATGGGGAGGCAATGATAATGGGAAGGCAATGATGATGATGATATTAATGGGGAGGCAATGATAATGATGATGATGGGGAGGCAGTGATAATGGGAAGGCAATGATGATGATATTAATGGGGAGGCAATGATAATGGGAAGGCAATGATGATAATGATATTAATGGGGAGGCAATGATAATGATGATGATGGGGAGGCAATGATAATGGGAAGGCAATGATGATGATGATATTAATGGGGAGGCAATGATGATGATGATGATGATGGGGAGGCAATGATAATGGGAAGGCAATGATGATGATGATATTAATGGGGAGGCAATGATGATAATAGGGAGGCAATAATGATGATGATGGGCAGGCAATGATGATGATAATGGGGAGTCTTTCCACAGCGCCCTTTCCTGAGCCGTAACAGTGCAGAACGCAGCACAGTGTAGAGGAGAGCTCCATATTTTGTATGGAGCATTATATGTGGTCCAGTATTCTGTATGGAGCATTATATTGGGTCCAGTATTCTGTATGGAGCATTATATGGGGGATGGCGGGGTGACATCCTGCATGGGGTATTATATGGGTGATGAGGGGGAGACTATGTGGTGCCCATAATATTGTATGGAGGACTGTACTGTCCAGTCTGTACTGTGCGCTGTGAGGATTTGGCGGTTTTTGAGCTATTGTACAATTTACAATAGGTATCAGTCATGTAATGGAAGAAGAGAAGTGTTTGGCGTTGTGCTATACCCATATTTCTCTGCAGTATCTGTGCATCATGAATCGTGGTCTGTGTTAAGGGGGCCCACTGAGACTCTTTCGCCCGGGGCCCATAAAAACCTGGAGCCGGCCCTGAGTGCATGGAAAACATCGGACTTGCACTCAGATGACATCTGACTGCAATCCGTTTTCTGCAGCCTCACAGAATGGAGAAAATGGAGACATTTTTCTCCCCATCTTCTCATCCGAAAGAATCGGAGCACACTGTGATCAAACTGTAATAAAATTCTGGCTAGAATATCATTTGCATAGTTGATCTGATTTTTTCGGATGACAAAAAATAAGTTCGTTTGCACTTAGCCTAAAGTCAATTTACAGGGGCGGGTATATCATTGGTGCAACTTCACAAGGGCCCAAGAGGCAAGGGGCCCATTCCCACCTCCAAAGGTAAGCAACTTCTGCCATAGACAAAACAATTGGCTGTAAAGGGCCCATTTACTGCTCTTGCACAGGGGTCTTTTTCTGTCTGTACCCGCCACTCAATTTTGGCAAATTATTAAAATTATATTTAAAAAAAATTGAATCTAAAACAATCATCTGTGCTAAATTAACATAATAATGTAAAGGGAGGATAATGCTGAAAACCCAGAGCAGCTCTTGGAATTTTGGAGCAGTTTACGCCAGGTATATTATGTTTACAATTCATTGTTCAGGGTCTTCTAGTAAACCCATGGGAGATTCACTTGGAAGTGACAGAATAAACACTTGTATAAGGAAAAGTCTTGTGTCATCTCATAAAGGAAATGTATTAAAAAGGCTCTAAAGAAAACAGTTCTTCCTAAAATTACATAGAAACTGATTAGGTTTCTCTCTAAAAACATAGTACTGGGAAATCAGTCCCGGGATGTGTTTAGTTCACAAGGTTCCTTTCTGTACAAGATCAGGTGCTTCTCCTAGTAAAATATTCAACTCTTGTTTTTTGCACATTTGGTGTTAATTACTTGATGCAAAATATATAATTAGACAACAATTCATTAAAGTGAAGCTGAGATTATTGTGCAGGGAATATAAGTGTGAATTTATGTAAAGGAGTGCTTCTAACACTGAGAGGTCTTTTTTTACATTGTAAAAGACCATTGACATACAGGTGACATAGGATACTTTGGTAGTTGGTATTTACCTGCTTAAACTGATCTATTCAAAACAAATTATTTTATAGATAGGATCTTAATAAGGCCGGGATCACACTTGCGAGAAACTTGCACGATTCTCGTGCAAGTCTTTCGCATCAATACCCGGCACTGCCGCCGGCACTCGGACCGGAGCGTGCTGCTGCATGTATTTCTATGCAGCCGTACGCTCCGGTCTGAGTGCCGATGGCAGTGCCGGGTATTGATGCGAGAGACTCGCATGAGAATCGTGCGAGTTTCTCCCAAGTGTGATCCCGGCCTAATAATGGAGCACAGACGGCATATATACTGCTCACGAGTCATAGATACGGTACTATGATTTTGTGGATACAAATGTTGAGTCTCTTGCCGAAAACAACCGGTGTAGAAAATGACCACAACTGTCAGAACAAGTAGTATAAAAGGCTTGTCTCTTTAGGGCATATTCACTATTAGGACTTATAGTGATGAGTGAATGTGCTCTGATAAGGTGTTATCTGAACAAGCTTAGGTGCTAACCGAGTGTCTTCGGCGTGCTCGAATAATATGTTCGAGTCCCCGCAGCTGCATGTCTCGTGGATGTTCGATAGCTGCAATACATGCATGGATTACCTAAAAATCAGACAATCCCTGCATGCGTTGCACTGTCTGACAGCTGCGAGACATGCAACCGCAGGGACTCGACCATATTATTCGAGCACGCCGAAGACACTCGGTTAGCACACGAGCATGCTCGGATAACACCTTATCCCAACCCGGCCGCTCATCACTACTTATAATCTTTACGATCCAACCGGTGAGTACAGACATTACAAAGCAGTGGCTATCTCCTTGGTGGACTTATATTACATGGCTGCCATAAAATACAATATGGGGGCTGGCTAGAAAAATTTGCAATGAGGCAACCTTTTAAAGAGCCCTTTGTATGGTGCTCGTTCCCAATCATAGACCCATGTGAGCAAGGCAGTGTAACTTCTATGTTCCCTAAACAAATGTCTGATGTATTTAATACTATAGCTGACATTGCTGCTTGACTGTTGATGGATATTCAGAATTTGGTGATATGTCATCTATTCTCATTAAAGGGAACCTGACACGTGATGCATGCTGCCCAAACCATGGACAGCATGTATCAGCCACTGGCTGTACGATCACAGCTATGACTGAAATGCTGCGGCGTTTCATAGAAAAAAATGATTTTAAGGCCACGTTCACACGTTCAGTATTTGGTCAGGGTTTTACCTCAGTGTTTGTAAGACAAAACCAGGAGTGGAACAATCAGAGGAAAAGTATAATAGAAACTCGTCTCCAATAGAAACCCACTCCTGGTTTTGGCTTACAAATACTGAGGTAAAAAAGTCACCAAATACTGAGGTAAAAAACTGACCGAATCCTAAATGCGTGAATGTGGCCTAACCTGCCGTAAACCAAGCTGCGCGGGTGACTAGTTCTACTGGCAGCGATCGATTCTTACAGCGGTATATACCGAAGAAGACACAGGGAAGCCATACACTTCCATGGCACAGAGTGAATCTTACACTTACATCTACATCATAATCTGACATGCTGCTGCTATCAGTTTACACTGCATGGATATTTCACAGCATTTGCATGAGATTTCTGAAAATCCGATGCACTTTTGATAGCGCTATAAAACACAGCAGGAAATCCACAGTGTTTTTGCACCGTGGGAATCTAGCCTTATGCTACATGGACATAAAATAGCTACAGAAGAGGGCCTAAGTCAGAAAGGGTGCCCCAGTAAGAAGTGGGCAGGTGGGCTCCTATTCATAGCTAGCACAATCGCAGTATTGGTGTCACTTCCTGTTTGTTTGTGGAAGGCCCATAAACTGGCCCCTAAGGCCAAAGGTTGCCTTATTTTTGTGATGCCTCTCACCTTCCTGCATCTGACAAGACTCCTTTCTTTTCCCAAACTTTTTTTTTCAACCTCTGGTCTTTTATGACAGCAGAACACTGGGAGGTGCCATTAACATCACAACATGGAGAAGAAGACATCTTTTGAAATCCAAATGAAAGTGTGAATGGGGTGATAGTTTGAGGAGGGACAGAGGAAGAGGAGGGAGTGTATGGCAGATGAGGTGGCTGTCTGGCTGGCTGGGTAATCACCCACCTTTGTGTAAGTAGATGGGGATATTTGGAAAGTGACTGGGCTTTCCAGTCCTTTATCTGATTTGCTTTTGCTTTGATCTCTGCAGGGAATAACTGCTAGCTATACAAATGATCACAATTAAAGACAGATAAAGCCACACCAACCTTGTTTAAAAAACAAACTCAAAACATTCACATTGCATAGATTAAGCAATTGTGCCTTGAAGAAGTGATCTGAGTTAAGGCATTGTCACACTAGCGATCACGACAACGACACGACCTGGCGAGATCGCTGGTGCGATCGCTATGTGATCGCTAGTTAGATTCCAAACACATCTCATCAGCGATCTGTATAACGACCTCTGCGGTCGTTGGGAAAACCTAGTCCCACCTGCGACGCTGGTGAAGTTGTTCATAAAGGGTGTCACACTCAGCGATTCAGGCTCACCAGCGGGACACCAACGACCAAAAAATGGCTCAGAACGTTCATAAGCGATCAGCAACATCTCAGCAGGGGCCACATCACTGCTACATGTCACACACAGCCGCTAACGAGATCGCTACTGCGTCATAAAATCGATGACTCTTTAGCGATCTCGTTAGCGATCTCGTTTAGTGTGACAGAACCTTTATAGGCTCACACAATCAGAGCAAGGCCATGTTCCTTTATGTTCACATTATTATCGTTATTTTTTCCCTCGAGTTTCATGTGGGCTGTGTATTAAAGTGTGATCTGTAGCTTTAAGTGAAATCTTCCTTTATTGGCTCATAATTATCTGAAGTATAATAATTACACATGTAAATCCACCTAATAAAAAAAAATTAAACACAGAATTGGAATGACCATACAATGCCTATAAATTGCAACCACGGGGCCTCGTGGGACTATTTATTACAACACAGAATTATCTAATAAAGTAATAGAATAAACAGAAATTAAACCAGATGCATAATGATAATATAAATATTGCACTGGTTCGATTTGACAATAACTGAATGAGTTGACTAAAAGGAAAATAATGTCCAGTCTGTATTTGGATGTAATACCATGGATTGTGTCCGTTGAATGTGATGCTGATAAAGCAGTTAGGCCGGGATCACACATGCGACGAAAACGTCCGTCGCTCGCATGTGAAATCCCAGCATGTGCAGATCAGCTACCATTTTCAACACGACAGGTTCCCTTTAATATGGCTTCTGATGGAGAATATGGGGAGTTAAATTCTTCATGATTTCAAAGGAAACAAATGTGCAATCAGATTTTATGTGTCACATTGCCTCTAGGTCTGTATTCCAGAACTTGCACAGAACTGTAATAAGTATGAGGTCTTAGGCCTCTTTCACACATCCGGCGGGCGCCTGGCGGCGCCCCCGGCATTTTGCCGCAGCGCCGCATGTGAAAAGCTTTCACACTTCCGGCGCCCAAAATGCGTTTTTTTGCCGGATGGTCTCTGATGCTTGGAGAGATAAGAGACCATCCGGCAAAAACAAAAAACGTTACATGCAGCGTTTTTTTCCGGACGCCGCAATGTACATTTGCGCCGCATCCGGACAAAACCGCATGCAACGCATTGACATGCGGCGCCATCCGGCGCTAATGCATGTCAATGCGAAAAAAGCCGCATGCGGCGCATCAGATTTTCAGATGCGGCGCTGCGAGAAAATGCCGGGGAGCCGCAAGGCGCCCGCCGGATGTGTGAAAGAGGCCTTAGAAACATGGAAAACTGATACATAAGGAAAATGTTGTATGAAACTGTCAAAAAAAGTGACTGTTGTTGCTCAGAGTATCCAATCACAGCGCAGCTTTTATTTCGTACTTTGTTATTTAAATACAAAGTCTGTGATTGGCTGCTATGGGCCAAAAGGACAGATTTCCCTTTAGCCCCCTTGTGCTGAGCCCATTCAGGGAGGCCTGAAAACACCTTTGATAGAAGTGATGCACCTGTCTGTAACCTGTAGAATAAACCAGAATTTTACAAACAAGTGCAATGAAAATACTGTCCAGAGTGATAACGTGTTAATGTGGGTTATACAATCCTTTAAGTGTTTGCACTTTAATTTAATGTGACCAATAAAAGTGTAACCTAGACCCCTGTCTTCTCTTGTGTTGCTGGCTGCTTGCTAACAAGGGCAGATGTGTTTCCACCATTCCACGGCCCCACTGGGATTTCATGGGGAATTTTATGGCTTCCAGCAGTAATGATAACACATGACACAGGGGCAGCTGATGGGAGCACAGGACCAGCACAGACGGATGCCCATTAACAGCCATTCAGCAATTATATAGTGATGTCGGATTTTGTGAGCTAATGGATAGCATGGTAAAAATGATTACACAATGTCACGCTGCCCCATATCAAGGACCCATGAGAGCAATTCTAGTAACCTAAGACATATCCACAAATGGCCGGCTCGTCTTCAGTGCTGATTAGCTGACAAAAACGGGAAAGCATGTAGCATCTCAAAAAAAAAAGTACAGTATAAGGCAGGGAGGCTGGATACAATGAAACGGAAGACTTTACAAAGGCAGAAGTAGTTTTAATATACAACATCAGTGGATACATGGGGTAATACATCAACGTGATAGGTGCCATGGATTGGTGGCCTTCGGTATATACTGATGTAGATAAGCTTTCGGCAGGTCAAGATGGAACATATAAGGTTTCTCATCCAACCAGATTACCATCAAACAGCTCCTACGACAAACAGCATCGGTGTAAGTAACCTCAGGCAACCTAAACGTTAATCTGGGCATAACCATTCAGAAATAAATGCAAAAAATGTACGTACCCCACAAGAAAAAAAATGGGCAGCATATGGCTCAGTGGTTAACACTATTGTCTTGTAGCAGTGGGGGCTCAAGTAAGGGTTAAGGTCCTTTTACATTAGCCAAGGTTGCAACCGCTGATTGGGAAATATTCACCGAACCTGTCATCTGATTCATCCTGCATGATCTGCAGGCAGCATGAGCAGAGCATGGGTGCAAAACTGCAGCCAGGTACATTTTTCTTTGAAACGCTCCAGCATTTTAGAGCAGATATACTTTAAAAGTCCAGCTGTGAATCATAGCCATAGACAAGACTACCAGCTCTGCTCCCTGATGGCTCTTCCTAGCCCCAAGCCAGATGATTGACAGGTCTCTGCCTCGTGTACATAGGGAGAGAATTGTCAATCCCCTGCAGAAGCGTTGATAACAGCCGGCCATGGTTGGCGCCAGACCAGTCTGGTCTCCGGCTTTGGTCCCCATGATCCTCTAACTATATTTTCTCTGAACCGCCAGAGCGTTTCAGACACATATACCCAGACACAATTGTGAAGCCAAGCTCTTATTTATGCTGCCTGCGTTTAATCTCTGTTTAAACTCCACTAGACAAAGGAACTGATGTGAATGACAACTATGAATATTTTTTCCAGGGAAGAAGCCAATGCAGGCAAAACTCTGGACTGTTTGGGTTGTGATCATCATTTGGAAACATTTTTATATGCTGATTTGAACTTTATTGGAGTAGAATAAATGAACTTGGATTTGAATGAGCACTTTGTGCTTTGGATTTTTTGATGAGGGGGTTAAGAAAAAAGAATTGTTTGAAAATGCTGAATTCCTACAATCAGGTGTTTCTCATTTATTCCTGGGGAAGTCAAGAAGGAAGATTTGTCTTCTCCAAAATGCACATTGTGGAACGATAAGTGATAACTACAAGCATGGTTCTGCAAGTGAGTCACAAAAATATGCAAACAGCGATTCAACTTTTACAGCAGGTTGTACAGACAATGGCTCATAAGGGGACATAGGGTTATCATTAGTAAGTGGAAGCATAATAGGATTAAATCACTTTAATGTTGTTAATTTGTTCTTTCACTTTTCGAAAGCAAAGCTAATTCCTAACTACCCCATTATCTGGGGAAGGCGAGACCTCAGCACCTCAATGGCATATACTTCGCAGCTCATTATCATTCAAGCCATGTTAATACAACAGACTATTTGTGATGGTGTTTTGGGTAAGGTACCAGTGACATATTATCATAAGCATGGATTCACACCTATTGTCTAAAGGCCCCCATTCCTATTGTCAGGTAATGTCAACAGCTTTGGCTGAAAAAAAAACTAATTTGAAAACAAAATGAGGCAGTAAATAAATAGAGAGTAATAGTGCATGAAAATAATATAGGATGCTTAGTTAACATAATTTTGATCAAAAAACGTAAAAACCATCCCACTGCGTCACGGTGACCCTATTCGGGAAGGTCAAAAATGTGACATAAATGTGAAAAAGGGCATAGCAGGCCCGAGACCCTGGCTAATTAATACCCACCCAGCCATGGGGAGCTGTATAAACGTAATGTCCAGCTCAAAGAAAAGTGTCACCTTGACGTGGTAGGATGGCTTTTACATTATTTTTTAATCAAAATTATGTTAACTAAGTACCCTATTGTCACGCTCACGCCCTGACTGGTGGGCGTAAGCCCCACTGTGCCACAAACCGGACTACCCTGGAAGGGGCGTGACTAGGACAGCTGCCTCTGTCTTCACTGGAGCCTCTGATGGTGAGGTCAGGCTTGTGCAGCAGGCTAGGGGGCTCATGGTAATTGGTCAGGGACAAATTAGATAGGTGCACCCTGACTCCATAAGAACCAGAGAGTTATGGCGCCGCCCCCCTATGCACACAGCCAGGAAACATGCACAGAGCAGACAGAAAGCAAGAGGTACAGAGCATGGAGCTGGCAGCAGACAAATAACAGCATAACCTGGAGCAGTGAGCAAGTTGATATGTGAAGGATGGGAGGCCATGCAGTGATGCAATGCACTATTGCTATTTATTTAATGTAGGATATTTGCTCATTTTGTTTTTATCTTAGGTTGGGCTTAAAGTCTAATGTGAATGGAGGCCCCCAACACTAAGGTCCAATACAAGATTAGCCACCCCAGAGATATAGAGCTGTGATTCTCTTGCAGAGAACACAGAAGCAATCAATAGATTTAAAATTCTCATAAATGGAGAAATCAGGAAAGATAGCTGTTGGCCGAATAATCAGCCAAACCATCCTGAGGCTATGCACAGAAAGAGGTTTTTTTAGGTAGTCAAAAAAAGTTTTTCAAGTGCAAACGACTTCAGGACATGTTCCTTCCTTAGGCTATGTGCACACGTTGCGGAATTGCCATGGAAATTTCTGCGGCAATTCCGCACCTCCCTGCCGCGGGAAATCCGCATATTATATGTATGCGTATTCCCGCTAAACACTAGCGTTTTGCAAGCGGAATTAGCTTGCAGAATGCTAGCGTTTTACAAGCGATCTGACAGCTTGGTCACACGAGTCAAACAAGTGTTTGACTCGTGTGACCAACTTTTTACTATTGATGCCGCCTATGTCGCATCAATAGTAAAAAGATCTAATGTAAAAATAATAAAAAAAATAATAAATAATGATATTCTCACCTTCCGGCGGCCCCCGCAGCTTTCCCGCCTTCAGCGACGCTCCCGGCAAGTTCCGTTCCCAAGAGTCCTTTGCGACAATCATCTCGATGATGTAGCATCTCGCGAGACCGCTACGTCATCTGGGTGATCTCGCAAAGCATCACTGGGAACGGGATTGGCGGGAGCGTCGCTGAGAGGCGGGAAATCTGCGGGGGCCGCCGGAAGGTGAGAATATCATTATTTTTTATTTTAATTATTGTTTTTACATGGATATGGTACCCAGGGCCTGGAGGAGAGTCTCCCCTCCTCCAGACCCCGGGTACCACCCGCACATGAACCGCTTACTTTCCGCATGGTGGGCACAGCCACATGCGGAAAGTAATTGGTTCAATGCATTCCTATGGCGGCGGAATCACCGCGGTTCCGCAAAAAAGAATGAGCATGCTGCGGATTCTCCCGATGCGATTCCGCCGCGGAAAAACCCGCAGCATGTGCACAGCATTGCGGAATCTCATAGGCCTTAATGAGTTGTATTGTGAAAAACCGCGGCAAAACCGCAACGTGTGCACATAGCCTTAAGGAGTTTTTGGAGGAAATTTTCATACGCTTGAAGCACTTTTGAAGAGATTTTGGAAAAGTTTGTTTTGTCCCCTGAATTGTTTTTTTTTTTAGTTTTTTTTTTTGACACTGCATAGAATGGAACAGATTCCATCAGAGGTAGCTTCAAAGAAGTGACATGCACTTTTCTTTTTTTACCAGGTGTTTTTCCAAACTCGAAGTGGAAAAAATGCTGATAACACCGAACATATGAACAGAAAAGTGTTTTTTACAGTAGAAATAAACAGGAGTCTGTGGAGAGTCTAAGCAAATTTGCAGGTATTTGTTAAAACAGATGTGTTTTAAAAGCTTCTGAAAAAAAACCTCCTTGTGCGCATAGCCTTATAGTTAAATAGCAAAAACATAATCCAAGGCTAATTTCACACAAGCATTTAAGAAATCGTTCAAGTTTCATCCAGAAAACGGATGATTTTCATCTCAATTGTCAGATGTATGCAACCCATATGGCATTCGTTTTTATGCACCAGCAGTTATTAAAATATACAAGAACAATATAGTTTCATAAGTTAAAAAATTGCATTGTATCCATAAAAATTGGTTGATCCATATAGGATCTGATTTTTTTTGCACACCCATAGACTTCAATAGGCAAGTGTCATCCCTCATCCGACACATGGAAAAAACTAATGCAGGTTGCAATTTTTTTCATTCGCAGATTCGGTCCGTAAAAAAAAAAAAATCATCTGAACCTGCCTAAGGCCAGTCTCACACGTCCAGATAATTCCGGTACGGGAAGAAACGGTACCGGAGATATCCGTGTCCGTGTGTGCACGTGGCACACCCGTGTATAATCCGTGTGGTGTCCGTGTGCTGTCAGTGTGCTGTCCGTTTGTCCGTGTATTGAAACAATTTGCTTCAATTTTAAGCCTATGACTTTAAAAATGCACACGGATGGTACACGGACGCCATCCGTGTGCACGACGTGTTTACACGCACCCATTCAAGAATAAAAGGTAGCACACTGTAGCGCCATAACTTGCGGACACAAAAATATGAAAAATATGAAAAAATATGAAAAATAAATTGCATTACTGCCTCAGAAATACGAAAAACCGAGAAGTCCCAGCGCACAAAAAGGCCAACCCATGTGTACCTGACAGCCACGCTAAGGCTCCTCTCGTATACCAGGTCCTAACTATGCCAATCCTCGCTTAGAAAAGTTAGGACCTGGTATACGAGAGGAGGTATACGTGGCTGTCAGGTACACATGGGTTGGCCTTTTTGTGCGCTGGGACTTCTCGGGTTTTCATATTTCTGAGGCAGTGATGCAATTTATTTTTCATATTTTTTCATATTTTCATATTTTTGTGTCCGCAAGTTATGGCGCTACAGTGTGCTACCTTTTATTCTTGAATGTGTATGAGTTGGTGACTCTAGGTTTTAGCACCTGTTCACATTGGATCTATGTTTGGATGTGCCGGTCAGTTTTTGATATATATACACGCACCGATTGACTTGTATGGGTCCGTGTGATCCGTGCGCTCCCACAAACACTGACATGTGAGCGTGTTTTGCACACGGACACACGGTCCGTGTAAACACGCTGACATGTGCATAGACCCATTCATTTGAATGGGTCTACGTGTGTCAGTGTCTCCGGTACGTGAGAAACGTACTGGAGCCAGTGACGGGTGAAACCGGCCTAACATTGGTCATAATTTTGTCCGTGTGGTCAGTTTTTTCATCTACAGAAAATAGGGTCTTGTGAACTTGACCCAAATATGTGAAGATTAGACGTATTTATGACAAAAGACAGTTTTGGCACAGCAAGCTAATATTCAATAGTTCTGAAATAGGTAAAAACATGGTGAAAAATTAAAATGTTTGAAAATTAAAACAATTCCAATCCCCAAGTCATTTTTTCTTTCGCTGTAATATCTCATCATTTCCACTAGGTGGCAATCTTGCTTCTATTCAGTCTGCAGTGAATGGCCATTGTTGCTTACAAACTACAGACATAAGGTGTCTGGCCATGCAAGTAAAGATAATTCTGCCACATCGAAGCAACCTGCCTAATTGTAACAAGCATTTTTTTTTCTCTCTTGAGGATCTGTTTTGGACTAATAGAATTATGTAACTTCAGCAGACACATTATTAAGGGACTGCATGCATGCAGGACAGGATTTATTATTTGCATGTTTTTTTAAGTAAATTCAATTTTTTATCTAGTGATATTCCTTGATGTTTTTCGTGCTAATTTCTTCAGATTGACGAATGTGGTTCATGAATTTTGCGCAAAATTACAATGACTTATTGGCCCCATTCATTGTAGTAGTTGTGCCTTTTTTGTCTTTTGTAGTTTTTTTAATTTCCTGGTTTTCATTGGCTCTTTATTCTTGTAATTCGCACCATTTCTTATGTTTGACATTGTGAACAGCGTTTAGGATTTCCAGATATTTGTGACTGATTCATCAATTGTAACTTTTACTCCAAAAGGGCTCAAAAGAGATAAAAGACAGAAATAAGCACATTTTTTTTTTACTTTGCACAACATTCATGAACTTTGGGGAACATAAAATTACTCTGGGGGTTGGGCGAAGACTGGAGTACAATTACTCAAAAACATTTGGAAACTTCAACCATCCCATAATGATATTCATATAAAAAAACAGGCAAACATATATAAAATAGACTTTACAAAAGGGATAAATTAAAGGGAATCTGTCAGTAGGTTTTTTGCTGTATAATCTGAGAGCAGCATGATGAAGGAGCAAAGTTCCTGATTATTCAGATGTGTCACTTCCTGGGCTGTGTTTTGCTGTTTCAGTACAATCAGTGTTTTACAGGGGTGGGATTCAAACTTTTAACAACAGGTTCTGTGTTTGTGCGTCGGAAAACCACACCCATTTTAAGTCACACCCATTTTTTTTAAGCCACACCCATTTTTAAAGCCACACCCATTCACACACACACCTTTTCCTCAAAAAAAAAAGTAGGGGCACAGTCAGTTGAAAAACAATAAATTGGAATGAGATCAGAACAGTGCACATTGTGGCCAGCGGCTCTCCTGACCCGAGTGTGACAGCTGCAGATATTTCTATATATATATTTCTATGCAGCTGTCTCACTTGACTGACCGGCTGGCCAGGCTGTGCACTACATTCTGATTAAGAAGTCTCTTTCTAGTCTCATACTGAACTGAAGATTAAACTATAGTATTATGTAGCTGGGACTTACAGTTCTAACTTCTATCCAGAAATACAATATACAATAATTAGTGATGAGTGAACGTACTCGGATAAGGTGTTAGCTGAGCATGCTCGGGTTCTAACCGAATGTCTTCTGCATGCTCGAAAAATATGTTCCAGTCCCCGCGGTTGTATGTCTCATGGCTGTTTGACACCCGCAACACATGCAGGGATTGCCTAACAAACAAGCACATTTGCTCATCAATAATAATAATAATGTATTTATTTCTCTAAGGATAGGGTCACACGACCGTATTTTGTCTCATCCGAGAAAATCGTTCCGATTAAGTTAATCACACTCTGATCGGAGTTTGATCAGAGTGTGCTCACAGCGTGCTCCGATTTTCGCTGATGTGGAGAAGGTGGAAATAAAAAGTTCCCCATCTTCTTCATTCTGTAAAGCTGTGAAAATCAGACTGCATTCAGATGTCATCCGAGTGCAGTCTGATTTTTTTTTCACGGACTCACTGATTTTCCTGGCTGAGTGCGATCCCATAATCGGATGCAACTCGTGCGTGCTGCCATTTTTTCTTCTGACCAAAAATACGATTGTTTGGATCAGCCTAAAGTCGATACTACATAATATCTGAATAATAAACGTGTGTCTAATATCTAGACAAATGGGGAGATGCTGGGACTTATACTAGTAATTGTAATAATAGAACATATTTATTGTATTACCTGCAGTAATCTCTATAGATCAGATGCCAATATCCAATGCTGGGACTTACAGTTCCCCCATCACCACTGCATGTACAGTACCTAAGGTACGATATAGGTATTACTGTCATCTTTATAAAGTAGACCGTATAAAAAGCCGCAGGATGTAAATGTGACTCTATACACCTGGGTACATACAAGTGGATTGCAAGCTTCTTGGTAATAATGTCTAAGAAGGCACCAGGATCTGGGAGCTGGTGGTCTGTCTCCAGCTGGGGGGCTTTCTACAGCTGTGCCCTACAGACAACTCTGAGCATAGACCTCAAGCTCTCCAGAGAAGAAGACAACGCAGGGGGCTAGAAGAACTGCTCTTCCATGGAGGTCTTACTACTCTGACCGGTGTCTATCTATCATAGATAGACGCTGGTCAGACCACCTCAGTCCACACAGACACACTCCTCCAGCTCCACTCCAGGGCCCAGGCAGCGCCACAGCTCAGCTCACACAGTACCTCTCTCCTCTCTGCCTCGTGACTAAAGAAGATGGCCGCGGCCGCGCTGCTACCCAATCGCCGTACTGCAGAGATCAGTCCGCGGGGCCGGGGCTGGCGGTGTGTTGCGGCGCTGCAAGCTGGCTGCAAAATAGTACCGGACATGGGCGTACCCAGGATCAAAACTAGGGGGGGGCAAGCCAATGTCGCATCTTATACAGGTTACATCATATACACTGTACATCATCCTGCATATTAGGTATGGAGCATTAGAACTGTTGTATATTGTATAATACAGCAGTGTATGCGACACTACGCCGTATATACCATATATTATACATGGCAGTCGTGCTCATGTCAGGAGCGGTACCAGCAAGTCCGAGGATTGCAGTGCGATCCTCGCATGAGTTATACGGCCGTCTGTCTATGCCCTTGTTATAATAATACTGAAATATTAATCTATTATTAAAGTATTAAGGAGCTCACAAGTAAAAAAAAGCCCCCTACCTCCCCTGTCCCCCACCCACACCCCAACAGCCCATCGTCTCACATGCACCCCTTAGTGTTCTGTCCCACTGACCCCACAATACCCCCATCCTCTTACATTCAACCCCAGTGACCTGTCCACCCTCCCTCACAATACCCCATCCTCTCACATCAACCCCTGTGCGCCAGCCCCCACAATATCCCCATCCTCTCACATTAACCCCCCAGTGCCCTAGCCCCCACAATACCCCATACTCTTACATTCACCCCAGTGCCCTGTACCCCTCCCCCACAATACCCCATCCTCTCTCATTAACCCCCCAGTGCCCTAGCCTCCACAATACCCCCATCCTCTTATTCACCCAGTGCCCTGTACCCCTCCCCACAATACCCCCATCCTCTCACATTAACCCCCCCAGTGCCCTAGCCCCCACAATACCCCCATCCTCTTATTCACCCCAGTTCCCTGTACCCCTCCCCCACAATTCCCCATCCTCTCACATTAACCCCCCCAGTGCCCTAGCCCCCACAATACCCCATCCTCTTATTCACCCCAGCGCCCTGTACCCCTGCCCCACTGTACCCCCATCCTCTCACATCCCCCCAGAGTGACCATGACATGCCTGAGCAGAATGAATTTAATAAATTCCGTCCCCTCTTACCATGAAGCTGCAGGCAGTGGCTGAGGCAGGAGCAGGAAGTGTCCAGTGTCTGCACACAGAGGGCACTAGGACCCAGTGTGGCTGACAACCAGAGCCTGCACCTGTACAGCAGAAAGTGAAACTACAGCTGCTACCGACCAGGAAGGAAGGAAGAAGCTCCTCTCTGGTGAGACAGCAGCTCTGTGCACTGCGCACATTTCTCCCATGGTACCGGATCGCCGCTCTGATTTCCCCGGTTCGGGGAACCGGCTGCTTTTTGAACAACCGGTTCCATCGAACCGGGGAGAACCGGCTGAATCCCACCCCTGTTGTTTTATTAGAAGGAGATTATCACTACAGGACAACTGTCCTCATGCCTCGTAGTCAGACCTCACCCCCAGCACTGGTGAGCTGTCCTCTGTCACTATAATACAATTTACACAGAAAGCTGTTGGATGGGTGATGTTATACACAGCTCAACAACTGAGCTCTGCTAGATCGGCAGAAGAGAGACATGTGACTATTATAACTGCTGCACCCAGCAAACTAAGTGATACATCACTGGAATCAGGGTATCTGTCCCTACCTCAAGCTGTCAGATCACATAGCAAAAACCTGCTGGTAGACAATGAGACACAAATG
Source organism: Oophaga sylvatica (assembly GCA_033576555.1). NCBI lineage: Eukaryota > Metazoa > Chordata > Amphibia > Anura > Dendrobatidae > Oophaga > Oophaga sylvatica. The sequence goes on from JARQOD010000008.1 coordinate 42,264,219, forward strand.
AAAAGCAGAAAAAATATAGACAGAAAAGTTGCTAATGCAATAATAAATTGGGTCCTTTAACCAATGAATGCAAACGCCTGGCGTGAGTGAGCGAATTCTAACAATAGTTAGCAATTGTTAAAGGTTATTGATGTACAGTATATTCAAGCAAACAATGGAATGTCCTAAAGAAAGACAATAACTGTCTGCTTGGCGCTGGTCACACTGTTCAGGAAAACAGGGTTTTCATGTTATTGCTACCACTCCAAAACAATAGCAAAGAAGAACTTAATGACCAAAAATGTTGCCACCAACAAATAAATGAAGAAAAACAGAATAAGGGCTCATACCCATTCGCGAGAAAAAAACGGTCCGTTTTCTGGATGGAAAAACCGTCCGAATATATGCAATTGTCATGCGATTGTCATGCGATTTGTATGCAATTTTTAATCGCACCATCCGTTTTCCATCCGTTTTCCATCTGGATGCAATGCGATTTTAACATGACGTTTTACATAGAGCAGTTATCTCTATGTAAAAACTCATGTAAAAATCACATTGTAAAAAAAAAAAATGTAGACAAAAAGCAAATAATTATATATATATATATATTATATATATATATATATATATATATAGGTCATACACTTCTACATAGTATAATAGCCGCTAATTCAATTGCCGGCTTTTGTGAAATTTCAGACCCGACATAAAATGACACATGGTTTACGTACAGTTAACCATGTCATTTCATGTACAGTAGTTTGATATATGGTTTTCACTAACAATGACATGAGTGTATGTGTGCAAAATTTCATACAGCTAGGGGTTAATTAAAGGTGTAAATTCGTTGAAAAAAATGCATGGGCTCCCGCGCTATTTTCTCCACCAGACAGAGAAAGCCAGCGAGTGGGGGCAGATAATAATAGCCTAGGGAGGGTGCATTTTTTGTGCCCCCCTGGCTACTGACATCTGCCCCCAGACACCCAAGAAAAGGCAAATCTACAATTAGATGCGCCCTTTCTGGCACTTAGCCCGTCTATTCCCATTGCCCTGTAGTGGTGGCTAATGGGTTAATAATGGGTTAAAGCCACCTTGCTATTGGAAGGTGACTTTAAGCCAGGTTAATAATTGAGAGTTGTCAATTAGACAACTCTCAATTATTAATCCTATTGTATGAAATAAAAATAAAACACACACTTTAATAAAAATCATTTTAATGAAATAATCACACAGTTTTTGACCATCTTTTATTTTACAGGTAATCCGTGCGAAGCTCTTGTTCTCCTGTAATAAAAATAAAATAATAAAGCAACATTATTCTTACCTATCTGGTGCTCTGTCAGGTCCCATGCTGTAATCCTTCACAAAGGGTTAACTGGCTTACAGCAAGCAGTGCAGCGCAGCTAATGCTGGCAGCTCAGCTGTAAGCCCCCGAATGAATGAGTTCCTCTCCCGGCCGACAGGAGAGGAAGTGATTAGCTGGGAAGCTTAATTGATTGCTTCCCAGGCTCATCAGTTCACTTCAGATCAGCCGGGACTCCCTCTGACGTCACTGATGCTGTGCGGTGTCCCCGGCTGACCTGAAATGATTAGCCTGGGAAGCAATCAATTAAGCTTCCCACACTAATCACTTCCTCTCCTGTTGGCCGGGAGAGGAACTCCTTCATTCGGGGGTTTACAGCTGAGCTGCCAGCATTAGCTGTGCTGCTAGCTGTAAGCCAGTTAACCCTTTGTGAAGGATTACAGCGTGGGACCTGACAGAGCACCGGATAGGTAAGAATAATATTGCTTTATTATTTTATTTTTATTACAGGAGAACAAGGGCTTCGCACGGATTACCTGTAAAATAAAAGATGGTCAAAAACTGTGTGATTATTTCATTAAAATTATTTTTTATTAAAGTGTGTGTGTTTTATTTTTATTACATACAATAGGATTAATAATTGATAGTTGTCTAATTGACAACTCTCAATTATTAACCTGGCTTAAAGTCACCTTTCAATAGCAAGGTGGCTTTAACCCATTATTAACCCATTAGCCACAACTACAGGGCAATGGGAATAGACGGGCTAAGTGCCAGAAAGGGCGCATCTAATTATAGATTTGCCTTTTCTGGGCTGGCTGGGGGCAGATGTTAGTAGCCTGGGGGAGCACAAAATAAATGCACCCTCCCTGGGCTATTATTATCTGCCCCCACTCGCTGGCTTTGCCTGTCTTGTGGAGAAAATGGCGCGGGAGCCCACACATTTTTTTTCAACGAATTTACACCTTTAATTAACCCCTACATGTATGAAATTTTGCACACATACACTCATGTAATTGTTAGTGAAAACCATATATCAAACTACATGAAATGACATGGTTAACTGTATGTAAACCATGTGTCATTTCATGTCGGGTCTGTAATTTCACAAAAGCCGGCAATTGAATTAGCGGCTATTATACTATGTAGAAGTGTATGAAATCTAAATAAATATATATATATATATATATATATATACAGTACAGACCAAAAGCTTGGACACACCTTCTCATTCAAAGATTTTTCTGTATTTTCATGACTATGAAAATTGTAGAATCACACTGAAGTCATCAAAACTATGAATTAACACATGTGGAATTATACATTACACTTTACAAAAAAGTGTGAAACAACTGAAAATATGTCTTATATTCTAGGTTCTTCAAAGTAGCCACCTTTTGCTTTGATTACTGTTTTGCACGCAGAAAAGGTGAACGGATGGACTCTACATGCCTGGTTCCCACCGTGAAGCATGGAGGAGGAGGTGTGATGGTGTGGGGGTGCTTTGCTGGTGACACTGTTGGGGATTTATTCAAAATTGAAGCGGTGAGCGGTCCAGCTCACCCCAAACCATCTCGATTGCGTTCAGTTATGGTGACTGTGGAGGCCAGGTCATCTGGCGTAGCACCCCAACACTCTCCTTCTTGGTCAAATAGCCCTTACACAGCCTGGAGGTGTGTTTGGGGTCATTGTCCTGTTGAAAAATAAATGATGGTCCAACTAAACGCAAACCGGATGGAATAGCATGCTGCTGCAAGATGCTGTGGTAGCCATGCTGGTTCAGTATAACTTCAATTTTGAATAAATCCCCAACAGTGTCACCAGCAAAGCAGTTGACTGAGTGGAATAGAGTTGATCATATTCCTAGGGTGTTGGCTATTATAAAGTAACAGGTTGTTTTTGTCTGTTTTTTTAACATATAAGGTAGTTTTCTAAGTGTCCAACTCTTTGTCTTACCAGTACATCTAGAAATTGTATTTCATCCCTGGAGGAGCAGATGGTAAACTTGATGGTTTCATCCAACTCATTTAAATATATATGAAATGCTTCTAAATCATCCTGGGTGCCCGTCCATAGGAGGAAGATATCGTCTATGTATCGCCACCACCCCAACACTTGTTGGAAGTGGCGCGACACATATACGAACTCCTCCTCCAGCACCCCCATTACTAAGTTTGCGTACGCAGGGGCCATATTTGCCCCCATCGCAGTACCTCTACACTGCATAAAGTATTCATCCCCAAATAAAAAATAGTTTTTTCTCAAAATTATATTTAATAATGTGAGGATAAGATATGACCAAAAACTAATAAAAGAATATATATAGCACCAGATATTTCTTGGAATTCTGTTCAGACCAAAAAGCTGGGAAATACGCAGTTTCGCCTTAAAGACATTGGGGTTGAGGGATCTGGACCTCATATAGGTGCAGAATACTTCCCCTAAAGTTCTGCAGTAGTGGGACGTTATCCTTACAGGGAGACGGTTCCATATACTGGGGTGATCTAGCTGCTCTAGGAATCCCTTTAAGCATGGGTCTGTTTCTAATATAAAACATATAGAGACAACAGTTAATTTGTGTGTCTTAAAAACAAGGTGAATAATGCAGATGTTTACTAAACATCTGATCGCTACCTTTTTAGTTGGAATTGTCATATCTGCAGTCTCCGTTCCTATTTGTGATTGAAAGATAAAAATCGCCACCTCCAAGATGGAGTCCCGATCTGGATAATAGCGCTGATGCGCATGCCCTAAGAGATAAGTGCCACACAAGGGCCGGGATTGGTCAGGAGGTGGAGTATTCACTACAGACATGCGTAATAGCACAGAAATGAATCATGGCCAGCGTTCATGGCGTCCTCCATGGCGTCCTCCATATGTTACATCGCCTTCCCTGTGAGTACTACAGTTTTAATTACTGTTACAGCTGATCTGAGCCCTAATTAGGGACGGATTATGATATAAAGATAAATATAAGGAGAATGTTTATATATTAAGATGTACGAATATGAAATACCCACTGAGGATATTGATATATCCTATATGTGAGACAGAGCTATATACTGGATACAGCTATAGCGTTATAAACTATATAAAAAGTTGATTGAAATTAATGATATTGTTCTGTGAAGATCTGTTAAATACCTGCATCTGTGTCAATAACACTGCTGGAGGAAGGCTCATGGAGCCGAAACGTTGCCAATGATGTGGGTTTAATAAATATCCACTGCTGCTGAAATCCTATGGAGTGCTGCCTATTTTCTACATTTTTGCATATCTGAATTGGCAAGTATTGGATCGTTGCTAAAAGGATTTGCACCCACTAAAAGATACTCTGTGCTGCTCCATTTTTTGCCTAAACTAAGTATATCCAGGAGATTTATTGCATGGACATGTTACTAATCTGTTTGCTATTTTTTGTGAGTTGCGGTAACAATATTCATACTGGGACTACGCCCCTTTGGTTTAAAAACCAAATAGCTATGGAACCAGGAGTCTTCAACTACACAATGGAAGATGAGGAGAGGATACTTGGGAATATGGAAGGAGATGCTACATTTCTTAAGACACCATCCATCGCAGAAATCAAACGCAAGTATGAGAATGAGAAAAAACGTCTAATGAGTTTACAATTGCACCTTACCACACTAGGACAATATTATAAGGAGAAAAAAATTCCTAGAGGATTCAGATCAAATATACGTCCAAATTTATTTTCAGGAAACCAGCCTTTCTGTACGCAATTTACCAAGATATCAAACAAATATGCTATGGATGTCATTTTGTTAAATATTGAATATTTGCAAATGGACATTAAGAAATTATCAGAAAATATTGATTTACTTGAACAGAAAATACAGGGGGTGTTGAAGATAGAAGATTGGAATATATTTAGAGAAAAAGTGGAAAAAGATGTGGAGAAACAGAAAAGTGATCTGGAAGAAACTAAAAGGAGAAAATGGAGCAGAGATATGGAGGACTATGAGTCAGGTCATGTGTATAATTGGCAAAGGGACAACTTGAAGTCTAATTGGAGAAGAAAAGGTTACACGGAGATTGGCAATAATATAAGGGATAATAACACTGCTGTAACTAACAATTTCTTTTTTGATAGAAATGGACCCTGCAAATACAAAAGGAGAGGTGGGAAACACCACCGCCGACAACAAAAAAAGCAAACCAGAGAAATTTCGATCCCAACCGCAGAGACAAGCAGCGACCAGAAGGAAGGAGTAGAATTGGTCATAAATATTTCTAAAAAGGTATTATCTGAGGCACAAGTAATGATTTTGAGTAGAGGTCTTAGTTTCAGCCCATGTTGTCATGTGGACTGGTTTGATTTACAGATAGATCTAGAGAAATTCTATAGAATGTTAAAAATTATGGAATGGTCATTAGATATAGTAAATCCCAAAGAAACAAGGAGGAGTGAATTTAGCTTGAAATCAGTTAATCTAAGGAATAAAAGTGATTTTACACCGCCTACCTACTCAACCGCTATAGATGCCTTTATAAAAGCTGTGGGGATGGATATTGAAAAATTAAGGAGGGATAGTACTATGACAAAGTTTAAACATAATAATATATCTAAAACTGAGTATGAAGCACTACAGGAACTGGTCCATGACGACGATATCATTGTGAAACCCGCCGATAAAGGGGGTGCTGTCGTCGTCATGGACAAACATAAATACTTAGCTGAGGTGTATTCACAATTGAATGACAATCTGGTGTATAACAAATTGGATGGTGACCCAAATTTCAAATAATGAAAGAAATTAAAAATTGTCTCAAAGAGGCTTTGGACCTCCAGATTATAGATGAGTCATTATATGAATATCTATTAATGGAAAATCCTAGGACACCTGTACTATATATAATACCTAAAGTACATAAATCTCTTATAGACCCACCCGGGCGCCCAATAGTGTCTGGGGTAAACTCAGTTACAAGTAAAATAGGTACATTCCTGGATAAGGTGCTAAATCCTGTGGTAAAAAAATTGAAATCATATATAGTAGATACAACTGATTTTCTGAACAAATTAAATAGGATACAATTGAGGGATGAGGTGACCCTAGTATCCTTTGATGTAGTGTCCCTCTACACCTCGATAGACCACGATAGAGGCACAGCGGCGGTATTAAAAATGCTAAATAAAGAGGAATATATTTCCCAAGAAGGTAAAGAATTTATCCTCACATTATTAAATATAATTTTGAGAAAAAACTATTTTTTATTTGGGGATGAATACTTTATGCAGTGTAGAGGTACTGCGATGGGGGCAAATATGGCCCCTGCGTACGCAAACTTAGTAATGGGGGTGCTGGAGGAGGAGTTCGTATATGTGTCGCGCCACTTCCAACAAGTGTTGGGGTGGTGGCGATACATAGACGATATCTTCCTCCTATGGACGGGCACCCAGGATGATTTAGAAGCATTTCATATATATTTAAATGAGTTGGATGAAACCATCAAGTTTACCATCTGCTCCTCCAGGGATGAAATACAATTTCTAGATGTACTGGTAAGACAAAGAGTTGGACACTTAGAAACTACCTTATATGTTAAAAAAACAGACAAAAACAACCTGTTACTTTATAATAGCCAACACCCTAGGAATATGATCAACTCTATTCCACTCAGTCAACTATTACGTGTGAGACGGATTGTTAGTGAGAGGGAGGAAGTGGACCTTTTCTTGGATAAAATGATTGATAAATTTTTAAAGAGGGATACCCTAAAAAATTACTACAACTTACAAAAGAAAAGGTATTAAAGAAAAATAGACCAGATCTGCTAGAGACAAAAAGACCAAAGAATGAATTAAAAAGGGTTCCATTCGTATCAAAATTTACTGAAGAAAGTAGGAATATCTCTAAGATTATTTACAAGCATTGGGGGATGTTGACGAAATGCCTCCCGAAAATTGAGGCATTTAAACTCCCTCCTCTGTTTTCATATAAGAGGGGCAAGAGTATTAAGGACTACCTAGTAAAGTCAGATATAGGACCTTTAAGAAGGACTACGCAAATATCTCTGACGGGTAGGAGTAGGAAAGGTTGCTACCCATGTTTGAACTGCATTAATTGTAATCAAATGATGAAGGGATCAGAATTTATACACCCTGTAACAAATAGAAAGTACCAGATAGACCACTTCCTAACATGCAAGTCAGATTACGTTATATATCTTTTAGAATGCCCATGTAAACTTTGGTATATAGGAGAAACGACCTGTGACTTCAAAACTAGATTTAGTCAACACAAATACACGATTCGTAAGAAAAGACTAGATCTTCCAGTATCTAAGCACTTTACGGAGCTTAAACATACAGAGAAGGAACTTAAATTTAGACTAATTGACTCTATTCCGGTTCAAAGAAGAGGGGGGGACAGAATCAGCCTCCTTAAAAAGAGAGAACTAAAATGGATATACACATTAAACACTCTTAAACCATTAGGCCTGAATGTAGATTTTAAAGTTACATCTATTATCTAAAAATACATAACATATATATCCCCTTGTATTTTGATCTCCGCATGTGAAATTGGATATAATTGAAGACGTGTATTAAATATACTAATATATGTCATTTTTTTCTGTATCCAAACAGGAATCTATTTATCTCCCAGGAATACGTAGTGATCTACATGGGGAAGAGCGATATACTATGGAGGAGCAAAGATATTTTTCTTTTTTCTTTTTTATTTTTTATTAATTCTATAACATGATTCCTTTCGTGTCTGAATTTTTTATTTGAATTTTTGAACCAAGATATGACCAAAAACTAATAAAAGAATATATATAGCACCAGATATTTCTTGGAATTCTGTTCAGACCAAAAAGCTGGGAAATACGCAGTTTCGCCTTAAAGACATTGGGGTTGAGGGATCTGGACCTCATATAGGTGCAGAATACTTCCCTAAAGTTCTGCAGTAGTGGGACGTTATCCTTACAGGGAGACGGTTCCATATACTGGGGTGATCTAGCTGCTCTAGGAATCCCTTTAAGCATGGGTCTGTTTCTAATATAAAACATATAGAGACAACAGTTAATTTGTGTGTCTTAAAAACAAGGTGAATAATGCAGATGTTTACTAAACATCTGATCGCTACCTTTTTAGTTGGAATTGTCATATCTGCAGTCTCCGTTCCTATTTGTGATTGAAAGATAAAAATCGCCACCTCCAAGATGGAGTCCCGATCTGGATAATAGCGCTGATGCGCATGCCCTAAGAGATAAGTGCCACACAAGGGCCGGGATTGGTCAGGAGGTGGAGTATTCACTACAGACATGCGTAATAGCACAGAAATGAATCATGGCCAGCGTTCATGGCGTTTTCCATGGCGTCCTCCATATGTTACATCGCCTTCCCTGTGAGTACTACAGTTTTAATTACTGTTACAGCTGATCTGAGCCCTAATTAGGGACGGATTATGATATAAAGATAAATATAAGGAGAATGTTTATATATTAAGATGTACGAATATGAAATACCCACTGAGGATATTGATATATCCCATATGTGAGACAGAGCCATATATTGGATACAGCTATAGCGTTATAAACTATATAAAAAGTTGATTGAAATTAATGATATTGTTCTGTGAAGATCTGTTAAATACCTGCATCTGTGTCAATAACACTGCTGGAGGAAGGCTCATGGAGCCGAAACGTTGCCAATGATGTGGGTTTAATAAATATCCACTGCTGCTGAAATCCTATGGAGTGCTGCCTATTTTCTACATTTTTGCATATCTGAATTGGCAAGTATTGGATCGTTGCTAAAAGGATTTGCACCCACTAAAAGATACTCTGTGCTGCTCCATTTTTTGCCTAAACTATATATATATATATATATATATATGTATTCTATGTGTATATATCTAGTGTTTTGTGAGCTGTCAGTGTGATTTTACAGTAGCCGGGGATGAATTGCCGGCTTTTCAAAGGACACCGGTGCGTATAAATCGGACAGCACTGTGCTGTCCGATTATTTCTCGCAGCCATTGACTTGCATTGGCGAGTCTCATCCAAAAATCGCTGCAAATCGCAGCATGCAGCAATTTTTTTCTCACTCCAATTTCAGATGAGAAAAAAATCGCAAATGAGAAGTCACATATTGAATAACATTGGTCCGAGTGCAATCCGATTTTTTACCGGCTTACACTCGTGCGTTTTTCTCTCCTGTGAGTATCAGCCCTAAAACTGAGACTACTTGTTGTCAATGAAGAGATCCATTAATTACAGATGGTGCTCCATTGGGAAAAATAAGTTTTAGAAAAGGAAGAAAACTAGATAGGTGCCTGGTTTGGCAAATATAATTTAGTTTTCTTTCTTCTGAATGGAAGCTAATTTGCACGTACAGTACAGACCAAAAGTTTGGACACACCTTCTCATTCAAAGATTTTTCTGTATTTTCATGACTATGAAAATTGTAGAATCACACTGAAGGCATCAAAACTATGAATTAACACATGTGGAATTATACATTACACTTTACAAAAAAGTGTGAAACAACTGAAAATATGTCTTATATTCTAGGTTCTTCAAAGTAGCCACCTTTTGCTTTGATTACTGCTTTGCACACAGAAAAGGTGAACGGATGGACTCTACATGCCTGGTTCCCACCGTGAAGCATGGAGGAGGTGGTGTGATGGTGTGGGGGTGCTTTGCTGGTGACACTGTTGGGGATTTATTCAAAATTTAAGTGGTGAGCGGTCCAGCTCACCCCAAACCATCTCGATTGGGTTCAGTTATGGTGACTGTGGAGGCCAGGTCATCTGGCGTAGCACCCCAACACTCTCCTTCTTGGTCAAATAACCCTTACACAGCCTGGAAGTGTGTTTGGGGTCATTGTCCTGTTGAAAAATAAATGATGGTCCAACTAAACGCAAACCGGATGGAATAGCATGCCGCTGCAAGATGCTGTGGTAGCCATGCTGGTTCAGTATAACTTCAATTTTGAATAAATCCCAACAGTGTCACCAGCAAAGCACCCCCACACCATCACACCACCTCCTCCATGCTTCACGGTGGGAGCTAGGCATGTAGAGTCCATCCGTTCACCTTTTCTGCGTGCAAAGCAGTAATCAAAGCAAAAGGTGGCTACTTTGAAGATCCTAGAATATAAGACATATTTTCAGTTGTTTAACACTTTTTTGTAATAATAATAATCTTTATATAGCGCTAACATATTCCGCAGCGCTTTACAGTTTGCACACATTATCGTCACTGTCCCCAATGGGGCTCACAATCTAGATTCCCTATTGTATGTTTTTGGAGTGTGGGAGGAAACCCACGCAAACAGGGGAGAACATACAAACTCCTTGCAGATGTTGTCCTTGGTGGGATTCGAACCCAGGACTCCAGCGCTGCAATGCTATCCACTGAGCCACCGTGCTGCCCTTGTAAAGTGTAATGTATAATTCCACATGTGTTAATTCATAGTTTTGATGCCTTCAGTGTGATTCTACAATTTTCATAGTAATGAAAATACAGAAAATCGTTGAATGAGAAGGTGTGTCCAAACTTTTGGTCTGTACTGTATATGGCGCCAACGATGTATCTGCTGCATCTGTGGAATCCGAGTTCCTGGCTCCATATCCTCTGCTGTTTGGAGTTTAGCAACAGAGGCTGGATTAAGTATCGTTTTTCTTTTCCTTGTCTGTCTGGTGCTTGTCACTACCCCCTGTGTTGATACCATCTGCAGTGGCGAGGCTAGCCTCCTTGCTGGCCAGTGCACTAGCCAGGGTATAGTGAGGTGACAGCTAGGGACTAGGCACGTGACGGCGGCAGGACGGAAGGACCTGCATATGGGAGCTTAGAGATAGGCACGGGTTGTTGTTAGGAGTAGTGATGAGCGAGTATACTCGTTGCTTGGGTTTTCCCGAGCACGCTCAGGTGGTGTCCGAGTATTTGGAAGTGCTCGGAGATTTAGCTTCTGTTGCCGCAGCTGCATGATTTATGGCTGCTGGACAGCTTGAATACATGTGAGGAATGCCAGTTTGTTAAGGAATCCCCACATGTATTCAAGCTGTCAAATAGCCGCAAATCATGCAGCTACGGCAACAGAAACTGAATCTCCGAGCACTTCCAAATGCTTGGAGATCATCCGAGCGACGAGCATACTCACTCATCACTAGTTAGGAGGTGTCCCATCCCTTGCTCAGGGCGGTCCTCTCCCATTTTCCATTCCGTCGTATGTGTATGTTGTGCTGCACCCGACGTACGCATCCCAAGCGTGACAAGCTCCATGCGCAGAAATATACACACTTTCAGACCTTGGCTGCTATCAATGAGTTATTAATGGTTGTCTGAGGAATGTTGGGCACTAATCATCAAGATCCGCTGCTGGCAGCTATCTTTACAATTGCCGATCAATGTCGGGGCCTTGGAGAGTCTGCAGGGCATAGCTGCCTTGAAACCGATCAGACATATTGTAATTAATTTTTCCCTGACATCTGCCAAACAAATATGGACAAACATCTAATGCACATTAAATGGTTGACTAGTCCCACCGAAACCGACTGGCCCTGCTAACATTAGTCTAATGTATATGGCAACTTTATAATGTGCATACTTTGAGACAGTGAGTGAATATGGGATGAATGGGGTGTACATTTCACCTAGGTATAAGGGAAATGTGTGGCTTTGTAAACCTAGTGGTAGAGAAAGGTCACTACACCTCACATTCAGCACACACTTGCAGCACAAGCCTGAAACTACTCAGGTCTTAATTAGGAGACCAGAAGTAGGTGTCTGCAAACACAATCTGAGAGCTAGTTTAGCCTGGACACAGGGAGGTGTCCTGGCACAAGAAACAGTCTCCAAGAGTGTTAGAGCTGTCTTCAGCCTGGACACAGAGAGGTGTTCTGGCACAAGGAAGCAGTCTCTGTGTGTCATGGGTGCATCGCCACGAAGATCGTCGCGATTGCACATTCTGACTTCTCACAGCTGAGCTTCTGTTTCTTTGTTTTTTGGTGATGTGAGAGTTAATTTTTCCTAGCTCTTTGCTAAGGCTAGGTGCAGCCTCGCCCGGCTGCTTTTGTTTATGTTCTAATTAGTTTCCTTTATATTTCTGCCAGTCTGGGTGTTAGACGCCGGTGAAAGCATTCATGTAGTTCAGCAGACTGGATCGGTTCTGAGAATATTTAAGCTAAGAGCTCATTAGTTGTTTTTACTCTTATAGCTTATAGTTATATCTCTGAGACCTTAGGTGTTCCTACTGTGTGTGAGTGTTGTATGTAAGACTTTATTTACTTTATTCCTTCTCTTTCTTGTATGTCTTTCTGTTCATTATCCGTTACCTGTTCATTCCCTTTGGTGGTATTCAGGGTCCTTCTTAGGACTAGAATACAGTTGGCAGGGATTGATAGGAGACAGGGTTTACGCTGGTGGCCTGGACCTCTGTACCTTTAACAGTACCTCCAGGTTGAGGGATTAGTTAGGACCCCAGTTCAGGGTCAGCTTAGACCCCGGTCACCTCTAGCCGGAGACAGCGTATAACGGATTCCGTTTTGACCCAGTGGACATTCTGTCAGGTAAATCCATGTTATAATATATCTATGCGCATGTTATATAGTATGTTGCCCTTTTTGATATAGATTACAGACATCTCATATATATATCTGCTATACAGCGTGACATTTTCACCGGCCCAAACTAAAGATTCTCCCCAGCTGTCATGGATCCAGTAGCCCAGCTGGCCCGGCAGTTGCAGGGGTTGTCCATGGAATTTGCAGACATTAAGTCCAAGGTTTTGTCCCTCCCAGAGCAAGCCAGATCTGAACCTAAGGTTGCTCTCCCGGACAGGTTCACTGGTGGGCGGGACAAATTTTTTACTTTCCGGGAGGCATGTAAATTGTACTTTCGGCTGCGGCCTCGGTCATCTGGGAGTGAAGAGCAGAGGGTGGGAATTGTTATCTCGCTCTTACAAGGGGACCCTCAATCTTGGGCGTTCTCTATTCCTCCAGGCTCCCCAGATCTCCAGTCAGTGGATCGATTTTTTACTGCCCTGGGTCTGGTATATGATGATCCGGATCGAGTTTCCCTTGCTGAAACAAAGTTACGTAAAATACGGCAAGGAAATCGTCCAGCGGAGGAATATTCTTCTGAGTTCCGTAGATGGGCAACAGATACTCAGTGGAATGACCCAGCTCTTAGGAGCCAGTTTTGTCAAGGGTTGTCTGACAAATTAAAAGATGTGTTGGCTCAGTATGATTCTCCTCCATCACTGGAGGCTGCTATGGCCCTCGCTATTCGCATTGATAGACGACTTCGGGGAAGACGCGAGGTAACTCCGCCCCCCATGATGACTCCACCTACTACTAAAGTCCCTTATACTGAGGTTCCCCTGGTCTGTTCTGAGGAACCCATGCAGTTGGGAGGGACATCATTTTGTAGGAGGGAATCGGCGGTGCGCCGCAAGACTAGAAGGTGTTTCTTTTGCGGGAGAGAGGGACATTTTGTTGGGGGTTGTCCATCCCGGACCTCTTTGACCCAAGGAGTTAACCTGGGAGTCTGTATTTCGTCCCCAAATCCCTCTCAGTTTATCGTGCCTGCGGAGGTGGTGATTGGTACTAGAACTGAGAGGATTTCTGTTTTTCTTGATAGTGGGTCCGGGGCTAATCTTGTGGACGCTCGGTTTGCCCAGGTGCATGGTATGCAACTGAGTGTATTGGCCAAACCGGTCCCTATACTCTCTATTGATTCTAGACCTCTTGGTCAAGGTAGCTTGGTTCAAGCTGTTCATAACATAGATCTTCGAGTAGGGGCAATACATAAAGAGCAATTGTCTTGTTATGTGTTGGAGGGTCTACCTACTCCTATTGTGTTGGGACTTCCTTGGTTGGCTAAACATAACCCAGTGATTGATTGGCAATCCAGAAAGATTAGCCAGTGGGGTGAATTTTGCAAGAATAACTGCATGAGCACGGTCATCGGTGCGGTTGTACCTAGGACTTTGCCTCCTTTTCTGGAGGACTTTGGGGAGATGTTCTCAGAGGAGGGGTGTAAAGAGTTACCTCCTCATCGCGCATATGACTGCTCAATAAAGTTGCTTCCTGATGCCTTATCTCGTACTTTCCCAGGGACCGGGAGGATGGATGATCCGGTTCCTATTCCTCAGGAGGGAGTTGTAGTGTCAGCTGTATGCTCTGAGCTTGAGGGGGAGGTATTGGGGGCTCAGGGGGACGCCCCTGTGGGACTTCCAGGGAGACTGATAGTTCCAGATCAGTTAAGACTGAAGGTTACGGAGAACCGTTACAAACGGATGGCTGATAGGGGGAGAGTTTCTGGTCGAGATCTGAAGGTGAATGATCTGGTGTGGTTGTCTACCAGGAATATTAAACTTAAAGTTTCCTCCTGGAGGTTGGGTCCCAGATTCATCGGGCCGTACAGGATCAGCTCCATAATTAATCCTGTGGCATTTCGTCTGGACCTCCCTCCTACGTTTAAAATTCATAATGTGTTTCACAAGTCATTACTTAAAAAGTATGTGGCACCAGTCATACCGTCACCTCTACCTCCTTCAGTGGTGGTCAATGATAACGTGGACGGACCTTTCACACAACTCACCCGGACAGACCTGGTCATGAGGGTCCGGAGGCCCCTCGTAGAAGGGGGGGTACTGTCATGGGTGCATCGCCACGAAGATCGTCGCGATTGCACATTCTGACTTCTCACAGCTGAGCTTCTGTTTCTTTGTTTTTTGGTGATGTGAGAGTTAATTTTTCCTAGCTCTTTGCTAAGGCTAGGTGCAGCCTCGCCCGGCTGCTTTTGTTTATGTTCTAATTAGTTTCCTTTATATTTCTGCCAGTCTGGGTGTTAGACGCCGGTGAAAGCATTCATGTAGTTCAGCAGACTGGATCGGTTCTGAGAATATTTAAGCTAAGAGCTCATTAGTTGTTTTTACTCTTATAGCTTATAGTTATATCTCTGAGACCTTAGGTGTTCCTACTGTGTGTGAGTGTTGTATGTAAGACTTTATTTACTTTATTCCTTCTCTTTCTTGTATGTCTTTCTGTTCATTATCCGTTACCTGTTCATTCCCTTTGGTGGTATTCAGGGTCCTTCTTAGGACTAGAATACAGTTGGCAGGGATTGATAGGAGACAGGGTTTACGCTGGTGGCCTGGACCTCTGTACCTTTAACAGTACCTCCAGGTTGAGGGATTAGTTAGGACCCCAGTTCAGGGTCAGCTTAGACCCCGGTCACCCTCTAGCCGGAGACAGCGTATAACGGATTCCGTTTTGACCCAGTGGACATTCTGTCAGGTAAATCCATGTTATAATATATCTATGCGCATGTTATATAGTATGTTGCCCTTTTTGATATAGATTACAGACATCTCATATATATATCTGCTATACAGCGTGACACTGTGAGAATCCATGCGGATAAGCCAAGAGTGTTAGAGCTGTCTTCAGCCTGGACACAGAGAGGTGTCCTGGCACAAGGAAGCAGTCTCTGTGAGAATACATGCTGATGATTACTGAAGAGGAGGGGAGCCGTCTCAGTCTGGGTTAGAGGTACCCCGGACACAGGAGTGTCTCTGTGAACCTCCAGCATAATGACTACTGAATAGGAGTGGATCTTTCTCAAGTCTGGAAGTCGGGTGGACCTTCAGACATAAGGAGGAGTATCTGGGAGACTCCATACTGGTACCATATATCATATGTGTTGTTTTGGGCACAGACTGATAGAGTCTGGGTTCCTGATAGAAAGGGACATTACATAAGTGTAATTAGTGGCTAGACAAGCCTAGGTCTTTTGTTTATGCTTTGTTTTATCTGTTTGCTGTGGACTTTAATAAAACTGGTTGCGGCCAGTTTTTACCATAATTGCTGTCTGAATGAACTGTTTCCATGCCATTCTGTCTACCCAGACAGCGATCTCAGAGCTAAAACCCCCGGAAAGGCTACAATTGGTGGAGAATGCTGGGGCAGCGCAGGGCCTGGTACAGTTGGTGCTGGAGTGTGCATGCAGCACAGTGGCAAGAGACAGCATTAAAGGTGAAGTCTATTGAAATAGCAACAGAAAAAAAAAAAAGTGTGTGTCAGCAGAAACGTCTGTTTGGAGCAGTCTTGGAGAGACAGTGGCCCTGATAGGGTCTGCAGAGAGAAAATGTGTGCACAGCAAAGCTGAACTTGTTGTGAAAATGACTGTGGAATGTGCAGCAGCAAAAGAAAAGTTTGTGGAGCAGTCTTAAAGAGACAGTAGCCCTAATAGACTTTGCAAAGGAAAAAAAAAAAAAAAAGTGGTTGCACAGCAAGGTTGAATTTTCTGTGGAAAAAAGCTGTGTAGTGTGTATGTCTTGAGTGAAGACTGCCGTTGTT
Source organism: Oophaga sylvatica (assembly GCA_033576555.1). Classification (NCBI taxonomy): domain Eukaryota; kingdom Metazoa; phylum Chordata; class Amphibia; order Anura; family Dendrobatidae; genus Oophaga; species Oophaga sylvatica. The sequence continues at coordinate 42,280,845 of JARQOD010000008.1, forward strand.
AAGACAGAGAAGTCTGACAGCATGGATGACAGCATGGAGGCGCTGTTTGAACAAATGGCACAAGTTAATGTGCAACATAAAACTGCCGTGGTTGAGACAGATAAGTCCGGCCTTGTGAAGGAGCTCATTGAGTACCTGGTACAGGCCCAGCGAAGCATGCAGCAGAGCATGGAGCAGCAGCGCCTGCAGTACCAGCGGCAAATGCAGCAGTACCAGCAGCAAATCCTGCAGCAGCAGCAGGAGAATAACCGGTTGTTTTTTGAGCAGGTTGCAGCACTGCAGGGGACTTGTGGTGCATCGTCCCAAAGTAATGTTGCAAAGTCACCTGACTTGTCCGCTGTGAAGAGGGCGGTAAGACGGTCCTTGGAAAAGATGACACCTCGTGATGATGTGGAGGTATATCTCACTAGGTTTGAGAGACTGGCAGAGAAGGAGAATCTGCCCCTATCTGAATGGGCCATGATGGTCGCACCATATCTGATTGGAGAGCCCCAAAGGGCATATGCTGACCTGAGCGAGCAGGACAGCCAAGACTATGCTAAGATGAAAGTGGAGATTCTTACCCGGCTGGGTGTTACGGTGACAGCCCATGCCAGGGGAGTTCATGACTGGAGATACAGTTGGGAGTCTGCAGTCAGCAGGCCTGATTATGGAGTTGAAAAGGTGGTAGTGAACCGCTACACCCGAGCATGTCCTACAGTGAACCGCTACACCCGAGCATGTTCTCCTGAGGTACAGCCGTCTGAGAGGACGTCACTTCAGAGTTCCCAGACGTCGAACTCTCCCGGTAAGAGCGTTCCAGCTGTTGGGGACATGGGGTATGCTGATAAGCGGGTTCAGGCCCGAGGGGACATGTGGGTGGAAGAGTGTGATGGACAGTGTTGGAGATGTCGTGAAATTGCAGCCAACTGTCCACTAGAGGGGGAGCCTATGTGCCGTGATGTTGGCAGATCCCTCTCTCTCTGCGCAGAACCTGTGTGTGTGACCACCGCAACCGAAGAGACTGGACCACAGGTGTCCCCGGTGGTTACAAATGGTTGCTCAGCGCAGGCCCTCTTGGACTCAGAGAGTCCAGTGACTTCCGTATGTGACAGCCTGATTGATAGGGACTTCATCCCTGATAAGCACTTGAGTATGGTGTGCATCCATGGAGACACCAAAGTCTACCCAGAGACTGCCGTGGACTTGGTCCCCAAACTTGGGGAGATTTCATGTGAAGTGGGGGTAGTGAAGACCCTGGTGCAACCCGTTATATTGGGTAATGACTTTCCCCGGTCTAAGGATCTCTGGGGGAAGGGTGATTCTGATGGACAGTGTGATGAAGCCCCTACTGAGGGTACGCAGTCCCGAGGGGCGGAACACGATGCTAGTGGGATGTTAAAATTATGTGATAATGATGATGATGATAATGCTAATGATGATGATGATCCTGATAATGATGATGACCATGAAAATGGTGCTGATGCTGATAATGATAGTGATGATAATACTGATCATAGTCATGATAATGATGTTGATAATAATGATGACTGTGATAGTGATGAAATTCCTTTGCAGGTGATGTTGGGAGACGAGGATGGTGGTTCTCGGGAACCGAGTGTCCCTGACTTGCCTGTGTCCTGTGACGGTTTTGAGAGTGAGCAGTGGCGAGAACCCTCTCTTAAAACAGCACAGGAAAATATGATTGTTCTAAATGAGGTTTCCCAGGAGCCTGACTCTGAGGAGAGGTTCTCTCATGTTGCCATAAACACTGAAGTCCAGGGAGAGGTTGTGAGTCAGCTCCTAGTGCCTGAACTATATAGAAGTGTAGTGCTGGGGTTGTCACATAGTCACATACTTGAGGGACCAGATGGTGCAGTTAATGTTGTGGATGACATGTTAACTAAGGTTCCAGATCAAGATGTGAATGAAAATGAATTGTATAACCCTGACAGTGAGCAGGATGTGAGTGAAAATGAATTGTGTGACACTGACAGTGAGCAGGATATGAATGAAAATGAAGGGTATAGCCCTGACAGTGAGCCAGATGTGACTGAAGAAGTAGAGTGTGGGACGGACGGTGGGGCTTCTGGGCATGTCTTGCCAGAAGAGCCTGAAAGTGGGGAACTGGAGAAAAGTGAAAAACCCCCTATACCTTCTGTGACAGCTGGTGACACAGGGTCAGTGTACCAGGGACAGGAGGTACGTGAGTTTCTGAGGAAGAGTCAGCAGAAGTGTTCTGATGTGTCGGGTCGTACTTCTCTGGCCAGGCACTATATCGAAAATGAGCCCGGCCCTGAGGTCAAGATGAAACCGTGCAGGGTACCCGAGGCCCGCAGAGAGTATAGGCCTGGGAGGGTACAGGGTAGTGCGGATGCTTCAGATAAAGAGAAAGCTGATGTTGGCTATGACTCAGGTGAAGATACAAGTGACAGTGGTGGAGATGAAGCTGGTGAGGGCCATGACTGGTCCGGAGTTCACTGTCTCTGTTGGATTGTTGACCAGCCCTCCGGTCTGGATGACCAGCCCTCCGGTCTGGAGAAGAGGGAGGGGATATGTGAGACAGTGAGTGAATATGGGATGAATGGGGTGTACATTTCACCTAGGTATAAGGGAAATGTGTGGCTTTGTAAACCTAGTGGTAGAGAAAGGTCACTACACCTCACATTCAGCACACACTTGCAGCACAAGCCTGAAACTACTCAGGTCTTAATTAGGAGACCAGAAGTAGGTGTCTGCAAACACAATCTGAGAGCTAGTTTAGCCTGGACACAGGGAGGTGTCCTGGCACAAGAAACAGTCTCCAAGAGTGTTAGAGCTGTCTTCAGCCTGGACACAGAGAGGTGTTCTGGCACAAGGAAGCAGTCTCTGTGAGAATCCATGCGGATAAGCCAAGAGTGTTAGAGCTGTCTTCAGCCTGGACACAGAGAGGTGTCCTGGCACAAGGAAGCAGTCTCTGTGAGAATACATGCTGATGATTACTGAAGAGGAGGGGAGCCGTCTCAGTCTGGGTTAGAGGTACCCCGGACACAGGAGTGTCTCTGTGAACCTCCAGCATAATGACTACTGAATAGGAGTGGATCTTTCTCAAGTCTGGAAGTCGGGTGGACCTTCAGACATAAGGAGGAGTATCTGGGAGACTCCATACTGGTACCATATATCATATGTGTTGTTTTGGGCACAGACTGATAGAGTCTGGGTTCCTGATAGAAAGGGACATTACATAAGTGTAATTAGTGGCTAGACAAGCCTAGGTCTTTTGTTTATGCTTTGTTTTATCTGTTTGCTGTGGACTTTAATAAAACTGGTTGCGGCCAGTTTTTACCATAATTGCTGTCTGAATGAACTGTTTCCATGCCATTCTGTCTACCCAGACAGCGATCTCAGAGCTAAAACCCCCGGAAAGGCTACAATACATATATTATTAAGTACTGGAGGATAAGTTAGAGAATGAGTACTGACAATGTTACAATTTAATAAAGAAGAAAAACACAATTTTGTAAATATGAACAATACATTTTCACTAATGGTAATGAACTGCATCAATAATTGATGTTATTGGGCCTTTCATCAATCACTGCACACAATCCTTGTCTTATAGCATGCTGCACCTCTCCAGTAATCACTTCTTCACCCGCTCATGGTGTCATGAAATTCACACTTCCTTTGAACTACAGAAATACATTAGTCAGCATGTGGTATGATGGTTAAAGCCCCCGTCACACTAAGCGAGATCGCTAGCGAGATCGCTGAAGCGTCACCGATTTTGTGACGCAACAGCAACCTAGCCAGCGATCTCGATTTCGCTTAGTGTGACACGCAGCGACGACCAGACCCCTGCTGGGTATTGCTGATCGTTGATGGGTATTTTCATCGTTGGTCTCCTGCTGGACAGCGCGCATCACTGCGTGTGACAGCGGGAGACCAACGATCAGCGAGCTGATATCCAATGTACACATCGGGTTACTAAGTACCGCGCGGCACCTAGTTACCCGATATGTACCCTGGATACTGGCTCCCAGCTTCTGCTGTAGAGCGCTGAGAGCCGGTATCTAGGGTACACATCGGGTAACTAGGTGCCGCGCGGTGCTTTGTTACCCGATATGTACATTGGATACCGGCTCTCAGCGCTCTACAGCAGAAGCTGAGAGCCGGTATCTAGGGTACATATCGGGTAACTAGGTGCAGCGCGGTGCTTAGTTACCCGATGTGTACATTGGATACCAGCGTGCTCGCTGGTCCTGATCGCTGGTGAGTCTGCCCATGTGACAGTTCACCAGCGATCAGCTAACGATGTCCCAGTGATCCCATCCACGTCGTATCATTGGTGGGATCGCTGGGACATTGAAGAGTGTGACGGGACCCTAAAATTCTCTCTTTTAAACGAGAACAAACAAGCATGCACACATTCACTATGCAACAACCACCAGCAATCAGCGGTCAGGTATTAGTGTTGACCGGGTACAGACAGGAAGGTGGGTGTCTGACATATCTGGACCACCCCAGACTCCGTACTCAAGGCTAATTATGAAAGGAGGTCTCTACCTGGGCCATAAATAAGAAGTTCTATTAAAGGAACACCACTAAGCATTAGAGATGATCAAACCCGAACTGTAAAGTTCAGGGTTCTCAGTGTCCGGTGCTGAACTCCGAACACAGACTTCTCCTGGAAGTCCATATTAGTGTTCAGAGTTCCGGGAGAAGAGAGAAAAAGACTCCTATCCCTTTTCACGGCCATTATACAGCATCAAAGTTCGGGTCCCCATTGACTTTTATGTGGTTTGGGTTCAAGTTCGGGTAAAGTTCTGGTACTCGAACTGAACTTTGAACAAAAGTTTGGTCAAGACTCAACATCCAAGGGGACTGCTCGTCCATACTCAGCATGTCCTTACATAGAAAATTAGTGGTATAACTGTGTAGGTGCTTGCCCCCAATAAAAAATACATTTTTTTTTAGAAACCTGATGTGCAAGTTATGAGAAATATAGTGTAGAAATCACTTTCAGGCTGCAAGTACACTGGGGGCTCGATGATGTGAAAGGAAAACGTCATCCAATAGTCCGATTTTTATAAGGTTTCTGTGCTATATTTTTCATAACTGGCACACAGGATCTCATAAAAAAAGTATAATTTTTATTGGGGGTCAAATACATACCACTACTTCTACATGTAAAAATGTACCGGCAGCTTCCCTTTAATGCATTTTTACTGGAGAAGGGATAATAGTTATTACAATCAGTAGAAGGATTTTACTCAAACCGGAGATGTCAACAAAAACCCTTTCATTACCTTAGACATTTATGGTAAAGTATGGTAAAGGTGACCTCAACACCACCGTAGATCACCAGGCGTTTATCAAATGTAGGAAGGTTGTGCTCTATTGGCTTCTGTGTTAATGCTAATGGAATTCAACTTCTTAGAAACAGATCTTCCATATTTTCTGAATTGTGATTTGGGTAATAGATGAATATGAGGGAATATTGTAAATCTGTAGTTATAAATTTGCTTCTTTTCAAATAACTCCAACAAAATTGAGATTTATGTTCTTACATTGTATCTCCAGCTACCCCAGAGCAAGAGGAGTAGGCTAACAATATAGCAAATTTAGTTTGATATTCTACTGTATCTATTGCATCTATTGTACCAAAGGACACAAGCAATCTGAAAAATTTATGGGACATGTTTTTATTCGTTATTGATTGTAATCTCGTAACTGTCACATGGATTTAGTCTCTGATGACTTATGAGCTATAATCCTCCCAGGCACATACCGGTTGCACATTTTCAATAGATAGTGATAACAATAGATACTTGTTTTAATAGAATACAACTTTTGGATAATTTAAACAGGTTGTCCAGGCAGATAATAATGATGGCCTATAGGTCATAAGTATCTGATCGGTGGGGGTCTGACATCCGATCAACTGATTTCAACTCCAGCATTTTCATCTCTAAATGCATGGTACAAGAAGAGTATGGTGGTTCACTGTGTGGTGGACATTGTCGAAAACAAAAATTTAGCCCTTAGTGAAGTGAATAGGTCATGAGGTTGACCATAAACCTAGTCAACCTCTTTAAGGTGCTCATTACCACAAAACGTAATTGATAAATCAATGAGAATTCCAACCATCTCCTCAATATCAGCTGCCAGAGTTAGGGCCCTTTTGAGGTACTATTGGTGGGACCCACATCTATATCCTCTGGACATTTTATTTATTTTACTCACTTATACAGCGCTATTAATTCCACAGCACTTTACAGAGATTAACAACACTTTCCCCAGTTGGGGCTCACAATATCAATTCCCTATCAGTATGTCTTGGAGTGTGGGAGGGAACCAAAGTTCAGAGGAAAGAAACCCACACAAACACGGGGAAAACTTACAAACTCCTTGTAGATGTTGTCCTTGGTGGGATTTGAACACAAGATCCCAGTGATGCAAAGTAACAGTGCTGACCACTGAGCCACCATGATGCCCATAAATGTAGAAAGGAGCCTCTCTAGTCAAGATATTATTATTACATAGTTTGTTACGGCTGTAAATATATGGATAGCGTTAATATTTAGGGGCATAGCCCTTTAGACAGTTTTGGACTGATCATAGACTTTGAATGTGGGTGGTCAATGTCAGGGCGGTCCGCATGTTACTATGTGCTGACGTTATAAAATGTTGATGCAGATTAAAGAGCTGTAAGGGTGGCACTGGCTGTCAGACACAGCCGGACTACCCATAGAGGAAGCAGAGATGGTTTATTACCATCTCTGCTGTCCTGATCGCTGTATACACCACACTGAACAAGAGCAGTGAATTTAAGAAGTACTGTCAATGCTTCTTTTCTGCACCCACAGAATATGTGATCATTAAGCTAATGGAAAGGAGGAATTGCTCAGTCTTAAGATGTCCAGTCTGCATTGCAGGCAGGAGACTAAATTTACCCCGTTACTGGGGCTAATATGCCATCCTCAGTTACAGGGAAAATCATTAACAAAAAGAATGTATTAGTATGTTAAAATACTACAACCCTCCTCCCAAAGTCTTATAGGGGGTGCAGTGCAGCAGGGTTGGTTCAGTGCGACAGATAGGCAGAGACCACAGAAAGTTCAACAAAAACAGTGTCTTTATTCTCAGATTCACATACAGGAGTGATATCCTCCGGATCGCAGCGGGGTTTCCACAAATACTGTCCGTGTTCAAAACCCATTGCCTTGGGCAATGGCACCGCCTTTTCTCTTGGGGGCGTCTGCCGCCTTGCAGTCCCTGGCTCTGTGTTATCTCCACACAGACCTGGGTTTCACTGAGCCTCCTGCTCTGCAGCTTGCAAACTCCAAACTGACACATCCAAAGCAAAAACTGACAGATTTAAATGGAATCGTTGTCATAGAGCCACTCCAAAACCCGGAGTGGGGAGAGGGATTCACCCCACTACCAAACCTGCAAATCCCTCTAAAAATAAAATCCCTTGACAGATTTTCCTAAAAATATGACTGGGTCACTACTTGGACACAATCCACTCTTTCTTTTACTTTGCCTAGTGACTAGTAATTCTCAGGCGTTCTGCTGTGAACACAAGGTGCTCCAGCAAATTTAATAAGGCTCCGTCCAAATCCTGGAGGACACATATCGACCTTGGCATATGATCCCCCTCACTGCCTCACAAGGGAGACACAATATGTGAAATAAACTTAAAAAAAGATCACTTTTTCTAGTCCTGTCGCAGCCAAGAAAAAATACACGTCCATATATACCATGGCACGGACAGCAAAGTGCCTGAGTTGTTACCACTGTAGCCTTGCAGGACTGAGGTCCTGGGTTCAAATCCCAAGGACAACATCTGCAAAGGGTTTGTATGTTCCCAACATGTTTGTGTGATTTTCCTCTGGGATCTCCAGTTTTCTTCCATACCCTAAAGACATACTGGTAGGGAATTAAGTTTGTGAGCCCCAATGAGGACACTGGTGATGATGCTTTAAAGTGCAGTGGAATATGGTGGCGCTATGTAAGTGAGTAAAAAAAAAACAACTAAAAATAATGCCTATGGAAGGTGAAACAAAATTTAAAATATTTTTAGTGGTCGTTTCCAAGGAAGAATTAATGAAAATCCCTCAAATAAGAATAATATGCAAATTGCCTCTTCAAACAAAGAGGACTTGTACTCTATAGCGCCACCTATTGGAAGTAGCGATCCTACAAGTCACAATCAACCCTTTAACGAGTCTTGTAATATGACTTAGGATAAAAGCCAAATCAGAATCTCCATTTTCAAATAAGAATAGAAAGACTCTTGGCTGGCTACAAAAAGCGTTTACACGCTGTGATACTTTCATAAGGAGGTGCTACTAGTTACTAACCATGCACTGGCCTATTTTTCCTTTTGTAATTTTTAAAGTGTAAAAAAAGACTTTTTTGCCTAAAATTCAAAGGAAATGTGTCATCTTTAACTTTAGGCCTTTTAGAGATCATTTAATCTTCAACTTGCTTAACTGTTCACAATAATAGTAATTTTAACTAGGGGTGCCCAAACTTTTGCATGCCACTGTATATCTATAGACACAGTGTAAAAAGTCCAAGAATTCGACACTCAATCTGGTGAATTTATTTACAGCATGAGGAAAGTGTAAATGGTTCAAATAAACTCAGAGAGATTCAGCATGTAGCATATTTGTATCTGGCTCTTTTGGTTTCAAGCATAAGGATAAAGTGAGCCTATGGCAGCCCGCAGGGTGGCAACTCCTGTCGCTGCAATGACCAGACTGCAAGTTTGGAGAATCCAAGGGTGCATGTTCTGCTTAATCTACAAATATTGGCACAACATGTTCACTTCTCCAACATAGGAAGGATGACCATAGTGCCTGTTCACCTCTGATTATATGCTAAAATTCTATGCATCTGAAATTAGGAAATCTGATGCAGGTTCACCCCACCCATAAGAGAGTGATGATGAGTCCTACCTGAACCAGCCTCCTCCACTTCTATACAAAGATTACTGTATATACCCGAGTATGAGCCGAGGCACCTAATTTTACCGCAAAAAACTGGGAGAACTTATTGATTTGAGTATAAGACTAGGGTGGGAAATACATCAGCTACTGGTAAATTTAAAAAATAAAACTGGGTCCAGATAGAGATTAATAAGAAAATTAAAAATAAAATATAGCAGACTAACTACTATAAATAAACACATTGTATATCCAAGACCAGAGATATACCGATACTTGTATTCAGAAATGCTTTGGAAGAGCAAGGGGCGTAACCAAGCATGGGTAAGACTGTAAGGGCTACATCATTGGCCACAGCCCTGGAGAAGATCGGGAGAAGAAGAGCGGAAGCATCCGACATTCAACTGACAAGGAGGCAGTGCGACCCAGGTACCAGCACACAGAAGCAGGCAGGTTCTTGCCCAGTATGGCACGGACAACACAGAGGCTGCCAGCGTGCCGGAGAAAAGAAAAGCGGTGATATCAGCAGTCATTGGACCAGCCACAGAGGCTGAAGGCGTCTGCAGATGAGCGGGAGAGACCGGAGAACACCTGCACTGCACCGGAGAACAGGTAAGTGGGACCCTCACTCCAGTATAAGCCGAGGGGGTCTTTTTCAGCATAAAAAATGTGCTGAAAAACTGGGCTTATACATGAGTATATACCGTACTATTCAAGTCAGTATTAAAGATAATGAAAGGTAGCGTTCACCTTCAGAAATATTCACATCCTAATCCCCGAATCCCCTCATGTATGGTCTCCAGCGCGGAATGTCTACTACTCTGTTTATATTTTGACTGTCTCTAGGACAACTGGTATCATTATGCGATGTATTGGGATGACACAATGCAATGGCTGTGGCGCCTCTTAAATATTGCCATTACTACATATTTAATGATCTGAAAGGAAGTAGCACAGATCAAACTAAGTGTGGATGTAATAAAAGACAAGATTTTCATTTACACCTGAGAGCAATGCAGGCATGTTTCTGTGTTGTGCAATCGATTTTATTAACTACTATTAACAAGCGCCTACATGATATAGGCAGGATGAGATGTTACATAAGTCTGATGCTTTAAGTTTCATCCAAGCATGTCATCTTTTTACTTTGGGTTGCAAAAAAAAGGGGCGTCTGAGTGTTTAAAGGGGTTGATTAGGACTTACACATTAATGATGATGAATGATAAGTCATCATGTGAGATCATGGAGGGTCCGACACCCCACCGATCAGCTGATATCTGCTCCAGCAGTGGATAGTTTTTCCTTTCCTATGGACGAGTCAGCATATTTTTCCCAGTTATATTGTTGTTTTTTTTCTCTTTAGTGTTTTCTTCCTCTTCTTCTTAAGGGCATAACTTTTTTTTATTTTTCATTTGACATAGCCATATGGGGACTTGCTTTCTGAGAAATGAGTTGTACTTTCCAATTGCACCATTGAATTTACTATAGAATATTCTGAAAAAATGTGAAAAGTGGGATAAAATAGTGAAAAAAGATGCAAATGCAACACAATTTTTTGGGTTTTGTTTTTACAGCGGTCATTGAATGGTAAAAATGACATGGAAGAACATTATGGTTACGACAATATCAAACTTTCATAGTTATTATTTTATTTGTCGTGAAATAAAATTTGTAAGTTTCTAAAAAAAAATGTCACCCTTTTCCAAGACCAGTAACCTTTTCATTTTTTTCTCAAGCGTTTCATTCATTCCAGTTTGGGGGGCATATTACATTTTGAATCAAAACTTTTGATTACTTTTTATTGGATTTTTTTTAGGAAGGTCTAGTGACAAAAAAAGGCCAACAATTCCGTCTTTTTTCTCTTTGTGATGTCTACAGTATGTGTTTATTTTATATTATGATGGAACAGATTGTTTTACAGGACACAGTGATTCCAAAAATGATTTTTTTTATAGTCTTTTATTTTTACCAGGGTAAAAAGGGGGAAGATGATTTAAATTTTTAGATTTTTTTTTAATTATTATTAATATTTTTTATTTTGCACTTTATTTTTTAATCTCCTTGTGGGAATTTAACCAGCAATACTTTAATCACTGGTTTTAGATACTGCAATATATAGTGTAAATTATGGGCTCTTAAAAAGTCCAACCTATTGCCAAATACCAAGATAATAAGAAGGAGTCATACTCTAGGACAGAAAAGCATTGTTCAGGATCCAAGACAAAAGCTGAGTGTGAAGTGCACAAATATCAGGACTCAGGTCCCCAAACTCTGCTTATACCAGGCCAATTCTTCTCTGGTGGGTGTTTCATGGGGAAAAATAAAATGTTCTCAGAGAAGCTGATGAAAACCTCAAATCGAGATCGAAATGTATTTCTCATTGTGTGTTCTCAGAATAAAACATGGTTTCATCAGAACCATTCAGTGGTCTCTTAAGTTGTTTGAGACTTCACAAAGGTAGGAGCGTTATCACAGCGCCTCCATGATAAGCTTCAGAGTGCTATGGTGGTACTTCTAGCACCTTTATTGAGATTGTTCTTCATCTCCTTTGTTGATATTCAGAAACGTATGATTAGGCAGCAGTATATCGGGGGGATCTTCTCTGCTCTGATCCAAGTGCATGGTGTTGTGCTCATAGAAAAATAAAAGGTGAGTGCTTTTCCTTGTGCGCTCCAAGATTATTGAGTCCTACAAGTAATACATCAGGAAGTGCTGTTTTTGTTTCAAATACCAAGATGGCAGTCATGGGGCCTTCATCTGCCATGGTAACCCTTCAGTGCCCATATTAAATTTTCTTGACAGAGTTATAGACACATGCTGGCTGTGTAACACAGATGGCATTTGCCACATGGAGCAGGTTCAGCTCCTTAACTTGAATAGGAGCTAATGTGCAATACCTGAGAGTGGCCACTATACAATGTACTGAGCTGTGGTGTTTCACTCCATACATCTGGCGTCTCCCTGGTAACAGCTGATTGGTGGAGCATGTCGTGGGTGTCACTCCGGTAACTCACAGAGGCGGTAGGCGCCACCCTACTAACCCTACTATGTGGGGGCTAATACTGTATATAGATGGCTATGTGGAGGCTAATACTATATATTGGTGGCTATGTGGGGCTCATACTGTATATTGTAGGCTATGTGGGGCTCATACTGTATATATAAGGCTATGTGGGGTCTAATATTGTATATACATGGCTATGGGGGCTAATACTGTATATAGGTGGCTATGTGGAGGCTAATACTATATATTGGTGGCTATGTGGGGCTCATACTGTATATTGTAGGCTATGTGGGGCTCATACTGTATATATAAGGCTATGTGGGGGCTAATACTGTATATACATGGCTATGGGGGGCTAATACTGTATATAGGTGGCTATGTGGGGCTAATACTGTATATAGGAGGCTATAGGGTGCTCATACTGTATATAGGCAGCTATGTGGGGATCATACTGAGCATATTGAGCAGAATTAATTTCAGCCTATTGGTTCGGCCTCCACAACAGTCAGGGTCTCTCATGTGGCTCCTTGGGGATATTAATCTCACACCCCTGCTCTATTTTATATAAAGCAATGTAATCTGTAGTGCTGTACATAAGGGAAGAATGTGCACGGCTACACGGGCTGCTATCTGTGACATTTTCCATCTACAGATGTACACGAGAACACCTTGGTGATACTCACATGACGTATCACATGATCTATCAAGGGGATCATGTGAGATATCACATGATACATTGGGTACATGGGGGGACACACCTTCTAAACTGCCAGGGGCCATGGCTACTCTTGATCCGCCCCTGCTCCTGCTGTTGGTATCAACCTTGTTATAGGGAGGTGCAGCCAGATTCTGCGAGAACTTAACCCACTGTGTGCGGCAGAGGTTAGCTTCCCCGGCCAATCCCCAAGCACTAGGGGGTTTATTAAACAGCTCCTCCTATGACTCCTCACCTGATCTAAGGTTCTAGTTCTTGCCTAATTACCTGTAAGGTGTTCCCTTGTATTGTTTCTCCTGTTTTCTGACCCGGCTAGCCTACTAATTTATTTCGGACTTTTCCACTTCTGACCTTGGCTATGTGTATTGAATCTGCGCTGCCTGCCCTGATCTCAGATTGTCTGACCATGTCTTTGCCGTCAACCACCTGTATCTCATAGTTGTGTCTCCGACCTTCTGGTCAGCTGCTGAAGACCCGGGGACTGCCCTGGAGTGGCACCTGGTGACTACCTGTGGCCAAGCTTATCCTCACAATCAGAGGCTCTAGTGAATACCAAGCAGTCACACATCCACCAAGTTTAAAGGGGGTCAAACTCTACTGATCAGATATTGATATACATCAGATATATCCTAAGGATAGATTATTAATATCATAGTAGTGGTTAACTCCATTATTTGCATTCATATTTCTTCATTACACTTACTTATATACCACCCTATCAGTGTGTCTTTGTGGTGTGGGAGGAAACCAGAGGTACCCACACAAATATGGGGAGAACATACAAACTCCTTGCAGATGTTGTCCTTGGTGGGATTTGAACCCTGGACCCAGCGCTGCAAAGCAACAGAGCTAACCTTAGAGAGGTTATTTGGGACTATTTTATTTTTTTCTTACGGGCCTAAGAACTACCTGTCTTTTCTGCACAATTAAGATCTCTGAGGGCTCAGAGTCGTCCCAGATGGCTCCTGCGGCTTCCGATAATAACACATCAACAGAGCAGTTACTTCTCTATTGAAGAAGTGTAGCTGACAATGTCCTGCTGATTGACAGCCAGCTCCTTGCTGCCTAACTGCAGGGAGCCAGCAGTCACGCCCCATTGACTGAGCAGTCCAGAAGAGGAAGGGCTACTCTGTTGATGTGAAGTCAAATGAAGCAGCAGAATTAATGGCTGGAGCAGTCTTTGCAGTCTGTCCGCACAGAATGACTGTTTAAACCAAGTAAAGGTGCTTGGTTCCCCAATGGCGATTGTAAAACAGTTCAATGCACATTCTCACCTAATTGTTTTATTTCTCCACTGCCCCTCTTCTTTGGCCTGTTTCACACATCCGTTTTTCCCCTTGCGGCGCCCCACGGCATTTTTTCGCAGCGCCGCAACACAAAACCGTATGCGCCGCATGCGGTTTTTTTCCCATTGACTTTTATTAGCGCCGCATGTCACTGCGGCGCGTCCGGTTGGTGCCGGATGCGGTGTCTGGTCACCGTCCGGTGTCTGGAAAAAACGTTGCATGTAACGTTTTTTGTCTGCGGCGAAAAAGCCGCATGCGCCGGATGCGGCGCATGCGGTTCTTTTTTACAATGAAAGTCTATGGACGCCGCAATGCGCCGCATCGCGGCGTCCGCCGCATCCGGTAGCCGCATCCGGTTTGTTAATTGATATACCAGCCCACAGCAAACAGATACAAGGAAGTACCACCCCTCAGCAAACATATAAAAAAAAATTGGGTGGGACATCAGACACAGCCACAGGAGCCACAGAAGCCACAGAGAGACACGGAGAGCCACAGAAAGCAGCCACCGACGCAGCCACCGGACTCGCAGCCAGGATCCGTACCATGGAGCGCCAGGAAAACAGACGGTAAATATGAACCACCCACCCCCAAATTCAAAAATTTAAAATACATATGTCACCAATGCTGTGTGAGCTGATGTTTAATTTTTTGTGGCCTGGTACATTATATATTTAATGTTTTTTCTGTGATGGGGATTGGTTCCCCAGGTATTTAATGAAATTAAATTGCCGATGATGGGTGGGTCCCCGAGTTTAAAATGCATTTGTTGGGAACTTTATTGTGTATTCACTGCTACTGTTGTGAATGTTGATAATGTAGATCTACTGGTACTGTTTTTTTAGCAGTGATGTGCTTGGTCTCCCTGCGACAATCTGAAATGTGGATGTATTTGTGTATCAAATTTTTTTTTTATTTTTAAAAAAGTATTAATTTTTTTGGCCAGTGATGTTGTTGTTTTTTATGTTTTTTTTGGCTCTGGAATAAATTCTCCAACCAAAGTATCCCACAGAGCACGACAAGTTATACTTTATTATGCCGGATAGTGTGGAGATTCCAATCCGATACTGAAAATGGAGCGATGATAAGAGTTTCGCCAGTTGCCAGAAATCTGAAAACAAATTAGAAAATACAAATTATTTCAGAAACGCAGCATTACATACCAGAACTCAGCTACGACTATTGAGATACCAAAAATAATAATATCTAGGAGAAAGACTGTTTTATAACTAGATTTGGGGATACTCATGTGGTTTCCTAGTTGGCCTGTGATGTTCAATTAATGATAAAATTACAAGTGCGCTCAAGCAAACAGAACCAATACATATAGCTTACCTTATAGTCACCATGAGACGCTCCGCCGGAGATATCGAGAACCGACAGTAGGTGTCCGATTTTTTAATTTTGTCTCCAACACGCTCCAGCAAATCATCAAAGTTTTCTATATTCATCCGCAGATAGGCAAAAAACTTCTCTGGATTTTGTCGCAGCTCCATGTTCAGTGTGGAATAGACACCACGAGTTAATCTCTGTGACGTGATGGGGTGGATCCACATACGGCGGCGACTTCGCAGGCGCTGACGCCGCTGCTCCTCAAACTTTTGCTCCTTCTCCAGAACGATAAACCTCAATCGATTCATCTCCGCAGTAAAATCAACAAGATTCCTGAAGATATTGCCGATAATGGGTTCCATGTTCGCCAATCACTTGCTACTTGCTCTTCTCTCCAAACTGCACTTTCTCCTCTACAACCTGTCAAAGAAGGGATGTAGGAGCAGTGTATATATAGGATTACAGTAGCCAATCATATTTGGAACCCCAAAAAGGGCCCCAAAATGGGCGTGCTTAAAAGCCGGATCCGGCGCATTACGGCGTCAACGGATGCCAACCGGATACACCGGATGAGACGTATGCGGTTTTTTGCCGCATTTGTGAACCGGATGCGGCGAAAAACCGGATGCGCACATCCGTTGTTCAGAGAAAATACCGCATGCGGCGCTGCGGCTAAATGCGGGGGCGCCGTTTAGGCGCCCGCCGGATGTGTGAAACAGGCCTTTGATTGACAGATCTGGCTTTAAGGAGCCAGAGAAGGGTGAAGATGAAAAACAAGCAGGTGGGAAAGTCCACTTATAAATTTGGTCATGCCATGGTCCACTGAGCACCTGTGCTTTGTTTGAACAGTTATTCTGCGCTGACAGTCTCTTTAATGTTTCTCCCGTTTTTCCTAATTGTTAGGAATTATAGTTTGCCTTAGGTATTATGCCTTTCTTCAAAATGTAAATTAGAAGGACTTGGTAGTGTAGTCTTATTTTCCATATCAATGCCTAATAAACATTGCACTTTATCTTGTTGAACCTGCAATGTTGAGTCAATCCATTAGGTGTCCGAATCCTAACATCTTGGCATTGCAACAAGCATTGTTAATCTGGACTTTGAACTAGTACAATTTTGCTATCGCTGCCCTGCTATTATCGCTGGGCGTATTACCTCCTGCAAGTTGTTTAATTTGTTCTTATGATTAACTGGTCATAGAATATTAATAAAAAAAAACAGTTATTTAGGTTGTTTTGTGCAAGAATATAATAACCTTGATACATGGATTTTTTTCTTACTTGCTTGGTGTTACTCCTTGACGTGACTCAAGTTGGGAGCTCCGGTACAGTATAAAAGGATTGGATGTCACAAAGTTTGAAACTCAGTTTTCGTAAAGATTCCTAAACAACCTTTAATTTCCCATCTCATAATTGACTCTCTATTTTACTGTTCATTAAATTGGAGCAAAACAGACCTTGATCCTCTTCAGGTAAATTACAGTTTGGAGGGGTTAAATAGGGAATTTAAAATCTACCCAAAGATAAATGTTTAACTCCTTGGTGGAGGTCTCCTGTTGGATTCATTAGTAGAAACAGCCAAGTTAAGGATGATGAATGTCCCTTTGACATACATTTGATGCAGGTGTTCTCCAGCAACAGCACAATACAATTTATGGAAACCTCAAAGGGAATCTTTCAGCAGGTTTGTAATGTGAGAGCAGCATAATGTAGGGACAGAGACCCTGATTCCAGCAATGTATTACTTAATTTACTGGATGCAGCAATTGTGATCCAATCGCTGTTTTATCTGCTGCAGATCTAACTGTGCTCCATATAACACCTACACCAGTGATTGGCTGCTTTCTGTGTAAACTGTACATTGCCAGAAAGCTGCCAATCAGTGGTGGGGGTTTGGTTATAAAGAACAGTTGACTAGGAGCCACCAGACACCTAGCTTCATGGTGATAATCTCCTGCTGATGAAACACTGATTTTATTGAAGCAGCAATAGACACATTTCTGAAATCAGGCTCTCTGCCCCTACATCATGATGCTCTTAAATTACATGGCAAATTTTTTTTTTTAAAGATTCCCTTCATAAACAATAGACTAATGTCAGCTGCACCCACCTATATCAACGGTTTCGGCTGAAACTATAAGGGTAGGTTTCCACGGGGCGTAATCCCTGCACTTTGGACGCAGCGGAAACCCCGCTCCTCCCAAAGCACCCCCCCTTTATACAGGGGCCCTGCACGCATAGTGGAGACGGGATTTCATAAAATCCCCTCCACTTTGCTGTAACATCTGGACGCTGCGGATTGAACCCTTATGTGTATGAGGGTGATGGGCAATTGATCATCAGGGGAGATATCAATTCGACTTGTCCGATTTTGAAATGTCAACTGCTTTGTTCACCTGGAGATTAGTCGCCGGCAGAGATGCTTTCTCAGAGATCACTGGACCGCATTGCTACAGCACATGGACAACATAATGGTATAAGCAGCAGATGGCCCAAATCCTTTCTTTTGCAGCTGTTGCCAGATGTAGTTGTCTGGGAAAGGAGTTATCTCCGATCTCGGCTGTTCTGAGTGAATAGTGATCACTACAACATCTAAGGAATTTGACCATGGAAGGTGGCTCCGTCTGTCAGCCCTTCAGCATGTTAGATTTCTAGAGACATTTGCCTATTTGATGGCTTTTTACCAAATCGAGAAATGTATCTGCCTGTTGTCTCCAAATCCTTCTTGCCACAGATTTGGCCACAGTGAATCCATTGCAAAATCCACATTTGTAACATACAGATTTTAAGCAGATTCGAATACGGATTTGTGCATACTTCAAGGAAAAATAGGAATGTTATAGGTCTCAAAATATGGCAATGTAAAAATATTTTTTCTTATTTTTAATTTAGCAATAAGAAGTAAAGAAAGATTAAAGCACCACTCCAGCAGTTTGTATTTTCTCAGCGCTGGAGTGGAGCGTTAAATGTAAAGGCCTTTTTACACTAAGCGAGATCGCTAGCAAGATCGCTGAAACGTCACCGATTTTGTGACGTAGCAGCGACCTAGCCAGAGATCTCGTTTAGTGTGACATTCAGCGACGATCAGCCCCCCTGCTGGGTGTCACTGATCGTCGCTGAATGTCCTGGACGATTTTTTGATCGCTGGTCTCCCGCTGGCAAGCGCGCATCGTTGCGTGTGACAGGCGGGAGACCAGTGATTAGCAATCAGGAGCTGGTAACCAATGTAAACATCGGGTTTCCATGCGCCGGGCAGCGCATGGAAACCCGATGTGAACGTTAGATACCAGCGCGCTGTTGCAGGGGAGCTGGTAACCAAGGTACACAGCGGGTTTCTAAGCGCCGCGCGGAGTCTAGAAACCCGATGTGTACCTTGGTTACCAGCTCCCCTGCAACAGCGCGCTGGTATCTAAGGTACACAGCGGGTAACTAAGCGACGTGCGTCGCTTGTTACCGGCATAGTCGCTGTCCTGATTGCTGCCTGTTTGGCAGCTCAGCAGCGATCATGTAGCGACACACCAGCGATCTTGACAAGTGCATATCGTTGTCTGGATCGCTGGAGAGTCGCTATATGTAACGGGACACTAAGTCCTCTGCCCCCAGTCATATACTCACCCTTCGGTGATTTCACAAGCATCTTGTGAGCTCAGCTTCCGACTGGCTGGGAGTCAGACGCTACTACACAAGCTCTCAGTGCAAGTCTAGGAGAACCAGAAAGAGGCCTTCATAGACTTGTATTGAAAAGTGACCTCCGACACGCTCCATGAAACACTGACGCACAGATGTAAAATGCAGGCACAAGGATGTCACACAAACGACAGGATGACAATACAGATCAAAATCATCCCAATTTTCTGGATGAAAATCAGACACCATGTTTAGTGCGATCAGAGTTTGATCCGATTTTATTGGATGTGGAAAATTAAAAATAAGTTTCTCCATTCAGTGTGTCCATCATCCGAGTGTGTTCCGATGTTTTCCACAGACCCATAGACTTGACTGAGCGAGTGCCATCCGATTATGGGGGCAAATTGTGCATGCTGCGATTTTGTCCTCGGACCGCTCAGTCAAGGAAAAAAAATCGGATATGTGCCCTGCCTCATTGAATAGCACAGGTCCGAGTGCGATCTGAGGTTTTGACGCAACTGTACGAGCTCTTAGACTCGGTGATAACGGCGCTCAGATAAAACTAGTGCGCTCAATACACAGATCAACATTTTGTTTCTCAGTTTCTTGACGTTGACACTGACTTCAATAAATCACTGAGAATTTCCTCTCAGTTGCAATATAAATGTTCAATCGTTCATTTTATATTAATCTCTTAATTTTTATAGGAAACTCGTTCCAATAATAGCAAAATTATCGGTGTATGTAGACATATGGATGAATCATCTGATAATTATAAAAATAATGCTTTGCGCCTACTAATACCTTGTCCATTTGACCACTTGTTTGTATTTGGGCCAGGCTTTACATCAAACGTAAAATGCCCGAGTATGTGGGCACAATGTTTTTGCAGGCAAATTCCACTCAGGAACCGGCCTAAGGCCGGGGTCACACTTGCGAGTAACTCGCACCTCAATACCCGGCACTCGGGACCGGAGTGTGCGGCTTCATGTATTTCTATGCAGCTGAACGCCCTGGGCGGCAGTGCCGGGTATTGAGGTGCAAGACTCGTGCAAGTTTTTCGCAAGTGTGACCCTGGCCTAAGAGGAGCGCCAGGAAAAAGCCACTGACAAGACATCTCTGCCGGCCACTTATCTCCTGGTGAACAAAGCAATCGGCAGTTTGATATGGCCTGGTCTTGAACTGGTTAGTAAGGTGCTTTTTTTTTTTTTTTTTTTTTACACACCAAACATGGCGAGTAAAAAAGCAGCAAATACGCCAAGTGTGAGCGAACATACGTTTACCTGGCCAGCATCCGTGTCTAACAGCCGTGGACAGCGGCATTTAAAGGGAATGTCACCCTAAATTGGCAGGATATTTAAATGATGGCAGTCAGGTCAGATGGGCGGTGTTTTGGGTACTTGCCTTAACATGTTTTCGCCGCTGTCTCCATTATTTCTGGGAATTGTAGTCGTTGCCCTCCATATAACGCGCCTGCGCATTGCAATCTGCGGGCAAAGCATACTGCGCGTGCGCAATTCAAGATTGCAATGCGCAGGCGCATTATATGGAGGGCAACGACTACAATTCCCAGAAATAATGGAGACAGCGGCGAACAACATGTTAAGGCAAGTACCCAAAACCCGCCCATCTGACCTGACTGCCATCATTTAAATATCCCGCCAATTTAGGGTGACAGATTCCCTTTAAATAATGTCACGGGCTCCGATAGGTGACCATGGCAGCTGGGGGCCATCTTGGTGCTCCCCTGAAGTTCAGCTATAGGCTGTGCATCTAAGGTGACCACGATTTATACAATCTGTGGCAATGCTGTAGTATTTCTCCGTACAGTATGATCGATCAGACGATTGCTCGTCCAAGTGCCCTAAGGGGAACTGAAAATTCAAGGACTTGGAAAACAATGACACAAAACACTTTTTTTTATTTTCCACACTTTTTGAGAGTTTTTTTTTTTTTTTACAGCTAAAATACAAAAAAAAAATTCTACAAGTTTGTTATCGCCGTAATCGTACTGCGATGGAGAACCTGGCGGACAGGTGATATTTACCATATAATGAAAGCTGTAAAGACAAAACCTCCATGTAGCTCTATAGGTCTCCTTTATGAGGAGCAGTCCCCATAGCAACCATTCCCTGTCCCCGGTGCTATCTGGGTAATGAGAGCAGCCAGCTGCCTGGCGCGGCGCCGTCCTGTGGGTGACATGCAGCGCAGACAGGCAGTGCTGCACACAGGAGGGAGAGGAGGACGCCATTGGTGTAGCTGCTGCTGTCAGGCTGCAGTGTGTGCATCCTCCATGGAGCAGCGCTCAGGTTACTGCCCCTCCCCGTGTGTGAGTCACTTCCCCTCCACCCAGGTGAGGCGCTCGGAACTTTCCCGGCTGCAGCAGCTGGCGCAGGTGAGCGCATGTTTTATTACACGGTGTTATATGGAGGGACAATGGCGCCGGGGACCCCCGCTGTGAGGACGGTGACTGCCCGGTGCACCGTGCAGGAACACGCCTCATACTCCCCTTACCCCGGGGCTGTGGGCGCGGCCAGGCAGGCCATGCTGCGACGTGTAGTTCCCCAGTCACCTGTTCCTGACATATGGGCTGTCTTCTGGGCTACCTTTCTTCTAGTCTGAGAAAATGACATTGATAGTGTGAGTTGTGCGGCTTCTCCCTGCAGCTCCTGCCAGGGTGCAATGTATCTGGATGAGCCCATGGCTGCCAAAGTTTGTAGGGCATGTCAGACCCTGGTGTGGTGTCTGGGCCTCCGGTGCCAAAACGTATACCTGGCCCCGGTATGTGAGCACGCCCCTGTATTCTGACTGCGGCAGGCGGCAACTGTGACTACTATAGTGTTATTAATGGCCGCTAAATGTCTTCCAAGCCCTCTAAGTATCACCTTTATGTGACTGTGTGTGCATGTATATAATGTGTGTATAAATAATAATATATATATTATAAATATATATATTATATATATATATATGGCCTCCAGAGAGCCATGTGTTCCTATGGACTTCGGCTGTCACATCCCGGTTTTCTGCTCCAAGGGTTTTCTGAAACTTTTGTTATGTTAAGATGTTACTTTTGTTTTTCTATTCTGAATTGTATTTATTTTATGACATTAACAAACATAAAATATACAGGTCAAACAGGTAAACGGAAAGGCGAGAAACGAAAGTCTCAGTATCTGAGCAGTCCTAATTATTTTGATTATACTTGACATGCCTCTTTCCTTACTGAGGTGCGACTTGTAGCAGTAATTTGGATTGGTAATGGCTTTTTTTATTATTATTTAGGCCCACTTGTAACATTGACTTTGGGGGGAGGCACTTTTCACCTGAATACAATTATTACACTACCCTTATTCACAAATTTACCTAGATCTCTATATAATAATAAGCTGGGTAGTTTGGTTAATGAATGATGAGATGTGGTTTTTTTTTCTTTAGAGTGAATGAAGTGAATTATGCCAAGTACCGCCCATATATACCATGGGGGTGAGGGCCCAGATCTGCACAGGGGCCCATTGGGG
Organism: Oophaga sylvatica; assembly: GCA_033576555.1. Lineage (NCBI taxonomy): Eukaryota > Metazoa > Chordata > Amphibia > Anura > Dendrobatidae > Oophaga > Oophaga sylvatica. The sequence continues at coordinate 42,303,244 of JARQOD010000008.1, forward strand.
GATTCCCCCCAGTTCCAACCTGGCTTTGCAGATAGCAGTTGTGAAGGCATAGATAGCAATAAACCACCTCTGCCTTCTTTATGGGTACAATCTTGTGCAGCTGCCATGCAAGGACGTTTTAGAACATCACTGCAGAGTATAATGTGGCTGTTTATAGTGTATAGGTCGAGAACTATACAGGGAATAATAAGGATCCACATATATAGGAGTTGTATAATGGCATCGTGCCTCATTATACAGGGTCAAAAGTATGATCTTTTTTTTTTCCCACTCCAAAATCAACATTTAATACTGCTTCATATGTTTTGCATAACCTTTCTATTCAAAAAAATATGCAAGTATGTGAGCATCTAAGAAATGCAGAGTGCACATACCCTAAGATTATGCAGCGTCAAACCCGCAGCTGCCAGATGTTACAGCATAGTGGATGGGATTTCAAGAAATCTCATGTCCACTGAGGCTCGCGGATCACCTGTGGAGACTGACGTGCGGCGCGTCTTTCCAGACTGCAGCTTGTCAATTTCTCTTGCGGAGACGCTAGTCTGTACCAGACAAATATCACTAGAACAGGGTTCGACAAACCCGGGCGCCAGGTCGCCAGTGGCGCCTAGAAAATCATGCCTGGCGCCCGGGTTTGTCGGTGCCCTGAGCAGGCGGGGGGCCCTCTCGCCGTCGTGCACCCCGGCGCCCGTTAGCGGAGGAGAGCGGTGTCAGCGCCGCCTCCGCCTGCTCAGGGCCCCGGCAGCAGCTGGCACAATACTTACCTCTCCCGTGCCTCCGCTGCCGCACCTCCGGGCTCCAGGGGGCGTCGGTGCTTCCTCTCACAGCAGCGCCGCTGCCGGCTGTGATAGAGCGCGGACGCCGGACAGGTGTGATGTGTGTGTGTGTGTGTATGTGAGAGAGTGCTTGTGTTCTGCATGTGTGATGGTGGTGGGGGGAGGGCAGTGATGATGGGGAGGCATTGATGATGATGGTAAGGCATTGATGATGATGGGAAGGGCCCATTGATGATAATGGGGAGCCATTGATGATAATGGGGAGCCATTGATGATAATGGGGAGCCATTGATGATAATGGGGAGCATTGATGATGATGGGGAGGCATTGATGATGATGGGGAGGCATTGATGATGATGGGGAGGCATTGATGATGATGGGGAGGCATTGATGATGATGGGGAGGCATTGATGATGATGGGGAGGCATTGATGATGATGGGGAGGCATTGATGATGATGGGGAGGAGATGATGATGATGATGATGGTAAGGCGATGATGATGGGGAGACGATGATGATGATGGGGAGGCGATGATGATGATGGGGAGGCATTGATGATGATGGGGAGGAGATGATGATGATGATGGTAAGGCGATGATGATGATGATGGGGAGGCGATGATGATGATGGGCAGGCATTGATGATGATGGGGAGGCGATGATGATGAAATGAAAAAAAAATTCTGGCTCCTAAATTTTTTGGCTGGCTCCTAGATTCTGAACAACTTTGTCGACCCCTGCACTAGAATGCATTGGACGCGATAAATTCTCATGGTTCAGTGAACACATGCGGATTTGCCTGGGTTCTATTGAAGGCAGCACTCTGGACACAACGAACATGCGCTACGTGCAAAGCACTGCTAATTCGAGATCATGGGCACTCAGCCTAAATGGCTATTGCGGAGGCTTCGCCGCAATAGCCACTCTACTCTATACTTTCAGGTTTATACAGTAGAGCGGGCAGCTTCCAAACGAAGCAGCCTGAAGGATGAACATGGCAATTTCTTCTTCAATGCTTGCAAACCCCGAAACAGTTAAAAAAAAAAAAAAAAGTGATTAACATGGAACATATGCACAGCAGTGTTGTTTTTAACATAATGCACAGCAATGTCTTTTATTGCGCTGTTTTTTATTTTTAAATGGATTACAGGTGAAATCCACCTAAAACAGACTTGGTGTGCACATACCAATATCTAATACTATGTGCACACTGAATCGGTTTACTGACTTTTTGAAGCAGAAACACTTCAATCTTTCTCAAAACACCTCCAAAACTTAGAGTTTCCTTGCGGAAAACGCAGCAAAAAGACCGTGTTCTGTACCCTTAGGCTATATTCCCAAGATGAGCTTTTGGTGTTTTTTTTTTTTTGACACGGTCTGCAAAAAAACACAGACGTATGAACAACACCATAAACTAAAATGAGTTAATGTGAAAAACGGGACATCTGAATGAGGCCTCATAGTGTACCCAATGCACACAGGCAGTCACGTGTCAACTCTCCAGAGGACTTGGAAAGAAGCAGGAAAAGTTGTTAGTCAGCATGTGACCAACAGCATGCTAATCACATTTGAGCATCCACGTGACTATCGCTACACAGGGTATGCCTGACTGTGTACAGTACATAACATGAATTGAGCAATCTGCAGTCAGGCTGACTGCAAATATTTTTGTTTAGCCCAGAAAACCCTGTGTCCATGAGGTTTTTAGTTTTCACTAAATGCATAAAAATACCTTGCGTGACTGGTGTGTGTGAAGGGCGTTGCCATATTCGGATGACACTTTCTCCGCTTTCCTCTAACATGATCTGATTATTTTTCTCACACAACATACAGAATGAAACCTTGATCTCTTGTCAGAGCAGCTTATTTCAGCTGCGCATGTGTAGAAGTGGCAGATGTAAAATTGACTCCCAAATGCTTCCTTATTACTCCCATTAAAAAAAGGTCTTTGCACTCATGCACATGCAGAATCGCATATTAGGTCACGTTCACACCACCTTTATACCTCATTCAGATATCCATAATTTTTCAAGTAAGCAAAAAAGTCAGTCATCAGTCTTTTTTCATCAGTGTTTCAGGCTTTACCATCATTGTTTGATCAGTCATTTTTCGCTACTGAAAAAAAACATTGCAAATTTTTTTCCTATACATAACAGTACTAATCACGTGCTGCACACTGATGGCAACTTGTGCTGTCTGTGATTTTCACAGATTCATACAGCCGTATGGGTAAGGGCTCGTTAGGGCTAACGTATTAAAGGGGTTTTGCACTACTTGCACAACATTTTATCAATAGTAATGAGCTAATGTGCTTTGATAGCGTCTTATCCGAGCATGCTCAGGTGTTATCAGAGCATCTGGGCATACTCTTCTAATATTATGTTCGAGTCCCTGCGGCTGCTTCGTTTGCAACTGTTAGGCAGCCTCAACACGTGGGGACTTCCTGTTAGGGGTTGATATATTCTGGTTGATGTCAGCTTTTTAATGTCAGATAGAATAATATAGCGTGGCACTACTGTGAAGGTGCTCAAGTAGGAACCCAACCCAGTGCAATATCAAATTGAACAAGCGGCGGACACCGCGTTCAGTGAGGACCTGTCTCTCTATTCTCATCTCCATTGCTATTCGGGTGTCATAATCCAGTCCTGACATCCGGTTGCTTGTTTTTCCAGTGGATACTGGCTATACCTACTAATAGAAAAAAATATATATCAAGAAATATATATCAGGTATATTTGGGATCTTAATTAATACTGATACGAATCTCATTTCCACCATAGTTCATAGATCTCCTGTAGATCATGTAAAGAGTATTCTGGACATTACTTTACCTACCTATAAGAGTACCATTCTACAAGCAGTCGGTACTTTGATGAAGGTCCGAATAGGACCGAAACGTTGTTTTTGACTGCAATAAAAATTTTTTTCGTTTCACAAAAGTTGAGTGCCAACTAGCTTTTTAATGTCAGCTGACATCAAGCCCAGGAGTTAGTAATGGAGAAGCGTCTATAAGACACACCCATTACTAACCCCATAGTCAAATGTAATAAAGACAAACAGAAAAGTTCCTTAATTGACATAAAACACTACTCACCCACTCTTATGCATTTATTAATGTTGACATAAAAATAAGAAATCATAGTATTTCTCACCTGTCTGCAAATAATCCATAGGTCCCCCGATGAGCCCAGTTCAGCTACATCTGGATGCAGCGGTGGCATGATGCGACCACTCAGTCCTGCATCTAGGAGACACTGAGCTGCACGTGGAGAACACCGCTTCAGTGCAGAGTGCTGGCGTCAGTAAGGGACTGGAGTTCATAGCCGATGCCATATGGTGGTTGATCTGCTATATGGTTGATAAGACTGAAAAATTATTTATTTTTTCTTCGGAAAATGGACGTTTTTGCAAATGCTCATGTTACCCCCAGCCTAATTTTGATCCATAATTCTGATTAAAAACGATCCTAAAAGAAAGCACAGACATATGAACAGCTCTGAGACTACAATAGGTATGTGTTCTGTTCTATCGTGAAAACCACGGGTAGAACCAGTGTATGAAAAGGGGACGTCTAACTGAGCCATAGTAAAGTGCACATTTGCTTTGACACACAAATTCACTGCAATAGAAGCCTGTTTACAGCTTTGAAAATATGGACTTGAGGCCATGCTGAATATCTTCTACTTGATAAAGCAATTTTGAAAGACTCCATTCACTAAACGTGTTTTCATAGCATACACTGTATTTTTTTTTATTGTTTTTTTTAAAGCAGAAAGTGGAAAGTCATCTATGAAATGTGGGGGGGTCTCGCCTTTCACCTGACATCAGATGTTGGCGGTGGTAGCAACAAAGGATCAAGCATATTGGATTTCACCAATCTTTATCCTTTGTTCCCACTGAGTATGAGCTGCTGCTTACTCCCCTCTCTCCATTAAATGCACATGCTTTTTTGGCTGAAACAAGTGTGCATGTGTATGAAGGGGTCAGGAAGAATAGGTGGCTGGCAGGAAACTTTTGGTGTACAATGTCTCTCACTTTCACATCCGGAGGGAGGCGCTTCTGACGCGGGTCTTGTGCACCTGTGCTATTAATAAGAATAAGGTGCCTGCTTGAAAGCTTCTGGTCTTTCATGAGATCCAGCGACTTAACATCGGCAGTGAAAGGCCCTGGATAAGTTTTTCAAATATTGGGTGTATTCAGTGACAGATTGTGTACATGTTGTTTTGTAGCTGCATTGCGATGGGATTTAAAACAGTTCTAGGAAAGTCGGAATGTTTTTATTACCCGAAGAAGAAAAGGACATAAAGTTCAATAGTATAGTGTATCACCTGGCGTTTGATACAGTTACCAATATTGAATAGCTGGTGTAGAAAACGTTACTGTAGCTAGCTATTCTCTTACATATACCGCTAATAAAAAGAAATGATGGACATGAGTCTGTCTCTATTTTTTCCAGCAAATAAACATTTTTGTGAATTTTAGGATATGTGCTATATTGGTCCAAAAATCAGTTTTGCCAGCTAGACCAGCAAATAGCATGGTGGAATTGTATTATCATATTTTAGGAATGTATTAAAAGCTATATTTTATTATCTTAATCCACTTTGGTCAGTGATTAGGCCTAACACACTTTTATTATGGGCTTTGTACTAATTCAAAGTATATAGAGTATGGTAGAAACCACTTAAAATGTGTCCCTTATGCAACTTCCACTGTTTCAGCCTAGCTTTGCACAACATAATCTATGGGCACAATGCAGTTTACATGAACAGACAAAAACATGACATGAAGACAACCTAGGGCCCAAATGGCAGCTTTCGGGTTGTGTGCAAGTTCCTGTAACATTTTTGGGACTACTGCAGGGCAGATTCAATCATTTCTTATGCTGTCTAAGTGCAGGCCAAAATTAGTGTTTATACAGTCTGTTAAATGAATGTATGTAATTACACCTTCCTGTGACGCACGTACAGCAGCCACAAGTCTACAAATGTTTTGTGCTCTCCTGAATAGTGAGCAAGATGACATCAAATAGAAGGGATCTTTTTGCAAAGGCTGTGTTTTTAGAGGTGATCTGTGACACCCTTATATGCAGAAATGCAAAAATTCTTCATATTTCACACTACATCTTAATAATTTTTAACAGCCTCATATTTTTATATTGTAAACTAAAGAAACTGATCCGTTGTAAAACTGATGTGAATGGATCCACATATATCAAGTTTTGTTTAAAATATTCTTTGCTTCTTTGAGTTTGTGTTTTTTTTTTTTTTCTTTTTTTTTCTTCTGTTATTAATATATGACAAGGTGAGTGTCAACAGATCATGTGACTTGTTTTGGGGAAAACTAAAAGAAAAACAAAAAAACAGATGCAAACGTATAACAAAACGTGTGCCTCTGGCTTTGATAGACTGCATTGTCAGAAAAACTGATCTGTTGATTATCCGTTTTTTTTTAAAGGATATAAAAAGTTCACCAGACTGTTTTTTTTGTTTCGTATAAAAAAATATCCAAACGGATACCAATTTGACATACATTTTTTGAATTCTATTCTATGCAAATTCAAGCATATTCTTACAAATGTTTTCCTTTCTAAGATAAACGGATACATGAAGTACACAAAAAAAAAAGTCTCGTGCGAGTCTCTCGCATCAACACCCGGCACTCGGACCGGAGCATGTCGGCGGTAGCTCTGGGTGTTGATGCGAGAGTCGCGCACTAGACTCGTGTGAGTTTCTCGCAAGTCTGACCCCGGCCTTAGTTGTGTGTTTGCTGTTTTTTTTTTTTATGCAAATTTTAAGCTACCGTAATTTACTTAATAGGTGCAGAAAATCTGCAACATAAAAAATTAGTAGGTCCTCTTGCCTGACATGTAAAGAAATAATTGCATCCCCCATAAAATAGTTCTGGAGCATTATAGCTCTGCATTGTGCTATTCCTCTGTTATTCCCCCTGGAAATTGTAATAAATTGCGAACTTGATGCTTACTAGTAGGAATAACAGAAGAAAAGCCCAACAGAGTTCTAAGAAAATATGCTCTGGAATTATTTATTTGAAAATACTATTTTCTATAACAGATTTGTCAGTGACGTGTCCTCTTTTCCCTGAAAATCGTTCGGCATCTACGGTATTTCCTTGAATTTCAAGTTTCTTTTATTTCCTACATCCTCATGTCGACAGGTTTAGAGCTGGCACATTGCAATTATTGGATTATGTGCGCTGCTTCCTGCTCTCTGATAGTTTCTCAGCATTTGTAAAGAGCCCAGTATGGATTCACATTTGAGAAGTTTTGACTCCATTTATCCTCTGTATCCCTTTGTAACCATTTGTCAGGGCGTATTGCACTTGACAATTTTTCATTTATCTTCCATCCAATAATGTGTTTTGGTGTGTCCTCCAAACCTTTCACATCCAGAGGAAACACTCTGTTCCAACTTGTCGCTATTGTGCATTTGTGCATGGATTTATATCACACAGATCGTAAATCAGTCATCTTATCCCAGTGATTGTCTAAAACTGAACTTTTTTTTTCTTCATCTTCAAGAAGCACTGACTTGATGAGATACAGTGCAATATTATAATGTTTAGCATTTTTAATAATTAAGCTTGCTACATTTATTATGAAATCACATTATGTATGTAGCTTTAAATCTATTGCAACCCCTCATGTTTTTACAGTAAGGTCTGTCGCTGTTTTGCTGTAATGTAATGATCCTGCCACACTATCTGCATCATGTAAAAAATATATATATATTCATTTGGGTACATTTAGTGGCATGTAAAAGTTTCTGCACCCCTTATCAAAATTACTGTTATTGTGAACAGTTAGATTAAATGGTCTCTAAAAGGCCTAAAGTCAAAGATGACACATTTCCTTTGTTTTTTAGGCAAAATATATGTATATTTTCATCTTGTACATTTTTTAAAAATTACTAAAAGGAAAATGTTCCAATGCAAAAAGTTGGGCTTCCTCGGAAATTTGAGTAAAGTTTCAGAGCTTAATTAGATGGGGTTATGGCTTGTTCACGGTCATCGCTAGGAAAGGCCAAGTGATGCAAATTTCTCAGCTTTATAAAAACCCAGCCTCTTCTTACCTTGTGCCAAAAAACAGCAGCATTGGGTTCTTCTATGCAGCTGCCTAGCACTCTGAAAATGGTGGAGGCGCACAAAGCAGGAGAAAGCTAATAAGGAGATGGCAAAAGCATTTTCAAGTTGCCCTTTCCTCAGTTTGAAATGTAATTAAGAAATGGCAGTTAAGAACAGTGGAGATCAAGATAAGGTCTAGAAGACCAAGCAAAATTTCAGTGAGAGCTACTCTAAAGGGTACGCCACACAAAGCGAGATCGCTAACGAGATCTCTACTGCGTCACCATTTATGACACAGTAGCGATCTCGTTAGCGACTTAGCTTTAGATTCCAAACACAACTCATCAGCGATCTGTATAACGATCTCTGCTGTCGTTGGGAAAACCTAGTCCCACCTGCGACGCTGGTGAAGTCGTTCATAAAGGGTGTCACACTCAGCGATTCAGGCTCACCAGCGGGACACCAACGACCAAAAAACGGCTCAGAACGTTCATAAGCGATCAGCGACATCTCAGCAGGGGCCACATCGCTGCTACATGTCACACACAGCTAAGTCGCTAACGAGATCGCTACTGCGTCATAAATGGTGACGCAGTAGCAATCTCGCTAGCGATCTCGCTTAGTGTGGCATACCCTTTAGGATTGCTAGAAAGGCAAACCAGAACCCCTGCTTGACTGCATAAGACCTTCAGAAAGATTAGGCAGACCTGGAGATGTGGTACATTTTTCTACTGTTCAGAGACACCTGTACAAATATGGCTTTCATTCAAAAGACACAAAAAAAACCTGACTGGCACTTCCAGACTAATGTGAACTAGGTGCAAACCAAAGGGAGCTACCCCCTTGTAAAACATACAAAAAAAGGCTGCACTCAAGCATACTGAAGCATGACAACATAGAATACATGAAATTTTGAATAGCAATATGGCTTTGGAGTATAAGGAAAAATTTGAGACTCTTAGTATAAACATTTGGCCAAACATTTTAAAGCCCACCAACCATCGTCAAGGTGGTCTCAATTCTGATGAGTCCCTGACCTAATGTGAACATACCTCTATTAGGCTGATATCTGAATTTCTGGGTGAATATGCACCTCTATCAGTAATGCTTGCATTTATGGGTAAAGTTTGGACCTGGTGTAATTAAAATCACCACCTGGTGGGGGCGGAGTGCTCGGTCAGTAAGCTAACATTCAAAAGACAAAAAAACCTGACTGGCACTTCCAGACTAATGTGAACTAGGTGCAAACCAAAGGGAGCTACCCCCATGTAAAACATACAAAAAAAGGCTGCACTCAAGCATACTGAAGCATGACAACATAGAATACATGAAATTTTGAATAGCAATATGGAAGACTCATCAGAAGAAAACATCTCCTGCATCCTCACCATAAAATTCAGCATCAGAAATATACAAAAGAACAGTTAAACAAGCCGGATGCATTTTGGAAACAAGTCCTGTGGACCAATGAGGTTAAAGTAGAACTGTTTGGCCACAATGATCATAGGTATGCATGGAGAACCTACCAGTAAGCGTGAGGGGTGGATTAATCATGCTTTTGGGTTGCGTTGCAACCAATGGCACGGGGAACATTTCATGCGTAGAGGAAAGAATGGATTCAATGAAATTTCAACAAATTCTTGATGCAAAGCTGAAGTTGAAAAGAGGATGGCTTCTACAAATGGATAAGGATCCTAAACACACGTCAAATTCCACAATAGACTACCTCAAAAGGCGCAAGCTGAAGGTTTTGCAATGGTCCTCACAGTCCCCTGATCTAAACATCATTGAAAATCTGTGGCTAGACCTCTAAAATAGCAGTGGATGCAAGACGACTTGGAATCTCACAGAATTGGAAGAATTTTCCAAGGAAGAATGAAAATCCCTCAAACAAGAATTAAGACTCTTGTCTGGTTACAAAAAGTGTTTACAAGCTGCGATACTTTCAAAAGGGGGTACTAGCCATGCAGGGTGCCAAAACTTACATTGGCCCATTTTCCTTTTTATCATTTTTAAAATGTAAAAGATGAAAATATATAAAAATATTTGCCTTAAATACGAAGGAAATGTGTCATATTTAACTTTAGGCCTTTTAGAGATCATTTCATCTTCAACCTACTTAACTGTTGGCAATAGCAGTGATTTTGACCATGGGTGCCCAAAATTTACATGCCACTGTACTTATCACATTGCTGTTTAAAATTAAAAGTTCAGTCTCTGTTCAGTGGAAGTAAGGCTGAATTCACACATCTGGATTTTATGATCTGCAATGCCAGTACCAACTAAAGGTCTTTCAATTGGCCGTAACAGCTGTATACAGGACTGTAAAATATGTTCTTGTGAATTATGCTCAAGGCTGGATCCAAATGGGACAGATTTGTGGCAGATTTTACAGCAAGTTGAGGTCAGATTTCACCTCCCTGAAAGTGGTGAATTGTACAGTAAAACAATGTATCTCAGAATGAGCAGGCTGTGGATTGAACAAGTAGCAGCTTTTTTTTGTTTTGCACAGAACAGGTTTGCAACATGTGGATGAGGTTTGTTAGATCCATCTGCTAACATGATAGATACTGTACCCTACAGATTTTACCTTAATGACAAATGTAAAAGACATCCACCATCATGCCCAAAATTTATACAGAACCCAGATTAAATCCCTAAACTAGCACAGACCTTCTAAATAAATAGGGTCCAGGCCAAGAAAATAAATACAGACAAGACTCCTTAAAACTTGCAGTTCCTATACTTGAGCACCAAAAAGGTTAGACCTAATTACATCTCTCCGCTCAGACAAGCCATCCTCTTCTGGCACCGTTTTTCTTATAATTGTTAGTTTTCAGAACATGATGTCTTTCGGTGAAATGTAAGATAATAGTAAAAACTGGCGTTTATTTTTAATTCTGAAATTAGCAATTATTGTATAGAAATTTTTATACTCTGCAGTGCTTTACAGTCAGGGAAGTGATAAACTCATGAAGTAACAAACATTATATAAAACAAATATTGACTAACATTTACAAGAAGTTGCACAAAAGGAGGGACAGCCCTTCCCATAAGAGGGTATAATCTCCAAATATATTTATTCAAGCAAGCATGCACACAAGATAAGTCCTTGTTCACATGTCCGAGTTTCATGTATGTGTACATAAAAATTTAAAGCACATGGACAAATTATAGTGTATTACATTTTACATGTTCATTTGTTTTTGCAAATCCGTGGTCTATGAAATACAGGCCATGAATATGTACAAAAAAAATCAATACTTTTCTACTGGATTAATGCTGCATTTTCCATTGCTCTTTCTGAATACAGATTTGACCTCAGAATTGAGAATTTTGATAATGACCAATTCTGGTGGAAAAATAAGCAGATTTCTCTAAAATATAGCACAAAGATTCTTATTTTCACGTGTACTATTGATTTATATAATAAAAATTAAAACTACAGTCAGCCATTTTTGATCAGCTGCAGCATTCACATTTTGTCTACAACTAGCAATAAGTGAGACAAAGGTAAGTCCAGAATTAGGATTATGCAGAAAATGTGGTTGGGCCTGTATAGATAAAGTTTAAAGAGAACCTGTCAGGAACATGTTACTAAGTAAAGTACAGACAGGGCCATATTGGCGCTGTCATACTGAATAAAATGATACCTTAGGTGAATAAATCAGTTTAGTAGATTTCCTTTAATCTTTGAAGTTTCTTTGTATTCATATCTCTGTGTATCGGGGCGGGTTTGTGGTTAGGGTCTTCAGCTTTGTTCCGTCCCCTCCACTGTGTCTGAGTTTCTCTTTATTTAAAATTTTGCATCGGCGCTGTCCTAGCGGCGGGTGGTGCTTGCGCAGATTGAGCTCTTGGAAATCTTCAGGAAAATGGCAGCTGAGCATGCGTAAATTTCTCAATGTTACCGGCGCCATTTTACTGAAGCCAACCAATAGTCCTAGCGGTGGACGGAACTTTGCGCAATTGATAAGGAATTGACAGTTTATTTTCAGGGCAGAAAAGATGCTGTGGGGGCAGATAATAATAGCCTAGGGAGGGTACATTTTTTTGTGCCCCCCCTGGCTACTAACATCTGCCCCAGACACCCCAGAAAGGGCAAATCTCTAATTAGGGTGAGTTTCCACGGTCAGGATACGCTGCGTGTTCACAATCGGTGACAATCGCAGCATGCTGCGATTGCACTCGGACGTTTAAAACGGACCACAAAAAATCTGATACTGGGAGCTGCTCCATAGATTAACATAGGGCAGACTGCAATACGATATTTCATCGTATTGCAGTCGTCCGATTCTGTCGCCAGTGTGACGCCGGCCTAAGAGAAATAGTCCTAGTTTTATCCCAAAAATTTTTTTTTCTAATTTGCACCTGATTTTCATTCATGTCAAGTTTTTTTTTACGTCTGTAGACATCTCTGTGTAATCAGTTTTCATACAACTACAATCGAAAATGTACATGATAATAAACAGTTTCCAAGGTTTCTAATAGAAATGTATCTGTAAAAATCGGATGCTGCTCGGATTTTCCGTTTGGGATCGTTTGTTTAACCTACCCGTAGACTAGAATGGCGATGTAATGGCTGGAATTGGGGTGTCTACTCCTTTGTCATGCTGCTCTCCAATTTAAAGGAAATCTGTTATCAGGTTTTTGCTATGTAATCTGAAGACAGCAAAAGATAGAGGCTGAAACACAGTTGAATGATGTCATTTATTACCCTTTAGTGTGTAACATAATCCAACAATATACAAACACTAGCATCAATAAAATGCCTTTACAGGGTTTGTCCCCTTTCATAACATCTTGGTCCCCAAACGCAGTTTGTTATATAACATGAACTGTGCTTTGCACACTGTCCAGTGCGGAGTGTGTGCTGCTGCTCCCGTTATGTGATATTGGCTGCAGTGCTGACATCCCATCTACAGTGCGGCAGCTAATCACTGAGCTCAGCAGCTCTGAACGGGGCGGGGCGTTCACTATACACTAAGCTCAGTGATTGGCTGCTGCGTGTCTGTGATGTCACCACTGCAGCTAATCTCAGATACTGGGTTCCACGGCAGAGACTCAGTGGTTGTCCTGGTGAGAGTGAGTTAAGCATGTTTTTTTTTTTCCATCTATTAGAGAATTCGGATTTCCTGAAAGGAGACAGCCCCATCTTTCTTTTCTTTGGCTCAAAAACACTAGACATACCTCATGATACCTATTCTCTGCACACTGTTTTTAAGACGTACCTCTTATTTCAGCTAACATTTCAAAATAAACCGTGTATATGAGAAATAACACTATTTCTGCCCATTACATGACTGATTTCTAGCATTTTTTACAAGTTTACACCTCTAGAGGCAGTATGTATACATTTCAGTTGTCTCTGAGTTAGTGGGTGAACACTTGCTACAATGATGTCTCTTTTACACAGTACACTAAAGCAGAGGGATTCCGGCTCTTCTTTCTCTGCCTAGCAAATGTTCAGAAGCAATGAAGGTATTGAAGACAATATACAGGAACATGGAGGCTATACATCTATATGGCTGTGAATTCAGCAATGGATTTTTCAGTTTGTGGGATAATCCTATTTAAGATTGAAGAGGAGGATAGAGGGGAAGGACTGACAGCCAACGGGACCAGTCAGGGAGGGGAGGTCAGTAACAAAGTCATATAGGGCTAGTTGGGTGATTTGAGAGGCTAGATAATATTTTTGGAGGTACCCCTATGCCGTCTTAGCACTTTAAGTGATACAGGGTACAAATATTGATTAACTGGATAGATTGCTGCCAAAACACTTCACTATGGAGCTATGGACAAACCGCTTGAGTTCTGAGTGTGTCCTCTTGACTGCTTGTGTTTTGCGGAGAAAATCGAAATGATCCTTCAAAAGACCACAGCACCGTCATAGTAAGGGGTGATAGTTTGATCAGGGAGTCATAGGTTGAGATTATGAAAAAATAACCGTGTGCACAACCAAGAAGGTGCCAGAGTAGGTTCCCACACCGTATCTAATAGAAAATGAACTCGGCACTCAACTTTAGTATAGTGAGAATAAAGATTTTTATTCACAGTAGTAACACGAAACGTTTCGGTCCTATATCATGGACCTTCATCAGTCACAGATACTACTGGGAAGGGGGTTGATCCACATAGGGAAGAAAAAAAGGGCTGGATATAGCCTGTGTTGGTGGGGTGAAATGAGGAAGAGGACAATGCCTCTATTGCACTAGTAACCTGTTGTGAAGGAGTCTGGTAGTGAGGATAGGTCTCTGCATTGGACGCGGTGTCCACCGCTAGTCTGAGTGCTCAGACTAGCGGTGGACACCGCGTCCAATGCAGAGACAGGTTACTAGTGCAATAGAGGCATTGTCCTCTTCCTCATTTCACCCCACCAACACAGGCTATATCCAGCCCTTTTTTTCTTCCCTATGTGGATCAACCCCCTTCCCAGTAGTATCTGTGACTGATGAAGGTCCATGATATAGGACCGAAACGTTTCGTGTTACTACTGTGAATAAAAATCTTTATTCTCACTATACTAAAGTTGAGTGCCGAGTTCATTTTCTAATAGGTTGAGATTAGTCATATGTCTATACCATGGAGCCCGGTGAGCAGAAGCACAAGAGGGGGGGGTCCGGGGCCCGGCTTTTTTCTTCTGTTCACTGGGACCCATACAGCAGTAATGGTAGTAATGTCCTGATGGCAGCCCTGTCCATATCCCAAGGTGAGATGCCAATTTGAGGTTGAAATTGGTTTTGAGATGTTCATGGCAATAGACTTGAAGTCATTGACCAAGAGTGAGGTCAAGAAAGTGCGCATGAGATAACGTAAGGCCGGTAGAGGGAGCATAGATGTACATGTCATCTGTGTAGATGACCACCTTGTGGTAGGCAGGCAATCCTAGGTCCTTAAAGGGAATCTGTCACCCCATTTTTGCACTATGAGATGCGACCACCGCCATCAGGGCTTATCTACAGCATTCTGTAATGCTGTAGATAAGCCCCCGATGTCACCTGAAAGTGAAGAAAAACGAGTTCGATTATACTCACCCAGGGCGGTCCGCGGTCCGGTCCGATAGCTTCGCGGATTGGTTCGGCGCCTCCCATCTTCTAGCGAAGCCATCTTCTTCTGTGCGTCCCGTAGCGGCTCATGTACATGCGCACTGCTCTGCCCTGGTGAGGGCAGAGCAGAGTACGGCAGTGCACAGGCGCCGGACCTCTCTGACCTTTCCCGGCACCTGTGCACTGTAGCACTCAGCTCTGCCCTCACCAGGGCAGATCAGTGCGCCTGCGCAGGAGCCGCGACGGGACGCAGAGAAGAGGCTGGCTTCGCTCGAAGATGGGAGGCGCCGAACCGGACCGCGACGCCCGTCGGACCGGACGGCGGAACGCCCCTGAGTGAGTATAATCTAACTTGTTTTTCTTCACTTTCAGGTGACATCGGGGCTTATCTACAGCATTACAGAATGCAGTAGATAAGCCCCTGATGGCGGTGGTCACATCTCATAGTGCAAAAATGGGGTGACAGATTCGGTTCTATGGCCAGGGCATAAATAAGTGGGGGTAAAGGGCAGCTCCAGCACAAACCTCTGCAGACCACCAGCGGCAATATCATTTATGCCTTAGGCTGCTTTCACACATCAGTTTTTTTTTTAGTCCAGCATAGAATATTTTTTTTTTATCTCAGGAAAGTGCTTCTCTGTGAATACTGAGTATTTGGAACTGTCTTTTACGATGTAGGAAGAAGATTGCTTCTAAAAGTTACTTGTACTTGAGTAAATACTTCTGAGGGCGTTTAAGTCTCTGGTGAGCTGCCGCCTGTTTCCTAGAGGAGAGAGGTACAGGTCACTACGTACACGTAGCAGCAATGTGAATAGGTGTCTTTGTGCTGTGCACACTGAGGACTTTATCCTCTCTTCTGGGTTACATTACTCCTCATGGTCGGCTTTACCCTGCCGGGAGTTAGAATTTCCTGCAGTTGGAATTCTCGGTGGAGCTTTGTTGGTGTCAACGTTTGTAATACAAGGAAGCCTTTATAAGTAAAATAGACAAGCAAGTGCTTCACCTTTCCCTTAATTTGATTTTTTTGCTTTCTGCTTTTCTGCAAAACTTGTGTATTTTGTACTGTCTTATTAATTTTTTCTTGTTACGTTTGTTTTCCACTTTGTTACTTGATATTCTCCCTCGAGAAACTGTATATAATTTGACTGTTTCTTGTGCTTGCTCTTCAGACTACTAGTTTTTCTTGCTTCATTGTAATGGATGACTGTACATCACAGGAGAACATTGAGGCATGTATGGATGAATGGCATTTTTAGGAGAGTATCACAGTAAGTTGGTGCAACTTTGGGGAGGATATACCATTAGTGCAGCCTATGTAGCCGCGCTGGCGTCTAGCCAACAGCAAGCAGCTTCTGTCACAGACACATGAAGGGATGTATTATGATGACCTCTTGGACTGCAAAGGGCCAATACGCTGGTCTTGCACAGGGGCCCTCTTCTGTCTGCTTTCTCCTGGCACAACTACACCAATTATATACAAAATAGTATATGTTGGGTTAAAAATTCGGATCAAACATGTAAGCTTCATAACTTATATAACACATTTCATATACCCATCATGATAATTTGTATGTACTGATGTTTCCAAAAATTACACGCTATCTTGTTTTTGGTGAACCTGCACAGATTTGTTGTGTACCATCTCATCACCTGAAAACTGGCAACAAGCAGAGTTATGTGCTTAAGTGTTTGCAGACCACATGCTGTTTGGCTGCACATTACATATGATAAGACTACACAATGTGACCAACAACTGACTCTTCTATACATCCACTAGTGACTAATTTAATACATGCCATCATCCCATTACTCTACTTGCTAATATTTCTCCAGTTCCCAATCAGAATACAATACACTATGGAGAACTGGTAAAGTACAGTAAGAAATGTCAGCAATATGCAGAGTGGGGAGACGACATAAAGCAGTACTTGGTTGTATTAGAAACTGTTGTATGGAATTAAACTTTATCATGGGGAAAGCTTTTAACATTTTATACAAGGGGGGCTGTCTCGTACTTTGAGATGGCAGGCTAGGCATGTACAGTTCAGTCTGACCATAATACTTGATAGTGCTAGCGGCATACTGATCACACTGATGGCAATTCTCCAGAGAGGAAAAATTAAAAGGTATTTTATACATTGTAAATCTGTGTGTAAAGTGTAAGCTGTTATGTAACAACGTTATCACCCACTGCTATATTCATTGTGGGCATTGTTGCCCTGATGTTGGAGTACATTTTGGCAAACTGCCCTTTTCTGTCAGAGCATCAATGCATGATTTCCCTGAAAGAAAACCGTGAGCACAACCTGAATGAAACTGGTGCTTTAAAGTCTAGGTTCCCACACCGGGTACTAATAATGAAAAAAGGCTTAAGCACTCAACTTAAAAGGTTTATTAGTAGTATCTCCAAACGTTTCGGTCAGAAAAGACCTTCATCAGTGACTACTTATTTTTATATAGAAGATTGTCCGCCCCACATACTCATGGAAATCAAACAGCAGCTCAGACAGCGTCCTGGCAGAGCTCCAGTCTACATAGCGGTGGATACCGCAAGCTTAGTCACTGGATATTTCTACTGAGCTTTCTTATAAGCTACGTTTGTCTTTAACACACTTTCCTTGGGGCACGCACCTCTCCCCTTTTTAGGAGACAATCTTCTATATAAAAATAAGTAGTCACTGATGAAGGTCTTTTCTGACCGAAACGTTTGGAGATACTACTAATAAACCTTTTAAGTTGAGTGCTTAAGCCTTTTTGCATGATTTCCCAGCGTTTGGGAGCCTTGGTGCCCGATGCCCCCCGCCTTTGGGAGCCTTGGTGGGCGATGCCCCCTCCTTTGGGAGCCTTGGTGGGCAATGCCCCCTCCTTTGGGAGCCTTGGTGCCCGATGCCCCCTGCCTTTGGGAGCCTTGGTGGGCGATGCCCCCTCCTTTGGGAGCCTTGGTGGGCGATGCCCCCTCCTTTGGGAACCTTGGTGCCCGATGCCTCCCGCCTTTGGGAGCCTTGGTACCCGATGCCCCGCCTTTGGGAGCCTTGGTTCCTGATGCCCCCCTCCTTTGGGAGCCTTGGTGGGCGAAGCCCCCTCCTTTGGGAGCCTTGGTGGGCGAAGCCCCCTCCTTTGGGAACCTTGGTGGGCGATGCCTCCTCCTTTGGGAACCTTGGTGGGCGATGCCACCTCCTTTGGGAGCCTTAGTGCCCGATGTCCCCGTCTTTGGAAGCCTTGGTGGGCGATGCTCCCTCCTTTGGGAGCCTTGGTGCCCGATGTCTCCGCCTTTGGAAGCCTTGGTGGGCGATGCTCCCTCCTTTGGGAGCCTTGGTTGCCCGATGTCCCCGTCTTTGGAAGCCTTGGTGGGCGATGCTCCCTCCTTTGGGAGCCTTGGTGCCCGATGTCCCCGCCTTTGGAAGCCTTGGTGGGCGATGCTCCCTCCTTTGGGAGCCTTGGTGCCCGATGTCCCCGCCTTTGGAAGCCTTGGTGGGCGAAGCTCCCTCCTTTGGGAACCTTGGTGGGCAATTCCCCCTCCTTTGGGAGCCTCGGTGCCCGATGTCCCCGCCTTTGGAAGCCTCGGTGGGCGATACTCCCTCGTTTGGGAGCCTTGGTGGGCGATGCTCCCTCCTTTGGGAGCCTTGGTGGGCGATGCCCCCTCCTTTGGGAGCCTTGGTGGGCGATGATCCCTCCTTTGGGAGCCTTGGTGGGCGATGCTCCCTCCTTTGGGAGCCTTGGTGGGCGATGCTCCCTCCTTTGGGAGCCTTGGTGGGCGATGCTCCCTCCTTTGGGAGCCTTGGTGGGCGATGCTCCCTCCTTTGGGAGCCTTAGTGTGGGTTCCCGCTGTCTTCAGTACAAGGTTTTTTTTCTCAGTTAAAGTGGTGCATACATATAATAAATGACATGGTTATGTATGTCATGCCATGGTTATGTGTTCAGTGTGTATATTGGATTTTTTTTCCTAGTGTATACTCTAAGCAGAATACACCAGTGTTATAAACAGAGCCATATTTGTCTTTTTTGCTGACGATACTATTGAAAAGCTGTCTTACAGTAACTAATTCCATGTATGCCTTAAAAT
Organism: Oophaga sylvatica; assembly: GCA_033576555.1. Lineage (NCBI taxonomy): Eukaryota > Metazoa > Chordata > Amphibia > Anura > Dendrobatidae > Oophaga > Oophaga sylvatica. The sequence goes on from JARQOD010000008.1 coordinate 42,322,207, forward strand.
AATGCAGTATTATGACTGAAAATAGAACAAAATAATGAAAAAATATAATTGAGTGACATGAGTGCTGTCAATGCCTTGACTCATCAGCATCTCATCAATGACTGGCGGTCACATTTCTTATTATCCGTCCCGCAGACACCAGGTGATGCTCTCCGGGGGAATCCCTATTGTCTGGATTCAGGTGTTAGAGCTGTTTTTGCCACAGGCAAGATGTCTCATCCTAATATCACCTCCATGCTGAGTATAGTCTGTAAAATGTATCTGCTTTATGTAGTAATATTACAATATATGTCGTATTCTAATGATTTCAAAGGTTAAAAAAACACTAGCACTGTAACTTAAATGCTAATTAAGCATCATCATTATTGTTTTATAACTCCTGTAATTGTAGCGCTTTCAGTGTAACAGCAGTGTTCACAGTATATAATTATTTGAGTAGAATTAAACATGGCTAAGTGACCAGGTACAATGGGACTGGGGACCCGACCTGCAAGGGTTTACAATCTACATTGTGTTTGTAGGTTTGTTGTGTGACCTCAGCTGTCATCCCTTTTACTAGAAAGTCACATTTCCCAAACGAGTGTCCTCCAGGATTAACAAATTGCAATGTTCCTGTCCTGAAAGTGCTGGATGTTTTTAATGTTCACATTACGTAGAAATCAATAAACTTGTAGATTAGTTCAGCTGGGTGTAAGATACCGGCTACTTTTCAGGAAAGTGAAGATGTGTCTGCCTCTTTAGTTCCTTACTACTCCCCCTACACCACTCCTCCCGGCTCATTACTGAGATGGGAATTCCTGGCATGTCACAGGAGACTGGATGGTTTTGGCATGCGGGAGTTTTCTCAGCTGCTTGCTTACCTATTTGCAGGCCAGAGTATTAAACCTCTGCAAAAAGGGGGACATAGCGGCATCGCTGAATAACTGTGGGACAGGCAGCGGTGTTTGTCACCGGACAACAGGACTAAAGGGTAAGGAAAGCTCTCTGAAGCCTGGGGTATGTACTTCTGTCTTTTATACTTTAAGATTACACTGCAACTCGCAAATTAATGACAGATTTAGCTCTGTTACATCTGTATTTATGCTTTAGTCAGTCCTATATAATCCATAGTAGTATTGTGTAATGCATTGTACGTGGTTTATCATACCTGGCAGCATGGCAATGTCTAGACCACATGTAGCAGACTAATACTGGCTGCTCTGCTGGATGGTTCCTTGTTTAACTTAAGTTAAAGGGGGTTTCTAGCCTATAAAATTTGGACAAACTATCTACAAGATTTAGAAAATAATATAAAAGCATTCATAAACTTTATTAAACAATGTATCAAAACCAACACCGTGTTAAAGAAGGTCGCTATAAAGTATGCTCGCTGTGCCAGAAATCTCTGTACGGTGGAACAAAGTAAGTATCAAAACTTATATTTCACTAATCTGATATAACCGGATCTGCCAACAGATTTAACACAATTTAGACCTGATGAGGCTAGTATATTTATCGGGAAAATCTGTCAGAGTGGCGGTATATTCTTCTAAAGGAAAACGTTTTGCCTGATATTATAATGCTTGTTCTGAAGATACCAGGCTTGTATATCGATAACGTGGCACTTCAAAGTAAATATACCAGCTTCTTCAGGTCTGGGGCGTATTTTTAAAAATGTATTTCGTTTGTATTGTAAATTCTGGTGCCTTAGATCTAATGACTAGAGTTGAGCGATACTTTCCGATATCCAAAAGTATCGGAATGGTATCGCCGATACCCAAAAAATATCGGCGATACCGGAAATCCAATGTAAGTCTATGGGAACAAAATATCGGAATTAAAAAAAACCCATTCTTGCCTTGTTGGTTAATTGTACATGAAGGAAAACAACAAAGAGTAATGTAGAATGTATTGGGGAAGGTTGAGGAGACATTAAAGGCATAGATGTTTAACCCAATCAAATGGAATAGCATAAATATTTTTTTTTTAAAGATGTTCGGATTGACGAAGAAATTGACAATGTTCACGTTTTTTCTATTTTGGCAAATATGTATATTTCACAACTTCCATGCTCTTCACCTTTTTAACTTTTGACACACTTTCTCCTTCATAATCTTCAGCAGCATCATCTTTTTCATCAAATTATTCTTCATCTTCACCTTCTTTATCTTCTTCTTAAACTTCTTGCTATTCATCTTTTTGTTAACATTACTCATATTCTTCTTATTAAACTATTACTCTTATTCATATTGTACTTCATCTTCTTCATCATATTCTTATTTGTGACAGAGAATCCTGTACTTGTAATCTGTCAAAGTATGAATTTTTCATCCTTCCGTTCTTGCTGTCACAAAAGATTTAAATTACAACAGTATTTGTCCGTGTTCAGTTTAGCCTGCAGCAGCAGGCATTTTCCAGGGGCACCACGAGGAGGAACGGACTCACCCCCATACACTGCTTAGTCTTCTTCTGCTTAGAATTTAGAGCATATATTTTTAGATCTTCTGCTTATTGTTCTTGTGTCTCTTGTTCTGTATCTTGTATTTGTAGCACAACCTTGTACCAGCTGATGTTACTGGGACACGGTTACTAAGCAGGAGGTACCTGTGCTCCAAAGCACTACCAAGGACCAGCAGACGTTGCAGGAACTCGGATACCGAGATGGAGGCATCTAGGCCAAAGGCACTGCGGAGAACCAGTTGACGGTACTGGAACCCGGACGGGTAGCAGAAGGTACAAGAGCCAATGCAAGTAACGAGGACCAGCTGACTGTGCTGGAACCCGGAGGGGCAGCAGAAGGAAAAGAGCCAATGGCACAACCGAGGACCAGCTGACGTTACTGGGACACGGTTACTAAGCAGGAGGTACCTGTGCTCCAAAGCACTACCAAGGACCAGCAGACGTTGCTGGAACTCGGATACCGAGATGGAGGCACCTAGGCAAAGGCACTGCGGAGAACCAGCTGACGGTACTGGAACCCGGACGGGTAGCAGAAGGTACCCATGGAAATTTAAGTTGACAGGCCGCGAGCCGGCCGCAGTTACCGAATCCCACAGTACTACAGTGGGTGATTGTCCTATTGTCACAACGGAAACAGCCTTTATTTGCATATCCCGCAGCACACATAGGAAGCACCTAAACTCCAAGCACCATAGAGTCGGCTAACCCGACCGCAACACGACAGGACAACTTATTGGAGGCTAAGTGACGTTTACACTGACAGGAAACAGATGGCGTGCTGTAACCAGTCTGGGCAGGAGTGAGTACCTGTGCCAATGACACTTCCGAGCAACAACTGGCGGTGTTGAAGCCCAGGGATGAGAAGACAACAGGGTGGAGGCAGCATGACTTTTTGCCGTTCACACAGCAGGGGAACAGCTGACATTACTGAACGCCAGTAACACTATAGCTTGTGTATTGGTCTTTGGACACGACACTTCTGAGCAGCAACTGCCAGTGTTGTAGCCCAGGGAGTAGAGTTCAGGTGGTAGAAAGATGAACATAACAGGAGACATGGATAACGTTGCGAACCAGTTATTTAATCTGAAAACGGACAGACAAATTCTGGCGAGATCCATGCCTTGTTCATTTTCAGAAAAGTAAGCCGGTCTACATTATCGGAGGATAGTCGCATGCGACGGTCTGTTAGTACACCACCTGCAGCACTAAAGACGCGCTCCGATAATACACTGGCAGCAGGGCAAGCCAGCACCTCCAATGCATACTGGCTAAGCTCTGGCCATGTATCCAGCTTAGAGACCCAAAACTTGAATGGGGAAGAGCCATCTGGGAGTACACTGAGAGGGAAAGACATGTAGTCTGTCACCATCTTACGGAAACGTTGCCTCCTGCTGACTGGAGCCGTCTCGGATGGTGTAGACATTTGTGGCGCTGCCACAAAACTTCGCAACATTTGGAACATACTGGTCTTGCCCTGTGCAGAGGCGCTGCTTGTGCTCCCTCTTGTTGCAGAGCTGTCTCCACTGCCTCGACGCACAGAGCTGCTTTGTAAAGCAGTAGCAGCAGCAGTGCTCTCGGCTGGAATGGAGAACATTATGGATTGCACCAGTGTGTCTTGGTACTCCCGCATTTTACGCTCCCGGTTCAACGGTGTGATGAGGCTTTGTAAGTTGTCCCGGTAGCGAGGGTCTAGGAGGGTGTACACCCAATAATCAGACGTGGTGAGAATGTGGGCGATGCGGCGGTCATTTCTCAGGCACTGCAGCATGAAATCAACCATGTGCTGCAGACTCCCAACTGGCCAACAAACGCTGTCCCCTGCAAGAGGCGTCATCTCTGCCTGCTCTGCATCACCCCACCCTCGCTCTACATACTGACTAGAGCGTTGTGTACCTCCCTCTGGAGCGATGTCTTCCTCCTCCATTGACTCCTCCTCATCCTCCTCACAAAGTGAGCCCTGCCCAGCCCTTTGTGAGGAACCATGTTGCGCTGACTGTCCATAAGGTGATGGAATTAGTGACTCCTCATCCTCCACCTCTTCCAAAACTCATCCTTAGTGTTTGAATTTTTTTTTGAAGCAGGTAGATAAGGGGGACAGTCAGGCTGACTAGTGCATCATCTGCACTCGCCATCCGCGTTGACTCATCAAACGGACGCAAAACGTGGCAGATGTCCTTCATAGAGGCCCACTCAGTAGTGAAGTGTGAACGGCGCAAATTGCGAGTTGATTGCGCCTGATGCAGCTGATACTCCATTACTGCTGGCTGCTGCTCACACAACCGCTCCAGCATATGTAACGTGGAATTCCACCTGGTGGGTACGTCACATATGATGCGATGTTCAGGAAGGCGAAATCTGCGTTGCAGAGCTGCAATGCGCGATCTGGCCATGCTGGAACGTCGCAAGTGAGCGCACTCTAGGCGGACCTTGTGCAGCAGTGCATCAAGATCCGGATAGTCCCTCAAAAAACTCTGCACGACCAAGTTGGTACATGTGCCAGACATGGTATGTGAGTGAGGTTGCCAAGGCCCAGAGCTTCCACCAGATTTCGGCCATTGTCACACACTACCAAGCCTGGCTGAGATTCGCTGGCAAAAACCACACGTCGCTCTCCTGCTTGATGGCATTCCAGAGCTCCTGCGCTGTGTGGCTTCGATTCCCCATGGAAATTAATTTCAGGACGGCCTGTTGACGTTTGGCCACGGCTGTGCTCATATCGGTCGCATCAGGTAAGCGTTCACGGGTCCATGTGGAGGTAGACCGTGACGGCTCCTGCAGCGATGATTCTGAGGAACTGGAGTAGGAGGAGGAGTCAATGTGGACAGACTTGATTCCTGCAATCCTTGGAGTTGGCAGAACACGTACAGCGCCACTCGCAAGATCTGTACCCGGCTCCACAACATTGACCCAATGGGCAGTGAGGGAAAGGTATCGTCCCTGGCCATGGGTACTGGTCCATGCATCGGTGGTCAGGTGGACCTTGCTACTGACGGCGTTTAGTAGCGCATGTTTAATTTTTCCCTCAACATGCTTTTGCAGACCAGGGACGGCTTGCCTGCTGAAATAAAATCGGCTGGGCACATTGTATTGTGGGACTGCCAATGCCATTAAGTTCCTGAAACTGTCAGTCTCCACCAGCCTGAATGACAGCATTTCAAGGGACAGGAGTTTTGCAATGCCAGCATTCAGAGCCTGTGCTCGTGGATGGTTTGCCGAGTATGGCCGTCTTTTATCCCATGCCTGTGCTACCGATGGCTGTTTTGTGGCCTGGGAGTGTGAGGATGACAGGGAACTTGCAGCTGTGGGTGGAATAACACTGGGTCTCTGGACAACAGTGACAGAGGTTCTTCCATGGCGATCCTGTGAGGAAGCCGAACCAGCTGTGTGTGAGCTGGAGGAAGAGGCTCCAACACGAGCTGAAGATGTAGGTGCTGCTGTAGGTTGGCCTACATCTCCAGTGTGTCTTTGTAACTCAACCACGTGCTTTGACCGCACATGTTTCCACATATTTGTGGTATTAAGGTTACTGACACTTTTACCTCTTTTTACTTTTTGATTACACAGCTTGCATTTGACATAGCAATATCATCTGCAAGTGTGTCAAAAAAGGACCACGCAGTGCAAGTCCTGGGAGCGCCCGTTTTGGCTGTTGGAAGAGAACTGCTACGAACGGGTGCCAAACTGGAGGCTACAGGCAACCGAGTCTGCAGCCTAACTCTCCCTACTGTTTGGACCGTTGGGGCAATCTCTTCCTCAGAGCTTCTACCACCACCTTCCTGTTCCTCACGCCATGTTGGGTCTTGGACCTCATCATCTCCACTACCCTCTTCCAACACCTGCTGCTGTTGGGTGGTCTGGCCAGCACCATGCTCAACAGAAAATGGCACCTGAGTCTCATCATCATCAGATGCGTTCTGCGGTGTGCTGACCATCGGCACTGGCTCACCCGCCTCTTCACATTCAGAGAGACACAGCTGTTGCGCATCACTGCATACTGCCTCTTCTTCACATTCCAGAATGCTGCTTGGCTGGGCCCCTGTTTGCAAGCCAACAAATTCTGAGAACAGAAGCAGAGACTCAGCTGGCTCCAGTTCAGAACTCTCTGACTGCCTGGGCAATTTGGCAGGCGGTGAAGAGACAGATGGTTGTTAAACAGTGCTGTGGTCCTGAGAGGAGGTGGAAGGAATTGAAGTCGATGCATTGGCTGCCATCCAACCAACAACGGCTTCAATTTGTTCTTCCCGCAGCAGGGGGGTACGCTGAGCTCCTACAAAAGTGCGCATAAAGGAACGCTCACGGGGAAAACTGGTGGATGCTGTGTCACTGGGTGCGCAGCAGCCACAGAATCCCCACGTCCTCTCCCTGCTGAAACTCCACGGCCACGACCACGTGCCTTACTCCCTGCCTTCTTCATCTTGGTAGATTGATAATAAGAAGTCAGAAAAGTTATAAGGCCTAAGTGTGGTTATTCCTCAGAGACTCTAGCAGTGAACACTGCAGACAACTGTTCAGTAGCTGTGAAAGGCCCCTTTGTGTACTTCTATAGTGTTTGCAACCAATGTATTGGATACGGATGGAAGCGCGTCACACTAATAGATTAGTTTTTTTCAAATATAATGGAGCAGCACCAATTGGAGAGAAATGAAAAGGATGAGGCACTGAGACACGCTCAGCAGAGTACAAGCAGCAGTGCTTGAACAAGTAACTGGAGCGTGATATGCACTCAAAAAATAAAACAGACTGAAGTGAACACTGAAACACAACTGTCCAATCTGGAAAGGTTCAACCTTTGTCTACTTCTAAGGTTGCAACCAAGTAATTAATACGATGGACGCGTCACACTTATAATTAATTTTCAATATAATGGAGAGCACCAATTGGAGAGAAATGAAAAGGATGAGGCACTGAGACACGCTCAGCAGAGTACAAGCAGCAGTGCTTGAACAAGTAACTGGAGCGTGATATGCACTCAAAAAATAAAAAACACAGACTGAAGTGAACACTGAAACACAACTGTCCACAATCTGGGAAAGGCTACTCCTTTGTCTACTTCTATAGTGTTTGCAACCAATGTATTGGATACGGATGGAAGCGCGTCACACTAATAGATTAGATTTTAAATGGAATGGAGCAGAACCAATTAGAGATAAATGAAAAGGATGAGGCACTGAGACACGCTCAGCAGAGTACAAGCAGCAGTGCTTGAACAAGTAACTGGAGCGTGATGTGCACTCAAAAAATAAAAAACACAGACTGAAGTGAACACTGAAACACAACTGTCCACAATCTGGGAAAGGCTACTCCTTTGTCTACTTCTATAGTGTTTGCAACCAATGTATTGGATACGGATGGAAGCGCGTCACACTAATAGTTAAATTGCATGGAGCAGCAAGAATTACACTGAAAAAAAAAAAATAGAGTCTGTGAGTGACATGTGCAGATGCCTACAGACAGCGTTGCATGTAGAGCAAACTGCAGCGTCACCTGCACTCACACACACCTTGCACAGAGCTGTTAAAACAACACTGGCAAAAGGAAGCTTTACACAGCGGTTGGTGCTAGCCTGCCTAAAGCCCAGTACACAAAATCGCAATATCTAACTGTCCCTCAGAGTCAGCAGAGCAGCGTTCTGTCCCTTACTGAATTCACAGCACAGTGACGCTAAAATGGAGGCGGCGCCTTTTATAGTGCATTCTGACATCATTTCAGCAGCCAATCACAGCCATGCCATTAGTTAAGATGACCGCAGCAGTACAGGATGTGCCCACACTTCATAAGATTCCTCATTGGCTGACTAAAATCACATTGCCTCTCAAAGAATTATGGGAACTTCCGATTCCAGTATACGATATAGGAAAAATATCGGAACTAAGTATCGGAATTCCGATAAAGCGAATATCGGCCGATACCCGATACTTGCGGTATCGGAATGCTCAACACTACTAATAACTTGAAACCTTTTGTGTAAAATGCCTCAGACCCAGATGCCCTATGTTAATTTGCTTTTTTCTGGAGTACCAAACAACTCAATCAAGCTTGGCCTATGTTTAATATAGTTTAAGTCTGGAGGTCTGAAAGTCAGTCTTGCTGAAGAGTCCGATGGAATAAGGGGCATTAAATTAATTTAGAGGCGTTAAAGGTAGTACATCTTTCAGCTGTACTAGTTGTATTAGGGTCTCCACAAGAGATATTGACATGCTACGATCTTGGTAGACGCGCCGCATGTCAGTCTCCGTGGGTGATCTGCAGGCGTCTGTGGACGCATAGTGGACATGGGATTTCTAGAAATCCCATCCACTATGCTGAAACACCTGAGCGGTGCAATTTTGATGCAACATAAATACGCAGCGTCAAACCCGCAGCAATTCCAGATCATGGGAACGTACCCTTACTGCTTTAAATTCTGCACCTTTCATGCGCTCATCTCCCCATCTGTGGTTTGTTACCGCAAGTTAATGATGTGTTCCCCACTGGCACGTGAGCATAGGAAAGAAATAACAGCTTTTGTTAGTGATTCTCATCAGCAGTTCTGGCATACAGGGAAGCTTGGATTGTTGCCATCAACAAATCAATGTAGCGGCCGGCCGGCATATGACCCTGAAGCACGTTCAGTAACAAGTTTAAGATACAGGCAGGAGAATACTGGCCTTGTATCAGGTCCATGTGGTCATCACCTGGCCACCAGCAAGGTTGGACTTTATTCTCTCTATGGAGATGTGTATGTGCTGTAAATCTGCTGTTAATATGACCATTGCTTGATTAGCAATACACAATACAGTATTACATTGGGTAGGTAATTATTTATAGTAGAAAATGGGAGCTTTTTAAAGATGCACTAATCTGAATGGTTCATGCAGCGTTATGTGAATACCTTATTTATTATATTGATGGTTGGACTGTACAATACAAGCACTTTTTACCATTTACCTTTCATGTCTCTCCTATTTCCTCATACATGATAAGTTTTGGGAGCAGGGCCCTCACTCCTTTTAAGTATCTGAGTTGTGTTATTTTATGTCTTTATTGTCTGTACAAGTCCCCTCTAAAATGTAAAATGCTGTGAAATATGTTGACTGTATAGAAATAAAATTATTATTATAATGGCACATGCTAAATATTGTATTTGGCAGAGCCCAATACATGCTGGACATATTTGGTATTAAAAAAAATAGATGCATGTATTGATAAATTTGAAGGAGACATGGTAAGTTTTTTTTATTTTTTTTTTATCAATGTGGCATATGTGATACAAATCTTTTATTAAAAGGAGTTGTCCACTATTGTAACGCTAAAGTAAAAATATACCGTATATACTTGTGTATAAGCCGAGATTTTCAGCCCATTTTTTAGGGCTGAAAGTCCCCCTCTCGGCTTATACGCGGGTCATATACGGGGGTCGGCGGGGGTGTCGGATCATACTCACCCCTTTGCCGGCGCGGTCTCTGCAGCCCCCCTGCTTCTCCCACGATCTCCGGCTCCTTCCTGCAGCGGTCACATGGCACCGCTCATTAAAGTCATGAATATACACATATTCATGACTTTAATGAGCGGTACCATGTGACCGCTGCAGGACTGAAGCGCTGTGGAGAGCGCCGGGAGAAGAGGAGAGGCTGCAGAGACCACACCGGCGGAGGGGTGAGTATAGCGATATTTTCCTGTCCTGTTCCACCGCTGCACGCTGCGTCCTCGTCTGACTCCTCTGGCTGTGAATGATCAGGCAGAGGGCCCGATGACGTCGTTAGTGAGCGCCGCGCCCTCTGCCTGATCATTCACAGCCAGAGGACCCGGAAGAGGACGCAGCGTGCAGCGGTGGAGAGAGGACAGGTAAATATCGCAGGTGCCGGAGTCCTGAGCGAGCGGTGACACCGGCACCTGTCCCCCAGAGCGCGCCAGTGTCACTGCCTGCTCAGGACACCGGCACCTGGCCCCAAGAGACGAGAGGTGAGTATGTCATTTTTTTTTTTTTGTAGCAGCAGCATATGGGGCATAATCTGGAGCATATGGGGGCATAATATGGAGCTTATGGGGGCATAATATGGAGCATATGGGGACATAATATGGAGCATATGGGGGCATAATATGGAGCATATGGGGGCATAATATGGAGCATATGGGGGCATAAGCTGTGGAACATATGGGGGCATAATCTGGAGCATATGGGGGCATAATATGGAGCATATGGGGGCTTAAACTGTGGAACATATGGGGGCATAATATGGAGCATATGGGGGCATAATATGGAGCATATGGGGGCATAATATGGAGCATATGGGGTATAAACTGTGGAACATATGGGGGCATAATATGGAGCATATGGGGCATAATCTTGACATGGGGCATAATCTGTGGAACATGGGGGCATAATCTGTGGAACATGGGGGCATAATCTGGAGCATATGGGGGCATAATCTGTGGATCATATGGGGGCATAATCTGTGGAATATATGGGGGCATAATCTGAAGCATATGGGGGCATAATCTCAAGCATATTGGGCATAATCTGGAGCATATGGGGGCATAATCTCTGAAGCATATTGGGCATAATCTGGAGCATATGGGGGGTATAATCTGGAGCATATGGGGGCATAATCTGTGGAGCATATTGGGCATAATCTGTGGATCATCATATGGGGGCATAATCATTTTTCACCCTAGGCTTATACGCGAGTCAATACGTTTTCCCAGTTTTTTGTGGCAAAATTAGGGGGGTCGGCTTATACACGGGTCGGCTTATACATGAGTATATACGGTAAACAAAAAAACCCTACTTGGCTGACGGCAGTTTTCTGACCTCCTAATAGCATCCTCCATCGGTCTCCAGGTTTCCTCTTCTAGCTGGGGGGCATCAGGTGACCAATGTTAATTGGCTTTAGTAGCCTCACTCCTTTTGAGACTGAAGAAACAGTGGTGGCATTAGAGCAGCGGCTAGGTTGTGGAGTATTTGTATTTTTGCTATTAAATAGCCCATGTTACTCATTTATATTTTAGTAAGTTAAATATTGAAAATGAAAATCTGCAACTATTTATAAGGGTGCATTAATTATGGGATATCTTAAAGACAACACTTTCCCTATTCTGCTTTTGGATATCAGATGATATCGAACTGCTTTGTTCCCAAGGAAAGTAATCTCCATATGTGTTATTGTTCTGATTCTGTTAGGGAAAGGCTGGCATGGTAAATTATCAGTCTCTAGGATTCAAATGTGAATATTTTAGCTTGTAGTTATTATTTGTTATAGTGCCATTTACTCCATGGCGCTTTACATGAGAAAAGGTGCATGCATAACAAAAAACAAGTACATTGATTTTGAGCAAAACGAGTCACCGACTGGTACAGGAGGAGAGAGGACTCCGTCCCGAAAGGGCTCACAATATACAAGGGTTAAATCACAATCTAAAAGTTTATAAAAAATGATCATATTGTAACATACAGTGGGTTAGGAAAGTATTCAGACCCCTTTAAATTTTTCACTTTGTTTCATTGCAGCCATTTGGTAAACGCAAAAAGTTCATTTTTTTTCTCATTAAAGGGAGTCTGTCACCCCATTTTTTGAGTATAAGGGCCCCGTCTCACCTAGCGACACACCAGCGATCCCGACAACGATCAGGATCGCTGGTGTGTTGCTACATGATCGCTGCTGAGCTGCCAAGCAGGCAGCTCAGGCAGCGATCAGGACAGCGACACAGCGGGTAACGTCGCCTAGTTACCCGCAGTGTACATTGGATACCACCCCGCTGATGCAGGGAGCTGGTAACCAAGGTACACTTTGGGTTTCAAGGCGCTGCGCGGTGCCTGGAAACCCGATGTGTACCTTGGTTAACAGCTCCCCTGCAGCAGCACGCTGGTATCCAACGTACACATTGGGTTTCCAGGCACAGCCCCGCGCCTGGAAACCCGAAGTGTACCTTGATTACCAGCTGATCGCTAGTCTCCTGCATGCCACACGCAGCGATGAGTGCTGACCATCGATCAAAAAAAAAAGTCCAGGCATTTCTGACACGACCAGCGATTCACAGCAGGGGCCTGATCGCTGGTACGTGTCAGACATAGCGAGATCGCTGCTGAGATTGCTGTTTAGCAGCAATCTCGCTAGCGATCTCGCTATGTGAGACGGGGCCTTAAGATGCGACCACCGCCATCAGGGGCTTATCTACAGCATTCTGTAATGCTGTAGATAGGCCCCCGATGTTACCTGAAAGAGAAGAAAAACAAGTTATATTATACTCACCCGGGGCGGTCCGCCGTCCGGTCCGATGGGTGTCTCGGTCCATTTCGGCGCCTCCCATCTTCTAGCGAAGCCGTCCTCTTTGCTTCCCGTCGTGGCTCCTGCGCAGGCGCACTGATCTGCCCTGGTGAGGGAAGAGCAGAGTACTGCAGTGCGCAGGCTCCGGACCTCTCTGACCTTTCCCGGGCGCCTGCGCACTGCTGTACTCTGCTCTGCCCTCAATAGGGCAGATCAGTGCACCTGCGCAGGAGCCACGACGGGAAGCAAAGAAGCGGACGGCTTCGCTAGAAGATGAGAGGTGCCGAACCAGACAGCGACACCCATCGGACCGGACGGCGGACCGCCCCCGGGTGAGTATAATATAACTCGTTTTTCTTCTCTTTCATTTGACATCGGGGGCTTATCTACAGCATTACAGAGTGCTGTAGATAAGCCCCTGATGGCGGTGGTCGCATCTTATACTCGAAAAATGGGGTGACAGACTCCCTTTAATGTACACTCTGCACCCCATCTTTACTGAAAAAAAACCCAAACATTTTTGAAAATTTATTTAAAAAAGAAAAACTGAAATATCACATGGTCATAAGTATTCAGACCCTTTGCTCAGTATTGAGTAGAAGCAGCCTTTTGAGCTAGTACGGCCATGAGTCTTCTTGGGAATGATGCAACAATTTTTCACACCTGGATTTGGGGATCCTCTGTCATTCTTCCTTGCAGATCCTCTCCAGTTCCGTCAGGTTGGATGGTGAACGATGGTGAACAGCCATTTTCAGGTCTCTCCAGAGATGCTCAATGGGGTTTAGGTCAGGGCTTTGGCTGGGCCAGTCAGGAATGGTCACAGAGTTGTTCTGAAGCCACTCCTTTGTTATTTTAGCTGTGTGCTTAGGGTCATTGTCTTGTTGGAAGGTGAACCTTCAGCCAAGTCTGAGGTCCAGAGCACTCTGGAAGAGGTAATCATCCAAGATATCTCTGTACTTGGCCGCATTCATGTTTCCTTCAATTGAAACCAGACCCTGCAGCTGAAAAACACCCCCATAGCATGATGCTGCCACCACCATGTTTCACTGTTGGGATTGTATTGGGCAGGTGATGAGCAGTGCCTGGTTTTCTCCACACATACCTCTTAGAATTATCACCAAAAAGTTCTATCTTTGTCTCATCAGACCAGAGAATCTTATTTCTCATAGTCTGGGAGTCCTTCATGTGTATTTTAGCAAACTCTATGCGGGTTTTCATGTGTCTGGCACTGAGGAGAGGCTTCCGTCGGGCCACTCTGCCATAAAGGCCCGACTAGTGGAGGGCTGCAATGATAGTTGACTTTGTGGAGCTTTCTCAAATCTCCCTACTGCTTCTGTGGAGCTCAGCCACAGTGATCTTGGGGTTCTTCTTTACCTCTCTCACCAAGGCTCTTCTCCCACATTTGCTCGGATTGGCTGGACGGCCAGGTCTAGGAAGACTTCTGGTGGTCTCAAACTTATTCCATTTAAGGATTATGGAGGACACTCTGCTCTTGGGAACCTTGAGTACTGCAGAAATTCTTTTGTAACCTTGGCCAGATTTGTGCCTTGCCACAATTCTGTCTCTGAGCGCCTTGGCCAGTTCCTTTGACCTTATGATTCTCATTTGGTCTGACATGCACTGTGAGCTGTGAGATCTTATATAGACAGGTGTGTGCCTTTACAAATCAAGTCCTATTAGTTTAATTAAACACAGCTGGACTCCAATGAAGGAGTAGAACCATCTCAAGGAGGATCACAAGGAAATTGACAGTAAATGAGTGTCTGAGCAACGGGTCTGAATACTTATGACCTTGTGATATTTCAGTTTTTTCTTTTTTAATAAATTTGCAAAAATGTCTACATTTCTGGTTTTTATCAGTCAAGCTGGCATGCAGTGTGTACATTAGTGAGAAAAAAAAATGAACTTATTTGCATTTACCAAATGACTGCAATGAAACAAAGAGTGAAAAATTTAAAGGGGTCTGAATACATTCCGTACTCACTGCATAGGGGACTTCACACATAGCGAGATCGCTAGCGAGCATGTTAAAAGAGAATGTCCTGAAAACTGCTTTTTAAAAAAAATGAAATCTACACAAAAGAGGGCAATCTACAAAGCCTTAGGGCCTCAGTATGCATTCAGCTAAAGTAGGCAGAACCCACCAATATGAGCAGGATCTGCTGACAGTCTAATGTGTATGGGGACCTCCACACTCTCCCCCGACATTATATGGATAGGTCAGTGGCCGATCATTTTATGCTCAATTGAGATAACACAGGATGTTTGGCCAGGAACAAATCTGTCCTGGAAAAGTCAGGAGAGACTGTCAGCCCATCACACCAGTTATCTAATTTGTATAGGGGGCCTTCAGTGAGTTTTCCTATGGAATATAAATTTCTTCAGTTAAGGTACTGCCACACTTAGCGATCTCGTTAGCGATCACGATAACGACGCAAGCTAACGAGATCGTTGGTGTGATCGCTTTTAGGTCGCTAGTAGCTGCCAAACAGGAGATCTCATAAACGACTCATCATCGGTCAGCGATCTCTTTAACGACTTTGGCGGTCGTTAGGATCTGTCATTAGCATGTACTGAGCGCTTCTGATTCATAGGAATTTCCAGCATCGCTCCTGCTCTCTGCGTCCTGCTAGCCTGCTTTGCAACTTCTGCGATCCTCTCTGTTACGCAAAAGAGAACTTACAGATATTGCGATCCACTCCGTGACTCTAAAAAACCCTAGTCCCGCCTGCACCGCTGTCATATGCGTCACAAACTAGGTCGTTCGCAAAAGGTGCCAAACACAGCGATATAGGCTCACCAGCGGGACGCCAACGATCAAAAAACGGTCCAGAACGCTAGTGAACGATCAGCGACATCACAGCAGGGGCCACATCGTTGCTACATGCCACACACAACGACGTCGCTAACGAGATCGCTAAATAGTGACGTTTTAGCGATCTCGTTAGCGATCTCGTTTAGTGTGGCATACCCTTTACTCCATGGGACTGCAGGTTGCCATATCCTAGCAGCATCTCTTTTTTGCTTGCTGGAGAAGTTGCCACCATGCAATTTGCATGGCAGAGTGCGACAAATCAATAGACAACCCTGGCACAAAAACCTCACTAAAAAGCTTCAGCAAGTGTGCAGTGTTGCGGACGGCGTTGGAAGAAAACACATTCCCAAGATAACTTCACCGCATTCAAACAAGCAACACTCACATTCAAATCAGCCCTCACCTCTGCTAAACAGGTCTACTACACAACCCTAGTACCTTCCTTGTCCTACAACAAGTTATTCAACACTTATAATTCCTTCCTCCACCCACCACTGCCCCTTCCGACCTCCCTCATCTCTGCTGAGGACTTTTCCACACACTTCAAAAATAAGATCGACCAAACAAGGCAAGTCTTTATTGTTCAACCACCACAACCCATTTGTATACCACCAATGCCCTAACCCCATAACCTCCCTCTCAAACGTCACTGAAGGAGAGCTTACTCCTCTCCTCTACAAATCACACTTCACCACTTGTGCACTTGACCCCATCCCATCCCACCTCTCCCCAACAACCACCACCACACTTATCCCATCTTCAACATATCTCTGCAACCTAGCACTTCTGGTACCTTCCCTTCTGCTTTCAAACAGTCACTACTATACTCAAAAAGGCATCCCTCGACCCAACCGCTATGTCCAGCTATTGCCCCATATCCTGCTCCCATTCGCTTCTAAATTCCTTAAGCAACATGTTCACACTGAACTTTCCTCTTACCTCTCGACTAATTCTTCGACAATCTGCAATCTGGCTTCTGTCCCCACCGTTCCACTGAAACTACCCTGACCAAAATTATGAACGTCTTATTTACATCCAAAGCGAACAGACTATTCTCTATACCCCTCCTTCTAGGCCTGTTATCTGCCAGTTGACCACTGCCTCCTACTACTGATCTTCTCTTCCTTTGACGTCAAAGACCTCGCCCTATCATTCATCTCCTCATACCTTTCCTACCACACATTTAGGGTATGTGCTCATGTTGCAGATTTGCCTGTGGAAATTTGTGCACGGATTCTTCCTCTCTTGGCAGAAAAAGCAGTTGAAAATCTGCCGTTTTTTATGCGATTTTCATGTGGATTTTCTATGCGGATTTGTAAGCTAAATAAAGATATATTTAAAAAAAAAAAAAAAAAAAAAAAGATTGTGATGTAATTTCCCTTTTCAACCTCTTCTTTTTCATTCTCCATTGAAGACCATAATATCATTACATATCATGTTCACATATAATGTTTACACACACAAAACAAATATAATAAATATATATATATATATATACGGTACATCTGCTGCCTCGGAGTAATCCTTGACTCTTCCCTGTCCTTCAATTCCTACATCCAAGCTCTCGCCACCTCCTGTCACCTCCAGCTCAAAAATATTTCCAGAATCCATCCCGTCCTCAACCCTCAATCTACTAAAATACTTGTGCATGCCGTGTCATCTCCTGCCTTCTAACATTCTTGCACCTCTCCAGTCCGTCCTTAACTCTGCTGCACAACTAGTTTATCTCTCTCCTTGCTATTCCTCCGCTTCTCACCTTTGCAAATTCTTTCATTGTTTCCCAGTTCCCGATCATATCCAGTTCAAACTACTAACAATGACCTACAAAGCTGTCCATAACCTGTCTCCTTCGTACATCTCCAAACTAATCTCCCAATAGCTTCCCTCAAGTAATCTCTGGTCTTCCCCAGACCTCCTTGTATCCTCCACGCTTTTTCATTTCTCACCCTGTCGCCTCTAAGACTTCTCCCGAATATCCCCCATCCTCTGGAATTCTGTGCCCCAACACGTCTTTTTATCCACCACATTCGGATCCTTTAGACCAGGGGTCCCCAACCGCCGGTCCGCGGCTCAGGACCGGGCCGTTGCAGTTCTGTTGCCGGGCCGCGGAGCCACGGCACAGAATGCTGGACACACATGGAGCTGGCGGCTGTAGCACTGTAGTGACAGCTACATCGCCGGCTTCATTAGACATCGATACTCACCTTCCGTCGCTGCATCCCTGTCGGCCGCGGCTGCTTCATCCAGCGCTGAGCGGTGATGTAGTACCGCTCATTAAGGACATGAATATGGATGCGACGCCACTCCCATAGGCGTGGCGTCCATATTCATGACCTTGAGCGGTACTACGTCACCGCTCTGCACTGGATGAAGCCGCCGCGGCCGACAGGGATGCAGGGACATGCAGTGACGGAGTGAGGAGGGTAAGTATGATGGGGGGAGGGCGAGGTAGCCCAGCCATGCAAGGGTGGGAGCAGAGCCTTGTATGCAAGGGAGGGAGCTGAGCCATGTATACAAGGGTGGGAGCTGAACCATGTATACAAGGGTGGGAGCTGAGCCATGTATACAAGGGTGGGAGCTGAACCATGTATACAAGGGTGGGAGCTGAGCCATGTATACAAGGGTGGGAGCTGAGCCATGTATACAAGGGTGGGAGCTGAGCCATGTATACAAGGGTGGGAGCTGAGCCATGTATACAAGGGTGGGAGCTGAGCCATGTATACAAGGGTGGGAGCTGAGCCATGTATACAAGGGTGGGAGCTGAGCCATGTATACAAGGGTGGGAGCGAAGCCATGTATACAAGGGTGGCAGCAGAGCCATGCATACAAGGGTGGGTGCGGAGCCTTGTATACAAGGGAGTCACATTCACATTATAAATGTTATAATTAAATGATGAGTATGCACTACTACTAAACTACAACCTCGTCCATAGCCCCGCCCCCTTATGACCAAAGCCCCACCCCTGCCACACCTCCATCCCCGCCCTGCCGGGCCATGGAAGAATGGTCTTGCTTGAAGCCGGTCCCTGGTGCAAAAAAGGTTGGGGACCACTGGTTTAGACGGAACCTGATACCCATTTCAAGAAAGCTTACAACTTACAATGACCATGCTGCCACCTCAACACCATCTGAGCTGCAGCAATCCCCGACCTACTGTCCCCTTCCCCATCATCCTGTGGAATGTAAGCCGGCAAGAGCAGAGTCCTCTTCCCTCTGTACCAGTCTATCATTGTTATTTTGTTTATTGTAAGGGATATCTATATTTTGTATGTAACTCCTCATGTACAGCACCATGGAATCAATGGTGCCAAATAAATAAATAATAATTTGTATATTTACGTTCACGTCCCTTCTAGGAGCAAAGAAAGCAATAATGCTAGCATTTTCTGGTGTATGTAAAGATTGGTTTATATGACATTTGAACCCATATTCGAGACTCCATCAGGGGCTTCTACCTGATGCCGCCAAAAATGGAATTCGAACTGAATCCATGATGGAAGCATGCACTATAATAAGACAGGAGTCACTTTTGTGCTCTGGCCTTTGTTCTTGTTTTTCTCTTTTAGGTGGATAAACACTTGGGAAATGGAGAGCAACAGACCATAGGGTGATACTTAAAGTATATAAAAAGATAAAATAGATCCAGGTTATGCGCTCACCTGAGCGAGTTATGTAGGCACAGCTTTGGAAAAAGCTCAATAATGGTTGGTGCTGCCCTGTGGCTAGGGGATGAACTCCACCAGGAAGCTTGAAGGTAAAGACAGTTCATGGTTTGGGCTGTGCTAACTGAAATGAAGATGCTTGATAATATAAAAAAGTGGGTTTTATTCCACTCTTTTTTTAGGTGGACACAAAGCTTGGAAAAAAGCTTTAAAATGCCTTGCTACAACTTGTTAGGCCTCATTCAGACGTTCATAGTTCACATACATGTTTTCATAGCTTGAACATGTGCCTACAGGGTGGATTTGATTTAAATCAATCTGATTTAAATCACGATTTAAATCATGATTTAAATCACTAGTCAGTAAGGCTTGATTTAAATCAGTGATTTAAATCAAAGTTTCTACCAGACCGGTATATCTAATTTCATCATGTGCGATACGCCCCAGACAGGTGTATCTAATTTCATCATGCGCGATATGCCCCAGACCGGTGTATGTAATCCCATAATGCGATACACTACACTCAGCCCTGTATCTAGATACATGCAGTGTGTCATGTGCTGTGAATAATCCCAGTGTGAGATACTCTCCACGTATCTGTGCTCAGTTTATAATACAGCAAGCAGCATGAACTAACAGAATAGATGCTGCCGGTCATCCTCAGTGACAGCCTACTTGTCAGTATCACTGGCAGTCCCCAACAAAATGGCTCCGCTCTGTGAGCCTAAACTACATCCTCTGTTATTACAAACACCTAGTAACGGAGGAGAGAAGTCACACGTGATCAGACCCCGCCTGCATTTACTACTGTCGCAATACGAGCTAGCAGTTTATATTTCAGCAGCTGCTCTGCCTAGTGTTTAAAAGTGGAAATACCAAACATTTTAAAATTATTTTTCAGATTTTATTTCTCGATCACCCGCAGTAGTTCTTGCTACTTTAACATGCAAGTAGATGAAGATTTTTAGAATCACTTTTTATATTACTTTTTTCTTAGTCTTCCTTGCACAAACAAATGATACGTCAGGAAATGCACACACAGCAGAATACTTACAAGAAGTGGCAGTAAAAGCTATAACATGTGAACAAAAATTCAAATCATTCTTCTTGTGTTGTGCAGATCTATTCCACTCCAAACAATCAGAAACATATTGTCTAACTTCTTGGACTTGGCACTGAAGGGGTTGATTCTGTATTCATAGGTTTGTAGAACAATAGGATTAAGGTCTTTTTCTCAACTCTGTTCATGTTGTAACATTTTTGCCGTGAAGAAGAGGCTGGGACCTCTGCGGAGTCCAATTCAGTTTTGAGAACTGCGTAAGTAAAGCGAGCGTCTGTGATAATATAGGAGAGAAACTGCCCACTAATCCTACAGAAACCTCTGGAAGAGCATGGCATTGTGAATGTTACATATACAGCCTTTATTCTACTGAGTTAAACAACTCCGCTTTATCTCATGATGGAAGAACCTTTGTATGGTAAAATATTTTCCTCAAAAAGCAGTTTATTGAAAAAAATCTGATTTAAATCAAAAAAATCCGATTTAAATCAAAAAAATCCGATTTTTTTTTTTGATTTTTTTAAAAAAATCATTGATTTTTATCCACCCTGTGTGCCTATACTATAGTGCTGTTAACTTGCCTGTATTTTTATGCAAACTTATGGGAACAAGGTGTGTACAAAAAAAAAGCCCAAAACAATGGACACCTGAACGTTTTTGATCCAAGTCATGGATAAAATTTGCCAACTCAAAAAACATATGCTATATTTTTGTTTTGAGACGTTGTTGACAGAATTTGCTCCCTATGAGTTTGCATTTTACTTGATCGGATTAGGTCTCCTGGTATATTTTTTTGCTTTTTAAGTTATTCAGTAAATTGGGCTTTTCCGTATATTGTTCTGTCAGCAGTGATTATCTTTCACGTAGCCTTGAATTGCTGCAGTTATGTACTTAAGTTACTTACAGAGCCATTAACCCTGTATTTATCCTTGTCTTCTCCAGTGGTCATAAATACAATTTTATACAATGTTTGGAACCTTAAATTGAAGAGATTATTAGCTTCATAATTGCTGTTGTGACACACCTTTAACAGTTTCACTGGATTTACAGAATATTACTGTTCAATTATGGCCTGTTTCTTCAAAATGTCATATGGTACCTGCAAGTATATGACCTAAAACAGATAGAGTATGTGTGTCTGGAGGCTTATGCAAGAGCTGATGTAAAACTGCACTTGCATCTCTTATGTTAGTAAAATTGGAGTATACAATTTATCCCTAGCACGCTGGTGTGACTATCCGTTTCACAAATAAGGCCGGCGTCACACTAGCGAGTTTGATGCGAGTTAGTCGCACGACTTACTCGCATCAACACCCGGCACGGCTGCCCGCTCTCGGACCAGAGTGTGCGGCGGCATAGAAATACATGCAGCCGCGCACTCTGGTCCGAGAGCAGGCGGCCGTGCCGGGTGTTGATGCGAGTAAGTCGTGGGACTAACTTGCATCAAACTCGCTAGTGTGACGCTGGCCTAAGTGTTCTTTTATCATTATACATATTCAAATTTGGAAGTTATCTCCTATCAAATGGATAGGAGATAACGTCCTGATCGCTTGGGTCCGGCCGCTGGGACTCCCATTGATCTTGAGAACGGGAGGGGGGGGTCTAAAGATCCCTGTGTGAATGGAGCCGTGGTCAATCATGCACACTGTTGCTCAATTCTTATGGGAGTGGCGAAGAGCAGCGAGTGCAGCGCTCTATTAACGGCAGTCCCATAATGAGTGGAGCGGCAGGGCGCGTGATCGACCACTGATCCATTCACATTTTTTTCAGATCCTCTTTCTTGAAGAAATACAGTATGTTGGAGTATTGGCATCATACCATACTAAAGGGATGTAGTAGACTACCTAAAATTGTGAGCCATTGCATATACGATATACACACTTCAGTTCTGGAAAGTTAGCCTGCATATTGTTTGTGAGGTTATCACTCTGCTGACTCAATAGCTTCGGAGTCCAATATTCCTCTGGCATTAATATCAGTATAAAATAGTCTGTCGGGAGCTCCATAGCATGTGTTTCCATAGCCCAGCATCTGCATGTAAGCCTTACATTACCAACCACAATGCCATTGATGCGCACGTACCAGGGCTATGGGGTACTCGGCACCGAGCCCATGGAAGTCTATGGGGGACGTCACGGGTAGCACAGCTCGGTCCGTGCCCTGGGCGCTCACCGTAATGTGGGATATTTACAGGGGATGATGGGATGTTCATATAATTTGTCGTGACGCCACTTGTAGTATCTGGTCAAGGGGAAACCAGCGCTGCTGTGCATTTACTCTGGAAGGGATGGTGTTGGGCAGCTAGATGGTAGGTCTTCTACAAGTAAGACGGGGTCCTTCCAGGGCAGATAGAAATAGGAGGATGCAGGACAGGTGGGGATCCCGCCGTCAGAGACAATAAGGAAAGCACACACAAAAGTCAGTTTGGTACCTTTACTGTAGAAATGGCAGGTACTCCCCGGAGAACGATAGGGCGAAGGATGCACATCAGGATTCCTCCACTGATAGGTGTAAGGCCTCCTGTCCTCTGTCGTTGTACAATAAAGTCCTGACCTGCTTATAGCTAGGTCTAACTTGATCTCTGTCCTATACCTGGTTAATTTTGTGATTGGACCTTCTTTCTGGCAGGACAGGGTCCTTGATGGCTGGCCTAGCCGGACTCCGTCCTCCTGATCCTGTTACTTATCAACTCTGTGGTACTCCTGAGACTTGTAGTCCGCCAGGAACTCCGGTGTTCTCCTAATAGGTCATGGAGATCCTTATAGGCTCGGGCCCCGGTGACCGGTATTGCTTGCTAAGGGGAGCTATTAATGCTCTTTAACCCCTCCAATTCCACTTGCCTTCGGCCTAGCTGGGTCCTACTAAGATCACACACGACAGCAGTTGGTAATCTGCCTCTTCGCCGCTCTCTAAGCGTCGGCACGCTTCCTTGTGAGCTACACTTCAGATTCAGCTCTGACTGGGCTAAAGTGATTCCCTTTTCACTTGTACCAGCCTCCACTTACGCTCAAAGTGAACTGATTGAACAGCTCTGAACTGAACTTCACTGAGCTAGACTCCTCTCCTCTCATCTCCTTAATCTGTTCGTTCTGATCTGATCTCCTCTGAACTGAGGCAAAGTGAAACTAAACTAGTTTTTATATCCTAACACAGCTCCCTCTACTGGTCTTTTTAGGTAAGCTGCAATGTGTGTGCGTATAGTGACCTCTAATGGGATCTTCCTTTAGTGCATCCTTCTGGAAGATATGGATCCAGTCACAGCTGGGCTCCACATTCCCCCCTAGTAGAACTCAGCACTCCGGGCTGAAATACAAAAACAGGTAACAGAACAATAACATATCAAAACAATTCTTCCTTTACAGGAGGTTAGGCATTCTTGAACTGTTGCATTAACGGTAACTGGTCAATTATATACAATGAGGGATTGAGGAATTGTTGAGCAGCCATAAAAGTCCCAGTCTCTTTTGGAAAGGATGCTCAAAATAGGGGTGAGAAAACAAGTAGAAATAATGTCCATTTCTCTTGTTCCAAGATAAGGGAAATAAATAATGGTATATACAGCATATATAAGCAAACATATATACATTTATATATAATGACTTTAAACAATTATTTACATTTGCCAAAGGTTAAACTAATCTCTGAACCTAGCAGGGATGTGTCCTTTGTGCTACGTTCTGATCTGCGTGGTGCAATGACCTGTGAGGTAGCAGTTTCCCTATTTGTTCTATGTGAAAGAGAATTATAGAATTGTCTCAACCTCCCTACTGGGCTGGCAGGCACACTGTAAACTGAGGGAATCGGTGCAACTTCTGCAGGGGATCCTTCTTCCTGAGGTTCAGTTTCTTGGGATTCTGCTTCTTGTAGTGCTGCGTCTTGTGGTTCCACTGGTTGGGGTTCCACTGGTTGAGGTTCCGCCGGAACAGGTCCTTCGGGAACTGGCTCTACTGGCACAATTGGTACAATTGGATTTAGAGATTCTTCTTGCGGTTGATAAAATTGAAGCACGGGAATGATTACGGCTTCTCCAATTCTGGGCCAATCTACGGGGAAATCTCCCAAGTCTATATGTATAACTGCTTCATCATTCTCTTCCTGATTGACAACAGGTTCTTCCTCACGAAGCTTTAATGGGTCCGGACACAACTTTAGATGGTCTCTAGACACAGTTGCAGTGGTTTTTCCTCAATCCTTACTTATTATGCACGTTTTCTTGTTATCAAACCTTGAATTCTGTATGATGTAGGGCTCTCCCACTGATCATCGAGTTTGTGTAATCTCCTTTTTCTTTTCAGTACCATTTCACCAGGTGCGAAAGGTTCAGCTGGCGCACTTTTGTTGTAGCGATCTGCTTGTTTATCCCTTCCTCGATTAAGACTTTCCTCAACACAGGCCTGTACTTTTCTGTACTGTTCCTGTCTGTTGGTGTTCCAGTCTCCAGTAGTTACATCCGCTTCCGGTTCTACAACTCCAAGCTCTAGATCCATGGGCAGTTTTCCTGGTCTTGCCCGCATGAGATAGGCTGGGGTGCAGTTGGTCGAACTCACCGGTATATAGTTGTACATGTCTACCAGGTCAGGTAACAAGTCTGGCCACCGATTTCTTTCCTCCAGCGGTACAGTTTTCAGTAAGTCAATGACAATGTGGTTCATCTTTTCACAAAGTCCATTGGTTTGGGGGTGGTACGGTGTTGTTCTGATCTTCTTACACCCGTACAAGTGACAGAACTCCTTGAATAATTCGGCCTCAAAGGCTGGGCCTTGATCAGTTAATACCTGCTCAGGATAACCGTGTGGTCTGCAGAAACTTGCTTGGAAGGTCTTTGCTGCTGTCTCTGCCGTCAGATCTTTAACAGGAGCGACCACCAGGAATCTGGAGTAGTGGTCCACCATAGTCAGGGCATAGGAATATCCTGACCGGCTGGGTGACAACTTCACATGGTCCAGGGCCACGATTTCCAAAGGGCGAGTCGTCTGGATTGGCTGCAGGGGTGCCTTCTGACTGCTGTAGTCTTTTCGTCTGAGGCTACAGGGTCCACAGTTCCGGCACCACTTCTCGATGGAGCTGCGCATCCCTACCCAGTAGAACCGACACTTCAATAGGGTCTCCAGCTTTTTCCAGCCAAAGTGTCCCGCTTGATCGTGGTAGGCTTCCAACACCATCTGGATGTCTGTTTTGGGAACCACTATCTGCCAGACCATTTCATGGGTCCTTGGGTTGACGTATCTCCTGCACAGCTTCTCACGGTAGATGAACAACCGGCTTCTTTCATTCCACAGCTGCCTCGCTGGTAGGGGCGCGTCCTTCTCCAAGGATGAACCTTCTTGAGATATCAGCTCCTTGATACGGCTGACCACTGGATCGCTATCCTGAGTCTCTTTCCAGCTGTGGTGAGGTAAAGGATTTAACGTCTTACCAGGCGATCTCCTGCTGGCTTGTTGTTCATAGATCACCCCATTCCGGTGAAAGGCAGGTAGTTCAATCTCTTCCAGATCATCCACTTCCTCTTCAGTGTCTGATTCATGAGGCATCCTGGACAGGGCATCAGCATTGGCATTCTTGCGGCCCGCCCGGTACTTAATGGTGAATTGATAATTTGATAGTCGAGCCATCCATCGTTGTTCCATAGCCCCCAGCTTAGCTGTTTCAAGATGCGTCAAGGGGTTGTTGTCAGTGTAGGCAGTGAACTTGCTGGAGGCCAAATAGTGTTTAAACCTCTCCGTGATGGCCCAGACCAGTGCCAGGAACTCCAACTTGAAGCTACTATAGTTCTCGGGGTTCCTTTCGGTCGGGCGGAGCTTCCTGCTAGCATAGGCGATGACTTTCTCCAGGCCATTTTGCTTCTGACTGAGGACTGCTCCCAATCCTTCGTTGCTGGCATCAGTATACAGCAGGAACGGCTGGCTGTAGTCAGGGTAAGCTAGGATCTCATCACCTGTCAGGATCTCCTTCATTTCCTTGAATGCTTCTGCCTGTTCTTTACCCCAATGGAATTGAGAATTTCTGCCTTTAAGGGACTGTCCCACCAGGAGGTCTTGCAGAGGAGCTGCTTTCTTAGTGTAATCTTTTACAAACTTACGGTAGTATCCTGTCAGTCCTAGGAACTGTCGCACTTCTTTAAGATTTTTCGGCTCCGGCCATTTCTGGATGGCGGTGATCTTCTCAGGGTCTGGCGCTACTCCTTCTGAACTGACAATATGTCCCAGATACTGTACTTTTTGTTTGAGCAAATGGCACTTAGAAGGCTTTAGTTTCATCCCATACTTGGACAGTGACTCAAATACCTCCGCCAGGTGCTTCAAATGGTCTTCGTACGTTTTGGAGTACACGATGACATCGTCCAGGTACAGCAACACAGTTTCAAAGTTGAGATGCCCCAGGCAGCTCTCCATCACTCTCTGGAACGTTCCAGGGGCACTGCTGAGTCCAAACGGCATTCGGTCAAACTCACAGAGTCCCATTGGGGTGGTGAAAGCCGTCTTCTCCCGATCCTCCTCAGCCACAGCTACCTGCCAGTACCCACTAGTGAGGTCAAGGGTGGAGAAGTAGTTAGCAGTTTTTAGTGCAGCTAAGGATTCCTCAATGCGTGGTAATGGGTATGCATCTTTATGTGTAATGCGATTTATTTGTCGGTAATCTACACACATTCGCATGCTTCCATCCTTTTTCCTGACTAATACTAGAGGTGCTGCCAAGGGACTGCAACTATCTCTTATCACCCCTGCTTCCTTCATATCACCAACATCTCCTTAGCTTTCTGGTAGTGTGCTGGTGGTATAGGCCTGTACCGTTCTTTGATGGGAGGATGATTGCCTGTGGGGATGTGATGTTGAACCCCTTTAATTGTCCCAAAGTCGAGCGGGTGTTTGCTGAACACCTGAGCATACTCTTGAACTACTCGTAGTACTCCCTGTTTCTGGTGGGTTGGAGTGGTGTCTGTCCCAACATGGAGCTGCTGACACCAATCCTCCACCTGGGTGGTCGGACCGTTATCCTCCACTGGTTGTGGGGAGGTTAAGGGCTCCGCTGGGTGAATGGAGTTATTATCCACAGCGTGTAACTTAGCAACAGTGGCGTAACGTGGTAACTTGACTTCATCTTCTCCCCAGTTGAGAAGACGCACTGGCACCCTCCCATTATGTACCTCCACTACCCCTCTGGCAGTCAAGAGTGTAGGTCTGTGTTCTGAACAATGGGGCTCTACTACTGCTTGGTAGTTCCGTCCTTTCAGACCTATTGCTGCTCTACACCAAATAAGCATTTCACTCATAGGGGGTATCACAATGGGGTTCGGGTCTGTTACCCGTACATTACCAATCTCACCACCGGTCATTTTCACTTGCTGTTGGCACATCAGGGTTCGGATCTCCCTCCGGATCTCTCCCTTTTGCCTTGGTCTGGCGATTTCGGCAAGCTGTTGGAGTAAAAACACAACCTCCTCCAAACAGTTACTAATAATGTTAGTGCCTAAGACCACATTCAACCCATTTTCTTCATTAACAGTCTTTACTACAAGAAGTCCCTGATTCTTTAGCTCCACTCTCCCCACTTTTACGTCTACATCTTTAGCCCCCCGTAATTCAAGAGGGAGACCATTAGAGGCGTATACGGTAAAGTCAGGGTTTGGGGGTTGGAGACTGTCACTGGACCAGTACTTGTTGTAGAGAACATCAGGTATAATGGTTACCTTGGATCCAGTGTCCAGCAGGGCAGGGATGGCGATCCCGTCCAATATGATGGACAGGTAAGGTCTTCCTCCCACAAACCTGCGGTTCCAGTCTGAGGGGCCTGAGGAGTCTATTCCTGGGGTTTGGCCCTCGGACCCAGGACTTGCTCGTTTAAAGGACACAGACGTGCTGGGTGACCTTCCCTGTGGCAGCGGTAGCAGATGATCTCCCGGCGAGGATGCTGATGGTCGCGGGTCCTTCCTGGGGGTGGTGTTGTCCTCCTCCGGTGGGGCGACGTCCTCCCTCTCCTCCGGCGCATCCAAGGGACATCCTCCGGGCAGTCAGCAAGCAAGATCTTTCCTTCTTCTTTCGTCGGCAATTGCAGGGCACTCATTACAGTGGCCAGGTTTTTGGTCAACTGGCGCACTTCTGAGCGCAGACAGTCCAGCTCAGTAGGGGGCGCCTCCTGCGTTTTGGCTTCTGCAACCAGCGGGGAAAAGGTGGATGTTGCTGGCTTTAGGGTGGTTTCACTCGGGTGACACTGGGTTGCCATCTCGGGTGTTTCCAGAGGTCGCAGTCCTTTTATAGCCATATCCTTAAGGGCATCAAAGGTAGCATCAGGATGATCCAAGGACCACCAGTGCACAGTTCTGCCTTCCGCTTGGGACCTCAGTCCCCGTACAAATTGTTCCTTTAACATTTTATTTTCGTCGGTGACACTTATAGGGTTAACTTGTTTAAGAGCTCGCAGGGCCCCTTGTAGCCGGCAAGCATAGTCCCTAATGCTGTCATCTGATTTCTGGGAGCATTGGAAAAACATCATCCGGAGATCTGTTTCAGTGCGGTCCTCAAAGATAGACTGCAGCTTTAAGAAAATTGCATGCACTGACTCCTGGTCTGCAGCTGTCCAAGTCTCTACCTCCCTCTCAGCAGCACCAGTTAATTGCCCTATTACCACCGCAGCTCTTTGCTTTTCTGTCATAGGGTACATGTCCATTATGCTGCATATTTTTCGCTTGAACCCTGACAGGGTGTCTGGCTTGCCGCTGTACTGAGGGAGCCACTTTGCTCCAGGCATGTATGGCAGCGTTAGTGGTACTATTGGGACCACAGGACCGGGTGAGGGGCCTGGATTTCTATCCTGCGCTGCAGCGCCAAGTGGTAAGTCATTGGGGTTGTCGGCCTGGGCCGCGCTGTCGGCTTGCTGCTGCGACATATCTGCGCCCCCCTAGTTAATTGTGGCCTACCTTCTCTGAAGGCTGCAGCTCTGCAGGCACAGCGGTGGAGAAAGGACCTGTGTCGCTGGCGCTCTGACGTCAGAGCGTTCACTTGAGCTCTCCACAGGACCTGCCGCTGCGTCAGCGTTGGGGGCGTGTTCAGGACTCAGCGCGCTTTTGCAGGTACGCCCACTAGTTTTCGCGCCGGGACGCTATAAATGGCGGCAAAAGGCGGGAAATCTTCACCACTATACACAACAGTAGTTTTGCAAGGCACACAGTACCCGGTGGCAACGGGCACAAATTACTCCGTTGCTGCAGGCACGAGATCCTGTTTGTGATGCCAAGTTAAAAGATGATGCGCACGTACCAGGGCTATGGGGTACTCGGCACCGAGCCCATGGAAGTCTATGGGGGACGTCACGGGTAGCACAGCTCGGTCCGTGCCCTGGGCGCTCAACGTAATGTGGGATATTTACAGGGGATGATGGGATGTTCATATAATTTGTCGTGACGCCACTTGTAGTATCTGGTCAAGGGGAAACCAGCGCTGCTGTGCATTTACTCTGGAAGGGATGGTGTTGGGCAGCTAGATGGTAGGTCTTCTACAAGTAAGACGGGGTCCTTCCAGGGCAGATAGAAATAGGAGGATGCAGGACAGGTGGGGATCCCGCCGTCAGAGACAATAAGGAAAGCACACACAAAAGTCAGTTTGGTACCCTTACTGTAGAAATGGCAGGTACTCCCGGAGCTCGATAGGGCGAAGGATGCACATCAGGATTCCTCCACTGATAGGTGTATGGCCTCCTGTCCTCTGTCGTTGTACAATAAAGTCCTGACCTGCTTATAGCTAGGTCTAACTTGATCTCTGTCCTATACCTGGTTGATTTTGTGATTGGACCTTCTTTCTGGCAGGACAGGGTCCTTGATGGCTGGCCTAGCCGGACTCCGTCCACCTGATCCTGTTACTTATCAACTCTGTGGTACTCCTGAGACTTGTAGTCCGCCAGGAACTCCGGTGTTCTCCTAATAGGTCATGGAGATCCTTATAGGCTCGGGCCCCGGTGACCGGTATTGCTTGCTAAGGGGAGCTATTAATGCTCTTTAACCCCTCCAATTCCACTTGCCTTCGGCCTACCTGGGTCCTACTAAGATCACACACGACAGCAGTTGGTAATCTGCCTCTTCGCCGCTCTCTAAGCGTCGGCACGCTTCCTTGTGAGCTACACTTCAGATTCAGCTCTGACTGGGCTAAAGTGATTCCCTTTTCACTTGTACCAGCCTCCACTTACGCTCAAAGTGAACTGATTGAACAGCTCTGAACTGAACTTCACTGAGCTAGACTCCTCTCCTCTCATTTCCTTAATCTGTTCGTTCTGATCTGATCTCCTCTGATCTCCTCTGAACTGAGGCAAAGTGAAACTAAACTAGTTTTTATATCCTAACACAGCTCCCTCTACTGGTCTTTTTAGGTAAGCTGCTTCTGGAAGATATGGATCCAGTCACAGCTGGGCTCCACACCATAGTGGCCATTACCCCATACACAAGCATGCATGGCTCAGCTGAGCATCCATGTGTTTTCTTTAGTAACAGAGGAGTAAACAGCTGTCAGTTACCTCTGGATGACGCTTATCTCCTGAGAACAAAATTATCGAGCGTTAGAATTCAATCTGCCCTATCCTAACCTCCCCAGTCATCTGTCATGGGAGAGTGGGGCGGCCCGATACTCTTCAGATGCTTGTCCAGTTCTGCTAAGATCTGTAGGTTTGGCCACCTTTGATCTAATGTGCACAGTATTCCTTTCTGTATACTTCTGTTCATGGCCGACCTTTACGTTTCTGACTTTGGGGCATTGTTCAGTGTGGGAGTGTAGGTATTACTCATGTGAGTCTGGCTCGGCTGTGATAATCACTGTGTTTATAGTACACACACTACAGATACCATCGCCAGGTGATTCACTGTGGAGTAATGGAAATTTCAGAGAATTATTGTTCTCTTTTTCTGTCTCTATCATTCGTATATTGTGTCTGCTGTTCCTTCTACTCTTTACAAGCCAAGTGCGGTTCAGTATTTAGTATGCATGTGGCTTGGTTTCTCTCATAGTCTGCTGAGAAAGGTTCATGCATTTTACATACAGCTATGTGTCATCTGTGATCCAGGTTATTCATATGGCCACATATGACATTTTCCTTTACAATTTGCTCTTGTAGTGTAGAATTTATGGCTCCATCAATGATGACGAGCCATCCCGGCCCAGATACAGTCAAACAGGCCAAAACCATAATACTGCCACCACCGTGTTTTAGGCTACGTTCCCACAATGCGCTCTTGGTGACTTTTTATGTTGCAGAATTCCTGCACCAATCATTTAAATTGGGTTACTTGCTTTTATCATTGCGTTTTTGTGTGCGTTTTTTTTAACATGCTCTTTTGTCTGTTTGATATGTCATTCATTAAATAAAGCTGTCTTGTTTTTGAAACTTTCTGGTAATTTTTTTTATTTTCACTGAACTTTGACATGTGTAAGTGCGGATTGCATACAGTTTTGATGCCGTTCCGCCATGTTTTTTACTTGCGGATTTTCTGCATCCAACGTAAGTCTATGGGAAAAATCGGTACGGAAAGCTCAGCGTAGAAAGAGAAATTTACATGATGAGCTGCAGCTAAGTGCTGGCTTCCTCTTCATGTGCAATCCATATTTCAGCAGGGACAGTGACGCCTGTGCTGATTGGGCGCCAGGATCACATGTTACAACACCGCCTCGGGAGAACAAGTACCGTCACCGTGGGAACAGCACCGAGACGGGAGGAGAGTATAGGTTTTTTTTTTTTTTTTTTTTAATGGCCCCATACATTTAGATCAAGAATGCGTTATCCTAGTAGTGGACAATAAGCAAATTGTAGACTGACTGCGGTGTTCTTTTTGAGGAGCAGTGAACTTAGCCTATCAATCTTGCTGAATACCCCATTGTTGTTCCTCCTTGGGGTATGTGCACACGTCTTTTAAGTTGAGGTGAACCCACTGAGTTTTTCAAGTATAAGACTCTTTAGAAAACTGGGATTTTTTTCCCGAAGTGTCTTTTGTGTCCATTTTTGTCTGTCATTACCTGAGCATTTTTTCCTACGATTTTTGGCCTCCTGTGTTTTTTTGGAGGATTTTTTCATGGTTTTTATGACCTTTTTTTTTTTTTTTTTTTTCTTCTGACGTTCTGTAATTTTTTTCACTCCATTGAATAATGAAGAAATTGCTAGCGTTTTTTTTAAGCAAAAATTATGGCAAAATACTCCCAAAAGACTTCTGGGAATCTTCTGAGGTGTTCCATTTACTCGTAGTGTACAGAGCATCTTTTGAGCAGAACACGCCTAAACAATAAGATCACTTATTTTAACTGCTTGGTGATTTTTAGAAACCTGAAGAGGTTAAAAGACTTTTGAAAAGCCGCAGAGTTTTTCAAGTATAAGATGCTTTAGGAAACTCTTGCTTTTTTTTCTTTTTTTTTTCTAGGTATAGCAAGACATTTTTACATAGAAATTCATATGTTCTTTCTTTTGAGTGTTGTCTGATTAGTCTTTCAGGTGCTTTGTACTGTATAGTGTAAAAGTGGTAATATACACTCCGATCGCCATTTTCCTCCGTTTTCATCGCCGTTCCTGGCGGCTCTTCCAACTCATCGGCTCACACTACTCTCTGGCTTTTAGTGTGTAAAAGTGAGTACAGTCTGATAACCACGGACATAGGCAATGGAGGAGATGGAGGAATTACTTTCTCCGTCTTCTCCGCACCTGTGCTCCGATTCTCTCATGCGAGCGTGCACGGACACTCGGCTCAAACTCTCTGAGAGTATTTGCATAATGTGCCCCTGATTCCCTCGCATGAAAGAATCGACGGTTGTGTGAGTGAGCCCTATAACCAAAAGTCCACGGACCTAGCTATTTATTCTGCCCCATCTTTGTGCTCTGTGGAACTATCTCCAAAGTTTAGCTATGTTGAAACATATGTAATTTGTCTATGGCAAATCCTAGATGCTTTTTTAATAGTGTATGAGGCTGAAACATGGACTTCTGTCATGGATGTGCTAGGGGATCTGCATGTAATCCAATAGGGCTAATCTGAAACTTTCCTATGCAAAATCGGAGCAAATAATGCTCATGCTGTGGATGTAATAGCCGCAGCACACTTTTTATTCTACACCGATTTTTTAGCTGCATATAAATGGAGTGTAAAATATTCTAAACACTTGGATTAGATGTGGAATGCCAGCAGATTGTCAGAATCCAGACGCATTCTTGAACGCGCACGTCTCTTAATGAATATGGAGCATCTAACGAGTGACCTGCTCCTCTGTGTGCTGCGCCAGAGATCTTACTCCAATCTCTGACTGGAGTGAGATTTCTGGCATAAGGAATGCCACAGCGTATCATAAATTAGACAAGCTGTGCCCCAGATCCGCCTATTTTAGCAGCGCTGTGAAAAATTGGCATGAAAATGACAAAACTTGCAACATTTTGGGGCAACTTCTAGTTGCGCTAAAATTTTTCAACTTTTCAAAGCAATTTACACCTGACTTATGGCGAACTTGCTTTGATTAATCAAGGCTAATGTGTTTGAGACAGGAAATTTAGCTTAAAGGGCCTTCCCCAGGTTTAGTGCTACATCTTTGCCTCCTCACAGCTACAATGTGTGCGACTGCTGCAGACAATCACTGACCTGAGCAATGGATGTAGATAGCACAAGCTGCTGAGTCCAGTAACTGGCTGCAGTGGTCACACGTGTTGTAATCATGCGTTTTACAAATTTAAAATATGCAGCATAAATTGACCTGTGTCTCTGATTTTCTCTGCTACATGTTCATGAAATCTCATGAACATCTGATTCTGTAAAAAGGCAAAGTTTTCCATTTGCGCCTCTTGAGAACATACTGTTAAATTAAAATGTTTACCTTGCATTCTCACGCCAGAGACAATTTCCTTACATGTAAATTGGGTTGTTTCCACAGGATGGACATGGATTTATGCTTTTCTATTCTGCAACACAAAAGGCATACCGACATAAAAACCCTGTGCTGATGCTGAGCTTCTATGCAAAGCGCAGACTCTTCAGCTGCTAAATAAATCAGCCGTGGAATTGTGGCTGTTTTCACTTACTGGTTGTGTAACTATTGCTGTGTGCACAGCTAGCAGATCATTATCTTCCTCTAGAATTACATATTGACATCAAATCTTTTATCACTGCAGCGTATCCCCGCTTGCTACATGCCACAGAAGTGTGATTCTTTCCTTATAGTTCTGGCTTCCTTCACTGATGTGTGGGAGTGTAAAATATGTCACCTAGGCCTCTGTTCTGTGCTATAAAAAGAGATGCAGTTCATGCGCTAGTGAAGAGTAATGGCGACATTTCATCAATATACTGCACACAATCTAGCTGTGAACACTGCTGTTCTTATGTAATGATGCACAGCAGCTGTTTTGTGTGTCTGTCTCTCACAGAAGGAAGGATGCTGAGATTCTGCCCAGACATTACCCATCTGACGGCAAGAAATGACAGTACAGGGCTGTGTCGAGGAATGCTAATGCACATATTGCTACTTGCCCTATTGTTTTTCTTGGTTAATGCACCATTATTGCTTTAAGGGTGATTTAGGCATAACATGAAATGCACCCTCTCCCTGGATTGGAGATGAGGAAAAGAATGGTTGATAGGTCAAACGTTTCAGATGTTCTTTCCTTGAGTACTCTTTTCGCACCCTCTAAGTCCCTAATAGTTATAGACACTGCTGATACTGCATCTTTTATTTATTTCCATATCTGCAATAAACATTAGAGCAAATAGGTCTTTAATATGCTATAGTTCTTCTGTGACTGTAGTACATTCAGCTGGTGCTTGCCGCCTTGTAGTCGAGCAGCAGATTAGAAGAAATGATGACAACAGTTGCTAATATCATTTTCCAGTTGTTTGTTTTGTAAAGCCTTCTCAAAATCTGCCTAGCGCCATAGTCTTACATGCAAAAAATACTTTCTTTCTGCAGGTGTGTGCACCAAAATACAGTATAGCAGTCTGCTCTGGTTTATTGCACTTTTACTGCATTATTATGTGCCAATTCACGCACCATATTTTTTAAATGTGTTTTAGTTCTGAAAAGCTGGGATCTTGCACTTAAAAAGTGCATTTTTGTTTTTTGCATGTATTTTTTTCAGGTTCCCCACAGAAGCCTGTAGAGATTGTGGATACTTCACACAAGACCTCAAGCAGCTTGGATTGTGGCCTCTCCACTCTTCCTCCAGACTCTGGAACCTTGATTTCCAAGGCCTAGTGTGAAGTTTCCACAATCAGTGATGGTCCACTGTGTATTATCAAGACCAAAGTCAGCGCAGCCGTCTACGAGGTAATTTTAGACCACTTCATGCTTCCTTCTGCCGACAAGCTTTTTGGAGATGTGCTTGATTGACCAGCAAACTCGTCTGACCTTAACCCCATAGAGAATCTATGGGGTATTGTCAACAGGAAGATGAGACACCAGACCCCACAATGCAGAGGAGCTGAAGGCTGCTATCAAGGCAACCTGGGCTTCCATAACCCCTCAGCAGTGCCACAGGCTGATCGCCTCCATGCCACGCCGCATTGATGCCGTAATTGATGGAGCCCTGACCAAGTATTGAGTGCATTTACTGAACATACATTTCAGTAGGCCAACATTTCGGATTTTAAAATCCTTTTTCAAGCTGGTGTTATAAAGTATTCTAATTTACTGAGATATTGATTTTTGGGTTTTCATTGGCTGTAAGCCATAATCATTAACAAATAAACATGTGAACTGGATCACTCTGTAATGACTCTATATAATGAGTTTCACTTTTTGTATTGAAGAACTGAAATAAATTAACTTTTTGATGATATTCTAATTTTGTGAGATGCCATTGTAGATTGTGAGCCCCAATGGGGACATTAGCTATGTTTGTAAAACGCTGCAGAGTAAGATTAGTGCTGTGTAAGAAAAGCATAATAAATGTTTTAAAGCCCACCTTTGAGAGGATCGCCACCTCCAAAAGACAATCTTTTAGTGCAATTTTGTGTGGTCTTTTTCACTGTATTTGACGTTATTCATTGCATTAGACATTTGATGCAGCATTGTATAGATTGTATTGACAGTGGCCTCAGAATTATTGTCACCTTTTTAACCCATATACAGTGATGTGTTCTCCTATGACCTGGTGTATGGTAGGAGCAGACTGGCTGTGAAAGGGTTGTGACTTGTGACGCACCTACTGCTGTGTTTCCTGTTGGTTCTTGGGCTGCAAACATTTCTAAAACAATAGATTCCTTGACTGGTAACACAGCATTGCAGACTGCGCTGTATTAGCCTGTGGCCAGTGCCTGTGCTGAACAGCTAGGCCTGTAAGACTGTGCCATGACATGTCCTGGGCATGTAGACAGAGAAGCGCCTGTACAGTCTGAACATTGGAGCATGCAGGTATTTAGCATATTGCAGATTATCTGTCACCTCCCTCATGCTGCTGCTTCATGTACAGTCCTAGCAATGCAGCAGGAGGCACACATCAAGTGCTAGCAATGGGCAGAGCTGATAGATTACATATCACTGCCTAGATGTTTGATTTTCTGCGAGTCACTGAGAAATGGGATGGACCTGGCACTGTATATTATGGGGACACGTGTTGTTTTTTTTTTTTTTAAATCTAAAAAAGAGCACTTACTGCCTGCATAAGCACAATTGTGCAATACTAGAGTGCTGTAGTTAAATCTGCAAGTCTTTGGTTGGCTGTGCTTTATTCTGATTTCCACAGACGCTGCTGGCGCCTCCGGCTTTTAAACTCATCTGATTTGTAAAGTCATTCAGCAACTAGAAGACAAACTATGGGCAGGATTTCCATGTGACTTGATTTTCTTAGTATGTGAGAGCACCACTTCTTTGTGGCATTGAATGCATTAATAGTTCATCAATATTTGACCATTTGTCTGCCTCTTTGTTTAGCAATCATTGGAGCAGCAGTCACT
Organism: Oophaga sylvatica; assembly: GCA_033576555.1. Lineage (NCBI taxonomy): Eukaryota > Metazoa > Chordata > Amphibia > Anura > Dendrobatidae > Oophaga > Oophaga sylvatica. The sequence goes on from JARQOD010000008.1 coordinate 42,359,321, forward strand.
GTTTCCTCCTTTTAATGTTCTTTTTTTCTGTTTTTATTCCTAGAGAACATGTTATAACCTCTTGGATTGTATGGCTGGCAGCGCCTCGGTTGCTGAAAAAAGGACGAGGCAATGGCTGACCCCTTGGATGTAACTTCCACAGCCCTTGAGCTCTGTCGTGACTGTGGGCAACCTCACGTGTCATCTGAAAACCACATCTACAACTTCCAAGATGAGGTGGACGATGAACTGGTCTGCCACATCTGTCTGCAGCCATTGCTGCAACCTATGGACACACCATGTGGTCACACTTACTGCTACAAGTGCCTGAAGAATTTTCTACATGAGAAGGACTTTTGTCCTATGGACCGCAAGAAGTTGTGTTTTCAGGACTGTCACAAATCCAGCCTTTTGGTGAGAAATTTGCTGGATAAGTTGAGTGTTATCTGTCCATTCATGGGTGAATGTAAACAGGTGATGCAGCGATGCGAGCTGGAGCCCCATCTACACAACAGGTACACATGCCTAACATATCTAGTAGCAATAACTGAAATTCTTCAGAAATCTGTGTTAAAGGACCTCTGTCAGCACAGAAGGACTGTTCAAACCAAGTCCCACCGCTCGGTGCATCGTGACATGGCCAAACATTGATACACATCTTACCACCTGCTTGATTTCCCTCTATCTCCACCCCCACTCTTTTCTTTGATTGACAGCTCTGACTTCATCAAGCCAGAGAAGAGTAGAGATGGATGGAAAACGCCATGATGCACCGAGCGCCTGTACTTGGTTTAATTATGTGCTGACTGACTCCCTTTAAAGGAAGTGTATCATGTTGAAAATGTAGTCTGTTCTGCGTTAAAGTGTATAAAAAACACATGACGGAGTCTTTGGGGTAAAGATTCAATGTCACTTGTAATTTTATTGCTCTAAATCTCTTTATTCTGCTCTTAGGAATACAGTAGGCGTTACTATTCGATGATTACCAGCCTTTTCTATATGAGCTGTCAATCACTGAGTAGGCATGGCCTATGGACTCTTAAATGATAAGGAGCAGATTTTGGAAAAAAAAAACAATAAACTTTTCAAAGGCAATTAGTTTCCAAAAATGTATAGCATGATCACTTGAGATGAGCGAACCAGAGAGAGCATTTTCCAGCTCCAAAGTTTGTGTCCCCATTGTTTTCAATGGGGTTCGGGTTTTAGTATAGTTTTGGTACCCGAACCGAACTTTGGATTAAAGTTGGGGTCTGGTACCAGAACCCAAATTTCCATGGGTTTTTGCTTCTCTTGCTGTGTCCGGGTATGTATAGATGGTATCAGTAGTTTAGTGGTGAACAGAGAATGCTCATAACCCTGTGCATAGGCCCAGGCGGACAGCGGCACTCACAGGAGATTGGCAGACGATGTGCCGAGCATATACCGCATTTGGTGGAGGGTTTAGGTACACGGCATTGTTCTTTGCAGCTGTTTTTCTGTACTATGGCCGAGATCACACGGTAACTGTGACTCCTGGCTTGTGCTGTGTATGCCTTAATCAGATGAGGTAGTTGTATACTTCTCTATTGTCCTCCCCCTTTTCATACAGACAATATCTGGGACCTATATCCTTAGGGAGGCGCCGCTGTCTTATTTTTTTTTAAAGGATCGTTTTGGGTCTGACAGCAGTTATGTACAGGGTTATGTGCGCTGTCCTCTGTACTATATACGTCATCTGCACATGCTCGGCGAAAGCAGGAGAACTTTACTGGTGGATGAAATAGGTGGGCAGAAGCGAATCGGAAGGTCAGTGATTTGGCTATACAGATAAAACTGAAATAGTAAAAAATTATGGAAATTTTGGAAACAAACTGTATTTGAAAACGGTATTGTTTTAGCAAGATCATTTTAAAATTAAGAATTTATTATTGTTGTAAAATTGCTTTAAGCCCAAAATGAACGCTGAATATTCTGACTCCTTTCCCATGAAACTAAATATCAATCTAGTAATCTAGTCCGTTTGATTACATTGTCCGGTATGGCTTATATATAAATCACATCATTGATGATAGATGATGATCACAGCACACCTCCTCTTCCCTTCACAATGACCTCTGCACAGGCCACAGAGCAAGGCTACACCACTCTCTCATAAGTCAGTTAGTCCTAACTATCGGATAGTATGGTCCATGTAATGTAGGAGAACCACTCACTTCTTGTTAACACCAGGCTTATAAATAAAATGACATGGCTGGCGTGCTCATATATCATTTTAGTATCTTTTTGACTGCTGGGAATATGAACCTGTGGCAGTAATATGCTGCCCTTATAGAGGACAGTGATGAAAACGACAGATCTGCTTCAAAAGGAACCTGTCATGTCCTGAAATTTACTTGCAGATGTATGGGTAATCTGCAGGTAAATAGAATGTAAAATCATGTTCAGAAGAGCGGCTATAGGGAGAAAATAAAGTTACATTCTCCCTGCAGCCGCTTACTTCCAGTCATCAGAGCGGTGCAAGTAGTGGTTTGTCATCGCCCACTAAACAGTGAGCATGCTGTGATCACTCCCCTGTGCTTTAACAACCTGCTCATTGCACACATACACTGTAGAGTTGGCTGTCAATCAGTGTGCCAGGAGTGATTACTGGAAGCTTACCATAATGAGCAGTGACTAATACCTGCACCTTCCCCGATCACTGGAAGAGAGCGGCTGCATGGAGGATTAAACTTAATTTTCTTCCTGTAGCTGCTGCTGTAGATTGACCCACTATCTGCAGGTAAATAGTGTTTCTGGACATGACAGGTTCCCTTTAAGGCAACGTTCAAGCGTTCAGTATTTTGCCTCGGTATCTGTAAGCCAAAACCAGGAGTGGGTGATAAATCCAGAAGTGGAGACATGTTTCTATTATACTTTTCCTCTGATTGTTCCTCTCCTGGTTTTGGCTTACAAATACTGATGAAAAATACTGAACATGTGAACGTGGCCTCACTCTGAACGTAGACAGACCTATTGGCATTGGAGGTGAAATACTGTATTGAATTATGTTATAGGAGAGGTGAGGGACAATTGTTCTTTTTCTTAAAGGAGTCGATGTATCTTAGAAGTGAATGAGAATGAATGCTTACAAGTTGTAAAATGAAACCCTCCAGCAATACCTTTTTTCTGCTTACTTTT
>JARQOD010000008.1:42362555-42424375 GCA_033576555.1 Oophaga sylvatica
CCCTTTGGGATGTAATTTCCACCCCCTTGAGCTCTGTCGGACTGGGGGAAACCCTCACGTGTCATCTGAAAACCACATCACAACTTCCAAGATGAGGTGGACGATGAACTGGTCTGCCACATCTGTCTGCAGCCATTGCTGCAACCTATGGACACACAATGTGGTCACACTTACTGCTACAAGTGCCTGAAGAATTTTCTACATGAGAAGGACTTTTGTCCTATGGACCGCAAGAAGTTGTGTTTTCAGGACTGTCACAATCCAGCCTTTTGGTGAGAAATTTGCTGGATAAGTTGAGTGTTATCTGTCCATTCATGGGTGAATGTAAACAGGTGATGCAGCGATGCGAGCTGGAGCCCCATCTACACAACAGGTACACATGCCTAACATATCTAGTAGCAATAACTGAAATTCTTCAGAAATCTGTGTTAAAGGACCTCTGTCAGCACAGAAGGACTGTTCAAACCAAGTCCCACCGCTCGGTGCATCGTGACATGGCCAAACATTGATACACATCTTACCACCTGCTTGATTTCCCTCTATCTCCACCCCCACTCTTTTCTTTGATTGACAGCTCTGACTTCATCAAGCCAGAGAAGAGTAGAGATGGATGGAAAACGCCATGATGCACCGAGCGCCTGTACTTGGTTTAATTATGTGCTGACTGACTCCCTTTAAAGGAAGTGTATCATGTTGAAAATGTAGTCTGTTCTGCGTTAAAGTGTATAAAAAACACATGACGGAGTCTTTGGGGTAAAGATTCAATGTCACTTGTAATTTTATTGCTCTAAATCTCTTTATTCTGCTCTTAGGAATACAGTAGGCGTTACTATTCGATGATTACCAGCCTTTTCTATATGAGCTGTCAATCACTGAGTAGGCATGGCCTATGGACTCTTAAATGATAAGGAGCAGATTTTGGAAAAAAAAAACAATAAACTTTTCAAAGGCAATTAGTTTCCAAAAATGTATAGCATGATCACTTGAGATGAGCGAACCAGAGAGAGCATTTTCCAGCTCCAAAGTTTGTGTCCCCATTGTTTTCAATGGGGTTCGGGTTTTAGTATAGTTTTGGTACCCGAACCGAACTTTGGATTAAAGTTGGGGTCTGGTACCAGAACCCAAATTTCCATGGGTTTTTGCTTCTCTTGCTGTGTCCGGGTATGTATAGATGGTATCAGTAGTTTAGTGGTGAACAGAGAATGCTCATAACCCTGTGCATAGGCCCAGGCGGACAGCGGCACTCACAGGAGATTGGCAGACGATGTGCCGAGCATATACCGCATTTGGTGGAGGGTTTAGGTACACGGCATTGTTCTTTGCAGCTGTTTTTCTGTACTATGGCCGAGATCACACGGTAACTGTGACTCCTGGCTTGTGCTGTGTATGCCTTAATCAGATGAGGTAGTTGTATACTTCTCTATTGTCCTCCCCCTTTTCATACAGACAATATCTGGGACCTATATCCTTAGGGAGGCGCCGCTGTCTTATTTTTTTTTAAAGGATCGTTTTGGGTCTGACAGCAGTTATGTACAGGGTTATGTGCGCTGTCCTCTGTACTATATACGTCATCTGCACATGCTCGGCGAAAGCAGGAGAACTTTACTGGTGGATGAAATAGGTGGGCAGAAGCGAATCGGAAGGTCAGTGATTTGGCTATACAGATAAAACTGAAATAGTAAAAAATTATGGAAATTTTGGAAACAAACTGTATTTGAAAACGGTATTGTTTTAGCAAGATCATTTTAAAATTAAGAATTTATTATTGTTGTAAAATTGCTTTAAGCCCAAAATGAACGCTGAATATTCTGACTCCTTTCCCATGAAACTAAATATCAATCTAGTAATCTAGTCCGTTTGATTACATTGTCCGGTATGGCTTATATATAAATCACATCATTGATGATAGATGATGATCACAGCACACCTCCTCTTCCCTTCACAATGACCTCTGCACAGGCCACAGAGCAAGGCTACACCACTCTCTCATAAGTCAGTTAGTCCTAACTATCGGATAGTATGGTCCATGTAATGTAGGAGAACCACTCACTTCTTGTTAACACCAGGCTTATAAATAAAATGACATGGCTGGCGTGCTCATATATCATTTTAGTATCTTTTTGACTGCTGGGAATATGAACCTGTGGCAGTAATATGCTGCCCTTATAGAGGACAGTGATGAAAACGACAGATCTGCTTCAAAAGGAACCTGTCATGTCCTGAAATTTACTTGCAGATGTATGGGTAATCTGCAGGTAAATAGAATGTAAATCATGTTCAGAAGAGCGGCTATAGGGAGAAAATAAAGTTACATTCTCCCTGCAGCCGCTTACTTCCAGTCATCAGAGCGGTGCAAGTAGTGGTTTGTCATCGCCCACTAAACAGTGAGCATGCTGTGATCACTCCCCTGTGCTTTAACAACCTGCTCATTGCACACATACACTGTAGAGTTGGCTGTCAATCAGTGTGCCAGGGAGTGATTACTGGAAGCTTACCATAATGAGCAGTGACTATACCTGCACCTTCCCCGATCACTGGAAGAGAGCGGCTGCATGGAGGATTAAACTTAATTTTCTTCCTGTAGCTGCTGCTGTAGATTGACCCACTATCTGCAGGTAAATAGTGTTTCTGGACATGACAGGTTCCCTTTAAGGCAACGTTCAAGCGTTCAGTATTTTGCCTCGGTATCTGTAAGCCAAAACCAGGAGTGGGTGATAAATCCAGAAGTGGAGACATGTTTCTATTATACTTTTCCTCTGATTGTTCCTCTCCTGGTTTTGGCTTACAAATACTGATGAAAAATACTGAACATGTGAACGTGGCCTCACTCTGAACGTAGACAGACCTATTGGCATTGGAGGTGAAATACTGTAGTTGAATTATGTTATAGGAGAGGTGAGGGACAATTGTTCTGTTTTCTTAAAGGAGTCGATGTATCTTAGAAGTGAATGAGAATGAATGCTTACAAGTTGTAAGAATGAAACCCTCCATGCAATACCTCTTTTCTGCTTATCTTATTGCTTGGGCTTCTTATCTCTGCTCCCTAATAGTCTCAGTGTTGACCTGTGGGGACGACGACTGTGATCTGACCACATAGTCGTCGCACACATTTGCAGTTGCTATTGATGAGCCGCGTGTAGGACAAGTGCAGTGTCATTCGTATGGAGGTGAACCTGTAACTCTTGTCGTTCACCTCATGTGTCAACAGACATAAAAGTAAACGGGGGCAGAGCAGGACCCAGATCCAACTTTTCAGACACCTGTCCCTGTAAAGCTATATAAACAAAAGGAACAGCCCAAGAAATGTGGAGCCATGCCACAGTTTGTACAAAAACTAAGTACTAGTGATAAGCGAACATGCTCGGTTAAGGCGTTATCCAAGCATGCTTGGGTGCCAACCGAGTGGCTTCGGCGTGCTCAAAAAATACTAACTAACAGGCAATCCCTGCAGGTGTTTGGGCTGTTTGACAGCCACGAGACATGCAGGCGTGGGGACTTGAACTTTATTATTCGAGCACGCCGAAGACACTCGGTTAGCACACGAGCATGCTCGGATAACGCCTTATCTCAGCACGTTCACTCATCACTACTAAGTATGCTGTTATTTACATGTAATATTACTATTTATTTACTCTCTACAGTGTATTTGCTCATTTTGTCTTTATCTTAGGTTCTTCTTGTCACACGGTCACAGTGTGAATGCACACCTGCGCATTGCACTTATACCAATATATGCTCTGGCTGAAAAAATGTTTTGGGTTTAGGTTCACACATTTGTGAATTCTACTTGTATGCTCCATTTGAGGAACAGACAAAACATAATTCATACAGAATACTGATCCGTTGTATAACTGCTGTAGACGGCAGTGTAGTGGTAAAATGCAGGATTTCCATTTCTTCAGCTCATGTTTGAGTCCTGATTAGCGCACCCCTCATAATAATTACCGTAATTGTTAATTTAAAATACAGGGACATGTGAACAGCCCCTTAGATTGTAAAGGGTGAATGTTCTATCTCTGGACAACACAGAACATGTCCGTGTCTTACAGATGTCTGAATAAGGCCTTACCGTTAGACACAAAGCTGTCCGCCAACTGCATGTGCGGTTTATGAGTGAACAGGACCAGGGGAGTCAGATATCGGTTTCTTACCTATGTTACGTGCAGAACTCTGTGTGTACACCGAGCGCTTGGGTCTGCTTATAAAACTCTGCTGTGACTTTCCCTTACTGTGTTTAGACTGATCTGTGAGGCCAATGGATGTAAAGGCAAGTGTAGGATACTAATATTGCCTTATATTGAGTTGGTGAGCTGCGGTGTGTGTATATGAAGATCAAGGGCACATGGTAGAAGCCAAGCCCTTGGTTAATGATTACACAATCCAGGCCCAGGGATTGCTCTGTAAATATTACACGGCTTCAGAGCCACAATGTTCTCAGTATGACGCTCGTTGTTGACCTAAAAGTCCTGAAGTTCATGTGTGGAGCCAGATAGATGGCTTAAACACGAAGCTTGTGTCTGTGAATCTGGAGGCATGATTGCCTCCAATGTGAAGGATGTTCTCAATCGACCACTCAGGACACACTTTAGAAAACTTTTTTATTAAATATGACGAAATATATCACTTTTTCAGAATAAGTAGCAAACTTTTGTACCATCAATTGATGAGAGCCCTAGGAGAAACCCAGCTGACCCGATAATAAGTCAGTGAGGTCGGTCAGGCATGATTGGTGTCTTCTTATCATGTGACTGATCTGGCCCTCTGTTAATTTAGTTTTATTTTCTCATACGATGGAGCAAACAACATACCGTAACTGAATAACGCAGATGTGAAGGAAACCTAATCTGCAACTGCAGCCACCAGAAATATATATATATATATCTATAGATATATATCTATAGAGATATAACTATATAGAGATATAAATATATAATATATATAATCTATCTCATGATAGGTAATACATTGTTTCATGAGACAGATGTAGAGGCTGTACCTACTGTCCCACACAGAAACAAAGGCAAAAAAGAACATGCTCCGGGAGCGCCAGTGTCGTGTATTGTTATATAATGGCATTGTATGCTGTATGAATCTTTCCTACCAGTTATACCATGTGCATGTAATGTAGTGTATAATATTTTATCAGCAATGTGACCTGAGCCTCTGATAACAAATAACTGTAGAATAAAAAGATTAGGTATGATTCCTTAAGGTGTGTTCACACGGAGAGGAATTGTAAGGGTATCCGCTGCAGCAAATCTGTACCAGATTGTGTGAATTTTTGTTGTTTGAACAGTCTGTAAACTTGCAACTGTGGATAGAGATAAATAAAAGGAAAAAAAAAAAACTATTCTTACCTGCCTTGTCGCTTCCCTGGCTCCTTTGCCCAGTGCACTGCAGATCTCTGCACAACCCAGCGTTCTCCGATGCCATCTGGCCCCATGGCACCATGTACGGTCCCTGATTTTTTAATCAAGTAAATTTTTATTAATTTTATAACAGTGACACACACAAAAAAACATTCTCAACCAAAAATGTTTATCCCCGTCCCCCATACCCTGAACCCCCCCCCCCCAACATTTGTTATTCAGAATATCATATCATAGATACATGACCATGCAAAACTGAATAAATGAGGCCGGTCGAGACCAGCCAGGTGGAAAGGCACACAGCCGATTGGCATTTGTAAACGCAATGTGTAATGATTCCATAGCAACTGATACACAGCTAACAAGATCCTATCGAGACTGATCACTGGTTACCTACAAGCCTGGGACCCCATAATTTATCAAAATATTTACTTCTATACCTTTTGAGAGATACCCCTGTTTCCAATGATATGAGGGACTCCACTTGATTAATAAACTCTCTGCCTGTCGGGGGAGTTGCCGAAATCCAGTTTTTAGCAATCAGTTTTCTAGCCATGTATAGTAATCGAGCTATGGCAAGTTTCCCAGTCTCCACAGTTCACAGTTCATCTACATATCCCAGGATGCAGGTGAGAGGATTACTAGTCACCACGCACACATAGGCTGACTTTGTATGGCCCAAAACTGCTCCCCAATATGAGTGCAGATGCGGGCATGACCATAACATGTGCAATATTCCTGGTTCCTGTTGGGTGCACCTCGGGCATCCAGAATCATTTCTAAGACCCATTTTAAACATCATTTCAGGTGATCTGTATACTCTGTGAATTAGATAAAGCTGTGAGTCGTTTTGAGTTTTAACATCTTTCACTTTACATTGGGCTCTATAGGCGTGTTTGAGTTGAAAGTATTGAAAGAAGGAACTATCAGGTAGATTGAACTCTTTTTGCAAACAGTCAAAGGATTTAAGCCCCTCATTGCCAACCACCTGGTGAACGTACTGTATACCCATACTCTTCCAGTTCCCGAACTCAGGCAAATTCTGTACGTCATTACTCCAAATAGGTGTGTACATTGATAAGTATTCGACCTCTCTCATTTGTTTGATTTTAAGCCAAACCTTGCAAAATAAGTCCAATGTAGGGTATACTGAGAGACCCCCATACCTGCCTGCCTCTAAACTATCCACAAGGGGCCCGTGTCCCACAGTGTTTTGAATAGTTTTACAGACCGGACTGCCTGTGTCACTTTCTTTCCATCCCTTTATATGTTGGCATTGAGCCGCCAGAAAATATAGCCATGCATTGGGCAGTGCCAGGCCACCGTCATCTTTTGGTCTCTGCAGAGTTTCTAGTCTTATTTTGGACTGCCCTTTACGCCAGATCTCTGAAAAGCGTGTTTATCTTATGGAATCTAGATAGTGGGAGCCAAATGGGAGCATTATGTAGAATATATAAAATCTGAGGGATCAACACCATCTTAATAAGATTTAACCTGCCCACCACCGAGAGTTGGAGTTTACACCATACTGTTATTTTGCACTTAATTTTTTTTAGAAGAGGCAGTAGATTCTGTTTTTCCGAATCTCTAAGAGGACGATATTACCAACCCCAAGTATTTGAACTAGGAAACCACCACTATTTGGGTATGCTGAATATCTGAATGGTCTACCGGGCCATCTAAGGGAATAGTACAGATTTATCCCAGTTAATAGTCACACCTGACAACTGCCCAAACTGTTTAAGTATATCCATTACACTATTCAGGGATCTACCATAGTCTCCCAAAAATAGCAGAAGGTCATCCGCATATAATGCGATCTTCTCTTTTATATTCCCATATTGAAATCCTCTAACTTCAGAAGAATTCCTCACTACTGCCGCTAAGGGTTCTATTACAATGGCAAACAACAATAGGGACAAACGATCCTACACCTGAGGCTTAAAACAGCCCAGTCCCTGGCTACATGGACATTATTGCAAAAAGCTAAGAGGAAAAGAACCTTTCAGGGAATCACCTTTTTTGAAGAAGGTGAGAGAGTAGGGCACTTACTATCTCTTGTTACTGCAGTGCAAAGGGACTCATCTCCATATTTATAAGCTTTGCTCTCAAAATGGGGATTGGGCAGGGTCTACGGGAGAAATTCCGGAGGTTTTGCTTTTATTTTGAGACACTATACTCTTCAAAGGTTAGACCTCCGGAAGGAGAAATTTCGAATTTCTTAGAAATGGCTAGGTTGCCCGCATTGTCTGAAGATGAGAGGAGGGCTCTGGATGGTCCCCGGTCAATGGAGGAACTAGAAAATGCTCTCTCCTATGCTGGGTGGTAAACGTTTTAACAAGGTTAAATTACTCCCAAATTTGTTACAGCTATACAACCACTCTCTTGCAGCGAGTTCATTACCACCATCCATGAGAGAGGCAATTATTACTATTATCCCTAAAAAAGGGAAAGATCCTCAGCTTCCTGAGTCATATAGACCTATTTCCCTATTGACTGTTGATATCAAAATATTGGCTAAAATATTAGCTAATAAATAGGTTGACAGGAATTTAGTCTAAAGTGATCCAGACCAAACTGGCTTTATGGCCAACAAATCCACACCAATTAATTTGCGCCGCCTCTAACTGAATATGCAGCTCCCGGCGGATAACATTGGGCCTAGAGTGGTGCTGTCGTTGGATGCCGCAAAGGCCTTTGATAGCATAGAGTGGAGCTTTCTCTGGGAAGCGTTGAAGAAAATTGGGTTCGGACCCACGTTTATATCGTGGGTGCAGTTGCTATACTCCTCCCCTACCGCTAAAATCAAAGCAAACGGTCCCTGATTTATTGCAGTAATTGCATGGCGTGAGAAGTTCTGGCAGGAGGCTAGGTTATACCGGCTAACTGATGGCATTCTTTATGGCTCTCCTGGATCTTGGACATGTACAGAGTGAGCATGGCATAAAGGTGTCCTATTCCAACGTTTTTGTGCTGTTATTAGTGCAATGGATTCTAACGTCACTAACCATTAATTTTATTAATTGCATGTCAGATGTGCAGGCTTCAGAAAATACAGAGCGGAAAGAGAGAAGAGGACTGCCCCTATCAAGGATACCAATGAAGCTGATGCCCGCCAAGCAAGTGGCATTGCCAATGTTCTAGCAGAATCTTCCCTGGCCGCTGTGGTAGCTCTGGGTACGTCTGAGCCAGGCTTGGTGAATCCAGCATTTGATGAAAACGATGATGGTGAGATAAGAATAGAGGTATAAATGCATGTCCCGCAGCGCTTTCTACTAAGGAGTCTAATTATTTTTGTTTTGAACTTAAAGATCAACCTCACAGGACAAGTCTAGTAGCGGAGACAAGTACAGTAGAGATACATCGCGATGATCCTGAAGAGGAACTGGGCATGCGAATTGTGGGGGTAGAGACACTCCTCTGGGCAACATTGTAATTCAGGAGGTGCTGAAAGATTCTTTGGTTGCTACAGATGGCCAGCTTATGCCAGGAGACCACATACTGGAGGTACGATCACTACACGTTCTGCTTGTTTGCAAGGAGATGATCATCTACTTTGTATAAACTGTAGCCTAACCCTGGTGTTGCATGCCCTAACATGACTTCAGAGACAAGTCCGTCCTTCATATAACATGCCCCACACTGGCCATTACCCTATTAGTAAGGCTCCTGATGGCAAATTGGGCTTAGCACTTCATAGGTACACCCCACAACTCTCTCCCCCCAAGAATCACAAGGCAAAAATATTGAAGGGAGAAACAAAGCTAACCAGCTCATCTATATGTTCATACTTAGTCTTGAAATGCCCATAACTGAAGCGATGAGTATGAGAGAAGTACAGCTGTCCAGCTCAATCCAAATGCGGAGATTGAGAGCCCCACTGCCTGGAGGAAAATAAGGCTATTAACCTGGGGTTAATCTGCACATTAATACTGTTCTGACAACGTGCAGCACTCGCACTAGGAGCCCCACTGCCTGGAGTTAAATTAACGTTATTTCAGCAGGCTCGCTCTCTCAGTCACAGGGGTGGCGCTCGCTCAGAGAGCGGTGGCTGTAACTGCGCCCCCGACACTGACTGACATCACTCAGCCTTACGGCCGGCTGTCAGTCAGTGTCTGGGGCGCCGCTCTCTGAGCGAGTGCCACCCCTGTGACTGAGACCGCGAGCCTGCTGGAATAATGTTAATTTCCTCCAGGCAGTGAGGCTCTCAGTGCCAGTGCTGCACGTTATCAGAACAGTATTAATCTGCAGATTAACCCCAGGTTAATAGCCTTATTTTACATGACCAGTTTCCTTTAGTCATACACCTAACATGTTAGGTGATATTTTGGCTACACAAGCTTGGCACATGGTGGGAGCTTGTGTATTATGGCCAAATGGTAACAAATATTTTTGCTCTATGCTTTTGGATACTCAGTGGGCTTCTTAGGGGGGCATACTTTGAGGATGCAAGGCTCGCCAATGAATTGACTGTCTGTGGATGTGCAAATAATACTTTTTCTCTGTTTCTTTAACTTTTGTACCAGCCACTGGTGCATGTAACACATTTCTATCTGTAGTTTGTGGAAACTAGTTAAATATGTTACTAAGTCGTGCAAAGATGAATGCTCCGATGTTACACAACCAGTAGAGGTTTTCCTTTAAACATAAACCTTTATTGATGTGTTCTCAGAAGGGGAGGGTATATGTAAGAGTTACACCTGTGAGCAGGTTGTCCCATTTATCTCACATCCAATAAATAATGTACTTTAGTAAGTACATTATTGTAGTAAAAAGAAAAGATTAATTTGATTGCTGAAACAATGTGCCAAAAGAGCTCAGCCATTGCATGAGCACAAAGCAGTCTGCAGGCTCCATAGAAAGTCTGAGATCACTATAGGACTAGTAATCCTGCTACCAGGTAGTCCTCCATATTCATGATTTCTCTATAACCTCGCCCACATCACTTACTGTGTACACTTTCATCGGCAGACAGATGCCAATCAGTGGTGTGGGCAGGGTTTTATAGGGCTCGGCATTCGGATTAATGCTAGATCTGCAGCCGATAAAACGGATTTTATCAAAACGACAGCAGGCAGCCCAATAAGTGACATATCACTCGAATTAGGGTTTCTACCCCTACGGGACAGTGCCAATAATTTATGTAAAGCGCTGTGGAATTAATAGCGCTATATAAATGAGTAAAACAAATAAATACATTATGCTACTCTAAGGTGGGCTAGCAAAAACCTGCTGACATTACATTTAATCTGTAAGCCAGGATGTAAATAGTTCCACACAAGTAGTATTTGGCAGGTCAAATACATCTGCCTGGAAGCTTCATTTATTCTAAAGGAGAGTAATGTTTACCCCCTTTAAAGGGGTTGAGCAGCCTTAGGCTACAAGTCTGCAGTCACTGTAAGTGACTTCAGTCTTGTGAATCTTCACATCGTGTGCTCTTCATGCTGAGAGGATTCTCCGGTGTTGGGAGTGGCCGGTTATGTGAGCGCAATCATGTAATTTGCATATTTCCTGCCACATTCCTACTAGACGTGCCTGGCCCAATACAATTGCATTGATCGAGGCCACACACGTCTAGTCGGCATGTGACAGCATGTATGCAAATCACATACTTGCAGTTACGCTCCCTTGCCGACGCTAGAGAATCCTGACAGCGCACAGTGCGCACGATGTGAGAACTCACAAGTCTGCAGTCACAATCAGTGACTGCAGACTTGTAGCCTAATACCGGACACCTCCTTTAAGATACATCTATATGGCATATTCTGTATCTGTTGATTTCGTGGTGAATACACACAGTGTAAATTAATTTGACGCAGATGTGAAATCTACCGTGCCAGTCAATTTATGCTGTGAGTTTTCTCTGCAGCATGTGGATGAGAATTCATAAAATCTCATCCAAAGATAGTGATAATTTAATAAGGATAAAGAACAAGGTACTGCGGCTGGATTTTCTGGACAGAAGAGCTGCTGCTTTCCGCATCATGTGAACGTGCCCCTTAAGAGTATTTTCGCTGCCTTTTTTTTTTTTAAACATGACAGTTCCTTGTTAGGTTTTTAGGTATGTGGCATTGTATATGATAGTAATTCCCTTTGCCAGGCCTTGAGACAGAAATATCAGCATAGATTACGTTCATCAGCTGCATTTATGGGATGGGTGTAACAACAAAAACTCCTTTAGGCACTATTTAGGGAGGTTTGCGATATGTCACTTAGCAGTAATGAGATTCATACCTCCAGCCAGCTATAATTGTATGTTTAATTAATCTCTCATGATGTAAGGTGCTTCTTGACGACAGATGACTTATGAGGTATATGATATACATTTGTATATAGGAGCAGAGACAAATGAACATGATGCGTGGAGATGGCACATATCTGACTGTATTACCATACATAGTAGTTTAATGACTGGGGAACAGCGGTTTGAGCCTGGCACCAGCACAACATCTCATTGATTGATTAACTTTTAAAAGATGATCTAGAAATAATTCTATCTGGGGAAAAAAGTTAATCTACAACATGTCACCTGGTCTGTCTGGTGAAAGTTAATGAAAACTAAGTTGGATAACAGTGGCTTGACTCCTCCAGTCAGAATTAAGATTCTGGTTGGTCTACACTTAGAGGGATTTCTGTAAAATAATAAAATATATATTACTTACCGATGCCTCATCACTCCTGTCTCTCGCTGATTTTCTGTGCGTTGTTGATCTAGATCAGGGTTCCCCAACTCCAGTCCTCAAGGCCCACCAATAGGTCATGTTTTCAGGATTTCCTTTGTATTGCACAGGTGATGCAATTATCACCTGGGCAATACTAAGGAATCCTAAAAACATGACTTGTTGGTGGGCCTTGAGGACTGGAGTTGGGGAACCCTGATCTAGATGGACATTTGGTCGCAGCAGTGAGCAATGGTAGTGACGCAGTGCACATTAAGAATGAATATATAAAAGTCTCAGTTTTTAACATAGTTCAATGAACATATTCTGGAGAAGCCTTACTTCCACAAGTCGCTTTTTGTTAATAAAGAATGGTTGCCGTTTCAGGTTAATGGAATGAATATCAGTAATGTGTCCCACAGCCAAGCAATTGCCTTACTCCGACAGCCGTCCTCTGTGTTCTGCGTCACTGTCCTACAAGAGAAGGGTTTCTCACAAAGATCTCAACGAGCAGAGGGAACCACCACAGCTAGTGTCTGCAAAGAAGTGATCCAAGTGACTCTACTGAAGCAGGATCGAGCGGAGCCTCTAGGGATCAAGTTGGTTAGGAAGACAGAGGAGCATGGTGTTTTTGTTCTGGATTTATTAGATGGTGGTCTGGCTGCAAAAGATGGAAGGCTTAAGTGTAATGACAAGGTCTTGTCCATTAACGGTCATGATCTCCGTCATGGGACTCCTGAGACGGCAGCGCAGATTATCCAGGTAACCCGGCCTATATTATCTGTATATCATAGTTTTGATGGTGGGCTAAAAGAAAACAAGGTTTCTCGTGTTTGACCACATGGCCCAAATATGAAATTAAAGTTACTGATGCTAAAGCGATTAAAGGGA
Organism: Oophaga sylvatica; assembly: GCA_033576555.1. Classification (NCBI taxonomy): domain Eukaryota; kingdom Metazoa; phylum Chordata; class Amphibia; order Anura; family Dendrobatidae; genus Oophaga; species Oophaga sylvatica. The sequence goes on from JARQOD010000008.1 coordinate 42,375,475, forward strand.
ATCTGTCACCCTAAATTGGTGGGATATTTAAATGATGGCAGTCAGGTCAGATGGGCGATGTTTTGGGTACTTGCCTTAACATGTTGTTTGCCGCTGTCTCCATTATTTCTGGGAATTGTAGTCGTTGCCCTCCATATAACGCGCCTGCGCATTGCAATCTGCGGGCAAAGCATACTGCACGTGCGCAATTTAAGATTGCAATGCGCAGGTGCGTTATATGGAGGGCAACGACTACAATTCCCAGAAATAATGGAGACAGCGGCGAACAACATGTTAAGGCAAGTACCCAAAACCCCGCCCATCTGACCTGACTGCCATCATTTAAATATCCCGCCAATTTAGGGTGACAGATTCCCTTTAAAGAAAACCATCCATGATGACTGATCTAATAAAATGACATCCATGTGATACCTTTTTAGAGTTATGTTGGTGGGATATGGAGGGGTGAATAAAACTACTGTAGTTAAAAAAGAAAAAAAAAACTCCATACCCCAAAGTGTTGAAAAGGAGATCTGAAACAAATGTTCTCTCTAAAGATACATGTGTCATGCTCCCTCTCAGCTCGGTAACAGTTTTGAAAAGTTTCACTAATGGCCCGTTTAGGCAAGCTAATAATCGGCAAATGAGCATGCACAAATATCTGCCTGTCTGAACAGACTAGCATTCATTTGACAAAAAAAAGAGCAAAATGCTTGATCGTCAGGTGCAATGATTTTTTTTAATGCCAGCCTAAAAATCATTGTTATTGGCAGCACGTTGTCCTGTGTAAACCGGACATGTCCTGCCGATAATAAAAAACTCTATGCGCACGGAATGATCATATTAATGATTGTTCTGTGCACTGAATGTTTGTTGGAAGTGTATAAACAGGCCAGTAAGTGACTGGTCCAAATGAACAGCCTGGATTGGCCCACCTAAAAGGACCATAAGTGTCCTGTTTCTGAGAAGCCGTGGAGGGTAACAATCCTTTTCAGAAGTAGGGACAAGCTGAGAGGGTAACCTTGTGTTGCATTGCACTCCACCTCAGATAGAGGGCCAGAAGCTGACCCAAGTAAAGTCTCATTTATAGCCGCTTCCATTTGCAATGTCCCACATAATTTTGCATTGTTGTATAAAAGTGAATTGTTTACCTTGTTTATGAAACTTCAGCATGACATCATCTTGTCATCTTTTAGATGAGTGAGGCACGGGTTAACTTTGTGGTCCTTCGGCAAAGTATCCTGCAGGCTATGGAAGTCAATGAAGAAGGAACTTCATCTGGGAGCAGCAGCAGTAGCAATGGGGAAAGTCCTGTCCATGCACGAAAGAGGCCAAGTGTACATCCATGTAGAAGGAAATCCACACAGAGGGTGAGTTATTATTTCTGAGTAGTTTGCCACAGTAGGACCAGATGGTAACATTTACTTACTAGCTGAACTGATTGAAAGCTGAATTCAATTAGGTCTTGTTTTTAAGAAGCCAGCTAAAATAGATGCTCAAAATGGTTTTCGAGGATTGCGGTACTGATGACCTATCCTTAAGGTAGGTCATCAATATGAGATTGTCTGGGTCCCATATCAGTACATCGCCACTTATCAGCTGTTTACAGATCCTGGGACGCCTGAATGTGGACAGTGTGCAGAACCAGAACAGCACAGGTCTGCTTAATGTGTACTGGCCGTTCACAGGTGCTGCAGCTCAGCTCCTATTAAAGTAGTTACGAGCGGATATAACAAACAGTAGCGAGTTTATAGTGTGGCAACCTGTGCTGTACTAGCTTTGTGCACTGCTTATATCTGGATATCTGGCTGCTGTGAGAGCTGAATAGCTGATCAGTTGGAGTTGTCAGACTCCTATCAAACTGATGTTGATGGCCTGTGTTTAGCATAGGTCATGTATCTCATGGTTCTGGGCCAGTGGTTTTATAGTCCTTTTGAATATGTTTTCTCAATTCTAGAAAACAAACTTTTTTTCTCAAGATACATTGCCTCTTATTTTTTGGATGTGTCTGGTGTGGCCGCTCGGCTCCATTTTCTTAAAGCCATATCTGTTTAATTTGTTTCCTCTCCTAACTTATGCCACCCTAATAAATATTAGATTGGCAATGAGTTCCATTAAAATCGGCATAATTAATTTTTGTTGGCATACCTATCTTAACAGGGGCTCCAGGTAAGTGACCGGTTGTTAAGGTGAAGCTCCATGATATTAATGTAGGTCTGTGATGACCTTCATATTATACTTGGTAGTATTTGTTTCGTTTAATATAGAGAATATATATTGTGTTTTGTCCTTTGCGTTAAATATAGGACCAGCCGCAGGCAAGTTTATTAATGGAGAAAATAGTCACTCTGAAAAAAGAGCCAAGGGAATCTCTGGGGATTACCATAGGAGGAGGACGAGATCATAGAAACAAACTCCCCATCTATGTCTCCAGTGTTCAGCCAGTGGGGTGTCTGTTCAGAGATGGCAGAATCAAGAAAGGTAATATGCTCTCTTTATATGCTGATTTTGTATTTTTTTTTTATAATACCACAAATAGAAAAAAATTTAGGTCAGAAAGAAAAATGACAGGCCATTCATTATATATAGAAGCTGCATAAGCTTCCAGTATTTCTTCAGGAGAACATTGGCTGCACTGTTTACTGCCAAAGAAGATTCCAGCATGCTTACAGGTGTTTTCCAATCAAAAGCTATTGATGATTTGCCTTAGGGTGCATTCAGATGTCCATACAAATTTTTCTGACATCGGACTGTAATGCACCGACTGGCCGTGGATATCCCGACCTGAGCGTGACCCACTCCAATCCGTGCATTGTGATCTGATTTCAGACCGATTTGTACGGATGTCTGAATGTGCCCATATAATATCAAATTCAAAAGAATAGGAGCTGTTCTTCAGTACCTGGCAGTGGCTGCTACACATTTAATGGAGCTGTGCTTATTGCTCCATTCCACATGTTTACGTGTCTTTTTCTCCTCAGGTGATGTACTCCTCAGTGTCAATGGGGTTGACTTGACTTGTCTAAGTTATTTGGATGCGGTGTCTGCACTAAAGTCCAATGCTGCATCACACACTGTGGTCCTGAAAACCCTGGAATTAGTAGTAACCGAGAGACATGGAGAGACTGCTGAAGGTGGTGTTGAAGTAACAAGAGATCCTGGGGTATCTGGTCTCCCCTGTGGGTCCACTGGTTTCATCTTCCCAGGTAAGTAGTGATCACTTTTAAATATACTGTATATATTTCCTTCAGTGGCAGCAGAACTTTTGTGTAACCAGTTAGGGTGTTTTTACATTGCGTTTGTGGGTCCTGTAGGGCATACGTCCGAACCCTCTGGCAAAACTGGGTTCAGACATATGTGCCGAAGTGGCCATAGACTGTAATCATGCAGATAGAGCGAACTTTGGCTCTGCTCTGCATTGTTTTCTTAGCGTGCACCTACAGGAGCGGACAACTGGACATATTAGACTGCATCTGGATGTCCACCTCCTGCATGCGTACACTCCCGAAAATGGTGCATGTCAAACCCCATTCTGTGGTGGGGGAAAGTCGGACGTATGCCCTGACAGGACCTACTAATGCAATGTGAAAGCACCATTAGTACACCACAAATAATCTCTGTAGCTGTTACTCCATTATTTTGGTATCATTCTTGCCTTTATTATATTTATTAAACCTAAAATGTTTCATTTCAGCTGCAGATGGAAGCAAGGGGGACACTTCTTTACTTCTGGGGGTAGGGCGGAGCCAGATAGTAGGACTAACCTCAGGTTCTAAAAATGGGTGTTGTCCGGCCCCTCCGGCTCTGGCCCCTCCCACCGTACACTCCAGTTTCGACTTGAGGTCCAAGTAGGAAGGACGGCTGCTAATGCAGCTCCTCAGAAATCACCTCAGAAGAGTTTATTATTTCAGCTGCAGATGAAGGAAGAGAGCCACAGTAATTCATTACTGATGGGTAGGCGGAGCCCCAGATCAGGATGTTACCTCAGATCAAAAGAGTGATGACTGGCTGGCCCCTCCAGCTCGGGCTCCTCCTACTCAGCTCCAGTCTAAGATTTGAGGTCCCAGAGGATGGTCGCTGCTAATGCAGCTCCTCAGAAGATTTTATTATTTTAATATTCGGACAGGAGACTTGGATCACTAGTTGGTCTAGAGGTCTCAGGGGTATCAGCGCTGCTGTACCCCAACCTCTCCCTTGGCGGATCTGTATTTACTCAAAGTCCCTGCAGAATCCTTGCCGGCCCTGGGGGATGAGGAGAGCTTCTCTGGCGGGAACGCAAACCACACGTGCGGTCACTGCGTTCTTCGCCCTGGAGGAAGCATGGGCACTGCGCCAGAAACCCCTGAGGGTCCCTGTGGCGCCTTGGCTGGTGAGTACTCCACACAAATTTTAATAATAATTATGTGTGAGTGCTTTAGCGTCTGAATGAGCAGCGCTATTACTAATGGACTGCGCTACTACATGTAATGTCAGTATGCTTCAGCGCTACTGTGACAGCGCTACTACATGTAATGTCAGTATGTTTCAGCGCTACTGTGACAGCGCTTCTACATGTAATGTCAGTATGCTTCAACGCTACTGTGACAGCGCTACTACATGTAATGTCAGTATGCTTCAACGCTGCTGTGACAGCGCTACGACATGTAAAGTCAGTATGCTTCAGCGCTACTGTGACAGCGCTACTACATGTAAAGTCAGTATGCTTCAGCGCTACTGTGACAGCGCTACTACATGTAAATGTCAGTAAGCTTCAGCGCTGCTGTGACAGCGCTACTACATGTAAATGTCAGTAAGCTTCAGCGCTGCTGTGACAGCGCTACTACATGTAAAGTCAGTATGCTTCAGCGCTGCTGTGACAGCGCTACTACATGAAGATGTGGTGATTTTTTGTCCGCAGGCAGATACCTGCAGGACAGAGAGGGAGCAGGAGCGGGGAGAGTTCGCGCTCATTATTTGAGCTAGCAGGGGGCGTGGCCTATCTATCCCGGTCTTTTGAGCAGGAAGACGCGCGCTCTGGCTTTTCTCCTGCGACCCCCTCACTGTGGCGGCCATTACTCAGGCTCCTGGGCTCCTCGGACCGCTCCCCTCCTCATATAGACACCACGGCCAGCTGGGTGAGTGCGGATTCCTCACCCCGCAGCGCAGCGATCGCTATCCTGCAGCTGCTGTCTCATCAGAGACATAAAAAATTGGCTGGGGCTCACAAATATATATATATTTTGGTGAGTTTGCAATATTAACCCCTTTGAGGGTTATTTCTACCTGCTAAATTTGCTGACTGAATACCGCTGGGGTAACTCTGCTTGGAGCGTTAACCCTTCAGCGTTTAAAAAAAAAAAAAAAAAAAAAAAAACCGCATAGTGTTTTTGCTGGTATTACCGCTTTGACCTGCTCATACAGGCGAGACATGTCTGAATAGAGTTCAGATGCCGCGGTTCACGTCCCAGTGCCATTGCGGCAATCAGATACGCAGACCTCCACAGCATCTAGCGCTGCGGTCGACAGCGGTGGTAACTTGGATGATATCGCTCGATCGATTAATAACTTGTCTGACCTTTTAGGTCAATATGTGTCTGCTAATTCCTCTCAGAGGAAGCGACGCAGGCCGTTACCGGCCTCTACACGGAGCGAGTCAGATGTATCTGATATTGGGCAGAGTTCCCCTTTAAATTCGGATGGTGAAATATCCGATTCAGATGCGGACGAGCCGCAGGGGCGTTCCTCTATGACGAAGCGTACGGAGGCATTATTTGAAGCCATGAGAGATATACTACAGTTACCGGAGGAGGTAACTAGTCGTCCTGGTAAATCAGCACGCATTTTCCAGGAGTCCCGTGCTTCGCGCACAACATTGCCAGCTCTGGATGAGCTTAATGGTGTAATAGAGGAGGAACGTCTATGTCCAGATAAGCGTTTTCATGGAACGCATTTCTTTGATACACTTTATCCTTGCTCTACGGAGTTAAAGGCTAATTGGACTTCTGCTCCTGAAGTGGATGTGTCTTTGTCTCAGCTTAGTAAATCCTCTCTACTCCCTATTAAGGGAAAAGCGAGCTTACAGGAGCCTTTGGATAGAAAGGCAGAATTGGCGGCAAATGCAAGCTATGAGGCTGCGGGTCATGGATTTCGAGCAGTGCTAGGATCCATGTGTGCTGCTAGAGCTTCTCTAAGCTGGTTGGCACGTCTGAAGACGGAGTTGCAAAATGAATCTCCGTTATCTGAGATACGGGAGGCAACCTGTTATATCTTTGATGCCGGTCTGGATACGGCATCTCTGCTGGCCAAAGCGCAAGCTTCAGCGGTCACAGTCAGAAGAGCTTTATGGCTCAGACAGTGGGCCGGGGACGCAGTTTCCAAACAAGGGTTGTTGGCCTTACCTTACAAGGGTGGCCATCTTTTTGGATCCGACCTCACAGAGCTGATTTCCAAGGCTAAGGCGAAGGAATCAGCATTACCACAGCGAAGGGCCATGGCCTCGGTGTCCAGTAAGCCTGGTGTTTATAGTGGTCGGCGGTCCTTTCGGGGCCGAGGACGATCTAGTCACTCCTCGTGGGGATCGGGTCGTCCTTCTTTCTCAGGAAAGAAATCCTCTCAGAAAACTCGTACTCCCTGGAAGCAGAGTTTCCGCCAGAACAAGCGGGAACTTGACAAGAAAACCGCAAAGTCGGATTGACGCCAGGGGTCCACTCGAGGATTCTCGAGTGGGGGGTCGCCTGCTTCTTTTCAAGGAGACTTGGATGGCTCGCGTTCCAGATTCCTGGGTAACGCGGATAGTGTCGGCAGGCTATTTCATAGAGTTTGCTTCTCAACCCCCAAATGTTTTTTGTCAGTCTCGCGTTCCGTCAGAACCCGAGCTTGTTGTCGCTCTACAGCGAGAGGTCGAATCGCTACTACAAAAGGGTGTAGTGATACCGGTTCCGTCAGAGGACCGAGGGAAAGGTTTTTATTCCAACCTTTTTATAGTTCCCAAAAAGGAGAACAAATTTCGCCCGATTCTGGATCTCAAGCGATTGAACCGGCATGTCCATGCCCGGAAATTTCGCATGGAGTCGCTTCGTTCCGTTGTGGCAGCTCTGTCACAGAACGATTTTCTGGTGTCAATCGACATTCGCGACGCCTATTTGCATATTCCCATCGGAAAGGCTCATCAGCGCTTTCTTCGATTTGCCATAGGTCAGAATCATTACCAGTTCGTGGCTCTGCCGTTCGGCTTAGCCTCAGCGCCAAGGGTCTTTACAAAAATTCTGGCGCCCCTCATGGCACTCTTTCGAAGACAGGGGATTACGATTCTCCCTTATCTGGACGATCTTTTGATCGTGGCTTCCTCGGAGGAGGAGGCGTTGACGGCTCGGGATTTGTCTCTTCAGTTTCTGAAAGACTTCGGTTGGCTAGTCAATTGGGAGAAGTCGTCCCTGGAACCATCGAGGACAATTCTCTTTTTGGGAATGCATCTCGACACGTTTCGGTCGGTAGTTTCCCTACCACCAGACAAACAGTCATGTCTTCTTCGACATGTACAGATTGACATCCTCAACGGCAATGTCCCTACGGAAGTGTATGCGTCTTCTGGGACTGATGGTGGCGTCCATGGAGGCAATTCCTTTTGCCCAGTTCCACTCCAGGACTCTTCAAAGGTTCATCTTGAGTCGATGGAATCAGTCGCAATCGCTGGATTGCAGTGTCACCATTTCTCGCGCGGTGCGGGATTCTCTAGAATGGTGGTTACGTCCAGGGGCATTCTCCCTGGGGAAGTCTTTCCTCCCTCTGCAGTGGTCAGTCATAACCACCGATGCCAGCCTGACGGGCTGGGGGGGTGTTTGGAACAATCTCTGGATTCAGGGGGTATGGTCACCGGAAGAGTCTGTGCTTCCGATCAACATCCTGGAATTGAGGGCGATTTTCCTTTGCCTCCAACATTGGACGGTCCCTTTGAGCGGTCTGCCAGTCCGTGTGCAGACAGACAATGCGACGGCTGTCGCGTATATCAATCACCAAGGTGGGACAAGGAGTTCCAGACTCTTGGTAGAGGTGTCCCGAATTCTGATTTGGGCAGAGGCCAATGTACCAGCCATTTCGGCGATTCACATTCCAGGGGTTCAGAATATTACAGCGAACTTTCTCAGTCGCAGAAGGATGGATCCCGGGGAATGGAGCCTCCACCCGGAAGTCTTTGCACTACCGTGCTCTCGCTGGGGAACCCCCCCAAGTGGGTTTGATGGCATCCAGGTCCAATGCCAAGTTACCGACATTCATGTCCAGGTACAAGGACCCGAAGGCGGTGGCGGTGGATGCTCTAGTGGCTCAGTGGGATCAGTTCGAGCTGATCTATGTATTCCCGCCAATATCCATTTGTCATCCGGACTTGATGTCCCTGCGTTTGACGGCGTGGTTCTTGAGACCAAAATCTTGATCCGTAGAGGTTTTTCAGCCGAGGTCATTGCTACCCTTCGTGCTGCAAGATGTCCGGCTACTTCTAGGATTTACCACAAAATTTGGGAAACCTTCTTTTCGTGGTGTTTGGGGTCTTCTCGAACCCGAGAAAATTTTCCATTCCCAACCTGTTGGCTTTTCTGCAGCATGGGCTAGACAAGGGTTTGGCAGTTAGCACTCTGAAAGGTCAGATTTCTGCTCTGTCCTTATTGTTCCGGAGAACCATTGCTTCGAATAGAGACGTGCTCTCCTTTTTCCGAGGTATCTCTCGTAAGTTTCCGCCGCGGAAGGCACCCGTGTCTCCTTGGCGGCTCAACCTTGTTTTGGAGGCTCTTCAGCATAAACCTTTTGAACCTATGGTTTCTGCTAGCCTTTCTTTACTTTCTTGGAAGGTGGCTTTCCTTGTTGCAGTCACTTCCTTGAGGAGAGTTTCTGAATTGGCAGCTCTTTCTTGCTCGCCTCCTTTTCTGGAGTTTTTTCCGGATCGTGTAGTGCTTCGCACTCGGGGTGATTTTTTGCCTAAAGTGGTGTCACAATTTCATGTTAACCAGGATATTGTGTTGCCTTCACTCTGTCCGGATCCGAAGAATACGAAAGAGCGAGATTTACACACATTGGATTTAGTGCGGGCCTTGAAGTTTTATCTATCTATTACTCAAGGTTTTCGTAAGACGGACTCCCTGTTTGTGGTTCCGGCAGGTTGTCGGCGTGGTCAACGAGCTTCCAAGGGTTCTATAGCTCGTTGGATCCGGTCAGCTATTTTGGAAGCTTACCGTCTTCGGGGTGAATCTTGCCCGATTAAGATTCGAGCCCATTCCACGAGAGCTGTGGCTTCATCGTGGGCTTTTCATCAAGGTGCTTCGGCAGTGCAGCTTTGCCGAGCGGCGACTTGGCGCTCTGTCCACACGTTTACAAGATTTTATAAAGTGGACGTCAGTGCTTCCGCTGATGCAGCCCTCGGACGTAGTGTCCTGCAGGCAGCTGTAGTTTAAAGTTCTGGATGAACTTGTGTTTAGCGCTGGTTGCGCTTTGTTGTTAAGGTTGTTGGGTTTCTGCCTTTTGTTGGTTTTTTCCCACCCTTATTTTTGAACTGCTTTGGGACGTCCCATCAGTAATGAATTACTGTGGCTCTCTTCCTTCATCTGCAGCTGAAACACGGATTTTGGTAAAGACTTACCTGTAAAATCCTTTTCAGCGAAGGAAGGAAGAGAGACACAGCACCCTCCCACGGCAGAAGTGTGTTGATGTTTTCAGATGCAGCGCGACCCTTATCTGATAGCGATTATCTGGGCTGAGGTCAGCGCGCTAAGGCTCTGTTCCAGCATCGCCAGCTCATCGCAGTAGTCAGGTTCCGTGAGTAGTACCTGGAACTCTGTGGTTTTTGGCTTTCTTTGCATGCATAACCTGTATCCTTGTGTTTTTTCTCTGAAGTTCCTTCAGAAGGGGTTATGTTGCTCCGCTGGTGATCTTGGCTCTTTTCCTAAAAGCTTTGATACGACTGGAGCTGAGTAGGAGGAGCCCGAGCTGGAGGGGCCAGCCAGTCATCACTCTTTTGATCTGAGGTAACATCCTGATCTGGGCTCCGCCTACCCATCAGTAATGAATTACTGTGTCTCTCTTCCTTCCTTCGCTGAAAAGGATTTTACAGGTAAGTCTTTACCAAAATCCGTGTTTTACTCGGACAGGGTCCTGGACTTTATGTTCAGAGGATCAGGGGTACCGGCGCTGCTGGACCCCATCCTCTCCCCTGGCAGAAATGTATTCCCTAAATGGTGGTCATTGCATTTTCTTGCCGGCCCGGGGGAAGAGGTGGCTATCCCTGACAGGACGCACACCACGTTCTGGGTCACTGCGTTCCTTGTCCTCATGGGGAAGCAATGGGCACAGCGTCACATATCCGTGGAGGGTCCCTGTGGCGTTTTTGGCTGGTGAGTACTCTGCATTATATTTTGATATGTGCGAGTGATTACAGCGTCTGCGGTGACAGCGCTGACTGTTATTGGTGTTTCCCACTATTTTCTCATGATTGGGCATTTTAAAAAAAAAAAAAAAAAAAAGAGAGCGATTTTTTATTTAATATGTGCTGTGTGTTTTCGGCGCTGCAGCGCCGTTACAGTGTACAGGGAGAGGAGTGCAAAAGATTTCCCGCACTTTTTGACTGAGCAGAGAGGGGGCGTGGCTTCGGGCTTTCCCGGCTTTCTGATTACAGGAAGTAACATAGTAACATAGTAACATAGTTATTAAGGTTGAAGGAAGACTTTAAGTCCATCTAGTTCAACCCATATCCTATCCTAACCTGCCCTAACATGTTGATCCAGAGGAAGGCATTATCTCTGCGGCAGCCATTACAGCTCTCCTGGTCTCCTCTCCTCCGTTTCTGTACACAGGCATTTGAGACAACACCAAGCCAGCCGGGTGAGTCGCTGCTATCGCTTAGGTAGCAGCTTAACCCTTTAGCCTCCCACAGCATTTTTTTGCTGTTTGCGCTCTCTAGCGCAGCGCTGCAGTTTTCTGATCATTGGGACATTGTATCCCTCAGTAACGGTCTGTGAGCTGTCTGCAGCGGGGGGGGGGGGGCGCCGTTGTTCACTGCTGGGGTATTCTTTTGCTTTTAAAAGAAGTTAACCCTTCAGCGTTTTGCTACTGTGTGAGACCACACTGCTCTGGTTATTCTCACTATACCATCTCAATAACCGGCATGTCAGATTTGAGTCAGGAGGCTGATCGTCTTCCTCGTCCTCTCCAGGACCAGCCCCGCGTTTGACACGATGGAATCCTCTGCACCTTCTAGCGCTGCTATTGGAGGTCGCTATGATGCCAAGTTTGATATGCTCGCTACTGCTATTAGTGGGCTTTCTGACCTTTTGGGTCAGTGGGTATCCTCTAGACCTTCTCATAGCAAAAAGCGTCCCAGGATTGCTATGCCCTCCCCACTAAGTGACTCAGATGATTCGGGCAGAGAGGATTTTCAGGAGCATTCTGCTTCCTTGTCGGGCCGTGTAGATGCTTTTGTCAGGGCCATACGAGAGGTACTGCAAGTATCTGAGGAGATGAATGATGATGAAGGTATACCCAGATGGTACCATGGGTCGCAAAGATCACGTTTAGCGATGCCAGCTATGAGTGAGTTTTCTAAGAAAGTAGAAAAGGAACGCGTTTGTCCAGATAAGCGTTTTCAGGGGACAAGGTTGTTTGAAACCTTGTATCCTTGTCCAGCAGACCTAGTTGCTAGCTGGATTCCGTCCCCTGAGGTGGATATTTCTTTATCTAAGCTTAACAAAGCTACTATGCTTCCCGTCAAAGGGAAAGCTACTTTGCAAGATGCGCTGGACAAAAAGTCAGAGATGGCGGCCAAGGCCGGCTATGAAGCTGCTGGTCAGGCCTTTAGAGTGGCTTTATCTTCCTATTGTGCATCTAGAGCTTCCATGGGTTGGACAGCTCGCCTGCAGATATCCCTGCAAGATGGGTCGTCTTTACAGGCAATAGATGAGATCATTAAGTTAATAGAAGAATCAGACCGATATGTCTGTGACGCTCTTTTGGATATGGCTTCCCTAATATCCAGAGCTCAGGCTTCTACAGTCACTGTTAGAAGAGCGTTGTGGCTTAAACAGTGGACTGGAGACGCGGTCTCCAAGCAAGGGTTGCTATCTTTGCCTTACAAAGGTGGTCAGCTTTTCGGCTCTGACCTCACGGAATTGATTGCTAAGGCTAAGGAGTCAGCGTTGCCTCAGCGTAGGGCAGCTACGGCTGCTTTTGGCACTGACAAAAAGCCCGCCAAAACGGACTGACGCCAGAAGTTCACTCGAGGATTCTCGAGTGGGGGGGCGCCTGCTCCTGTTTCAAGCGGTTTGGGTCTCCCGTTACACCCAAAAGTTCCGCATGGAGTCGCTTCGCTCAGTGGTGACTGCCCTGTCACAGAACAATTTTCTGGTGTCCATAGATATTCGCGACGCCTATTTACACGTTCCCATCGGAAGATCTCATCAGAGCTTTCTGCGCTTTGCCATAGGTCAGGACCATTACCAGTTTGTGGCCCTCCCTTTCGGGTTGGCTTCGGCACCCCGAGTTTTTACAAAGGTGCTGGCACCTCTTATGGCAATGCTTCAGAGACAAGGGATCATGATACTTCCTTATCTGGACGATCTTCTGATTGTGGCATCCTCAAAGGAGGAGGCAGTGACGGCTCGCGATTTATCCCTTCAGCTCCTGGAGGATTTCGGGTGGCTGATCAACTGGGAGAAGTCATCCCTGGAGCCTTCTCAGTCAATCCTGTTTTTGGGCATGATTTTCGACACAGCGAAAGTGGTAGTTTTTCTGCCAAAGGACAAGCAAACCAGTATCCATTGTCTGGCACAGACTGTGCAGTCCTCAACGACAGTATCCCTTCGAAGATGTATGCGCCTTCTGGGGTTAATGGTCGCTTCGATGGAAGCTCTTCCGTTTGCTCAGTTCCATTGCAGAACGCTTCAAAGCTTCATTTTGAAGAGATGGAATCGTGCACAGGAAACACTGGATTGCAGGGTTTTAATCTCCCGCAAAGTGCGAGAGTCTCTGGACTGGTGGTTCCGTCCGGAACGGTTTTTTCCCGGGAAAATCTTTTCTTCCCCTGTCATGGTCGGTCTTGACCACCGATGCCAGCCTGACGGGCTGGGGGAGAGTTTGGAACAATCTCTGGATTCAGGGAGTTTGGTCACCGGAAGAATCGGTGTTACCGATCAACATCCTGGAATTGAGGGCAATTTTTCTTTGCCTCCAACATTGGACGGTCCCTTTGAGCGGATTACCAGTTTGTGTTCAGACGGTCAACGCTACGGCGGTTGCGTATATCAACCATCAAGGCGGGACAAGGAGCTCCAAACTCATGTCGAAGGTATCTCGGATTCTGATATGGGCCGAGGCTCATGTGCCGGCCATTTCTGCGATTCACATACCAGGAGTTCAGAATATCCAGGCAGACTTTTTCAGCCGAAAGAGGATGGATTCAGGAGAATGGAGTCTTCATCCGGAAATCTTTGCACTTCTGTGCTCCCGATGGGGGACTCCTCAAGTAGACTTGATGGCCTCCAGGATCAATGCCAAGTTACCAACTTTCATGTCCAGATACAGGGATCCGACCGCGGTGGAAGTGGATGCGCTGGTGGTTCCGTGGAGCCAATACCAGCTGGTTTATGTGTTCCCACCGATATCCTTGCTGCCGCTTGTGTTACGTCGGGTCAGGCTGGAGAGGGTTCCGGCTATTCTGATAGCCCCAGATTGGCCGAGAAGGACGTGGTTTTCCACGCTGATGTCGCTTCTGGCGGCGCCTCCTTTTTCTCTGCCTCTTCGACCGGACTTGCTCACTCAGGGTCCCGTGTGTCATCCGGGCCTGAGGTCTCTGCGTTTGACGGCTTGGCTCTTGAGACCGAGATTTTAACCCGTCAAGGGTTTTCAGAAAAGGTCATTGCCACTATGAGAGCATCAAGAAGTCCGGCTACAACTAGGATTTACTACAGGATTTGGGAATCCTTCTTTTCATGGTGTTTGGGTTCTTCCAGGAATCCAAAGAAATTTTCATTACCCAACTTTTTGGGTTTTTTTTGCAGCACGGGCTGGATAAGGGTTTGGCAATCAGTACCCTGAAGGGTCAGGTGTCTGCCCTGTCGGTGCTTTTTCGTAAAGCTATTGCCTCGCGTAGGGACGTATGTGCCTTTTTTCGCGGAGCAGCCCGTCAGTTTCCTCCAAGGAAAACTCCTGTGTCGCCTTGGCGGCTTAATCTGGTTTTGAAAGCTCTTCAAAGTGCTCCTTTCGAGCCTATGGATGCTATTAATCTTTCTTTGCTTTCTTGGAAGGTTGCCTTCCTAGTGGCGGTCACTTCCTTGAGACGGGTTTCCGAGTTGGCGGCTCTTTCATGTTCGCCACCTTTCTTGGAATTTTTCCCGGATCGTGTTGTTCTTCGCACGCGACATGATTTTCTCCCTAAAGTGGTATCTCAATTCCATGTCAATCAAGATATTGTGTTGCCCTCGCTTTGTTCAGAACCAAAGAATGCGAAGGAGCGGGCCTTGCACTCATTGGACTTAGTGCGGGCATTGAAGTTCTACTTGTCAGTTACGCAGAGTTTCCGGAAGTCGGATTCTCTTCTTGTGAGGCCAGCAGGTCGTCGTCGTAGTCAACGAGCTTCTAAAGATACTATAGCTCGTTGGATCCGGTCAGCTATTTTGGAAGCTTACCGTGTTATGGACGAACCTTGCCCGATTAATATTCGGGCTCATTCCACGAGAAACTGTGGGCTCTTCGTGGGCCCTTCATCAAGGGACTTCGGCAGCCCAGCTCTGTCGAGCAGCGACTTGGCGTTCTGTTCACACCTTTACAAAGTTTTATAAGGTGGACGTCAGTGCCTCCGCTGATGCGGCCTTAGGACGCAGAGTCCTTCAGGCGGCTGTATTTTGAAAACTTCTAGTTAAGTTTATGTTGCGCCTGTTGCGCATGTATCAAGGTGTTGGCTTCTGCCTGTTTAAGGTTTTTTCCCACCCTTGTTTTTTGTACTGCTTTGGGACATCCCAGAAGTAAAGAAGTGTCCCCCTTGCTTCCATCTGCAGCTGAAATACGAATTTTGGTAAGAACTTACCTGTAAAATTCTTTTCAGCAAAGGAAGCAAGGGGGACACTTCTCCCTCCCATAAGGCAGAAGGTGTTGTTTCAGATGCAGCGTGGCTCTCTCTGATAAGCGAGTTTCTGAGCTGAGATCAGCGCTCTACGGCTCTTTCCGGCATCGCCAGCTCATCGCAGTGGTCAGGTTTTGTGAGTGGTACCTGAGCTGTGTGGTATTCATGTTATGTGCATAACCTTGTTCTTTGAATCCTTTCAGTTTGGTTATGGCGCTCCGCTGGTGATTTATTTCTCCTTAGCTTGTGTACAAAACTGGAGTGTACGGCGGGAGGGGCCAGAGCCGGAGGGGCCGGACAACACCCATTTTTAGAACCTGAGGTTAGTCCTACTATCTGGCTCCGCCCTACCCCCAGAAGTAAAGAAGTGTCCCCCTTGCTTCCTTTGCTGAAAAGAATTTTACAGGTAAGTTCTTACCAAAATTCGTATATTGCTTGCATCTAACTAAAAAGATGTCTCCTCCTGTTCACAGCTCCCTGCACTGGTGTCGGCACATTTCACTGCGGAAGAGTACCTTTGAAAGCTGGGGGTTCAGCATTGTTGGAGGTTATGAAGAGACCAAGGGAAATCAACCTTTCTTCATCAAAACAATAGTGCCTGCCACACCGGCTTTTTTCGATGGACGGTTAAAGTAGGTTGAATGTGTATATACTGGTTTGAAAGCGTTTTTTACATGTTGCGATTGCACTTTCTTTTCTTTTTCTTTTTTTTCAGTTAAAGTAGTTTACTCATAAGTAATTGCCATAAATGTCTGATAGAAGCAAGCCCAATCACTGCTACCTGCATCTAATCACCTTTATGGAGCCGCAAAATGCCCATTCCCTAAGGACTTGTTCACGCGGCCATGCTTTCTGGTCCATGCCATGGTTGCTATTCCTGACTTAAACTAACAATCTTATAGGCATAAATGCTGCTGCTCTGATCAGGAGACCCAGAACTTGCAAGCATAGACCAGAAAATAAGTCTCGGGTCTCATTCAGACATCCGTGTTGCACATACTTTGTATTTTTTTTTTTCACGGATACAACACTTACCCATTATAATCTTTGATGCTGTTCCAATGTCCATTTTTTCCACGGACCATGTGTCTGTGCAAAACACTCACGCGTCCATTTTTCCAGCAGCACAGATGAAAAGGGCAAATACAAGCCTATGGGTGAAAAGCATGACAGCACACAGATGGTATACGTGTGCTCTTTGTATTTTACATTAGAAAGGATAGGAGAAGCTTTGTAATTTATTTCTTGATCCATCCATGGAAAACACTGATGACAAGGCACCATTTTTTTTTACATGTGTTTTTATATGGCCGCGTGAATGAGGCCGTAGTCTAAGTGACTCAGACTAGAATAGCATATGTAGATCTCTTGTTTCAGTAGTGAGCTATACAATTATCAAAATAAAAAAAGCTACAAATGTGGTATTTTAATCCCATTTTGCTGTAGCCAACTTTCATTTTCTTTCCTCAACTTCCAAAAGCCATAACTTTTTTTTTATTATTATTTTTCTTTTAACCTTGCCATGAGTTTTTTTTTGTGGGAGCAGTTTGAATGACACCTTGCAGTTTACCAATTACTACACTGAAAAACAGGAAAAAAATGTAGTGAAAATGGCAAAAAAATCAATTGTACTATTGTTTTTTGGGTTTTGGTTTTATTGTGCTGTTAGCATGAGCTGGCAACATGATTCTCCAGGACAGTACAATTGCGGGATATTATCAGATTAATTTATTTTTATTTATTTTAAGTGGCGAAATATAATTAGATTTTGAAACGAAAAACGTTGGTGTGTTGACACTCTCTAAGACCCAAAGCACTTTATTTTTTCATCACTGGAGTTGCATGAGGGCTTGTTTTTTTTACATGGTGAGCTGATGTTTTTATTGATACTAATTAGTGGTGCATGCATTTTGATTTTTTATACATTAAAAAAAAATATATATATATATATATGTGTGTATATATATTGTGTGTATATATATATATATATATATATATATATATATATATATATATAATATATATAATACACACACTATATATATATATATATATATATAATATATATATATATATATATATATATATAGGGAAAAAGTATTTAGTCAGCCACCAATTGTGCAAGTTCTCCCACTTTAAAAGATGAGAGAGGTCTGTAATTGATATCATAGGTAGACCATAACTGAGTCAAAATGAGAAAACAAATCCAGAAAATCACCTTGTCTGATTTGGCCAGATTTATTTAGAAAATTATGGTGGAAAATAAGTATTTGGTCACCTAAAACATGCAAGATTTCTGGCTCTCACAGACCTGTAACTTCTTCTATAAGAGGCTACTCTGTCCTCTACTCATTACCTGTAGTAATGGCTCCTGTTTGAACTTATTATAAAAGACACCTGTCCACAACCTCAAACAGTCACACTCCAAACTCCTCTATGGTGAAGACCAAAGAGCTGTCGAAGGACACCAGAAACAAAATTGTAGCCCTGCACCAGGCTGGAAAGACTGAATCTGCAATAGGGAAGCAGCTTGGTGTGATGATATCAACTGTGGGAGCAATAATAAGAAAATGGAAGATATACAAGACCACTGATAATCTCCCTCAATTTGGGACTCCACGCAAGATCTCACCCCGTGGGGTTAAAATGATCACAAGAACAGTGAGCAAAAATCCCAGAACCACACGGGGGGACCTAGTGAATGACCTGCATAAAGCTGTGACCACCGTAACAAAGGCTACCATCAGTAACACACTACGCCTCCAGGGACTCAGATCCTGCAGTGCCAGACGTGTACCCCTGCTTAAGCCAGTACACATCCGGGCCCGTCTGAAGTTTTCTAGAGAGCATTTGGATTATCCAGAAGAGTATTGGGAGAATGTCATATAGTCTGATGAAACCAAAGTAGAACTGTTTGGTAGAAACAAAACTCGTTGTGTTTGGAGGACACAGAATGCTGAGTTGCATCCAAAGAACACCATACCTACTGTGAAGCATAGGAGTGGCAACATCATGCTTTGGGGCTGTTTCTCTGCAATGGGACCAGGACGACGGATCCATGTACGTGAAAGAATGAATGGGGCCATGTATCGTGAGATTTTGAGTGCAAACCCCCTTCCATCAGCAAGGGCATTGAAGATGAAATGTGGATGGGTCTTTCAGCATGATAATGATCCCAAGCACACCACAAGGGCAACGAAGGAGTGGCTTCGTAAGAAGCATATGAAGGTCCTAGAGTGGCCTAGCCAGCCTCCAGATCTCAACCCCATAGTTGAGATGTCTTATAGACATCTCTCCATTACTAAACAGGAAGTTTGCTGTCACCACCAGACAATACAAAGGTGACATCAACCCCACAGATATGAACCCCACTTGTCACATCCACAGGGCAAGTTTGCATAGCCGGGCAAAGCAGTAGAATTGATGTATCTAACAAATGGGCCTTTTCTGGACAGCTGCTGTTTTTAGGCTGGGGGGGCATATCCATGGCCCCTTACCAGCCTGAGAATACCAACCCACAGCTGTCTGTTTTAGCTTGGCTGGTTGTCAAAAATGGGAGGGACCCTACGCTGTTTTTTTAAATTTATTTAAATAATTTAAAAATACGGCATGGGGATCCCTCTGTTCTTGATAACCAACCTTGCTAAAGCTGACACCTGAGAGTTGCAGCCTGCAGCTGTCAGTTTTGCCTGGCTGGTTACCAAAAATACAGGGGAAGCCCACTTTTTTTTATTTATTGTGCAGGCGGTGGCTGATGAATACTCCCATCAGCCGCCGCCTGCTGTCGCTGTTATCAGCTGAATACAACTCTCAACATTGTCCCCTGCTAGCACTGATCGCAGCACGAGCAATGGAGAATGGTGAGAGGTGTCTTCAGCACCCGGCGCTGGGGAACAGTGTGAACAGTACCACTGCTTCCCTGGCGCTGGTACCTGTGGTACTGTTGCCACAAGTATGACACACGTACATGTGGATACTGATATCTCCAGTACTGGTTTGAAAGACCCCTAAGCATAATAAATACAGATACAGTAATACCAATTTATTAACAGGGTAAAAAGTGGATGATTTAGATTTTTTTTTTAGATTTAAAAACTTTGTATTTTTTTAGTAGATTTGAACCTGCAATTGTATCACAGAAGGACTTAGGGTATGTTTCCACGGTCAGGAAACAGTCCGGATTAGCTGTGTGTTTGACGCTGTGCGTTGGTGCAGCGTCAAACACGCAGCGTCCAGATGTTACAGCATAGTGGAGGGGATTTCAAGAAATCCCGTCTCCATCCACTATGCTTAAAAACACGCAGGCGGAAGACCTGCGTTTACGGACATGTGGCGCGTCTTTTTAGACCGCAGCATGTCCTATTCCCTAGTCGCCGCAAGGGAAATAACACAGGGCTATGTAGCCCTGCGGTCATTCCGCATGTGATCCGGATGTGTTCCATAAACACATCCGGAATGACCGCGCGTTCAGTAGGGGGCGGGGCTTTGGGCAGAGCGGACTTTCCGCTCCGTCCAAAGTGCTATGTTTCCGGACCGTGGAAACACAGCCTAAGATGGCAGCCATGGAGACCTTCAGCAGACCCTTGCCTGTCATGACAACCTATTGGCTTAAAAGGATCTGATGGGGGTAGATGTGTGCATCAGCAATTGCATCATTTCAATGCCACAGTCAGTGCTGGCAGCCTTTGTGATTAACCTGCAATGATCAGCGCTAGCTCCAGTCACTAATATTACAGGCAGATGTCGGCTATGTACCGTATTTTTCGGATTATAAGATGCACTTTTTTTTTCCCCAAATTAGGGGGGGGAGATGGGGGTGCGTTTTATAATTCGGATATACCTTACCGGCTGCCGTGAAGCAGGTTCGCGGCTGGAGGAGTAAGAGTGTAGCGTTGCTGAAGGCCGCATGCTGGGATGAGGGGGCGTTCCAATGTGCGGTGCACCGCTGCGGGTGTCCAGTGCTCTGCCGACATTCTGTGAAACGCCAGAGCCCACGCAGTTCCATGGTTTCCTATGCGGTGGACTGCGGGAAAATGGCTGCCGGCGGCGGCGCATGCGCATATTGAGATCTCGGCACCAAGCTCTCAAGAGATGAGATCTCAGCGCTGAGCGTTCCGCACATCAGAATACTCCCTCATCTCAGCATGCGGCCTTCAGCAACGCTCCACTCTTTCTTCCTCCGGACGCAACCCTGAGGCCCCACTTCACCGCAGCCACCAAGCCCCCTCACCCCCGGTACGCAATAAGATGCATGGATTATAAGAAGCATCACCATTTATTAAAAAAGTTTTTTTTCCTATTTTTCGCCTCAAAATTTGGGGTGAGTCTTACAATCCGAAAAATACGGTAATATAGCCAGCATTTTCCAGCTAAGGTGCATGTTCAGCTTCTGATATCATTTCATCCTATGTTGGCAAGGCATTAATAGAATATTTAGTATTTCTCCTAGTTTTGAAGCCTCTGATGCAGCGCTTTATAGAGCTCATTATCGCTGTCCCCACAATATAAATTCCAGCATGTGTTTGGGCATACCTGGAGATCATACAAATTCTATGCAGACGTTGCCCTTGGTGGGATTTGAGCCCATTATCCGCTTTGTGTGTTATCCATGGGGTCTGTAATAAGAGGACTAACCTTTCATTCTGCGCTCTCTCTAGGTGCGGAGACGAGATAGTTGAAGTAAATGGTGTGTGTGCCATTGGCATGAGCAATGCACAGCTGATTCCAATGTTAAAAGAGCAGAAGAACAGAGTCACACTGACCGTCGTTTCCTGGCCTGGTAGTCTGGTGTGATTGTGGAGTGCATACTTCTTGTTTGGAAAAATCTTGGAGTCTTTTGCACAACTTTCAGCTGGACTATTTTTACCTTCTCATTTTCTCTTGAAGTTCTTATCACTCGCTTTTTTTTTTTCCACCAGCTTTAAAATGTAGATATTTGTACCATAAACTGAAAGTGTCCATAATACTGGGTGGATCAGAGCTGATTGGTGCAGCAACACAATTCATTGATCCAATTTGCAGCAATGATAGTGTAGTATTTTGAGATATGACCTCTCAAGCTGATTTTGCACTTCCACTAACACTCAGCCGTGCTTGCCTTTCTATTATCTTAAATAGCTGACGTTTACTGTTAAATTGTGATTTTAAATTATTATTGCCTTTCAATTAAAGAGAATCTATCACACAAGGGCACATTATTTAATAAAAAGTTATGTCCTGGAGTAACCACATCTGCATCCACTATAGCTCTTTCCATAACTTGTGAGAGAGTCAGAGATATAGAGAACTTGACACTGGGTCAAAAGGGGCCAGTTTTTTCCCCTTATTTTATTCCCGCTGCTTATGGAGTATCTTTTCTTGTTCATTTAAATCTGTCCTACGGTTCTGGAGATATGGGCCTTTTACTTAGTGCTAATTTTTATGGTCTTTACCGTGACTAACAGGATTCTTTGCGGTGTGTCACTATGGTGCGTTGCGTAACTATCTTATGAGCATCACCCCCTTAGTAAAGACCATAAAAATTAGTACCAAATTAAATGGCCTATACCTCTGAAACCATATGGCAGAATTAGAAAAACGCCTACGGAAAGAGAACAGTGTGCATAAAATCAGGGCACAAACTGGTCACTATTGACCTTCCGAGAGGTCCTTGTTAAATATGTGGATGCTGCAATTCATACTTGTTACAAAAATAAGCTCCCAATGTACAATACATAATTATTAAATAAGAGCCCTGCTGTGTAAGTACCACTTGAACTACTAAATATCACCGTCAGCTCTTAATAATGGGCCCTTAATAATGGTCAGGGATGTCTGTCTGCTCTGATGGCAGATTAGCCCTAATAAGCCATGATCCATCTTGCACAATATAGCAACAACCTGCCGTGGCAGATGTGTGTTTTATGTTGGAAAGATAAAGTGATTGTATATTAGGCCATTTGTGGTGACTTTTGGTGTAATTGATCATTATACTCAGGCCTGCAGTATCATTACATGAATTATTCTGATAGCAGATAATTGTAAATCTATCCATTGGGGTCCCAACCTCTTATAGGGACTCCTGACATGGAGCAGACTGTTCTGTATAAGATGCAAATCTTTTCATTCACATTAAGTGGTAAAAAAAAGGGATCTCAGTGTAGAGATCAGATTGGAAATCATTACTGAGATAAAGTTTTAGCCTAACGTTAAGTTCCCACAATAAGTTTTTGATGCATATTGTCACTTCCCCGAAATCGTATAGTCCCGCAGTTCCAGTAACTTGGAGGGGATTTAAAGAAATCTCATACCTATTGTTACGGTAGTTTTTTTTTTTTTTTTTTAACTCTGCATAAACTGACGTGTGCTGCGTATTGAAGTCTGAATGAACCATGTCTTTTTCTTGCTGGTACACTAAGGTTTGTACTACGTTTCCTCTGTGGAAATACATTAAAAGCACATGTAAGCTGCACATGACTATCAACTTTTTCCCAAAGCCAAATACCAGGAAGTATGTATATATATATATATATAAAAAGGTTTAAAACATGAAATACCAAAAACATAACTCAGTTCACCTGCATTTTTATGTAATAGGCACAGTAAAGCTTCAGGTAATATTTAATCCTCAAAACTCACCAAATCCTTATTGTGGGAACAGAGCTCAATTGTGGGTTTACACTTGCCAGTTGTTTGCTCAACTCAAAGGGAAAAAAAAAAGTAGCATAAAAAAAGTTAATTATACAAGACTGCAACTGTTCTTGTGCAAACAATGGCAAAAATTGCTCCAAAGTAGGCATGTGTGAACGTTTAAGGACTGGTCCTGATTCACAATTCTTCAACCTCAGGAACATTGAATTATATAAAAATGATTCTATTTGTTTGTAAATTGTGAAATAAAGTTTGGATACAAAAGTTGTAGTTGTTAAATACTGTGACTGACTATGACATGAAGTGACTCATTGGAGTCTTTAGAGGTGGGTTTTAGCTGCGCCTCCACAGACCTGTTGGGATCTTGAGTTACGAGTGGCCACCCCGGCCCAGCGCAGGGGACTTGCTGCACTACATACAGAGCAACAGTCTGGTGTCTGAGAGCCAGTGTGGGGGGGACAGGCAAACTGGTAACCCAAGACTCCCCATCCTGGAATGTCAGAAGTGCAGCTCATTGTTATTATAAGTATCCTTTACTGTACCAACTGCAGTCCATGGGACGGGATATTTGCTAAAGCAGCCAACATGTATCCTGCCTGTGTACTATTAGAATAGGACGTGTGCCATGACAAATATCCCAGCTGCTGTAGAGCAGAACTTGTGCTTGATTTCATATTGTGCAGAAGAGAGACACTATAGAAAACCCTTTTAATCAGAATGTGTCAAATACATTTAACACAAAAACGTGACTTTTTTTTTCCATATCCTGATCTGGCTCAGTGATTAGTACTTTACACCACTGGAGTCCTGGGTTTAAATCCCACCAAAGACAATACCTGCAAGGAGTTTGTATGGTCTGCCCATGTTTACGTGGGTTTACTTCCATACTCCAAAGACATACTGATTGGGGCTCACAATCTACATTCCCTATGAGGACAGTGATGCTGATGTGCATAAATTGCTTTTGAATCAATGCTGCTATGTAAGTAAGAAATCTGCATTTGAAAAACAATTAGTAATCATGTAATTTTCACATTGGTCACCAGGGCTGCTTTCAGGAAAAGTTTGCAGCAGTTTCCTTGTGAATACTTCTCCGTCCAATTATGACAAGAGCATTCTTAATGTGATACCTTTATTGGCTAACCAGAAAGGTATATGTTCACAAGCTTTCAGAGCGCAAAAGCTCCTTCAGGCAAGATTACATTTGTAATCTTGCCTGAAGAAGGAGCTTTTGCGCTCTGAAAGCTTGCGAACATATACTTTCAGCTGCAGATGGAAGGAAGAGAGCCACAGTCATTACTAGTGGGTAGGCGGAGCCCAGATAGGATTGACACCTCAGATTAAAAAGAGTGTTGACCGGCCCCTCCAGCTCGGGCTCCTCCTACTCAGCTCTTCAGTTTACAATTTGAGGTCTCAGAGGATGGTCGCTGCTGGAAGCAGCTCCTCAGAAGATTTTATTATTTTTTATCAGACAAGAGACTTGGATCACCAAATGTGGTGTAGAGGTCTCAGGAGTCTCAGCGCTGCTGGACTCCCACCTCTCCCTTGGCGGATCTGTATTACCCTAATGGTGGTCCCTGCAGAACCCTGCCGGCCCGGGGGGATGAGGATGGCTTCCCTGGCGGGGGCGCAAACCGCGCTGCAGGGGTCACTGCGTCCCCGCCCTGGGGGGAAGCATGGGCATAGCGCCAGAAACCCCTGGGGGTCCCTGTGGCGCTTCGGCTGGTGAGTACCTCACATTTTTACCTCACATTTTTATTAATGTGTGTGTGAGTGTTTAAGCGACTGCTGCGGCAGCCGCTGTACATTACATGTCGGTGACTGTGTATTTTGTCCGCAGGTGGATGCCTGCAGGACATAGGAGAGGAGTGCGCGCCTTTTTATTTGAATTTTCGCGCCGCCTGAGCGCGCGCTTTACTGCTGTCTCCATTTCCGGCTTCCCTCATGGAGCACACGGAGGCACAGCGCGGCGGCCATTAAAGAAGCAGGCTGAAAGCTTCTTCTGGCTCTTCTCCCTCCTCCCCTCCCGGCAAGATGTTACACTGTTACCAGCTGGGTGAGTCGCTTCTAGCCCGCAGGCAGAAGCTTAACCCCTTCACCCCCACAGCGCGGGCGCCTTCTGGGGCACTAATGAGTGACAGACTGCGCTGTCCTGCGGCTGTTATCGCATAAGGGGCTCGCACACTCTTCTCAATAATAATAAAGAGTTTGTGGGGAGTCTGCGATTTTAATACTGCCACTATACGTTCCCACTAACGATCCTGATAACGACGCATACTAATGCGATCGTTTGTGTGATTATTTTTTAATGTCGCTAGTAGCTGCCAATCTGAGCGATCTCATTAACATTGCATAAGCGGTTAGCGATCTCCTTAACAACTTTGGCAGTCATTGCGTTATACAAAACAGCGCAATTTTTAGCGATCTTGTGGAACGTTTTTCTGTTAGTGTGGCATAGCTGTCCTGCAGCTGCGGCCTTATAAGAGGCACTTGGGGCTCGCACAACTTTTTCATTATCAAGGTTGTGGGGAGTCTGCTACTTTAACCCCTTCTTAGGCGGTTAACTATTAATGCTGGGGTAGCTCTCTCTTTAAGAGCTTTAACCCTTCAGCGATTGTTTTTTCTTTAAGAAACACACTGTTCTAGTTACTGACAGGTTTAACCTGCCATATACTGTGCAAGGACATGTCAGATGCGGACTATCTGACACGCAGACCCCGACAGCGTCATGCGCAGCGGTCGGAGGTTCCAGTGGTGTCAAAATGGAGGCCCTCGCTAGTTTCTATGATGTCCTGTCTGACCTTCTAGGTTATGGAGTGTCAGCTAGATCCTCTCAAGGAAGCGACACAAATCGGTGCCTTCCTTCTCGCGTAGCAAAGATGTCCGTTTCGGACAAGGAGGATCGGCAGGGACACTCTGCCTCTCTCATGGACCGTACTATTGGAGCCATGAGGGCATTACAGTTACCAGAGAGAGGTAACTAGGCGTCCTGGTAAGTCGGCCCGGATGTTTCAGGAGTCGCATAGGTCGCGACGGCTTTACAATCTGTATCCGTTTTCTACGGAGTTGATTGTTAATTGGATCTCCTGAAGTGAATGTCCCTTTATCCTGGTAAAGGAAGGCGAGTCTGCAGGACCTGCTGGACAGAAAAATGGAGATGGCAACAATATCCATCTGCGAGGCCGCGGGTCATGGATTCAGTATTAAGGATTTATGTGTACTTGTAAAGTTTCCCTGAGCCGTTTGGACCGTCTACGGACGGCGTGACAAGATGGATCCCCTCTATCGAGATAGATGGGCTTTTCAAGTTGAAGGATTCTGCGTCACTGCTATCCAGGGCGCAATCCTCGGCAGTCAGTCAGAAGAGCACTGTGGCTTAGACAGTGGAACGCGGTTTCCAAGCAGGGTTTGCTATCTTTAGCTTACAAAGTGGTCAGCTATTTGAATCTGACCTCACAGAGCTGATTTCTGAGGCAAAAGAAACAGCTTTACCGCAGCGCAGAGCTGTGACTTCTGCGTCTGGCAGGACTAGTGCCGGTAGTTGTCGGCGGTCCTTTCGGTCCAGGGGATGATCCGGTCAACCCTCTGGAGGTTTGGGTCGTTCCTCTCTCTTTTTTTTAAAAAAAAAAAAAAAAAAAAAGGAATTTCTCAGAAATTCCGCATACCCTGGAAACAGAACTTCGATTAAGACAGAAGCTGGCAAAAAACCCGCTAAAGCGGTCTGACGTCTGGGTCTCACTCGAGCGCTCTCGAGTGGAGGGTCGTTTACTCCAATTCAAACCGACTTGGGTTTCCCGTGTGTCGGACGCCTGGGTGACACAGGTTGTGTTGGCAGGCTACTTCATAGAGTTTCTTTCTCGACCCCCGGACAGGTTTTGCCAATCTCGCATTCCGTCAGAGCCGAGCTATTTGCCTCTCTACTACGAGAGGTCGATTCCCTTCTGCAGAAGGGTGTGGTGATACCGGTTCCGCAGAGGACCGGGGAAGAGGATTCTTATTCCAACCTCTTTGTGGTCCCCAAAAAGGAGGACAAATTTCGCCCTATTTTGGATTTCAAAGATTGAATCGGCATGTTTACATCCCGAAAATTCCGCATGGAGTCGCTTTGCTCCGTTGTGGCAGCCCTGTCGCAGAACGTCTTTTTGGTCAATCGACATTCGCAACGTTTATTTGCATGTTCCCGTCGGAAGGGCTCACCGGCGCTTCCTTCGTTTTGCCATAGGTCAGGACCATTGCCAGTTTGTGGCTCTGCCATTCGACTTGGCCTCGGCGCCCAGAGTTTTTACAAAAATTCTAGCGCCCCTCATGGCAATTCTTCGAAGACAGGGGGTTACGATTTCCCTACCTGGACGACCTTCTGATTGTGGCGTCCTCAAAGGAGGAGGCGGGGACGGCTCGCAATCTATCCCTTCAGCTCCTGGAGGATTTCGGGTGGCTGGTCAATTGGGAGAAGTCGTCTCTGGAAGTCAATCCTGTTTTTGGGAATGCATTTCGACACTGTACGGACGGTGGTGTCCCTTCCTCCAGACAAGCGGGCATGTCTCTTTCGACATGTACAGATTATGAGGTCTACGGCAGCAATGTCCTTTCGGAAGTGTATGCGCCTTCTGGGTTTGACGTCCATGGAGGCACATCCGTTTGCCCAATTTCATTCCAGGGCCCTCCAAAGGCTCATTCTGAGTCGTTGGGATCGATCGCAAGCTTCTCTGAATTGCAGCGTCATCATCTCTCACAGGGTGCGAGAATCCCTAGGATGGTGGTTACGTCCAGGAGCGTTATTCCTGGGGAAATCTTTCCTCCCTCCGAGGTGGTCGGTCATAACCACCGATGCCAGCCTGACGGGCTGGGGGGGGTGTCTGGAACGATCTTTGGATCCAGGGAGTATGGTCATCGGAAGAGTCTGTTCTACCGATCAACATCCTGGAGTTGAGGGCAATTTTTCCTTTGCCTACAACACTGGACGGTCCCTTTAAGCGGTCTACCAGTCCGAGTGCAGATAGACAACGCGACGGCGTTGCGTATATCAACCACCAAGGCGGGACAAGGAGCTCCAGCCTCATGATGGAGGTGTCTCGGATCCTGCTATGGGCCGAGACCAAGGTTCCAGCCATCTCTGCGATCACATTCCAGGAGTCCAGAATACCACGGCGGACTTCCTCAGTCGCGAGAAGATGGATCCTGGAGAATGGAGTCTTCATCCGAAAATTTTTGCGCTGCTGTGCTTCCGTTGGGGAACTCCCCAAGTGGATTTGATGGCATCCAGGTTCAAATGCCAAACTACCGACCTTCATGTCCAGGTACAAGGACCCGAAGGCTGTGGCGGTGGTTGCTCTGGTGGCTCCGTGGGACCATTTCGAGCTAGTCTATGTGTTTCTGCCGATATCTTTACTTCCTCTGGTGCTGCGTCGGATCAGACTGGAAGAGAATTCCGGCTATGTTGATAGCCCCGGATTGGCCAAAGAGGACGTGGTTCTCGACACTGGTGTCGTTTTTGGCGGCACCGCCATTCCCACTTCCTCCTCGCCCGGACCTCTTATCCCAGGGGCCCGTTCGTCATCCGGACTTGAAGTCTCTGCGTTTGACGGCGTGGCTCTTGAGACCGAAACCTTGACCCGTAGAGGTTTTTCAGCCGAAGTCATTGCCACTCTGCGAGCTGCCAGAGGTCCGGCTACTACTAAGATTTATCACAAGACTTGGTCTTTTCGTGGTTTCGGGTTCTTCAAGGAATCAGAGGATTTTTTTTCCATTCCCAATTTGTTGGCTTTGCTACAGTACGGGCTGGACAAAAGGTTTGGCAGTTAGCACTCTGAAAGGTCAGGTTTCTGCCCTGTCTTTGCTATTTCGGAAGGCTATCGCCTCGCGTAGGGACGTACGTTCCTTTTTTCGCGGAGTAACCTGTCAGTTTCCACTGCGGAAGGCGCCTATGTCTCCTTGGCGGCTCAACCTTGTCTTGGAGGCTCTTCAGCATATACCTTTTGAGCCTATGGGTTCTGCTAGCCTTTCTTTAATTTCTTGGAAGGTTACCTTCTTAGTGGCGGTAACCTCTTTAAGAAGGGTTTCTGAGTTGGCAGCTTTTTCCTGCTCGCCTCCTTTCCTGGAGTTTTACCCGGATCGAGTAGTGCTTTGCACACGGGGCGATTTTCTACCTAAGGTGGTGTCGCAATTTCATGTTAACCAGGATATTGTGTTGCCCTCGCTTTGCCCGGGCCCAGGGAATGCAAAGGAACGGAACTTGCACAAATTGGATTTAGTGCGGGTCTTGAAGTTCTATTTTGTCTATTACTCAAGGTTTTCGAAAGTCAGATTCCCTGTTTGTGATTACAGCAGGTCGTAGGCGTGATCAACGAGTTTTCAAGGACTCTATAGCTCGTTGGATTCGGTCGGCCATTTTGGAGGCTTACCGTCTTAATGGCGAACCTTGCCCGATTAAGATTCGAGCTCGCTCCACGAGGGCTGTGACTTCATCGTGGGCCTTTCATCAAGGGCTTCGGCAGCTCAGCTCTGCCGAGCGGCGACCTGGCGTTTCGTCCACACATTTACAAAGTTTTATAAGGTGGACGTCAGTGCTTCCGCTGATGCGGCCTTAGGACGTAGGGTCCTGCAGGCAGCGGTAATTTAAAGTTTTTAGTTAACTTGTATTTGGCGCCTGTGGCGCATTTATCTAGGTTGTTGGGTTTCTGCCTATTTTGTTTTTTTCCCACCCTAATTTTTGGACTGCTTTGGGACGTCCCACTAGTAATGACTGTGGCTCTCTTCCTTCCATTTGCAGCTGAAAGACGGATTTTGGTAAGAACTTACCTGTAAAATCCTTTTCAGCGAAGGAAGGAAGAGAGACACAGCTCCCTCCCATGGCAGAAGTGTGTTGTTGTATTTACAGATGCAGCGTGACCCTTCTCTGATAGCGATTATCTGGACTGAGGTCGACGCGCTACGGCTCTGTTCCAGCATTGCCAGCTTATCGCAGTAGTCAGGTTCAGTGAGTAGTACCTGGAACTGTGTGATTTTTTTTGTCGAATGCATGCATAACCTGTACTCTTATGTTTTTTCTCTGAAGTCCTTCAGAAGGGGTTATGTTGCTTCACTGGTGATATTGTTCTTCCTTAAGCTTGGGTACGACTGAAGAGCTGAGTAGGAGGAGCCCGAGCTGGAGGGGCCGGTCAACACTCTTTTTAATCTGAGGTGTCAATCCTATCTGGGCTCCGCCTACCCACTAGTAATGACTGTGTCTCTCTTCCTTCCTTCGCTGAAAAGGATTTTACAGGTAAGTTCTTGCCAAAATCCGTCTTTTCTGGTTAGCCAATAAAGGTATCACTTTAAGAATGCTCTTGTCATAATTGGACGGAGAAGTATTCACATCGATTTTTCTGGCTAACACGGTACCACAATATAATTTATTATTGTACACCAGCAGTTTCCTTATCACAGGCAGGATTACAATGACTAACTCCGCTCCCCCTCCCTTCACAATGACCTTTTTTTACACACAGTAGATGCTGTAATATATAAGATGGGGCCTGAATTTGCTCATTGTGGCCAATGTACAGGAAGTATGATCTAAAAGAGCCCCAAGTTTGTAAATTCAGTCTTGTTAGACAAGTGGGTGTGATTCTCACCTCATTTATTGCCATCTTGAGGAGGATCATGCCCACTTGGCTAACAAGACTAAGTTAGCATATAAGAAATTAAGTACAGACACCAGTTTCAGCTTAAAAACAAAACCAAACCTATTTATGGCAAGCGACAGGTTCTTGTTATCGGGACTACCAGCACACACTGACTGGGAGGTGTATATAAATGATTGTCCCCACCATGATGCACTGAGTGCTTGTACTTGGTTTGAACAGTCATTCTGTCCTGACAGAGGCTCTGTGTGCTTGTGTTTTTTGGGGAGGGTGTGAGGCCATTAATACATTTCCTTTAGGGCTTAGGGTCTATATAGAATGCACACTTGTGCTGCATGTCCTGTATATTCCTGTAGTGTGGATGCCATGTCCGGTAGGCGAGTGTCACACTAGCAGCCTGTGTGCAGGAAATGTCCTATATTTACCTATGGGAGGGTCTTTAGAGTCACCTTTACTGGTAGACCCCAGTCCTACACTGTTCACAGGTTTGTCTTGCGCACTGTTATTTCTATGCTAGAAGTGGAATCTAGATTTTGGGTTGTAGATGAAGAAATAGTTTGCATGTGTGAGCACAATTCTATCCCCTGCTGATTATTGATCTATGCATTATGGGAAAATGTGCAGCCCCTGTACAAACTACAGCATCATCCATCATATAACAGAATCAGCCAGGCATTACATACTTTATTTGCTGTTTTTTGTGGACCAACTCATTCCTCTGCATCTGGAACCTGTTTAGAGCAAAAGCAGGAATGGCTAAAACCTGCACTAAAGCAGCTGTTTTGCCTGAAGCCCTTACACATTAATTTTTTTTGTAATCCTTAAAACAAAAGTAGTAACATCTGGCTTTTATAGATTTTTTTTTTTTTTACCCCACAGTCAATCCATCTTCTCCTGCAATACTAGGGGTTTGCACAGCGTCTCATAATGTGCCCCCGATTTCATTGTGGTAAATTCTATCAACTTCATACGAAAAAAGTATTCAATACAGAATTACCCTGCTTTTATGGTGGTTTATTTTAGTATTTAAAACAAGTGAAATGAAAATGCAAAACATTTGTTACAAATTATTTTTCTTCAACTGAGTGAAAAAATAACCCCAATTCTACACCGTGTTCACATTAATCTAATATCCAGAAGTGTGATTTATCAAACAATAATTGAATAAAACATCAGATATTAAAAGGTAGTCTGTATTAAAGAGTCTGTACTACTATCTAGTCTCACTGTAAGGCCGGGATCACACATGCGAGAAACACGGACGCTTCTCGCATGTTAATATCCGGCACGTAGGAGCGGAGCGAGCGCCTGCATATAAATACATGCAGGCGAACGCTTCGCTCCAGAGTGCAGGCGGCAGTGCCGGATATTAACATGCGAAACTCGTCCGTGTTTCTCACATGTGTGACCCGGCCTTATGTGCAAAATGTGTTCAGAAAGATTGTAGGAGTGAAATATATTTACCAGTATCATACAGACAGTATAAAGAAATGCACTCCATCTATTCCAGACGTGACCTTCTGTTCTGTAATGATCCATGCAGCAGGCTGTCATGGACAAAACTATAGCAAAGGAACGATCTGCAGTTTGGGTTGTAGATAAATTCAGCTTTTTCAATATTCCTGTAATCCAGGACACATCAGATATGGTGTACACCAGACTGGTGCACAGGGTATAAAGCATTCTGTAAGCCAGTCGTGCTACTAAGGATTCCATTCATTGTGAAACTACAAGTCCCAGATTCAACAAGTACACCCCGTATACCGCATTATATAGTTCCAGCGTTAAATCATATCATACATTCAGCTCATTCATATATGCAATGTAACTATACTACTTCCGACTATATGACTGATCCCACTATTCTGGCCATCAGATCTGGCAAAATTGTCAATTGCCCCCTCCGCCATAAATGTGACTACAGCTTTACAGAATAAAGGGCTTATGTGCAAGTCCTCATTCATGCAATGACCAGGTAAGAATATTCAATATAATCTGGAGTCAAGGCCACATGCACATATCTGCATTTTAACGTCCGGGTATAAGCAGCAATTTTTGCTCTGACCCCATATCCAATAACCCAAACGGACAGCCTTATATACCTACTGAGCTGTCAGAGTCCATTTATACTGCAAGATAGGAACGCTTGTTACATAATAATCATGCAATGTAATCAGGCTGCTGATCACCCACAGAACAACCAAAAGGCTCCTTTGTCTTTTGAGCTTAACAAAAGAATAATTCCCGGCAGCAGATGATCCAGTGACAAGAACAATGGCAGCCTATGCACACTGCAAGGTCCACACAGATAGTTTGGTACGTACCTAAAGCCGGGTCGTCCAGTGTAAAAAAAAAAAAAAAAAAAAAAACAACTACCGATCATTAAGCACGATGGCCGTTGGCGGTCATTTAACATTGCACAGTGTAAGCGCATTCTTGGAAAATGTAAATCTAGTTTAATTCATGTGTGGACTGCAATTACCAGTCTCCTTAATGAAACCATTGTATGGTCCAATTTGCAGTTATGAATTCATGACTGTCCTTGTTATCTCGCAGATCTAAATCAACTTTTACGTAATCCTCTCGCATCCGTCTCACAAAATTTGTAATTATTAGATTTCAGATCAACTCATTTTGGTAATAAGGTGGTATACAAACTAATATGTGCATCAATAGCCATCCAGACCAACATTCCACTATCCGTCATCTCCGCAGCAAGCCGACATGACCAAGCTGTGAGCGCACCTTCCAACCACATCAACTGATAAATCAGCCGCTCCTCTGTCACACAAAGCCACAACAAACTGTGATTTAAGAATGATTGTCTGTCGAACAAGACAGCGGCAGGTAATGTCATGTGATATTACACGCTTAAACGTTGGCAGCATTGCAAGCCTCCAAATCCATTGTATCAATATCCATAGGATCTTATCACCACAAACGGTATATTAGCCGAAACACTATCAGCAGGTGTGGCGACACCGCCATGTAGAGCACCTGGATAAACAATGGTGAAAGCACTGCCTACGCGCTTATCGTCTCAGTCACTATCTAGCCGTGCAGTAGATTTAGTTTTCTCTTTGAGGTTCTGCCGATTTACTCTCATTGTTGGGTCATCATCCACACTCTGCTCTTTGGACCGTTTGGTCTTCTTGTGCTTGTGTCTGCGATGTGACTCTCGTTCCTCACCGTCCTGCTTCCTAAAAGCAGAGTTATATTTTAGCAATTCATGAACATGCAAAATGAAAAAAATAAAAATCAGCAGAAAATGAGTTGCTTAGAGAGGTTGTCAGTTTTAACACTTTGTTTTCACTGGGCTTAAAAGATCTATAAAGCAAGTGGTTCTGGTACTTGTCCTCCCTGGGTCCAGGTCTTCCTCTCCGCTGCTGGTCCAGCCTTTGATAGGCTGCAGTGGTGATGTCACATGTACTGCACATAAGACTGCTGCAGCCAATCTCTGGCCTAAGCAGCTCTGCAGATGTACATAACCAAGCCCCAGTGATAGGTTACAATGTGGACTGGCACATCGGTTTATGTGCAATGTACACGTTACCAAAAGGTCAGAACAGCAGCATAAAAGAAGCACTGGACCCAGTGACGGGCAGCTAACAACACCATTTGATTTTGTAGGTCTTTTTCCCTTTTTGTGGAAATAAAAAAGAATTTTAAAAAGACAACCCTGCATCTAAAAGGCATAAAATCTGGCTTTATTAGTTAAAAAAAAAAGTTATACATTCCTTACAAAATAACATTGCAAATGAATCCTGTTTTTCCAATACAACTGGAAACCAAGTGTTTAGTAACTGCTGAACAGAGATTTCTATTACGTAATTCACATACAGTACCTTAGAAAAGTATTCATACCCAAAGATATTTTCCATGTTACACCCACAAAGTTTATGAATAAACCAACACAAAGTAGCAAGTATTTGTGAAGTGTAAATAAATGATACAAGGTTTTCTAAATATTTTAATATAAATCTGAAAATTGTGACATACATTTGTATTCAGTCCACTGTAGTCAGAGACCCATTAATAAAATCCTGAATAACTGATTGACCAATAGCCTCCAGAAGTCACATAATTAGTAAATTGAGCCCACCCGTAATGTATTCTCAGTATAACTACAGATGTTCTGTGAAGGCCTCAGAAGTTTGAGAACAATAAAGATCAAACAGCATCATGAAAACCAAGGAACACAACAGACAGGTCAAGGATAAAGTTGTGGCGAAGAGTAATGCAGGGTTAGGTTATATATAAAAAAAAAAAAAAAAGTTTAGAAAACCCAGGTATCATTTCCTTTACACTTGATAAATGTTTGCTACAACGTGTTGGTTTATCACATTAAATTTCAATAAGATACATTTAAGTTTTTAGATGCAACATGAAAAAAATGTGGGAAAGCTCTCGGAGTATGAATACTTTTTCAGGGCACTGTATATATGGCTCCCTCTAACACAGCGTTGTGTATACTAGGAGACTTTGAGATGACCTTAAACTTTGAACAGAAACATAACTCCATAACTTCAAGTTTTTTAAATTCCTAATTACCGTATATTTAAAAGGGTTGGCGGCCCCCTAAAGATGTAAATAAAATAAGCCATGCGATCCATAGACTCCTGCGCTCATTCTAATCTCTCCTTGGTCTCCACTTCCTTCTTGAATTGGGCAGGGATGAGACTGCTGCAGACAATCACTTGTCACTGCTGTGGGCAGTGGTTCGTTACAGCAGTTATATGCCCTTCTTACAGGGTCAGAACAGTAGCACAAGTATTTATTTTATAGCATTCTGAAAACTTTACCTTTTAAAAAAAGCATTACGCAACCAACCCGGTCACTGAATTGTGTCTATACATTTCTCAAGTATAATAACCCTGCCTGGTGACCTCCATTTTCCTCTCCATACCTCCTTTGCTCAGATCAGCATTCTTTTCCACAAGCTTCCAAGATTGCCGCTACAGTGGCATAGGGAGTGCAGCTAAACCATGCCTTCCCTGCCTTTCTTATCCCACACCACAGGAAAGACATGGTTTAGACTTAAAACTTCCCTCCCCATGCCACTGTTGTGGCCATCTTGGAAGCAGGAGGAAAGGAACGTCGTTCCGAGAAGAAAAGGTAGCAAGCAGAAAATAGGGCATCGTGTAGGGCAACCATACATAAATGTATAGACCCTTTTCAGTTCCAGGATAGAGGGTCACTAAGTGGCCAGACAATCCCAAAGATAATAGCACCTGTGAGTATTTGATTTTTTTTTTATATGAATGACGTGTGGTGCCCATAATCCTGTATGGAGGACTATACTGTCCAGTCTACAATGAAACGTTTGTAGTCACTCTGTGTGACTGCAGACTTCTGAATCCCCCTCCCCAGGGCATGCACTATGCGCTGCAAGGTTTTGCCGGTTTCTAAGCCATTGTAGAATTTACAATAGATATCACTCATGTAATATCTATTACATATATCAATGTTAGAAGTGAAATCTTTGACATTGTACTATACCTATATTTCTTATCTGTACATCAGGAATCGTGGTATGTGTTAAAGGGGCCCACTGAGACTTTCGCCCGGGGTCCACAAAAACCTGGAGCTGGCCCTGCTCCCGGGCTTTGGTTCCATACACTTGTATGGAGCGCGGCCATGCCCTCTAGTTGGCCACGTCCACTGGCAGGTCGCGTCACCAGACTGGGTGCGGCCTTGCTCAATACAAAGTGTATACTGTAGAGTGAGGTCATGACCACTAGACGGGCCCTGGCCGGGAGCATGTATAACTCATAAATACCCTCTGGTCCCGGCTCAGAAACTGATGAATCCCCACAGTACATGCACTGGGGAGATTCACAAGTCTGCAGTCACACATAGTGACTGTAGACTTACTGATTTGGACCAGACATCCCCTTTATTTGACAAGAGCTGTGGTTTATTCCAATCTTCATAGATGGATATTGTTGGATAGTGCTTTAAAAATAAAAAAGCTCTTTTGCAATTTACTGTTTATTAAAATATTTGGCCATTCTGGAGATTAAACATTTTTTAGTTTGTGCACAGCTTGTTGCTTATGTGAGCGACCACCACTACGGTCTAGCAGCAGTGGCCAAATGTGCAGTGCTAACAAGCTCTTTTCTATTGTGCTGTTCAGCACTGCTCTGCAGCTGGCGTTCTCATTGGCGTGCGCTCTTATTTCATAATCTCGCCCAGCTTCAGGGCAGCGCTTACAAGGTAAACGGCAGCGGTGGTCGGGCTCCTACACAACGAGCTGTAAACAAAACATTTACCATCTCAAGAATGGCTTCAAATTTTAATGAGTACGGTACATTGCAAAAGTGACTTTTTACATGCAATATCCAACAAACCTTGTGTATAAAGATTGGAACAACCCTTTAAGAAACCACAGCATGTCATATATTGCAGAAATAGATGTGAATCTAGTGCAGATAATTAAATGTCAGTCTTGCCCGCACCTTCTTCACAATGATATACATAGCAGTAAATCTGCTGCAGATGTCACTGCGGGAGGTCCACATTGGAGATGCTGCATGGGAACATAGCCTAATTGAGTTGTTGTGGTAGGACCTAAGTGACCCTTCACGGTTGACCTAGTGATTTCCAAATTAATTCACAGAACGTTGCTAGCAACATAAATAACCAGACGGAGACGTGTTTCTGTCTGGGAGAATCAAGCAAGATTTCTTTCCCATGTATTACATCATCATCTTTTATAGTATTTAGTGAGCTTGTACTTCAACCAATAGTATAAAACCACACCTACAACATTTTAACCTATGAAAATACAGGAAGACTGGAAACTACATATATGGTCATATCCACGTGACCATAGAATGGAACAATAGCATACTTATTCTTCAGAGTATTCTACAGTGATACACCCCAAGGCCTCATATCTTGTCCAAACTGGAGCAGTCTAGTTTTTATTACAGCCCATGACCTTTACTCCAGTAGAAAAACTATTTGGCTTTATAACAGCCAGAAACGATTGCCTAGTAACAGAATTTATCTCATAAAGACAAGATGGAGTTACAAACACAAAATGGAAAATTCAGTTTTGATCTTTCTTAATTTAGTCCTTCACAGAGTCAATTAAAACTATACAACTTGGACTACTTGCTAAAGCCAGAAAAACACATTTAACCAACTGAGAAGACTGCAGGAAACATCAGGGGGACATTTTCAATTAATCAACAAGGAAACACTTGGGGTCCACTCAACTGCAGGACCTTCAATGTCACGATAGATAGGAGGAATACTAGGAGCTGGACTTTTAACAATCAGAATGAAACGGCGTAGACGAGCAAAAACTAACCAAAACATGCCATGTCTAGCTTATGGTCTTATTCACAGGTGTATATATATATATATATATATATATATATATATATATATATATAGCTTTTTCTCCACTTACATTGCCTTATGTGTATTTTTTACCATTTGTTTTCAATTTTTCTTCTTTTATTGTATGAAGAACAAAAACAAGAGTGAAGACATCTGGGAGAGGAACATACTGTACCTCCGGGAAGATTTACGCTTTCTGCTCTCCTCCCTTTCTCTATGCCGATGCTCCGCATGGAGTTTCTCTTCTTTCTCCCAGCTCTGCTCTCGACTGCGCTGATACTTGCGGTCATAATCATAGCTTCTTACGCGGTTGAAATTTACAGGTTGTTCGCCTTTCCTGAAAAAGTCAAGAACCATAAGAAAATTCAGCTACATAGTTAACATTTCTACCCAAGCTCAGATGCTTAGTGATAAAGTTCCTGATTTGGCTTTTATCCCAAGTCATGTGACAAGGCTCGTTAGACTTTCAGAATTTCTACTTCCTATAGGTGGCGCTACAGTTCTAGTCCTCTTCCTCTCGGATGAGAATGTGAATACATTAAGGAGCACGTGACACGTATTGGATTTGGCGCTTCTCCTGTGGCGTGTGCTACTCTAAGAGACCCGAGGAGATTTTCTGAAGCACCAGCACTTTTGTGATAGCCACGCACTGCCCCAACTGTTCCCCAGTTCCACCAATTTCAGTGTAGCTGCTTCAAACTAAATCAGATTTTTGTGCATTACTTGTATTGTTAAAAAAATGGCTTTGCAAGGGTTTATTTTTTTCATATCACAATCTGTATTAAGCTAAAATGTAAATGTTGCAATGTTTATATTGACCATAGGAGGCCATTCTAGGCTCATACACCCAGTTTAGGAAATCAACATGAATATTAGCAGCATTAGACTGACTCATAGCCTATGTTTTGTATTGATTTGGATCTGTACATCTCCTAAGGAAGAAGTTGCTATGACTTCAAAACGCGTTGAGAAATGAGAAATACCCATCTTTCATCATCTATTTGCCTGGATCGTTATTGTTACAGCAGCGCAGGTGATATCCACGTTTTTTCCATTTATCTGCATTGTCTGTCAGTGACCTGACTTGTGGATCTGCGGCAGCTGTTAGCTCTGATGAGTCATATACGCCTGAATGTTGTGAAAATCAGGCGAGTGTAAACTAAGTTTAAATATATATCACCACCAGATAAGACCCTATTTGCGCTTTCTCTCTCCTAGTGTTTTTTATGTTTTGTATTGAAGCAGCTTATGAGTGCAATGGTCATTGTGAAGGGGGGAGATTGTGAGTGGTAGATATTTATTATGCCTTTCTTATTTGGCGCCATCATATTCCACAGTGCTTTACATGAATTATCATTGATGTCCCCATTTGTATGAAAAAATATTAACAACAAGAAGAATGCAATTTTCATACTATGACCAGTGGGAACATAGCAACATTGCTATTTTTATTAAATACAAATTTTTTAACCAGAATATGTGTATTTCAACCAAGTTTTTCCGTTAAACTCTATATATGGTTGACAACCCCAGAGCCCTTCCCCCTACCTGCCCTGCCCTCCTCCTCCAAAACCAACTTCTCCACCATTACAGAAGATCAACTCTGTCTCCACTCTACTCTCAAGATCACATCTCACCACCTGTGGTCTTGACCCAATCCCATCCCACTTCATCCCAAACCTCACCACAGTCTTCATCGCAACCCAAACCCATCTCTTCAACCTATCACTAACAGCTAGTGTTTTCCCCTCAAGCTTTAAACATGCCTCAATCACACCTATTCTCAAAAAGCCCTCTCGACCCATCCTCTGTATCTAGCTATCGCCCTATATCACTTCTCCCTTATGCCTCAAAACTACTGGAACAACACATCCATCTTGAACTGTCCTCCCACCTCTCTTCTTGCTCCCTTTTCGACCGCTTACAATTTGGCTTCCGGCCACACCACTCCACTGAAACTGCCCTAACTAAGGTTACCAATGACCTATTAACCGCCAAGGCCAAGAGACACTACTCTGTCCTCCTCCTCCTGGACCTGTCCTCTGCCTTTGACACAGTGAACCATTCCCTATTACTACAGACCCACATCTCTTGGTATCACAGACTTGGCCCTATCTTGGATCGCATCATACCTAACAGACTGGACATTCAGCGTCTCCCACTCACACATCACCTCCTCACCGTGGCCCCTGTCGGAGTCCCGCAAGGTTCAGTCCTAGGGCCCCTCTCTTCTCCATTTACACCTTCGGCCTCGGACAGCTCATAGAATCTCACGGCTTTGAATATCACCTCTATGCTGATGACACACAGATCTACATCTCTGGACCAGATATCACCTCCCTACTAACCAGAATCCCTCAATTTCTGTTCGCTATTTCATCCTTCTCTAGATTTCTAAAATTTAATATGGACAAAACAGAATTCATCATCTTTCCCCCATCTCGGGTGACCCCCCCAACAGACCTATCCATTAAAGTAAACGGCGGCCCACTCTCCCCAGTCCCACAACTTCACTGCCTCGGGGTTATCCTTGACATTGATCTCTCTTTCAAGCCACATATCCAAGCCCTTTCCACTTCCTGCCGACTTCTACTCAAAAATATTTAATGGATCCGTACATTCCTCAACCAAGAATCTGCAAAAACCCTAGTCCATGCCCTCATCATCTCCCGCCTTGACTACTGCAACCTCCTGCTTTGTGGCCTCCCCTCTAGCGATCTCGCACCCCTCCAATCTATTGTAAACTCTTTTGCCCTACTAATCCACCTGTCCCCCCGCTATCAATCCCTGCACGGGCTCCCCATTACCCAAAGACTCCAGTTCAAAATCCTAACCATGACATACAAAGCCATCCACAACCTGTGTCCTCTGTACAGTCATGGACAAAAGTTTTGAGAATGACACAAATATTAATTTTTACAAAGTCTACTGCTTCACTTTTTCTAATGGCAATTTGCATATACTCCAGAATGTTATAAACAGTGATCAGCTTAACAGCAATTACTTGCAAAGTCAATATTTGGCTAGAAAATGAACTTTATCCCCAAAACACATTTCAACATCATTGCAGCCCTGCCTTAAAAGGACCAGCTAACCTCTTTTCAGTGATTGCTCCATTAACACAGGTGTGGGTGTTGATGAGGACATGGCTGGAGATCAATCTGTCATGATTAAGTAAGAATGACACCACTGGACGCTTTAAAAGGAGGCTGGTGCTTGGCATCATTGTTTCTCTTCTGTTAACCATGGTTATCTCTAAAGAAACACGTGCAGTCATCATTGCAATGCACAAAAATGGCCTAACAGGGAAGAGTATCGCAGCTAGAAAGATTGCACTCCAGTCAACAATCTATCGCATCATTAAGAACTTCAAGGAGAGAGGTTCCATTGTTGCCAAAAAGGCTCCAGGGCGCCCAAGAAAGACCAGCAAGCGCCAGGACTGTCTCTTAAAAGTGTTTCAGCTGCGGGATCGGGCTATCAGCAGTGCAGAGCTTGCTCAGGAATGGCAGCAGGCAGGTGTGAGTGCATCTGCACGCACTGTGAGGCGGAGACTCTTGGAGCAAGGCCTGGTCTCAAGGAGGGCAGCAAAGAAGCCACTTCTCTCCAGAAAAAAACATCATGGACAGACTGATATTCTGCAAAAGGTACAGGCAGTGGACTGCTGAGGACTGGGGTAAAGTTATTTTCTCTGATGAATCCCCTTTTCGATTGTTTGGGACATCAGGAAAACGCCTCATTCGGAGAAGAAAAGGTGAGCGCTACCACCAGTCTTGTCTCATGCCAACTGTTAAGCATCCTGAAACCATTCATGTGTGGGGTTGCTTCTCAGCCAAGGGAATCGGCTCTCTCACAGTCTTGCCTAAAAACACAGCCATGAATAAAGAATGGTACCAGAATGTCCTCCAAGAGCAACTTCTCCCAACCCTCCAAGAGCAGTTTGGTGATCAACAATGCCTTTTCCAGCATGATGGAGCACCTTGCCATAAAGCAAAGGTGATAACTAAATGGCTCAGGGAACAAAACATAGAGATTTTGGGTCCATGGCCTGGAAACTCCCCAGATCTTAATCCCATTAAGAACTTGTGGTCAATCATCAAGAGACGGGTGGACAAACAAAAACCTAAAAATTCTGACAAAATGAAAGCATTGATTGTGCAAGAATGGACTGCTATCAGTCAGGATTTGGTCCAGAAGTTGATTGAGAGCATGCCAGGGAGAATTGCAGAGGTCCTGAAGAAGAAGGGTCAACACTGCAAATATTGACTTGCTGCATTAACTCATTCTAACTGTCAACATAAGCTTTTGTTACTCATATGTTTGCAATTATTATATTTCTGTCTGTGATAAAAACATCTGTCAAACACACATAAAAACCAGAGGGCAGCAGATCATGTGAAAATATAATATTTGTGTCATTCTCAAAACTTTTGGCCATGACTGTACATCTGTGACCTCGTCTCCCGCTACTTACCTGCATGCAACCTCCGATCCTCACAAGATCTCCTTCTCTACTCCCCTCTTATTTCTTCCCACAATTGCATACAAGATTTCTCCCGCGCATCCCCCCTACTCTGGAACTCTCTACCACAACATATCAGACTCTCGCCTACCATGGAAACCTTCAAAAAGAACCTGAAGACCTACCTCTTCCGACAAGCCTACAACCTGCAGTAACCACCAAACCGCTGCACGACCAGCTCTACCCTCACCTACTGTATCCTCACCCATCCCTTGTAGATTGTGAGCCCTCGCGGGCAGGGTCCTCTCTCCTCCTGTACCAGTCGCGACTTGTATTGTTTAAGACTACAGTACTTTTATTTATTATGTATACCCCTCCTCACATGTAAAGCCCCATGGAAGAAATAGCGCTATAAAATAAATATATATATATATATATATATTATATATTATATATATATATATATAATTTCTTAATTTTTTTTTTTTTTAAACATTTTGGCAGACCTATTTTTTCCCATGTTGCAATCCGATGATTGCCTTCTGTTTAGTTTGTACTACTAAAATACATGAGGAAATAATGACTATGCTGGTTCCTTTTAAATTGTATCACCACTAATAAAGTCCAAAGAGACTCACGGCTTGTAGTTATTAAAGTCCTGGCTTCTGATTTTATCCATCTCTCGTTCTGGCCATCTTCTTGGTGTCCACTCCCTTCTTCCAGGGCTGCTTGTATCTTTGTCCACAGTGCTTACCCATGAAGTCGGAGCAGTTGACATGGGAGGATAAATCACCCGATCCGGCCCTGGCAAGAATTAAAATACATCTCGACTTATACTAATATTTTAACCTCACTGACTACCCTCTTGGTCACCAACCCAAAAACATTTCCCGTATCTGACTCTCTCACATAGGAGACAATCAAAATGATGATGTGAGCCAAGCATGGGGAATGTTCAAGTTAGACTTGTTGGCGCCTTGTTTTATGGTCTGCAGACAATACATACAACTCATCCCTTAAATCGAAGCACTGTCCAATTAAAAATCCTCACCTCATTCTTCAAATTCATAAGTACTACCCATACCATACATCATACCAGTGACGACCTTCGCGTTACCATTCTAATCTCCTCATCATACAAGGTCTTTACTCATGCCGCCTTCCTCTTCTAGAATGGCCACCGTAATTCAGATTATAGCCAGAAGGTCTGCAATCTATTTGTAAGTAAGCATATAGAAAGGGTAGCACTGCCTGAAATCTCAGAGGGGTTGAAAGTACTATAAAAAGATGATTGAATTGCTCAGCAGAGAATAGACTAGGAGGCAACTTTCCTGAAATTCACAGTTCCCCGCAGAGTTGAACAGTTTGTGATTATATTTGCACAGACTGGCAAAAAAAAAAAAAACTGCCCGACACCTTTTCACACACGGTCAGGATTTTTTGCGTTTTTGCGGTGGTTTTCCGCTGCAAAAACACTTAAAAAATGCATGCATTGAGCATCCTATGATTAGAATGCATTCTGCAATTTTTGTGCACATGGTGCGTTTTTTTCTGAAAAAAAAAAACGCATTGCGGTAAAAAAAATGCAGCATGTTCATTAATTTCGCTGTAAATTTGCGGATTTCCCACTATATTATTGACC
Organism: Oophaga sylvatica; assembly: GCA_033576555.1. Taxonomy (NCBI): domain Eukaryota; kingdom Metazoa; phylum Chordata; class Amphibia; order Anura; family Dendrobatidae; genus Oophaga; species Oophaga sylvatica. Next base: position 42,419,232 of record JARQOD010000008.1, read on the forward strand.
AGCAATGTTCAAGAAAAAAACACAGTAAAAACATGCAAAAAAAGCAATAAAAAAACCATCCGGATTTCCTGGAAAAAGTCCGTTTTTTCTCAGGAAATTTCTGCAAAGAATCCTGAATGTGTGCATTAAGAGTCAGACGGTGGGCAAATAACACCAAACGCAGCCAAGTGACCTTTCCCATAATTCCCTGAAGGTATCAGTTCACATGGTTTAGCGTAGCCAACCGGGGATGGTGGGGGTCTATCACAACCAGTATAAAAAGGTTGATGGCCTACCAAGCAGTGTTATTTTATGCTTCTACAATGTAGGGATAGATCAGAGCGCAATGCTCAGTCCACCTAGAGACAGAAAAAGGCCAAATTTTAATAGTGTTGTTGTACTGCACTAATGTTGAAGCACATTAAAAATGGGAGTAGTAGTGTTAGTCTGAACAGTAATCCAAAAGATTCAATTGGTATAGGAAGGTGTTGTATAACTGCATAGTCCTTGTGCATATGAAAGCACTTGCCTGTAATATACAAATTATTGCAATTACACATGCTTTGTTACACACGTTTATTTCCTTTGTGTGTACTGGAACACAAAAAAAGAAAACGCATAATTGGACAGAATTTCACAAAAAAAAAAAAAAAAAGGAACAAACAAAATTGTTGACTCCTTTCCAAAAATATGGGTAAATAGCTTTGTTTCAAGCATGTAATGCTCGTTCAAACTCACCAGTGGCAAGTAACAGGTGTGCAGTCTCCTGCAAAATTTTCTCACAAGAAGCAGGTGTGGGCAATATGAAAATCACACCTGAAATTACATAAAATTAGAGTTGACTCAATTTTTGCAGTGTGTCTGTGTGTGCACGACATTAAGCATGGAGAACAGAAAGAGGAGAGGAGAACTGTCTGAGGACTTGAGAACCAAAATTGTTGAACAATATCAGCAATTTCAAGGTTACAAGACCATCTCCAGAGATCTTGATGTCCCTTTGTCCACAGTGTTCAACATAAATCAAGAAGTTTACAACCCATGGCACTGTAGCTAATCTCCCTGGATGTGGAGGGCAGAGAAAAACTGATGAAAAGTTGCAATGAAGCATAGTCCGAATGGTGAATAAGCAGCCCCAATCAAGTGCCAAATAAATTCAAGCTGTCCTGCAGACTCAGGGTGCATCAGTGTCAGCACAAATTATTTGGCAACATTTGAATGAAATGAAATGCTATGACAGGAGACCCAAGAGGACCCCACTGATGACACAGACATAAAAAGGTAGACTTCAGTTTGTCAAAATAAATGTAAGTAAGCCAAAATCTTTCTGGGAAAGTGTCTTGTGGACAGATGAAACCAAGATAGAGCTTTTTGGTAAATCACATCATTCTACTGTTTACCAAAAACGTAATGAGGTCTACAAAGAAAAGAACACAGTACCTACAATAAAATATGATGGAAATTCAAAGATGTTTTGGTGTTGATGTTCTGCCTCGGGCACTGGGTGCCTTGACTGTGTACAAAGCATCATGAAATATGAAGATTGCCAAAGGATTTTGGGACACAATATAGTGGCCAGTGTCAGAAAGCTGGGTTTGCATCCTAGGTCATGGGTCTTCCAGCACAACAATGACCCCAAACATACTTCAAGAAGCCCCCAGAAATGGATGAAAACAAAGCGCTGGAGAGTTCTGAAGTGGCCAGAAATTAGTCCAGATCTAAATCCCATTGAACACATGTGGAGAGATCTTAAAATTGCTGTTGGTAGAAGGCACCCTTTAAGTATGAGAGACCTGGAGCAGTTTGCAAAAGAAAGGCGATCCAAAATTCCAGTTGAGAGGTGTAAGATGCTTGTGGATGGTTACAGGAAGCGATTGATTGCAGTTTGTTATTCCAAAGGGTGTGCAACCAACTATTAAGTTGCATGTGCCAACAATTTTGTCCAGCCCATTTTGGGGGTTGTGTGTGAAATTATGTCCAATTTGCCTTTTTTTCTATGTTTTTTTGCATTGTTCCAATACACACAAAGGGAATAAACATGTGTATAACAAAACATGTGTAATTGCAATAATTTTCAGGGAGAAATACTTCATTTTGTGAAACAATTTAAAATTGTGCAAACATTTACAGCCATGACTGTACTGCAGTAGCAACACCTGAATAAAAGCATTTTTTTTTTTTTTAAATCACACACTCCTTGCCGAGAACTGAATCTGAGCATACGACAACCCCAGCGGCCATTTTCCCAGAGGCCACTGCATTGCAGCAATGGAGCTGCGGGGGCCTCCGGGCTTTGACAAAATGCACAGGGCACAGCTGCTGCACCGGTCGCAAAATGCCGACGGAGCCCTGCCACACCACAGAGCACCACTGCCGAACCTGTCACAAAATGCCGGTGGACCCCCCGCACCACAGACCATCACCGCCGCACTAGCCTGGGATTTCCCGGAGGCCACCGCACCAGCCTGGACCACCGAACAACCCCTGTGACCATTCCTCCACCTGTGCTAATCCCCCCGCCCCTGGTAAGCTGAATTCGGACAGTAAGACGGACCCCCATTTGACACATTTTTTTTCCCTATTTTCCTTTTGAAAATTTGGGGTGCGTCTTGTAGTCCGGTGCGTCTTACGGTCCGAAATACGGATTTTTGTGTTACTCACCGTAAAATCCTTTTCTCCGAGACGCTCATTGGGGGACACAGGACTGTGGGTGTATGCTACTGCCACTAGGAGGCTGACACTAAGTAAACATAAAAAAAGGTTAGCTCCTCCTCCGCCGTATACACCTCAGCACTGGCCACAGGCAAACCCAGTTTAGTGCAAAAAGCAGTAGGAGGCTAAAATAAATCAGAGTTAACACAGATACAGTATATCCAGAAGAAAAAACTGCTGATACAGACTAATCAGAGAATAGAGTTAACTCAAAACAAAGCCATCCGGCTATTAGGGAGGGAACTGTGTCCCCCAATGAGCGTCTCGGAGAAAAGGATTTTACGGTGAGTAACACAAAAATCCGTATTTCTCCTTCGTCTCATTGGGGGACACAGGACTGTGGGACGTCCCAAAGCAGTCCCTTGGGTGGGAAACCGACTCCACAGTGTAGTTTATAATCAAGCATTGCTTATAGGTGCGCAACCGCGCCCTGAAGAATCCTTCTACCCAGACTGGCATCCGCAGAAGTCTGGGTATGGACATTATAATGCTTGGAAAAGGTATGCAGACTGGACCAGGTTGCTGCCTTACAAACCTGTTCCACCGAAGCCTGATGTCGAAGGGCCCAGGAAGCACCCACCGCTCTGGTGGAGTGAGCCTTGATCCCTGCGGGAACCACTGCGCCCCTGATGCGGTAAGCCTCCTGAATGGCTAACCGAATCCACCTAGCCAAGGTTGATTTAGAAGCAGCAAGTCCCTTCCTGCGACCTTCAGGGAGGACAAACAGAGTGTCCGTCTGACGAAAGGACGCCGTCCGAGATACATATCTCCTGAGTGCTCTCACCAGATCCAGCGTATGGAGAGCCTTCTCCACACGGTGCGTCGGAGCTGGGCAAAATGAGGGCAAAACAATGTCCTCATTAATATGAAATGAGGACACGACTTTAGGCAAAAAAGGTGGTGTTGGTCTGAGCACCACCTTATCCTGATGGAAAAGTAAGTACGGAGCTCGACAAGACAGTGCAGCCAGCTCCGAAACCCGCCTTATGGATGTTATGGCTACCAAAAACACCACTTTCCAGGAAAGAAATGATAGAGAAACCTCCTGCAAAGGTTCAAAAGGAGATTCCTGCAGGACTCCCAGGACTAGATTGAGATCCCAAACATCTAAGGGAGCCTTATAGGGGGGAACTATATGGACAACCCCTTGAATAAAGGTCCTAACTTGAAAATTAGACGCGATCCTTCGCTGAAAAAGCACTGATAAGGCTGATATCTGGCGTCTAAGCGTACTTGGTGCTAGACCTGAATCTAGGCCTGCCTGGAGAAATGACAGAATGTTTGGAATTGAAAACTGAAGCGGGGAACAACCATGTTCCCTGCACCAAGTAAAAAAGACCTTCCAAGTCCCGTGGTAGATGCGAGCCGAGACAGCTTTCGGGCGCTAGCCATCGTCGCGGCGACTTTTTTAGAGAATCCAGCCCTGGTCAGGATCCAAGATTCAACGGCCAAGCCGTCAAACACAGGACCGCTGAGTTCTGGTGGTAAACTGGGCCTTGAGAAAGAAGGTCCGCGCGCTCTGGCAGTCGCCAGGGTGCGTCGGCGAGCAATTGTACCAGCTCCGCGTACCATGGTCGACGTGGCCAATCTGGAGCGATTAATATCGCTGGGACCCCTTCTAACCTGATCTTTCTGATCACCCTTGGGAGCAGAGCTATTGGAGGAAACAAGTACGGAAGATGAAACTGATTCCATGGTAGAACCAGGGCATCCACTGCAATTGCCTGCGGATCCCGTACCGGGAAACAAAGTTGGGCACCTTGGCATTTATCTTGGAAGCCATCAGGTCCACATCTGGGGTTCCCCAGCGTCGGCATATCTGCTGAAAGATCTCGGGATGTAGAGACCATTCCCCTGATGCTATGCCGTGACGGCTGAGAAAAATCTGCTGCCCAGTTTTCCTCGCCCGGTATGTGGACTGCTGAAATCACAGAGTGATTTTTCTCTGCCCAGGTTAGAATCTGTTTTACCTCGTGCATGGCCGCCCTGCTGCGGGTACCTCCCTGATGGTTTATGTATGCCACCGCCGTGGCATTGTCCGATTGTATTCGGACTGGGCGGCCCGCCAGATGCTGATAAAAATGCCTCAGAGCCAGCCGAACCGCTCGGATCTCTAAAATATTGATCGGGAGGGTCGATTCCTGCTGAGACCAAATTCCCTGAGCTGTGTGGTGACGAAACACTGCTCCCCATCCGAGAAGGCTGGCGTCCGTTGTGACAACCAACCAAAAATTTGGAGGAAACAAACGACCCTGTCGAAGAGTGGTGTCCTCGTCCACCACATAAGAGTCTGTCTGATCTGCAGGGACAGGCGACACCGCAGATTGAGGGAGTAAGGGCTCCCGTCCCATACCGCCAAGAGTGCATGTTGAAGGGGGCGAAGATGAAATTGGGCAAAAGGAATAGCCTCGATTGCTGCCACCATCCTTCCTAGGACCCTCATGCAAACGGATGGT
>JARQOD010000008.1:42424475-42495033 GCA_033576555.1 Oophaga sylvatica
CCGGGTTTCCCACCATTGTACACACAAACTGCCTGGGCTGTGGTTCAGCAGTCTTATCCACGATATGCCTGCTGTTTCAGAGCTGTCCACAACTCTTCAGCATTGTGGCGTTTGTCACAAAAGCATATTAGCTTCAGCACAGCCTGTTCCGCTTTGATTAGCAGTGTTGCAGTGCTTCCAGCTTGTGACTGATGTGCTACCTTTTGGAGCTGGAGGCTGAAGAGAAGGAGGAGGTGCAGGAGCTGTACAGTGTGTGGGGAACCAGATTGATGTAGGGCACACAATACCAAGGTCTGAGTGTGTCCCAGATTCCACTATATTAACCCTGTGTACCCTCAGTGAGATGTATCGTCCCTGACACAAGCACTTGTCCACGTGTTTGTGGTTAGGTGGACTTTCCAAGTACCAGCATTGTGGAGGGCACGGGTAATGTTGTGGGACATGTGCCTGTGTAATGCCGGGAAGGCAGACCGGGACAAATATTCCCGCATGTTCGTGGCCTCAGGGTGATCCTCGACTCTGCTCTCCTGTCTATTACAACTCAAAAACATTTCCTGGATCAGTACATTACAAGAAACTTAAAAAATGTGTGTGCACACCCTCATGATCTCCCACCTCGAGTATTGCAACCTTATACTCTGTACCCTCCTATATAACACTGTTGCACCACTCAGATCTACCCAAAACTCTGCTGCCAGAGTAATCCAACTGTCCCTCCATTATTCCACAGCCTCTCCTCTCTGCCATGCCCTTCACTGTCTTCCTATTACCCATAGGCTACAGTTCAAAACCGTAAATATGACATACAAAGCCTTCCCCAAACTGTCTCCTCCATACATCTGTGACATGGTCTCACAATGTCTGACTTTTTCTACGCAAACACAGTGTGCCGTCAGCAAGATGTACTGTCCCTGCCCATAATCACTTGTCCACGTGTCCGTGGTTAGGTGCACTTTCCCTGTACCTGCATTGTTGATGACACGGATAATGTTGTGGGACACGTGTTTGCTTGTCTAATATCGTGATGGCAGACTGGTAGAAATAGTGACGGGTGGGGACCGAGTACCTTGTTTAGGTTGCGGAAAGCTTCCGTATTCCACGAGCCTAAAATGCAACATCCATCGCAAACAGACGAGAAATGTGTGAATTTAGTACTGTGGCATGGCTGCGTATTTCTGCTTGAGTTCCAAGGACTGGGGTATGGACAACTGAATGCTGCGTTGGGACAAGGACGTGGTGGATGTGATTGTTAATGGTGCAAGTTGAGTTTGTGTGCAACTACAGATGCAGGGCAAGAGGCATCTTTGCAGGCACCATGGACAGGCGATTGGCTTGCACGCACAACAGCGGAATACGCAGTGGTATCACACGCAGACACTGTTCATGGAGCCTGGTGTTCAACCAACAAAGTCGGGTGCTTTGCTGCCATGTGCCTGATCATGCTGGTGGTGGTAAGGCTGGTAGTTTTGCTACCCCTGCTGATGCGGGCATGGCCGGTGGTGCAAACGGCCTTTTTGGGGTTATCGGCAGAGTCTTTAAAAAAAAACAATACTGTTAGGGGGACATTCATTGTCTTCCTCTCCCACACCACCTCCTGACCTCGACACCTGTCTTTCGGTGTTCCCCAAGACTCTGTTCTAGGACGCCTACTCTTCTCCATCTACACCTTCAGCCTGGTACAGCTGATGTAACGGCACGGTTTGCAATAGCATCACTGCGCCGATGACAAGCAGATCTACCTATCTGTACCTGATATCTCCTCCTTACTGACCAAAATCACACGTCTTCCCGCTATATCATCTTTTTCTGCTCGCTTTCAAAAAGTGGACATGGACAAATCAGAATACATCATCTTTCAAGCATCTCACGCTGAGTAGACATGAGAGCTGTGCATGCCTCATTCGGTACTACTTTAGTACGAGGCTCACTTAGCCCTAGAGAAAATGATTTTACAGACATTCACGGCCTTTTTTGCACATTTTTTGCAGCTGTGATCTTTATCTTTAGTGCGGATGTGGTAAATTTCAAAATTTTCATCAATACCATCATCGTCCATATCTTGTAAAGAGGAAATCTGGTGTTTCCAAGGGTCGTGGTTATGTACATTTAGTGGCATTCCTTTAACAGTGTTCGTTACACTATGACAAATAATTTTCCACTGGGACATTAGGATCTTATTGGTAATATGTATGGGTTGAAGATGAAGAAGCTTGTGCCACGGGTGTGTTTATAGCTACAGACGGTGCACTCCTCTTTAAGCTTAGTTTTTCACGAGATTCCATCAGTTTGTTTGGTTTTCTTCTGACACTGATCTGCTTTCTCTAATTCAGCATCTCACGAACATGTTGCACTTTGTCCTTTATACAGACACGTGCGTGTTTGGCAGCATATTTTGCACAAGCATTTCTTAGGACAAGTCTCACACGCGCATCTGTTACACCGATCTTCTGAAGAGAATGAAACCGATTCTGGTAATTGATGGAGGCTAAATGAAGAATCATTGTAGGCTGTATCCTGGCTCTCACACCTCCCATAGCCACTGCTTTTATTAATCATGTACTTTGCCATTCCTGTCAACACCATTCCCGTTTTCCAGATAATTTTTAATCAGGCCTTCCTCCACGGCTCATCATCCACCGCCACTAGATCACCTGCGTTAGCATGTTCCGTGCTGCTATAGCCATTGTCAAAATCATAACAGGGGTCGTTGATTATGCTGGGTGTAAAATACTTGTTATGGAAAAGGCTGAGGTGTACCCCACAGAGCAAAATGTTTGCCAGCCCATAAGCTTAGTGTATGGCCATTCCATGACTAGGCGACCCGCTCCTTTTTAATGAGACATTTTTTGTTAAGATTCCCTCCATGTTTCTTCCAAGGGGAATTGGAATTATTCTGGTGCATATGAATTGGTAACAGGGCAGGCCTTGCAGCCAATGCATAAGAAAACAGAATGGGAGTACAAAATGAATAATGTGAAGTAGATTTTCCTGTGCCCATCCAGTCTGTGGGTTCAAAGGCTTATTGGGGTGCATATGATTTGGTAGCAGGGCAGGCCTTGCATTCAATGCAACATTTTTTATGGAAGCCCTCCTGGACATCTCGTGAAAGGAGTATTGGGGTGTGTCGTAATTTTTTGCAGCCCATCCACTCACAGCATAGGCTATAAAAGTTTAGGAGACCCACTGTTTCATAATAGCCCTTTAACCCCCGGAGCTTTTTTCAGTTTTGCGTTTTCATTTTTTGCTCCCCTTCTTTCCAGAGCCATAACTTTTTTTATTTTTCCATCAATATGGCCATGTGAGGGCTTATTTTTTGCAGGACGAATTGTACTTTTGAACAACACTATTGGTTTTACCATGTAGTGTACTCAAAAACGGAAAAAAAATTCCAAGTGCTGTGAAATTGCAAAAAAAGTGCAATCTCACACTTGTTTTTTGTTTGGCTTTTTTTGCTAGGTTCACTAAATGCTAAAACTGACTTGCCATTATGATTCTCCAGGTGATTACGAGTTCATAGACACCAAATATGTCTAGGTTCTCTTATATCTAAGTGGTGAAAAAAAATTCCAAAGTTTGCTAAAAATAAAATAAAAAAAATTGCGCCATTTTCCGAGACCCGTAGCGTCTCCATTTTTCGTGATCTGGGGCCGGGTGGGGGCTCATTTTTTGCGTGCCGAGCTTACATTTTTAAGGATGCCATTTATGCACAGATCCGTTCTTTTGATCGCCCGTTATTGCATTTTAATGCAATGTCGTGGCGACCAAAAAAGTAATTCTGGCGTTTTGATTTTTCTTCTCGTTACGCCATTTAGCGATCGGGTTAATCCTTTTTTTTATTGATTGATCGGGCGATTCTGAACGCGGCGATACCAAATATGTGTATGTGTGATTTTTTTTTATTGTCTTATTTTGATTGGGGCGAAAGGGGGTTGATTTGAACTTTTAGGTTTTTGTTATTTTTTTAATTTTTAAACTCTTTTTTTTCTTTTACTTTTGGCATGCTTCAATAGCCTCCTTAGGAGGCTAGAAGCATGCACAACTCGATCGGCTCTGCTACATATGGGCGATGAGCAAATCGCCCATATGTAACAGATTTACTGCATTGCTTTGAGCGCCGACCACCGGGCGGCGTTCACAGCAATGTGCCGGCAGCAACCATAGAGGTCTCTGAGACAACGCGTCGCCGCTCCCCGATCACGTGACGGGGTCGGCGATGCGCTCATTTCTGGCCCGGCTACTTTGACAGCGGGATTTAACTAGTTAATAGTCCATGATATAGGACCGAAACGTTTCGCTACTACTGTGAATAAAAACCTTATATCTCATACACATAAGTTGAGTGCCGAGTTCATTTCATATTTAACTAGTTAATAGGCGCGGGCGGATCACGATTCCGCTTGCACCTATTGCGGGCACATGTCAGCTGTTTATAACAGCTGACATGTCACTGCTTTGAGGTGGGCTCACCGCTGGAGCCCACCTCAAAGCGGGGGATACTGCCAGCTGACGTACTATTCTGTCAGCTGGCAGTAGCAGATTAATGCTGCCTGATGCCCCTGTAAAAATAGGCTCTGTGACTTTGAGTCCCTCCATAAATGAAACAAGATGTGTCTGCTTATGTGTCACACACCACATGGCCAGCTAGGGTTGTTAAATGTTACCATGACATTTCCCAGTGAATGCATTTGTTTTGGTTGAAAACAATTTTAAAGTTGAAAAACACTTCAAAAACGCTGCGTCTGAACATAGCCCAAGTGGTGGAGGAACATTTTGGTCTAAGGTTAATTATTTTGCCTTATATACAAGTCATTAACCTGGAAAGGATGTACCTTAACATATTTCCCAGCAAAATACGTTTTGGTATGTTTTTTGGTGCACCGGTAAAAATGGCATGAAACTCTGACAACATTGTTTAAAGCTGTGAACTAGGAGTCAGAAATGCTTCCAGGGTCGATCCAATGATGTCCCGTGTCATTTGAGCAGTGTTTCCATCATTTTCAGACGTATTTAGACCTTAAATGGACCCCCGGGGGGATCGCGGCAAAAATGCTCGGGTCTCCCATAGACTTATATTGGGCTCGTTGTTCTGTCTGAGTACCCGAGTATTCCAATTTGCTCGACCCGAGCAACGAGCACCCGAGCATTTTAGTGCTCGCCCATCCCTAGTGCCAGTGCATCTGACACCAGAACTTGGGTGCAACTGGATCCTTGGCACAAAAACCAGGCAGTTGTAGTACGGATGAGAGTGTTATCTAGCACGCTAGATCCTGTCACTTTCTTCCAAAAGATTTGACAGATTGTCACGCTGTCTAATGATATGTATACAATGTCAGTAAACTATTAATACAGGAACAACACTCTATACAACAACTAGTATAGCAACATCAGCATGTAAGTATAGAATAGATTTACCTGACACGATATCTGCTGAACTCAGGGTTAATCTTGAGGACTTGATGAGCTGAAACAGGAAAGAGGTGGACCGGGATCTAACCTGACCCTAAACTGGGGTCCTAACTAATCCCTCACCTTGGAGGTACTGATAATGGTTCAGAGGTCCAAGTCACCAACCTAACCCTGTCTCCTATCAGACCCTGAACCCTGTAATCAGTCCTAAGAAGGATCCTGACTACCACCAAAGGGATATGGGCTGATCTTAGCTAAATACACAGATTAGACATATAAGACAGACAGGATAACACTCGCTTGCATACACACTCAAACACCAAAGGAACATAAATGGTCTGGGAAATAAACTCTAACCAAGTTGAGCTTAGAACAACTAAGGAGCTCACAACTAAAGTCTATACAGATTCATTCCTATCTGTGGTCTGCATGAAGGTTTCACTGGCAACTCCCCAAGCAGACAACCAGGAATTTAAAGGAAACCAATCAACAAATAATCAATTGCAGCCGGGAGAAACTGCACCCAGTCCCAGCACCGAGCACAGACAGAATTAACTCCCTAGCTGCCAAACACAAAGAAACAGCAGCTCAGCTGTAAGAAGTCAAAATGTGCAACCGCGACGATCTTCGTGGCAATGCACACATGACAGTACCCCCCTTCTACGAGGGGCCTCCGGACCCTCAGGGCCAGGCCTGCCCGGGTGAGTTCTGTGGAAGGTCCGAACCAAACGATCTGCGTTAACATCAGACGCAGGGACCCACGTCCTCTCCTCTGGACCATACCCCTTCCAATGCACCAAGTACTGAAGGGACCGGCGATTCAGACGTGAGTCAATGATCTTTGATACTTGAAATTCCAAGTTACCATTGACCAACACAGGAGGAGGAGGTAGAGGTGACGGTATGACTGGTGCCACATACCTTTTAAGTAATGACTTGTGGAACACATTATGAATTTTAAACGTAGGAGGGAGGTCCAGACGAAATGCCACAGGATTAATTATGGAACTGATCCTGTACGGCCCGATGAATCTGGGACCCAGTTTCCAGGAGGGCACTTTAAGTTTTATATATCAAAAAACTGACCGGCACATCCAAACTTAGATTCAGTATGAACAGGTGCTAAACCTAGAGTCACCAACTCATATACATACAAGAAGAAAAGGTAGCACACTGTAGCGCTATAGCTTGCAAACACGAAATATGAAAAATATGAAAAATGAATTACATCATTACCTTAGAAATATGAAAAATTGAGAAGTCTTAGCGCATAAGATGGCCAAATTATGTGAGCCTGATAGCCACGTCAAGGCTCTTCTCGTATATCAGGTCCCTAACTAATGCCTATCCTCGCTTTAGAAAAGTCTGTCTGCATGGGAACCTATGAATCCTCTTTTCAGACTAAAATCTACATCTCTGTGGAGGGGTGATGAACCTGCTGTAATTAAAAGGCCTGTGACCACCAGGTGGAGTGCTCAGGCAGAAGGTAAATGAATACATATCAAAAAACTGACCGGCACATCCAAACTTAGATTCAGTATGAACAGGTGCTAAACCTAGAGTCACCAACTCATATACATACAAGAAGAAAAGGTAGCACACTGTAGCGCTATAGCTTGCAAACACGAAATATGAAAAATATGAAAAATGAATTACATCATTACCTTAGAAATATGAAAAATTGAGAAGTCTTAGCGCATAAGATGGCCAAATTATGTGAGCCTGATAGCCACGTCAAGGCTCTTCTCGTATATCAGGTCCCTAACTAATGCCTATCCTCGCTTTAGAAAAGTCTGTCTGCAAGCTATAGCGCTACAGTGTGCTACCTTTTCTTCTTGTATGTATATGAGTTGGTGACTCTAGGTTTAGCACCTGTTCATACTGAATCTAAGTTTGGATGTGCCGGTCAGTTTTTTGATATGTATTCATTTACCTTCTGCCTGAGCACTCCACCTGGTGGTCACAGGCCTTTTAATTACAGCAGGTTCATCACCCCTCCACAGAGATGTAGATTTTAGTCTGAAAAGAGGATTCATAGGTTCCCATGCAGACAGACTTTTCTAAAGCGAGGATAGGCATTAGTTAGGGACCTGATATACGAGAAGAGCCTTGACGTGGCTATCAGGCTCACATAATTTGGCCATCTTATGCGCTAAGACTTCTCAATTTTTCATATTTCTAAGGTAATGATGTAATTCATTTTTCATATTTTTCATATTTCGTGTTTGCAAGCTATAGCGCTACAGTGTGCTACCTTTTCTTCTTGTATGTATATGAGTTGGTGACTCTAGGTTTAGCACCTGTTCATACTGAATCTAAGTTTGGATGTGCCGGTCAGTTTTTTGATATGTATTCATTTACCTTCTGCCTGAGCACTCCACCTGGTGGTCACAGGCCTTTTAATTACAGCAGGTTCATCACCCCTCCACAGAGATGTAGATTTTAGTCTGAAAAGAGGATTCATAGGTTCCCATGCAGACAGACTTTTCTAAAGCGAGGATAGGCATTAGTTAGGGACCTGATATACGAGAAGAGCCTTGACGTGGCTATCAGGCTCACATAATTTGGCCATCTTATGCGCTAAGACTTCTCAATTTTTCATATTTCTAAGGTAATGATGTAATTCATTTTTCATATTTTTCATATTTCGTGTTTGCAAGCTATAGCGCTACAGTGTGCTACCTTTTCTTCTTGTATGTATATGAGTTGGTGACTCTAGGTTTAGCACCTGTTCATACTGAATCTAAGTTTGGATGTGCCGGTCAGTTTTTTGATATGTATTCATTTACCTTCTGCCTGAGCACTCCACCTGGTGGTCACAGGCCTTTTAATTACAGCAGGTTCATCACCCCTCCACAGAGATGTAGATTTTAGTCTGAAAAGAGGATTCATAGGTTCCCATGCAGACAGACTTTTCTAAAGCGAGGATAGGCATTAGTTAGGGACCTGATATACGAGAAGAGCCTTGACGTGGCTATCAGGCTCACATAATTTGGCCATCTTATGCGCTAAGACTTCTCAATTTTTCATATTTCTAAGGTAATGATGTAATTCATTTTTCATATTTTTCATATTTCGTGTTTGCAAGCTATAGCGCTACAGTGTGCTACCTTTTCTTCTTGTATGTATATGAGTTGGTGACTCTAGGTTTAGCACCTGTTCATACTGAATCTAAGTTTGGATGTGCCGGTCAGTTTTTTGATATGTATTCATTTACCTTCTGCCTGAGCACTCCACCTGGTGGTCACAGGCCTTTTAATTACAGCAGGTTCATCACCCCTCCACAGAGATGTAGATTTTAGTCTGAAAAGAGGATTCATAGGTTCCATGCAGACAGACTTTTCTAAAGCGAGGATAGGCATTAGTTAGGGACCTGATATACGAGAAGAGCCTTGACGTGGCTATCAGGCTCACATAATTTGGCCATCTTATGCGCTAAGACTTCTCAATTTTTCATATTTCTAAGGTAATGATGTAATTCATTTTTCATATTTTCATATTTCGTGTTTGCAAGCTATAGCGCTACAGTGTGCTACCTTTTCTTCTTGTATGTATATGAGTTGGTGACTCTAGGTTTAGCACCTGTTCATACTGAATCTAAGTTTGGATGTGCCGGTCAGTTTTTTGATATGTATTCATTTACCTTCTGCCTGAGCACTCCACCTGGTGGTCACAGGCCTTTTAATTACAGCAGGTTCATCACCCCTCCACAGAGATGTAGATTTTAGTCTGAAAAGAGGATTCATAGGTTCCCATGCAGACAGACTTTTCTAAAGCGAGGATAGGCATTAGTTAGGGACCTGATATACGAGAAGAGCCTTGACGTGGCTATCAGGCTCACATAATTTGGCCATCTTATGCGCTAAGACTTCTCAATTTTTCATATTTCTAAGGTAATGATGTAATTCATTTTTCATATTTTTCATATTTCGTGTTTGCAAGCTATAGCGCTACAGTGTGCTACCTTTTCTTCTTGTACTTTAAGTTTTATATTCCTGGTAGACAACCATACCAGATCGTTCACATTCAGATCTGGACCAGAAACTCTCCTCCTATCAGCCATACGTTTGTAACGGTTCCCCATCGCATTCAGATTATTCAATACACCTCTCCACACAGAAGCAAGTGACGACGAGAAACGCTCCTCCTCAGGAACCCCAGAAGGGCCCCCCCCATTGAAAGTACAAAACTGAGGATGAAAACCATATGCCCCAAAAAACGGGGACTTACCAGTGGACTCGCTCCGCCTGTTGTTAAGAGCGAACTCTGCCAGAGGCAAGAAAGAAGACCAGTCCTCTTGGTTCTCTGAGACAAAACACCGGAGATATGTCTCTAAGCTCTGATTCAGACGCTCTGTCTGACCATTGGTCTGCGGATGAAAAGCCGAGGAAAATGACAATTGCATCCCCCGACGTAAACAAAATGCCCTCCAAAATTTGGACACAAACTGAGACCCCCTATCTGACACCACATCAGAAGGCAACCCATGAAGTCTAACGATCTCCCTAATGAACACCTGCGCCAGAGTTTTAGCATTAGGGAGTGCAGGAAGAGCAACGAAATGTGCCATCTTACTGAACCTGTCAACAACCACCAGTATGACAGTATTCCCTGACGACGGAGGAAGGTCCGTAATGAAGTCCATAGATAAATGAGTCCATGGACGCTCCGGAAGTTTCAAGGGTAAAAGGGTCCCAGACGGACGGGTATGAGGGGTTTTAGAGCGAGCACACACCCCACATGACGCGACAAAAGTTATAACATCTTTATTAGCATTAGGCCACCAAAACCGGCGAGAAAGGAGATCTAAAGTAGCCTTACTCCCTGGATGTCCTGCTAGAGCAGAATTATGTTGTGCCTCAATAACCTTTTGTCTCAACAAATTTGGGACAAACAGTCTCCCTGGAGGTCCTGCAGGGGCGTCCCCCTGAGCCTCTAACACCTCCTCCTCAAGCTCAGAAAATACAGCCGACACTACCACCCCCTCCTGAAGGATAGGACTCGGGTCATCCGTTTTCCCGGCCCCTGGGAAACTGCGAGACAAGGCATCAGCCTTTACATTCTTAGACCCCGGGCGATAAGTGACGACAAAATTAAACCTGGTAAAAAACAACGACCATCGAGCTTGTCTGGAATTCAGATGCTTAGCGGATTCCAAATACAACAGGTTCTTGTGATCAGTAATAATGGTAACCGGGTGGACTGCCCCCTCCAAAAAGTGACGCCATTCTTCAAAAGCTAACTTAATGGCCAAAAGTTCCCTATTGCCGATATCATAATTCCTTTCGGCGGACGACAATTTCTTAGAAAAGAAAGCGCACGGATGCCATTTACCAGGGGACGGACCCTGGGACAATATAGCACCCACCCCTACGTCAGACGCATCCACCTCCACAATGAACGGCTGAGATGCATCTGGTTGGATGAGAACGGGTGCCGAAGCAAAACATTTCTTCAAAGAGGAAAAGGCTTGGCAAGCTTTGTCCGACCATTTAGAAAAATCCGTCCCTTTTCTTGTCATGTCAGTGAGAGGTTTGACGACAGATGAGAAATTACAAATAAATTTCCGGTAGTAGTTAGCAAACCCCAAAAAACGCTGCAGAGCCTTAAGATCCCCTGGCTGATCCCATTCAAGCACTGCTCTCACCTTTTCAGGGTCCATACGGAAACCGGAGGCTGACACCAAAAAACCCAAAAACTGAAGTTCCTGTACGGCAAATACACACTTCTCCAGTTTGGCGTATAATTTATTGTCTCGCAAGATCTGCAACACCTGTCTCACATGCTCCTGATGAGACACAAGATCTGGCGAGTAAATTAAAATGTCGTCCAAATATACAACCACAAACAGCCCCACAAGGTGACGAAAAATGTCATTAACAAAATGTTGGAATACTGCTGGTGCAGTAGTCAGACCAAAAGGCATGACTAGGTTCTCATAATGTCCCTCCGGCGTGTTAAACGCCGTTTTCCACTCATCCCCCTCTTTTATCCTAATCAGATTATACGCCCCCCTGAGATCCAATTTAGAAAACCATTTGGCGCCAACAATTTGATTGAAGAGATCAGGAATAAGAGGGAGTGGATACGGATCTCGAACAGTAATCCGATTAAGTTCGCGGAAATCCAAGCAAGGGCGTAGGCCTCCATCTTTCTTCTTCACAAAGAAGAACCCCGCGGCTACTGGGGAAGATGAAGGTCTAATATGCCCTTTGGCCAGACTTTCAGAAATATAATCTTTCATAGCCTGCCTCTCAGGACCAGAAAGATTATACAACCTAGCTTTAGGCAACTTAGCATCAGGAAGGAGATTAATAGAGCAGTCATACACGCGATGAGGAGGCAACTCCTGACACCCCTCCTCAGAGAAAACATCCCCAAAATCCTCCAAAAAAGGAGGCAATGTACTAGGCACGACTGCACTGATGACTGTGTTCATGCAGTTGCTTTTGCAAAACTCACCCCATTGGCTTATTTCTCTGGACTGCCAATTAATCACAGGGTTATGTTTAACCAACCAAGGAAGTCCCAACACAATGGGAGTAGGTAGACCCTCCAACACATAACAAGATAATTGTTCCCTATGTATTGCCCCTACCCGAAGGTCAATGTTATGAACCTCATGAACAAAGCTACCTTGGCCTAGAGGCCTGGCGTCAATGGAGAATATAGGGATCGGTTTGACCAATACACTCAGATGCATACCTTGAGCCTGAGCAAACTGAGCGTCAACCAGATTAGCCCCGGAACCACTATCAAGAAGAACAGACAATCTCTCCACTCTCGTACCAACTACCACCTCCACTGGTACAAGGAACTGAGAAGAACTGGCGGATGAAATACATACTCCCAGGTTGTCGTCCACCACACAACCTGGGATTAACAGTTTTCCGGCGACTTTTGGCTCAACAAGGCACGGAATGGACATTCTCCAACAAAATGTCCCTCTTTCCCGCAGAAAAAACATCTTCTAGTCCTGCGGCGTACCGCCAATCCCCTCCTACGAAATGATGTCCCTCCCAACTGCATAGGCTCATCCGAACAGACAAGGGGAACCTCAACATAAGGGACTTTAGTGGTAGGTGGAGAAACAACAGGGAGTGGGGTTACCTCACCCCTCTCCCGAAGCCGTCTATCAGTACGGATAGCTAAGGCCATAGCAGCCTCCAGAGAAGGAGGAGACTCATACTGAGCCAAAACGTCTTTTAATTTATCAGAAAGCCCATGACAAAACTGGCTCCTAAGAGCTGGGTCATTCCACTAAGTATCTGTGGCCCATCTACGAAACTCAGAAGCAAATTCCTCTGCCGGACGATCTCCCTGCTGTATCTTACGTAATTTTGTCTCAGCAAGAGAGACCCGATCTGGGTCATCATATACCAATCCCAGGGCAGTAAAAAATTGATCTACAGACAGTAGAGCCGGGGATCCCGGAGGAAGGGAAAATGCCCAGGATTGAGGGTCCCCTTGCAGAAGTGAGATAACAATTCCCACTCTCTGCTCCTCACTCCCTGATGATCAAGGCCGAAGCCGAAAATACAATTTACATGCCTCCCGGAAGGTGAAAAATTTGTCTCGCCCACCAGTGAACCTGTCCGGGAGAGCAACCTTAGGTTCAACTCTGGTTTGCTCCAGGGGAGACAAAACTTTGGACTTAATGTCCGTCAGCTCCATGGATAATCCCTGCAACTGCAGAGCCAGCTGGGCTACTGGATCCATGGTAACTGGAGATAATTTTTATGGCCAGTGAAAATGTCACGCTGTCTAATGATATGTATACAATGTCAGTAAACTATTAATACAGGAACAACACTCTATACAACAACTAGTATAGCAACATCAGCATGTAAGTATAGAATAGATTTACCTGACACGATATCTGCTGAACTCCGGGTTAATCTTGAGGACTTGATGAGCTGAAACAGGAAAGAGGTGGACCGGGATCTAACCTGACCCTAAACTGGGGTCCTAACTAATCCCTCACCTTGGAGGTACTGATAATGGTTCAGAGGTCCAAGTCACCAACCTAACCCTGTCTCCTATCAGACCCTGAACCCTGTAATCAGTCCTAAGAAGGATCCTGACTACCACCAAAGGGATATGGGCTGATCTTAGCTTAATACACAGATTAGACATATAAGACAGACAGGATAACACTCGCTTGCATACACACTCAAACACCAAAGGAACATAAATGGTCTGGGAAATAAACTCTAACCAAGTTGAGCTTAGAACAACTAAGGAGCTCACAACTAAAGTCTATACAGATTCATTCCTATCTGTGGTCTGCATGAAGGTTTCACTGGCAACTCCCCAAGCAGACAACCAGGAATTTAAAGGAAACCAATCAACAAATAATCAATTGCAGCTGGGAGAAACTGCACCCAGTCCCAGCACCGAGCACAGACAGAATTAACTCCCTAGCTGCCAAACACAAAGAAACAGCAGCTCAGCTGTAAGAAGTCAAAATGTGCAACCGCGACGATCTTCGTGGCAATGCACACATGACACAGATTGGCTTTAAATTGGTTATAAATGTGAGGATAAAACACTGTTATCTCCTAGTGATGAGCCCACACAGGCTCTACCGGTATATCTACACTAGCTACTGCTTGTTTGACCAGTTTCATCGGATGACATCTGTCATTCTAAAGATGCCATAATTGGAACATTTTTCTTTTCTTTCCTAGAACTGATGAATTTAAACTGATGTAACACATCATTCACAATGGAGCATTTATTGAAATGCACTTATTTGTCAGATTTTAATTGCAAATATTTTGGGTGATTGCAACCCATTTTTAGTATACTATTATTGCATATAATCATTGAATCTTTATCTATTTTGTTCTGTGACCAATTAAAGCTTGGTATGTTTGGGGGATTGTTAAATGTTCATTTGTTAAATGTTTGTTAAATGTTGGTCATGCATATTATGCAAGAGTCGAAATAGCCTGAAGATTTGGACAGGAATTGGCTTGCAATCTAATATATGAACAGTAAAGGCACTGCCACACTTAAGGGCCCGTCTCACATAGCGATATCGCTACCGAGATCGGTGCTGAGTCACTAGTTTTGTGACGCAGCAGCGATCTCCCCAGCGATATCGCTGTGTGTGACATTCAGCGACGATCAGCCCCCCTGCCGGGTATCGCTGATCGTCGCTGAAATGTCAGGACATTTTTTTGATCGCTGGTCTCCCGCTGACAGGCACGCATCGCTGCGTGTGACAGGCGGGAGACCAGCGATCCGCTGGTAACCAAGGTACACAGCGGGTTTCCAGGCGCGGGGCTGTGCCTGGAAACCCGTTGTGTACCTTGGATACCAGCGCCCTGATGCAGGGAGCTGGTAACCAAGGTACACGTCGGGTTCCCAGGCACCGCGCAGCGCTTGGAAACCCGACGTGTACCTTGGTTACCAGCTCCCTGCATCAGGGCGCTGGTATCCAACGTACACTGCGGGTAACTAAGCGATGTTACCCAGCAGTGTCGCTGTGCTGATCGCTGCCCTGAGCTGCCTGTTTGACAGCTCAGCAGCGATCATGTAGCGATACAATTAGTGATCTTTTACTGGTGTATCACTATGTGAGACCCAGCCTTTAGCGATCGCACTAGCGATCACGACAACGACTTAACCTGGCGAGATCGCTAGTGCGATCGCTATGTGATCGCTAGTTAGATTCCAAACACAACTCATCAGCGATCTGTATAACGACCTCTGCGGTCGTTGGGAAAACTTAGTCCCACCTGCGACGCTGGTGAAGTCGTTCATAAAGGGTGTCACACTCAGCGATTCAGGCTCACCAGCGGGACACCAACGACCAAAAAACGGCTCAGAACGTTCATGAGCGATCAACGACATCTCAGCAGGGGCCACATCGCTGCTACATGTCACACACAGCTAAGTCGCTAACGAGATCGCTACTGCGTCATAAATGGTGACGCAGTAGTGATCTCGTTAGCGATCTCGCTTGCGATCTCGCTTAGTGTGGCATACCCTTAAGTCTGTTGAAAGATTGGCTGGTTTGTTTTTAAGCTTTCCAGTCTGTTGATGTTCCCATAAATAATATGCACAGTAGTCTTTAATGCTAACAGGGCCGGCTCCAGGTTTTTATGGGCCCCGGGCGAAAGAGCCTTAGTGGGCCCCTTTAACACAGACCACGATTCATGATGCACAGATACAGCAGAGAAATATGGGTACAGTACAATGCCCAATACTTCTCTTCTTCCATTACATGACTGATGCCTATTGTAAATTATACAATAGCTCAAAAACCACCAAATCCTCACAGCGCACAGAACAGACTGGACAGTACAGTCCTCCATACAATATTATGGGCACCACAGTCTCCCCCTCATCACCCATATAATACCCCATGCAGGATGTCACCCCCCCCATATAATGCTCCATACAGAATACTGGACCCAAAATAATGCTCCATACAGAATACTGGACCCAATATAATGCTCCATACAGGATACTGGTCCCCATATAATGCTCCATACAGGATACTGGTCCCCATATAATGCTCCATACAAAATATGGAGCTCTCCTCTGCGCTGTACTGCGTTCTGCACTGTTACGGCTCAGGAAAGGGCGCTGTGGAAAGACTCCCCATTATCATCATGATTTCCTCATCATCATCATTGCCTCCTTATCATCATCATTGTCTCCCCATCATCATCATGGCCTCCCCATTATCATCAATGCCTGCCCATCATCATCATCTCCTCCCCATCATCATCAATGCCTGCCCATCATCATCATCTCCTGCCCATCATCAATGCCTCCCCATTATCATCAATGCCTGCCCATCATCATCTCCCCATCATCAATGCCTGCCCATTATCATCAATGCCTGCCCATTATCATCATCTTCTCCCCATCATCATCAATGCCTCCCCATTATCAGCAATGCCTGCCCATCATCACACACAGACAGCACACAAGCACTCTCACATACATACACACACACACACACACACAAAGCACCGCACTACATACACACAGACACACAGAGACACACACACGTCTCACCCGTCCAGCGTCCGGCGCTCTCTGCCACAGCCGGCCGCTGAATGATGACGTCATTCAGCGGTGCTGCTGTGAGAGGAAGCGCCGGCGCCCCCTGGAGCCTGGAGCTGCGGCTGTGGAGGCACGGGAGAGGTAAGTATTGTGCCAGCTGATGCCGGGGCCCTGAGCAAGCGGGGGGGAGCCCAGTGGCGGCGCTGACACCGCTCTCCTCCGCTAACGGGCGCGGGGGTGCCAGACGGCGAGTGGGCCCCCCCGCCTGCTCAGGGCCCCGGCACTTGCCCGGGTGTGCCGGGTGCTGACGCCGGCCCTGAATGCTAATCACCCTGTACAAGTGTTTGGCTGACTGCTTTTTTATGTGTGTGACCAAACTAATGGACGCCTAGTGGACAGTCCTTGGAATTGTAAATCTTTTAATTTTTTACACTCCTACAGTAATAAAAATCTCAGACTATATTGTATTGGGTTAGTTAAATAACCATATATGTCAGACATGTTAAACTACAGTATAAGTGTGTATGAATAATGAATCAGAAGTTATTTTCCAACAACTTATATATAATTTTGCTTAATGTAAAACTAATACAAATGAATACACATTAAGGGCTCATTTTGTGATTTTCGCATACGAGTGCCATCTATGTTTTTCACGGATAGCACTCATATCTGTGATGGTCTATTAGGCCATTCATGCATCTATGATTTTTCGCGAACTGAGAAGAGAATCAAAGATATAACCGATTTTGATCCGAGGGTCAGATGAAAAAATCGTCAATGGGTCTGTGAGAAAATCGTACCCCACTCAGATAACATCCGAGTGAGGTCCGATTTTTTTTATGGATTTTCAGAATAGAGACGGTGGAGACATTTTGTTTTTTATTTCTCCATGTACAAGAAAAACGCGTCACATTCTGTTCAAACTCTGATCAAAGTCGGAACAGAGTAATTGGTACTTTTTTCTCCTACGGGGAAAAAAATCAGATGTGTGAATGAGCCCTAATCAAAATCGATCAACATGGACAATTTAAACCAAAATAATTAATTGCGTTAAATCGGACAAACGATTGTTTTCATGAACAAATGGCATTTAATGTATATAAAACCTTATAAATGACTAGGGTACAATTACTAGAAAATTGAGAGCCACTGACAGCACAACAGGAGTGTTTGGGATGCACGCTTCCAGTTCAAGGACTCAATTGAACCAAGAAAGTGATAAGAATATATAAAGCAGCATCCAGTCCAGGTGAAAAAGTAAAAAAGCTTCTTTATTCTGCCATCAAAAACATCAAATACAACGTTTGGCCATAATGTCGCCTTTTTCAACCTACAGTTTTCTCAACACAATTGGAAGAGATTTGTCTAGCTAGGGGTTACAAACTTAGTGAAAAAAAAGGTTTTAGGTTCATGTCTATGTAAAAAAAAGCTGCAAAGTAACAATACTTTAAAGCAAAAAAATAAGTGTTAATTGTTTTTTTTTTTATCAATTAACGAAATTGAGAAATTAAGAAAAAAGAGAAATCTAAATTAAATCATTACTTGGTGTGACCACCCTTTACATTCAAAATGGCATCAATTCTTCTTCCACATCAATGCTTCCACACAGCTTTTAATGCAACTCAACAGGGAGGTTGTTCCAAACATCTTGGAGAACTAACCAAAGATCTGTGGATGTCGCTAATGCAAATTCTTCTGTCTCTTCATGGAATTCCAGACAGATTGGATATGCTGAGATCAGGGCTGTGTGTGGCCATATCGTCACTTTCAGGACTCCTCGCTCTTCTTTACACTGATGCTAGTTCTTAATTACACTGGCTGTACTTTATGTTTGGGATGATTGTTGTACCGCAGAATAAACTTTAAGCTATCCAGGCACCTCCTTGATTGTATTGTATGCTGGATAAGTATCTGCCTCTATTTGTCAGCATTAAGGACAACAAGAAGTGGACAGCGTTGCAGACTGTAGATGCAGTGATCGGCCAAGGAAACTTAGTGCAGCAGCTGAAAGGTTTGCACCCATTTTCATCTATATACTGTTTAGAGAAGCCTGGAACAATTGCTGTGGAAGAAACATATCTTCAACGTGGAAGCAAGGCCAAGAAAGAAAACTATGCACACAATCATAGGCACTGGAGGTGCTTTGGTCTGATGGATCAAAATGTGAAGTATTTAGCTGTAACAGAAAGCAGTTTGTTCACTGGAATGGAGATCAGTACAGTAATGAGTGATGGATCTTTATAATTTGGTTCTTTATAATTTGGGGCTACATTTAGCGAATGGAGTTGTGAATTTGGTCAGAATTAAAAGGAACCTGAAAGGTCTGGTAACTCTATTAACCTACAGGTATAGAGTTAATCTGCAGGCCGGCTAATAGCAATGTGGAGGTACTAAAAGTGCAGCACCCAGGAGAAAATTAACTTTATTTCTCCCAGGAGCCGCTGGCTTCAGTCATTCAGGCATGGCCGGAGCAATTATGGTCAAAGAACTGAGAACAACCGTAGTGCACCAGATGTGGATAAGGGAGGAAATAACCCAGATTGGCAATAATAATAATACAGACTAATAAATGCAATGCGTGCAATAAAAAAATATAGTCTTTATTTAGCAATAATACACACACATAACAATAGAATAAAAACCAAGGACATCCAGACGTAAACCCAGATTATAATGGGCTCATATTAATACACCAGGAGATGAAAAAGTACATGGAAGGCTGCTATCCCCGAATCAATAACGTGAAACAGTGTATCAAATACAATAAAGAAAGTGCCACCTTCCATGTACTTTTTCATCTCCTGGTGTATTAATATGAGCCCATTATAATCTGGGTTACGTCTGGATGTCCTTGGTTCTTATTCTATTGTTATGTGTGTGTATTATTGCTAAATAAAGACTATATTTTTTTATTGCACGCATTGCATTTACAGTTAGGTCCATAAATATTCGGACAGAGACAACATTTATCTAATTTTGGTTCTAGACATTACCACAATGAATTTGAAACAAAACAAATCAGATGCAGTTGAAGTTCAGACTTTCAGCTTTCATTTGAGGGTATCCACATTAAAATTGGATGAAGGGATTAGGAGTTTCAGCTCCTTAAAATGTGCCACCCTGTTTTTAAAGGGACCAAAAGTAATTGGACAATTGACTCCAAGGCTATTTCATGGACAGGTGTGGGCAATCCCTTCATTATATCATTCTCAATTAAGCAGATAAAAGGGCTGGTGTTGATTTGAGGTGTGGTGTTTGCATTTGGAAGGTTTAGCTGTGAAGGAAACATGCGGTCAAAGGAGCTCTCCATGCAGGTGAAACAAGCTATCCTTAAGCTGCAAAAAACAGAAAAAACCCATCCGAGAAATTGCTACAACTTTAGGAGTGGCAAAATCTACAGTTTGGTACATTCTGAGAAAGAAAGAAAGCACTGGTGAACTCATCAATGCAAAAAGACCTGGGCGCCCACGGAAGACAACAGTGGTGGATGATTGCAGAATACTCTCCATGGTGAAGAGAAACCCCTTCACAACAGCCAACCAAGTGAACAACACTCTCCAGGAGGTAGGCGTATCAATATCCAAATCTACCATAAAGAGAAGACTGCATGAAATTAAATACAGAGGGTTCACTGCACGGTGCAAGCCACTCATAAGCAATCAAGAATAAAAAGGCTAGGCTGGACTTTGCTAAAAAAACATCTAAAAAAGCCAGCACAGTTCTGGAAGAACATTCTTTGGACAGATGAAACCAAGATCAACCTCTACTAGAATGATGGAAAGAGAAAAGTATGGCGAAGGCGTGGTACAGCTCATGATCCAAAGCATACCACATCATCTGTAAAACATGGCGGAAGCAGTGTGATGGCTTGGGCATGCATGGCTGCCAGTGGCACTGGTCACTAGTGTTTATTGATGATGTGACACAGGACAGAAACAGCCGAATGAATTCTGAGGTATTCAGAGCCATACTGTGTGCTCAGATCCAGCCAAATGCAGCCAAACTGATTGGTCGTCGTTTCATACTACAGATGGACAATGACCCAAAACATAAAGCCAAAGCAACCCAGGAGTTTATTAAAGCAAAGAAGGGAATATTCTTGAATGGCCAAGTCAGTCACCTGATCTCAACCCAATTGAACATGCATTTCACTTGTTAAAGACTAAACTTCAGACAGAAAGGCCCACAAACAAACAACAACTGAAAACCACCGCGGTGAAGGCCTGGCAGAGCATCAAAAAGAAGGAAACACAGTGTCTGGTGATGTCCATGAGTTCAAGACTTCAGGCAGTCATTGCTAACAAAGGGTTTTCAACCAAGTACTAGAAATGAACATTTTATTTACAATTATTTAATCTGTCCAATTACTTTTGGTCCCTTTAAAAACAGGGTGGCACATGTTAAGGCGCTGAAACTCCTAAACCCTTCATCCAATTTTAATGTGGATACCCTCAAATGAAAGCTGAAAGTCTGAACTTCAACTGCATCTGATTTGTTTTGTTTCAAATTCATTGTGGTAATGTCTAGAACCAAAATTAGATAAATTGTCTCTGTCCAAATATTTATGACCTAACTGTATTAGTCTGTATTATTATTATTGCCAATCTGGGTTATTTCCTCCCTTATCCACATCTGGTGCACTACGGTTGTTCACATTTATCCGGGTGGTCTGCCATCCCCTTTTTTCAGTTTTTGTGGGGTTAATTTTATATTTTTATATATTTTGGTTTTATTATATTATATTTCATTATTCCTCACATTTTCTATTTTATTGCTCAAAGAACTGAGAGCAGAGGCTGCAAATTCTCCATGGCACTGACTGACAGCCGGCTCTACACTGATGCAGTGATTGCTCCGGGAACGGCTGTATGACTGAAAGCACGTGGCTCCCGGGATAAAGTTAATTTTCTTCTGGGTGCCAGATCCTTAGTACTGCGGCTGGGCACCTTCATAATGCTATTAACCTGCAGAGTAACTCTATATCTGCTAATTGATACCATTATTGGACCTGACAGGTTCCTTTTAATGGTGTCCTCAATGTTGAGAAATACAGGCGGATACTCATCCATCATGCAATGACCCCAAACATACAGCCAATGTCATTAACAACTATCTCCTAAAACGTACTAATGGGTCATTTAGATTGTGAGCCCCAATGGGGACAGATGATGAAGTCTATAAAGGGCTGTGGAATTAATGGCGCTATTTAAGCAAGTAAAATAAATCCTAAAATAAATATTCAGCGTAAAGAAGAACAAGAAGTCTTGGAAGTGACAATATGGCCCCACACACAGTCCTGATCTTAGCATCATCAAGTCTGTCTGGGATTACATGAAAAAATAGGATTTGCACAAGCGACATCCACAGATCTGTGGTTAGTTCTCCAAGATGTTTGGAGCAATCTCCCTGCTCAATTCCTTCAAAAACTGGGTACAAGTGTACCTAGAAGACTTGATGCTGTTTTGAAGGCAAAGGCCGGTCACACCAAATATTTATTTAATTTACATTTCTCATATGTTCATTCACTTTGCATTGTGTTCTTTGATCACAATAAATTATTAACACTTATAGATTTTAAAGCATTCTTACTTTGCAGCATTTTTCAATATCAATACCTGGTTTAGGATGCATGATACATTTTGTCTGCAGCAGAACCAGGAAAATTGACAATAACCCCACACTTATAAACATGTGGTTTTAAAATAAAATCAGTGAAAGCTATAGAATGTACTTACTTTATTTTTTATTTCAATTTTTACCTCTCGAAAATGTATTCCAATAATGCAACATATTGCACCCTGAAAGTGCCGTAAAACTGAAACTTGTTGGGTAACTTAAATTTTAATGCTTTTTTTTAAATTGCGGGCAATGCTGATGTACGTATATATTTTCTATTAATGATAATAAACAGTGTATGTAGAATATAGAATATGTAGTGCAGAGGTAATTCCACTATTATCTGTATTTCAGTGCATAGATTGTGAGTTTAAACATTTATTTTTGGGGTAGAATTAATACCTCATCTCTTGCTTCAATCTTTGCTTTTTTACTTGCTTTTATATGTTGTGAAAACATTATGCTCTCTGTTCTATCATATGACACGTTTCTCAATGTCTCGCAGGTATAAAACCTGCTCATCTTGCCTATACAGTTTAATAACCTAAATTGTCATCTCTCTTTTTTCTGCAATTTCCATTTTTTATCCCTAATTTGAATTGTTATATTCCTTACAATAAGACAACTCTAAGTATGAAGCTTACCTGCAGACTTGCGTGCATTGTTTTCTTTGCCCAATCATAAGGAAGATGTCTTTGGTTATTGGACGATGGTTGAATATTCACTGTATTAATAGGCGCTTCCCCGGGTCCTAGATGGTGCATGTCTCTATAGTCATGAGAGTCATACGTTGTGTGTGCATTAGACAATCCAGAAATTACCGGAGAACTTGTTCCTGGGATTCCGGGGCTATAATAATTGTATTCTTCGACTGCTATTCCATGATTGGTTTCCCACAAGCTTGCTGGATGTCCATGACTGTCCATACTATGCGCATTATGGTACCCCATATAATTCGAGTAATGGGCATTTGCCGGAAAATGCTGCACTGGTAAAGTGCCATTGGTGTACTTTCTACATGCAGGATACATGCTGTTCTCTTGGTCAATAAAGTAACTTACATACATTATGCGAGGTTGTTATCCTTAGGACATGATTATTCCAAAAATCACAGATTTTCTTTTCCCTGTTTATTTTTCTAGAGCTTTTTTCCAAGTATCTATCAGTCACTTGCAGTGGTGAAGCTCCACGTTATCTTTCTGATGTGGAGGTTGCAGCCTCTTCCTTTGAAATTCCATTAGCATTGCAATAAAAAAAGAAGCATGCAACCAACTCCACCTTGCTGTTGGCTATAGAGCTTCCTTTTCCCAGCTGTCCCTTCTGAAGTCCCCACCCAAAGAGCAATTTCATTTATGGCAGGGTAGAAGCAATAGGTGAAGCATTAAGCTGTCTACAGAAACCTAGTTTGAGTCCAGTGTGTAATTGCCCTATGTTACCTAATGCCAGAACTGGTTTTACAGAGTGTTCACTAAAGCTTTGTCCTTTGTAAGAATATAACGGTGAAGGCTGTATATTTTCCAAAAAATTTCGCTCCAGTTGAGCTCAGTGTGCTTTTGCCATTGCCAGATAAAGAGTAAAATTGGAGGAAAGATGCCCAATGTGCCTGGAAGATGGCACAAAAAGTGTAGTACATGGCTAGCACTAAATTTCTCGTTCAATTTTGAAAAGTCCTAATTACAAAGGGGCTTGGCAAATCGGAGTTTTCAAGTGCCACAAATGTATAAAAAATGTATAATATTTATTTTGGCCCAAGCTAGCGTATATATATGCACCATTATGTGTCCACTGTGTTTCGGACATCTCACAGTGCTAGTGACTTGCCCAAATGTGTGCTATTTTGAAAATTTTCAGAAATTGGCACCATGTTTCTGATACTATTGTAGAATCTCCTCTTGTGCTATTCGCTACTAGATTTTCTATTCTTTTGTATTTTTTTCTATTTAATATATTTTTGTATCCATCAGTTTTATTAGTAGCGTGATTTTCCAATTTTGTATAAACCGTTCCTTATAGTTCACTTTTAAGAATGTGATTGTTTTTGAAGTTTTAGTCTCTCATTTTTTTTTCTAAACTATCATAACTATCATAAAGAAGATCTTAGGAGTCATAAATAATCTTCCTAGCCTTCTTTCGTTTTAACCTTCGTACATGTTCCAGAGTCCAAAAGCTTTAAGATACAGCAGAAACCACTGCTTATTAACCTTTTAATTGCAATGGTAAATTTTTACGATATAATTATGCGCAAACTGACTTTTTCAAGATATGAGTGAGGGTCCCGTTACAGTTATGATGTACTAGAGGTGGTGTCTTGCATGTTCCCGTTATAGTACCAGTCAAAACCAAAAAACGAACACACTGCAGTCCATAGGTCAATAAAAGATACAATTTTATTACACCAAATTTAAAATATGTAGACAAGATGATATGAAAACACAGGGGACAATTGGCATCACAATGTACACATGATAAATGGGCTATAAGGACAGCAAGGCACTGCACATATATATTAGTAGAGGAACACCTAAGTATTAGGCAGTATGTTATCACATATCACATATCAATACTCTGAATGGACAATGTATCAACTAATGTAAATAGCACGTGCTGAAATAGATCAAGATCAATATCACATTATCAACAGAGTAAAAATAATAACCTCAATGGAACATAATTACCAGAGATAGTAGAATTAGTACAGACGCCTGTCGCCCTACAGCCCTCCCCGACGCGCGTTTCGGAGTGACGACGCACTCTGTTATGATTTGGTAGCTGAGGAGTGCAGGTAAAAAAGGAAATACACCAGAGCAGTTGGAATCTATGAGATTGCAGTACCCTGACTAACCACCACAACTAGAGGCAGCCGTGGAGCGTTCCTACGTTGGTCCTAGACGCCTCGTCACAGCCTGAGAAACTAACTATACCTAAAGATAGAAAGAGGAAAGCTATCTGCCCCGGAGCAGATCCCCAAAGAACATAGAAAGCCCCCAAACATGTAATGGCGGTTAGACAAGAAGAAATACTGACACAGACAGAAAATAGTATGAGCAAACGTTGGGGCCCAAACTATCTAAATAGAAAAGGATAGGAAGGGCACTTACTGCAATCCCAAAAAACCCTGAAAAGCACCAACTCTACTAATTTCAAAAACACCTGAGATCACACGACCTCTACCACCTAAATTAGTTCTCTGGTGTAACAAAATCAAAACAGCAGCCACTGAAAAAACTGGAAAAAGCAAATGTACAAAACATCAGTGGCTGAACTAAACTGAGAGGGCAAAAGCCCCCGGAGGGGACCCTGAAGGCCCCCACAGAAGTGCAGGACAAAATGCAAAAATCAAGCACAAAAACAAAAAGAAGAAAATGTCTTATCTGTTAGCAGGAGATGCAGACACGAAACAGCAGGCTACAAAGGAAACAGGAATCAAGGATTGAGACCAGAACAATTGATCACCGGCAACCCTGATGGGAAGGTGACTCCCTTATATAAGACCAGTCAGTAACACCTGATTCCCAATCCTCACAATCTTCACTGGACAGTCCAGTACCACTTGTAACCACCAGAGGGAGCCTCTGCTCAGAACTCATCTCAAGTCCATTCACAACAGTACCCCCCCTTGAGGAGGGTCACCGAACCCTCGCTAGAGCAACCAGGTCGGTCAGGATGAGTTCTATGATACGCACGGATGAGTCTCCTAGCATGGATGTCTGAAGCAAACACCCAAGAATTGTCTTCCTGACCATAACCTCTCCACTTAACCAAATACTGAAGTTTCCGTCTAGAAAAACGAGAATTCAATATTTTCTCAACCACAAACTCCATATTGCCCTCAACCAGAACAGGGTCAGGAGGCAAAGCAGTAGGAACCACTGGCTCAACAAACCTCTTTAACAAGGACTTGTGGAACACGTTATGGATCTTAAATGTCCCTGGAAGAAGCAAACGAAAAGAAACAGGATTAAGAATCTCCATGATCTTATAAGGTCCAATGAACCTAGGCTTAAATTTAGGAGATGCCACTCTCATAGGAATATTTTTTGAGGACAACCAGACCAAGTCCCCCACTTTAAACCGAGGACCATCAGTCCTATGCTGGTTAGCAAACCGCTGGGCCCTCTCCTGAGAGAGGGACAATCTCTCCACTACCTGGTCCCAAATCTGTTGCATACGCTCCACAACAGAGTCAACACCTGGACAGGCAGAACCCTCCGTCTGTCCTGAAGAAAATCGAGGGTGAAACCCAGAATTACAGAAAAATGGAGACATCAAAGTGGCAGAGCTAGCCCTATTATTAAGAGCAAACTCAGCCAAAGGCAAAAAAGAGACCCAGTCATCCTGATCAGCAGACACAAAGCATCTTAGATAAGTCTCCAATGTCTGGTTTGTTCTCTCAGTTTGACCATTGGTCTGAGGATGAAACGCCGAGGAGAAAGACAACTGAACACCAAGCTTAGAACAAAAGGTCCTCCAAAATCTGGAAACAAACTGGACTCCTCTGTCAGACACAATGTTCTCAGGAATTCCGTGTAAACGAACCACATGCTGAAGGAACAAAGGCACCAATTCAGAGGAGGAAGGCAACTTAGGTAATGGCACAAGATGTATCATTTTGGAAAACCTATCACAAATCACCCAGATGACGGTCATTCTCTGAGAAACAGGGAGGTCGGAAATGAAATCCATAGAGATATGGGTCCATGGTCTCTTGGGCACAGGCAATGGCATCAACAAACCACTAGAGCGAGAGCAAGGCTTGGAGCGAGAGCAAGTCCCGCAGGACTGCACAAATTCCCTGACATCACGAGACAAGGTAGGCCACCAAAAGGACCGACTAACCAAGTCTCTGGTACCAAAAATTCCGGGATGACCGGCCAACGCGGAACAATGAATCTCAGACATCACACTCTTTTTCCACTGGTCCGGGACAAACAATTTCCCAACAGGGCAGCGCTCGGGCCTATCCTCCTGACACCCCTCCAGAGCCAGTCTCAAATTGGGCGAGATGGCGGAAAGAACTACACCTTCTTTCAAAATAACAGAAGGATCAGATACCTCAGGAGAGTCCGCAAGGAAACTCCTCGAGAGGGCATCCGCCTTAACATTCTTAGTGCCAGGAAGAAAGGAAACCACAAAATTAAAACGTGTGAAAAACAAGGCCCACCTGGCCTGTCTAGGATTAAGTCGCTTGGCAGATTCCAGATAAACCAGATTCTTATGGTCCGTAAGGACCACCACCTGATGTTTGGCTCCCTCCAGCCAATGTCTCCACTCTTCAAAAGCCCACTTCATGGCCAATAACTCCCGATTACCAACGTCATAATTACGTTCAGTAGGAGAAAATTTTCGAGAGAAAAAGGCACAAGGGTTACTTTTAGAGGTCTCTGGATCTCTTTGGGACAAAACGGCACCTGCCCCAATTTCAGAGGCATCAACCTCCACCTGAAATGGCAGAGAAACATCAGGCTGCCGTAGAACAGGAGCAGAAGTGAATCTCTGCTTAAGTTCCTGAAATGCAGAGACTGCCTCAGGAGGCCAATTCACTACATCAGAACCCTTTTTGGTCAAATCAGTTAATGGTTTAACAATAACCGAGAAATTACCAATAAATTTACAATAAAAATTGGCAAAACCCAAAAATCTTTGAAGAGCCTTTAATGAAGTAGGTTGGACCCAATCACAGATGGCCTGAACCTTGACCGGGTCCATTTCAATAACAGATGGGGACAAAATGAATCCCAAAAATGAGATCCTCTGTACGCCAAAAAGACACTTTGATCCCTTCACATACAGAGCATTCTCTCTCAAAATCTGGAATACAGTTCGAACATGTTTCACATGAGAGTCCCAGTCATTAGAAAAAATCAAGATATCATCCAAATAAACAATCAGAAATTTATCCACAAAATCCCTGAAAATGTCATTCATGAAGGACTGGAAGACAGAAGGAGCATTAGTGAGCCCAAAGGGCATCACAAGGTACTCAAAATGCCCCTCAGGGGTGTTAAATGCCGTCTTCCATTCATCCCCGTGCTTAATGCGAATAAGGTTATATGCCCCCCTGAGGTCAAGCTTGGTAAACCAAGTAGCGTCTTTCACCCTGGAAAACAGGTCAGAAATCAAGGGTAACGGATATTGATATTTCACAGTAATATTGTTCAAAAGACGATAATCAATACACGGTCTTAATGAACCATCCTTTTTGGCCACAAAGAAAAAACCGGCACCTAAGGGTGAAGAGGATGGTCTGATATGACCCTTCTCCATGACTCCTTGATATAAGACCGCATAGCGTCATGTTCAGGTACAGACAAGTTAAAAAGGCGACCTTTAGGGAATTTACTACCAGGCACTAATTCAATAGCGCAGTCATAGCTCCTATGGGGAGGCAAGGATGCAGATTTACTTTCGCTAAACACATCAGAAAAATCAATCAAAAAGTCAGGAACATCCTGAGCCTGAGGGGAGGCAGAAAAAACAGGAGTGTTGGTATTAACACATTGGCAGCCCCAACTGGTTACAGACACAGATTTCCAATCCAAAACAGGATTATGAGATTGTAACCAAGGGAAACCCAGCACGATAATGTCATGCAGATTATACAGAACCAAAAATTTGCAGCTCTCCTGATGATCAGGTTCAACCCTCATTATCACCTGAGTAGAGAACTGAGGTTTATTCTCAGCCAAAGGGGTAGAATCGATCCCCAGTAGGGGAATAGACTTCCGTAGGGGTATCAAGGGAAACCCGCAACGTTTAGCAAAATCAAAATCCATCAGGTTAATAGCTGCTCCTGAATCAACGAAAGCCTGAGCAGAAAATGAGGACAGAGAGCAAATCAGAGTAACAGTTAATAAAAACTTAGTCTGAACACTACCCAAGACAACTGAGCATGCAAAATGTCTTCCCCGCTTAGGGCAGACTGAAATAGCATGAGAGGCATCACCACAGTAGAAACATAACCCATTGCGCTTTCGAAACTCATGACGCTGTGCCCCAGAAACCACTCTATCACACTGCATGGGTTCAGAAGCAGGTTCACAAGGCAACACTATTCCACGCATACTTCTCCGCTCACGCAAACGTCTGTCAATTTGAATCGCTAATGACA
Source organism: Oophaga sylvatica (assembly GCA_033576555.1). Lineage (NCBI taxonomy): Eukaryota > Metazoa > Chordata > Amphibia > Anura > Dendrobatidae > Oophaga > Oophaga sylvatica. Next base: position 42,453,634 of record JARQOD010000008.1, read on the forward strand.
TAGAATCATTGAGACCAGAGGGGATAGGGAATCCCACCATAACATCCTTTACATTATCTGACAGACCCTTCCGAAAAAGGGCTGCCAAAGCGTCGTCATTCCATTTGGTCAGGACTGCCCACCTGCGGAATCTCTGACAGTATAACTCAGCGTCATCAAGCCCCTGATTTAATACCAACAAGGCTTTTTCAGCATGATCAGTGACATTAGGCTCATCGTACAATAACCCCAAGGCCTGAAAAAATGCATCAACATCACTCAAAACAGGATCCCCAGGTGTCAGGGAAAAAGCCCAATCCTGAGGATCGCCGCGCAGGAGAGAGATGACAATTTGAACCTGCTGCGCTGCGTTCCCTGAGGACTTAGATTTTAAGGCAAAAAACTATTTACAATTATTTTTGAAATTCAGAAACTTGCCTCGATCCCCCAGAAACAAATCTGGCATGGGAATCCTAGGTTCCACAACAGGCAACCTAGCAAGATAGGTAGCAATACTCTGAACCTCAGTGGCAAGCTGATCCACACGGCCAGACAATTGTGCAAACTCCATTGAGAGAAAAAATCCTCCCCAGCACCCAGAGATACAGAGGGAAAAAAATGCAAGAAACAGAAAAATATCTCTGACAACTCTGACAACCTTTTTTTTTTTTTCACAATATTTTTCCCTTCTGTGAGTACCATATAATTTTCAGTTTAGGCCGGTGATACTGTTATGATTTGGTAGCTGAGGAGTGCAGGTAAAAAGGAAATACACCAGAGCAGTTGGAATCTATGAGATTGCAGTACCCTGACTAACCACCACAACTAGAGGCAGCCGTGGAGCGTTCCTACGTTGGTCCTAGACGCCTCGTCACAGCCTGAGAAACTAACTATACCTAAAGATAGAAAGAGGAAAGCTATCTGCCCCGGAGCAGATCCCCAAAAAACATAGAAAGCCCCCAAACATGTAATGGCGGTTAGACAAGAAGAAATACTGACACAGACAGAAAATAGTATGAGCAAACGTTGGGGCCCAAACTATCTAAATAGAAAAGGATAGGAAGGGCACTTACTGCAATCCCAAAAAACCCTGAAAAGCACCAACTCTACTAATTTCAAAAACACCTGAGATCACACGACCTCTACCACCTAAATTAGTTCTCTGGTGTAACAAAATCAAAACAGCAGCCACTGAAAAAACTGGAAAAAGCAAATGTACAAAACATCAGTGGCTGAACTAAACTGAGAGGGCAAAAGCCCCCGGAGGGGACCCTGAAGGCCCCCACAGAAGTGCAGGACAAAATGCAAAAATCAAGCACAAAAACAAAAAGAAGAAAATGTCTTATCTGTTAGCAGGAGATGCAGACACGAAACAACAGGCTACAAAGGAAACAGGAATCAAGGATTGAGACCAGAACAATTGATCACCGGCAACCCTGATGGGAAGGTGACTCCCTTATATAAGACCAGTCAGTAACACCTGATTCCCAATCCTCACAATCTTCACTGGACAGTCCAGTACCGCTTGTAACCACCAGAGGGAGCCTCTGCTCAGAACTCATCTTAAGTCCATTCACAACAGCACTCCTTCCTGAGGTTATTATTTTTACTCTGTTGATAATGTGATATTGATCTTGATCTATTTCAGCACGTGCTATTTACATTAGTTGATACATTGTCCATTCAGAGTATTGATATGTGATATGTGATAACATACTGCCTAATACTTAGGTGTTCCTCTACTAATATATATGTGCAGTGCCTTGCTGTCCTTATAGCCCATTTATCATGTGTACATTGTGATGCCAATTGTCCCCTGTGTTTTCATATCATCTTGTCTACATATTTTAAATTTGGTGTAATAAAATTGTATCTTTTATTGACCTATGGACTGCAGTGTGTTCGTTTTTTTGTTTTGACATTTAACTTTAGCAGTTGGTCTTATTTAGTCCATTAGGCATTCATGTATTGGTATTTATTATTGGTTATCTTTATACTTTCTAATATTTAACTTGCCATTCATGTATTTTGCCAGTGTCACTACTGTTTCGTTATAGTACCAGGTAGTCTTAATGCCAGGATTCTTCTTTATCACCGGATTGCAGCTCTTGTCCTAAGTAGAGTTGAGCGATACTTTCTGATATCCAAAAGTATCGGAATCGGAATGGTATCGCCGATACCCCAAAAATATCGGCGATACCCGATACCGATACCGGAAATCCAATGTAAGTCTATGTGGAACAAAATATCGGAATTAAAAAAAGCCCATTCTTGCCTTGTTGGTTAATTGTACATGAAGGAAAACAACAAAGAGTAATGTAAATGTATTGGGGGAGGTTGAGGAGACATTAAAGGCATAGATGTTTAACCCAATCAAATGGAATAGCATTAATATATTTTTTTTTAGGCTGTGGTTCCACGGTCCGGAACACAGCGCTTTGGACGGAGCGGAAATTCCGCTCCGTCTAATCCCCGCCCCCTTTATGACGCGCGCTCTTTCCGGAGGTGTTCAGGACACCTCCGGAACACCTCCGGAAAGAACGCAGGGCTACATAGCCCTGTGTGAAATTCTGTTACGGCGACGCACCGTCGCCGCAACACGCGAGGACATGCTGCGGTCTGAAAAGACGCGCCGCATGTCCGTTTACGCAGGTCTGCCACCTGCGTGTTGTTACGCATAGTGGAGACGGGATTTCTTGAAATCCCCTCCACTATGCTGTAACATCTGGACGCTGCGTGTTTGGCGCTGCGCCAGCGCACAGCGCCAAACACACAGCGTTTACCGATCGTGGAAACTCACCCTGAAAGATGTTCGGATTGACGAAGAACTTGACAATGTTGTTAACCTTTTTTCTATTTTGGCAAATATGTATGTTTCACAACTTCCATGCTCTTCACCTTTTTAACTTTTGCCACACTTTCTCCTTCATAATCTTCAACAGCATCATCTTTTTCATCAAATTATTCTTCATCTTCACCTTCTTTATCTTCTTTTTAAACTTATTCCTATTCATCTTTTTGTTAGCATTACTCATATTGTTCTTATTAAACTATTATTCTTCTTCATATTCTACTTCTTCATCTTCTTTCTCTTCATCTTCTTCATCATATTCTTATTTGTGACAGAGATTCCTGTACTTGTAATCTTAAAAGTATGAATATTTCATCCTTGCGTTCTTGCTGTCACAAAAGATTTAAATTACAACAGTATTTGTCCGTGTTCAGTTTAGCCTGCAGCAGCAGGCATTTTCCAGGGGCACCACGAGGAGGAACGGACTCACCCCATACACTGCTTAGTCTTCTTCTGCTTATAATTTAGAACATATATTTAGCTCTTCATTTTGGTCTTATACTTCATGTTCTGCTTTTTGATCTTCTGCTTATTGTTCTTCTGTCTCTTGTTCTGTATCTTGTAGTTTGTCTTAACCTTCTTTGTCCTGTTGGTGATCTTCTGGGTAATCTTTTATTTCTTCTTTGTGATGGTGTTCAGGCTGGTTGACTTGATGCTCGTCGTCCTTGTGGTCGTCATCTTCTTCGGGGTGGTCATCAGGGTCGTCGTCTTCATTGTTGGAGATCCCGAGTGATTACCCAAAAAAACATTTCAAAAATCTTCAATTTGTAAATGTAGCTGAAGGTACAAGAAGGCTGACTAACTTCCGCGAACCAGCTGACGTTATTGGAACGCGGACGGGTATCAGATGGTACAAGAGACAATGGAAGTAACGAGGACCAGCTGACTGTGCTGGAACCCGGAGGGGCAGCAGAAGGAAAAGAGCCAATGGCACAACCGAGGACCAGCTGATGTTACTGTGACACGGTTACTAAGCAGGAGGTACCTGTGCTCCGAAGCACTACCAAGGACCAGCAGACGTTGCTGGAACTCGGATACCGAGATGGAGGCACCTAGGCCAAAGGCACTGCGGAGAACCAGTTGACGGTACTGGAACCCGGACGGGTACCAGAAGGCACCCATGAAAATGTAAGTTGACAGGCCGCAAGCCGTCCGCAGTTACCGAATCACACAGTCCTACAGTGGGTGCTTGTCCTATTGTCACAACGGAAACAGCCTTTATTTACATATCCCACAGCACACATAGGAATGACCTAAACTGCAGGCACCATAGAGTCGGCTAACCAGAATGCAACACGACAGGACAACTTATTGGAGGCTTATTGACGTTGACACTGCCAGGAAACAGCTGTCGTGCTGTAACCAGGCTGGGCAGGAGTCAGTACCCGTGCCAAGTACTTCCGAGCAACAACTGGCGGTGTTGGAGCCCAGGGATGAGAAGAGAACAGGGTGGAGGCAGCAGGACTTTTTGCCGTACACACAGCAGGGGAACAGCTGACATTACTGAACCCCAGTAACACAAGACCAAGTGTTTTTCTGTGTTAACAGCACTTCCAGGCAACAACTGGCGGTGTTGGAGCCCAGGGTCAAGGAGGATGTTTAAATACTAGATCAAGTATTTTCCTTGTTACGTGTCAATTTTAAATGTCTATACTCCAAAGAAGAGAAAGATAACCTTTACTAGCATAAGATGATGATTTCATTTAAAAAAATATATAGATAAATAAAGAATTGACAAACATAAACGCATACATTAACATGTTGAACAGCAATGCAAACCACAAACTAAATTAGTTAAGGAATCTGCTATACGGTTGTACATAAAAGCATACAAGTACATATCTGAATCCATTAATGATGGATAAGTAACAGTATGTACACCATTTTTATTGTATAGACAATGAATGTCTGACTTCAAAACATCATCAGCATTACAAGTTATCAGTGACATTAATAAAATGTTACATTTGCTGATTAATGTCACTAAACAGTTTATAAAAATTAGATAATTACCATCAGGTAATACTCATAATATGTGCCAATAATCATTTTTCTTAACAAACATAACCTTTAAAAAGTGCATAGTGCATAGTGAAAATTGCTATTTATGCCTGACTGTGGACTTGCAAGCATGACAACGGATAGATAAGGTATATATAGATGAGACTGCATAGCCACAGATGGTGAATGGCGATGTAATACTGTACCACAATAAAGTGTGCGTCACTACTACCTAATTATTTTTTTTACATAGCTTTATAAACAGGGTACGTGCATGTATGCTTGCGCCTTTGTTTGGACGCACAGACTGCTTTCCTGCTGTGACGCGTTGGGTAGTGAACAGTTGTGTGCAGTGTTCACTGCAGTCTCTGCGGAATAAGCACACTTAGGCCTTATAACTTTTCAGACTTTCTTTATCAATCTACCAAGATGAAGAAGGCAGGGAGTAAGGCACGTGGACGTGGAGTTTCAGCAGGGAGAGGACGTGGGATTCTGTGGCTGCTGCCGCCCCCAGTGACACAGCATCCACCAGTTTTCCCCGTGAACGTTCCTTTATGCGCACTTTTGTAGGAGGTCGGCGTAACCCCCTGCTGCGGGAAGAACAAATTGAAGCCGTTGTTGATTGGATGTCAGCCAATTCATTGACTTCAATTGCTTCCACCTCCTCTCAGGACCACAGCACTGTTGAGCAACCATCTGTCTCTTCACCGCCTGCCAAATTGCCCAGGCAGTCAGACATTTCTGTACAGGAGCAAGCTGAGTCTCTGCTTCTGTTCTCAGAATCTGTTGGCTTGCAAACAGGAGCCAAGCCAAGCAGCATTCTGGAATGTGAAGAAGAGGGAGTATGCAGTGATGCGCAACAGCTGTGTCTCTCTGAATCTGAAGAGGCGGGTGAGACAGTGCCGATGGTCAGCACACCGCAGAACGCATCTGATGATGATGAGACTCAGGTGCCAGTTTATGTTGAGCATGGTGCTGGCCAGACCACCCAACAGCAGCAGGTGTTGGAAGAGGGTAGTGGAGATGATGAGGTCCAAGACCCAACATGGCGTGAGGAACAGGAAGGTGGTGGGAGCAACTCAGAGGAATAATAATAATAATATTTATTTATATAGCGCCATCATATTCCACAGCGCTTTACAGTTTAGCAGTTTCAGAACAGAAGTCATAAGTAACAACGTTAACAATACAATAATTAAAGGAAAATAAGTTGCCCCTGCTCGTGATAGCTTACAATCTACAATGAGGTGGGGGAGATACAAAGTATAGGTGTTTATATACAATGGTGTATTTACAATGATGGTCCAGCCATCTTAAGGGAGTGACGGATGGAGATAGTGAATGGGCTAGGGTGCTTCTAAGAGTCTCATTGTAGTGCTGAACAGCCAGATCAGGACAGGAAAAATAGGAGATTGGGGACAGTGATGAGTGTAGGGAATCTGAAAGTGTCTGAGGGTTAATGTCTTTTAGATATCTGAATGTGTGGTAGGTAGTAGTGCGCTGGGGTGGTGGAGGATTTGTGAGCGTGAAGGAGAGAATGTTGTGGTCAGACAGTGGAAGCGGTGAGTTATTTAGGTGGGAGATTGAACAGAGGCGGACAAAGACCAGGTCAAGGGTGTTAGCATCCTTGTGTGTCTCAGAGGTTGAAAGCTGTGAGAGGCTTAGAGAAGTGGTTAGTGATAGAAGGAAGATAGAGGAAGACATTGCCCCAACGGTACAAACAGGATGGAGAGTTAGGCTGCAGACTCGGTTGCCTGTAGCCTCCAGTTTGCCACCTGTTCGGAGCAGTTGTCTTCCAAAAGTCAAAACGTGTGCTCCCAGGACTTGCACTGCGTGGTCCTTTTTGGTCACACTTGTAATGATATTTGCTATGTCAAATGCTAGCTGTGTAATCAAAAAGTAAAAAGAGGTAAAAGTGTCATTAACCTCAATACCACTAATATGTGGAAACATGTGCGGACAAAGCACGTAGTTGAGTTACAAAGACACACTGGAGATGTAGGCCAACCTACAGCAGCACCTACATCTTAAGGTCGTATTGAAGCCTCTTCATCAAGCTCACACACAGCTGGTTCTGCTTCCTCACAGGATCGCCATGGAAGAACCTCGGTCACTGTTGTCCAGAGACAAAGTGTTATTTCACCCACAGCAGCAAGTTCCCTGTCATCCTCACACTCCAAGGACACAAAACAGCCATCGGTAGCACAGGCATGGGATAAAAGACGGCCATACTCGGCAAACCATCCACGAGCACAGACTCTGAATGCTGGCATTGCAAAACTCGTGTCCCTTGAAATGCTGTCATTCAGGCTGGTGGAGACTGACGCTTTCCGTAACTTAATATCATTGTCAGTTCCACAATACAATGTGCCAAGCACATTTCATTTCAGCAGGCAAGCCATCCCTGGTCAGCAAAAGCATGTTGATGGAAAAATTAAACATGCGCTACTAAACGCCGTCAGTAGCAAGGTCCACCTGACCACCGATGCGTGGAACAGTACCCATTATTATGATCTGCTACAAGCACTAAGGAAAGAAGGGAATTCTGTCCCTACAATAGAACTAAGCTGAATCCCTACGATGTAACGGGAACCTGATCCTGCGACCAGACCCGCTAAAGTCCTCAGCTAGTCTGAACGAAGACCTATAGTTGCGAGGGAGGAATCCCTACAAGATCTAGGGACTGGGAGAAAAGGTGGACACCTCCTAACAGAAATTGTAGCAGTGATAATTAAACAGAAAACAAAATACTTAGAGATCCTAACATCAAGCAAAACTGACTGAGTAAGGCACCTAAGCACCCGGCTAGCTTAAGAGTAGATAATACAATGAAGACCAGCAAAGCCAGAAGGGCGGATCCAGACTAAATAGGGAAAAAAGGTCATGTGACAAGCAAACTGAAACAAAACCTAACAAGAGGGTTCTAACACCCATGGCCAGGGACGATACCTTTCCCTCAATGCCCATTGGGTCAATGTTGGTGAGCCGGGTACTGATCTTGCGTTTGGCGCTGTACATGTTCTGCCAACTCCAAGGATTGCAGGAATCAAGTCTGTACACATTGACTCCTCCTCCTACTCCAGTTCCTCAGAATCATCGCTGCAGGACCCGTCACGGTCTACCTCCACATGGACCCGTGAACGCTAACCTGTTGCGACCGATATGAGCACAGCCGTGGCCAAACGTCAACAGGCCGTCCTGAAATTAATTTCCATGGGGAATGGAAGCCACACAGCGCAGGAGCTCTGGAATGCCATCAAGCAGGAGAGCGACTTGTGGTTTTTGTCAGCGAATCTCCAGCCAGGCTTGGTAGTGTGTGACAATGGCCAAAATCTGGTGGCAGCTCTGGGCCTTGGCAACCTCACTCACATACCATGTCTGGCACATGTGCTGAACTTGGTCGTGCAGAGTTTTTTGAGGGACTATCCGGATCTTGATGCACTGCTGCACAAGGTCCGCCTACAGTGCGCTCCCTTGCGACGTTCCAGCATGGCCAGATCGGTGATTGCAGCTCTGCAATGCTGATTTTGCCTTCCTGAACATCGCATCATATGTCATGTACCCACCAGCTGTAATTACACGTTACATATGTTGGAGTGGTTGTGTGAGCAGCAGCCAACAGTAATGGAGTATCAGCTGCATCAGGCGCAATCAACTCGCAATTTGCGCCGTTCACACTTCACCAGTACTGAGTGTGCCTCTATAATAATAATAATCTTTATTTATATAGCGCCAAAATATTCCGCAGCGCTTTACAGTTTAACAGTTTCAGAACACAAGTCATAAGTAACAACGTTAACAATACAATAATTAAAGCAATATAAGCCGCCCCTGCTCGTGAGAGCTTACAATATACAATGAGGTGGGGGATATACAAAGTACAGGTGTTTATATACAATGGTGTATTTACAATGATGGTCCAGCCATTTTGAGTGAGTGATGGATGGATGGAGATAGTGAATGGGCTACACACACAGACTTACACATAGAATGACTTTGATTAGTGAATGTGATAGACCGCTGTGAACAAATGTTTTTTGAGTGAGCGCCTGAAACCATGCTAATTGCGGATAGTCCTAATTTCTTGGGGTAGAGCATTCCAGAGGATTGGCGCAGCACGGGAGAAGTCTTGGAGTCGGGAGTGGGAGGTACGGATTAGTGCAGAGGTTAGTCGAAGGTCGTTTGTAGAGCGCAGCAGTCGGTTAGGCCGATAGATAGAAATGAGGGAGGAGATGTAGGGGGGTGCTGCACTGTGGAGAGCTTTGTGGGTGAGAACCAGCAATGTGGTTCCTCACAAAGGGCTGGGCAGGGCTCACTTTGTGAGGAGGAGTCAATGGAGGAGGAAGACATCGCTCCAGAGGGAGGTACACAACGCTGTAGTCAGTATGTATAGCGAGGGTGGGGTGATGCAGAGCAGGCAGAGATGACGCCTCTTGCAGGGGACAGCGTTTCTTGGCCAGTTGGGGTCTGCAGCACATGGTTGATTTCATTCTGCAGTGCCTGAGAAACGACCGCCGCATCGCCCACATTCTCACCACGTCTGATTATTGGGTGTCCCCCTCCTAGACCCTCGCTACCGGTACAAGTTACAAAGCCTCATCACACCGTTGAACCGTGAGCGTAAAATGCGGGAGTACCAAGACACACTGGTGCAATACATAATGTTCTCCATTCCAGCCGAGAGCACTGCTGCTGCTACTGCTTTACAAAGCAGCTCTGTGCGTCGAGGCAGTGGAGACAGCTCTGCAACAAGAGGGAGCACAAGCAGCGCCTCTGCACAGGGCAAGATGTTATGATTTGGTAGCTGAGGAGAGCAGGCAAAAAAGGCAATACACCAGAGAGGTTGTAATCTATGGGATTGCAGTACCCTGAATAACCACCACAACTAAAGGCAGCCGTGGAGCGTACCTACGTTGGTCCTAGGCGCCTCGTCACAGCCTGAGAAGCTAACTACACCTAAAGATAGAAAGAGGAAAGCTATCTGGCCCGGAGCAGATCCCCAAAGAACATAGAAAGCCCCCAAACATGTAATGGCGGTTACACAAGAAGAAATACTGACACAGACACAAAATAGTATGAGCAAACGTTGGTGCCCAAACTTCCTAAATAGAAAAGGATAGGAAGGGCACTTACTGCAATCGAAAAAAACACTGAAAAGTACCAACTATACTAATTACAAAAACAGCTGAGATCACACGACCTCTACCACCTAAATTAGTTCTCTGGTGTAACAAAAAATAAACAGCAGCCACTGAAAAACTGGAAAAGGCAAATGAACAAACAACAGTGGCTGAACTAAACTGAGAGGAGCACGAGCCCCCCAAGGGGACACGGCAGACCCCCACAGAACTGCAGTACAAAATGCAAAAAACAAGCACAAAAAAATAAAATAAGACAATGTCTTATCTGTTAGCAAAACATGCAGGCACGAAACAGCAAGCTACAAAGTGTACAGGAATCAAATATGAGACCAGAACAATTGATCACCGGCAACCGTGATGGGAGGGAACCTCCCTTATATAAGACCAGTCACTAACAACGGATCTCCAATCTTCACAATCTTCATTGGATAGTTCTGTACTGTTTGTAACCACCAGAGGGAGATTGTTCTCAGAATTCATTTTTAGCACATTCACAACAGCAAGACCAGTATGTTACAAACGTGGCAAAGTTTTGTGGCAGCGCCACCAATGTCTACACCATCCGAGACGGCTCCAGTCAGCAGGAGGCAACGTTTCCGTAAGATGGTGACAGACTACATGTCTTGCCCTCTCAGTGTATTCCCAGATGGCTCTTCCCATTCAAGTTTTGGGTCTGTAAGCTGGATACATGGCCAGAGCTTAGCCAGTATGCATTGGAGGTGCTGGCTTGCCCTGCTGCCAGTGTATTATCGGAGCGCTTCTTTAGTGATGCAGGTGGTGTACTAACAGACCGTCGCATGCGACTATCCTCCGATAATGTAAACCGGATTCATTTTCTGAAAATGAACAAGTCATGGATCTGGCCTAATTTGACTGTCCGGTTTCAGATTACATAACTGGTTGGCAACGTTATCCATGTCTCCTGTTATGTTCATCTTTCTACCACCTGAACTCTACTCCCTGGGCTACAACACTGCCAGTTGCTGCTCAGAAGTGTCATGTCCACAGACCAATACACAAGCTATAGTGTTAAGGTACTGCCACACTTAGTGATCTCGTTAGCGATCTCAATAACGACGCAAGCTAATGAGATCGTTTTTGTGATCGTTTTAATGTCGCTAGTAGCTGCCACACTTAGTGATCTCGTTAACGACGCATAAGCGGTTAGCGATCTCATTAGCGACTTTAACGGTCATTGCGATGTAAAAAATAGCGCACATCGCTCACAAAAGGTGCCAGACACAGCGATATAGGCTCACCAGCGGGACGCCAACGATCTAAATACGGTCCAGAACTCTAGTGAACGATCAGCGAGATCACAGCAGGGGCCACGTCGTTGCTACATGCCACACACGTTAGCGTCACGAAACGAGATCGCTAAATAGTGACGTATTTTAGCGATCTCGTTAGCGATGCTGTTTAGTGTGGCATACCCTTTAGTGTTGTTCAGTAACGCCTGCTGTTCCCCTGCTGTGTGTCTGGCAAAAATTAATGCTGCTAACTCCAAATTAAACTTCAAACATCTCATACTAGGCCTCTGCCTACACCCTCCTTGACCCTGGGTTTCAACACCGCCAGTTGCTGGTCACAAGTGTTGGATGCACAGCTCAAAACAATCGCTGATGTGTTTGTGGGGTTCAGTAACGCCTGCTGTTCCCCTGCTGTTTGTCCGGCAAAAATTAATGCTAGCTAGATACACATGTTGAATAAAACATTACATGTTAAAGTGGCTACTGCTACACATAGATAAGAGGCTACACCCTTAGTTCTAAGCTGTAAACAAGTGAAACGTCACCTTTAAAACCATAAAATTATTAGTCTTTGTCACAAATCTGTACCAAAATAATTGTGACCTATTACTGCAGATATCCACATGTTGAACACAAATGCTAACACAAAAGCCTACCTATGCTATAGGGTACTGATGGTGAACCTTCTCACTACATAACTTAGACAAATCAAACTCACAGCATGCCTCAAATGCTGCAATGTTGGAAGTGCATAATTTAGTTAGAACTTTGACAACACCTGCAGTGCGAAGGTTAGCCTTCAGTGTTCTTGGCTTTTACATAAAAGCATACAAGTAAATATAATAATCCATTGCTGATTAAGGGAAGTGATGTACACCTGTAATATTGTGCAAACAATTGATGTAGTACTAGTCCTCTTCAACATTACTTATATTTGTGTCATTAGAAAAAATACATATTTAATTACAAATGTAACAACCCATATCATAAAGGTCCATCATGTAAACATGACAATTGGTAACAAAAATCATACATTACCTTGTTAAAGTCAATAGTGCGTAGTCACAATAGCAAAATATATACCTGAAAGTGGTGCTGAAACAACGACAACTGATAGAAAAGGTGAATGATATCTACTTATCAGACTGAATAGCGACACATGTACAATGTCGATATAATACTGTAGCTTAACAAAAAGGCTGTTTGCAACCAATGTATTGTATACGGATGGAAGTGCGTCACACTAATAGATTTTAGTTATTTGAAATAGAATGTAGCAGCAACAATTAGAGAAAAATGTCAAGGATGAGACAGTGAGACACGCTCAGCAGAGTACAAGCAGCGGTGGTTGAAGAAATAACTGGAGCGGGATCTGCACTCCAATAATGAAAACCTCAGATTACAGTGAAAACTGCACACAACTGTTCAGTATCTGTGAAAGGCCCGTTTGTGTACTTCTATATTGTTTGCAACCAATGTATTGGATAATGATGGAAGCACGTCACACTAATAGATTTGATTATTTTGAAATATAATGTAGCAGCAACAATTGGAGAAAAATGTCAAGGATGAGACAGTGAGACACGCTCAGCAGAGTACAAGCAGCGGTGCTTGAAGAAATAACTGGAGCGGGATCTGCACTCCAATAATGAAAACCTCAGATTACAGTGAAAACTGCACACAACTGTTCAGTATCTGTGAAAGGCCCGTTTGTGTACTTCTATACTGTTTGCAACCAATGTATTGTATACGGATGGAAGCACGTCACACTAATAGATTTTTTTTTTTTTAAATATAATGTAGCAGCAATAATTAGAGAAAAATGTCAAGGATGAGACAGTCAGACACGCTCAGCAGAGTACAAGCAGCGGTGCTTGAAGAAATAACTGGAGCGTGATCTGCACTCCAATAATGAAAACCTCAGATTGTCAAGGTAAAATATATTTTTCTACTTTTATATGTTTTCTTATACCTCTTATGCTTGTATGTGCTTTTGCTATGTTTATATGTGTTTTGCTACTATAAGATAAACACAAAGTTTCCCTTTGTGCCTTAAACTATGATGCACTGGTGTCTGTCTCCACCTTGTGTCCTACCACTGTACTACACTAACTATAATAACTCGAACTGGATCCACTAAAATGCCCCCACCTTTGGGGAACTGAGAAACCACGTGATATACAAGAAAAGCAGTATTGATTCTCAGGAAACGAAACTTAAGGATGACACGATGAAAGGAGGACTTAGAAGAAGATCTAAGGACCAATTAGAGATGGCCAGATGCTGGACATGTACATATATGGACATATACAGCTTACCTCCTCACCCCCATCCACCCTTTACTCCACCCTGACATCTTGTGTAGATAATCTTATGTATGTGAAAATAAAGTTCAGTACTTGCTGAGATTGGTGCCTGCATACAGCCCTCTAAGCATGCTCTGAAGTTTGAACCAGCCTATTATCTGACTCATTCTTTAAACGGTTAACCCATGCTTATAATCTAATTTGGAGTGACTGGAGGACGAGCGGTTTGTCGTTTCGACCTCGACAAGATTACAGTGAAAACTGCACACAACTGTTCAGTATCTGTGAAAGGCCCGTTTGTGTACTTCTATATTGTTTGCAACCAATGTATTGGATAATGATGGAAGCACGTCACACTAATAGATTTGATTATTTTGAAATATAATGTAGCAGCAACAATTAGAGAAAAATGTCAAGGATGAGACAGTGAGACACGCTCAGCAGAGTACAAGCAGCGGTGCTTGAAGAAATAACTGGAGCGGGATCTGCACTCCAATAATGAAAACCTCAGATTACAGTGAAAACTGCACACAACTGTTCAGTATCTGTGAAAGGCCCGTTTGTGTACTTCTATATTGTTTGCAACCAATGTATTGGATAATGATGGAAGCACGTCACCCTAATAGATTTGATTATTTTGAAATATAATGTAGCAGCAACAATTAGAGAAAAATGTCAAGGATGAGACAGTGAGACACGCTCAGCAGAGTACAAGCAGCTGTGGTTGAAGAAATAACTGGAGCGGGATCTGAATTAAAAAATTGAAAACCTCTGAGTACAGTAAACACTGCACACAACTGTTCACTATCTCTGAAAGCCTCCTTTGTGGGCTTCTATACTGTTTGCAACCAATGTATTGTATACGGATGGAAGCACGTCACACTAATAGATTTTTTTTTTTTAAATATAATGTAGCAGCAACAATTAGAGAAAAATGTCAAGGATGAGGACAGTCAGACACGCTCAGCAGAGTACAAGCAGCGGTGCTTGAAGAAATAACTGGAGCGTGATCTGCACTCCAATAATGAAAACCTCAGATTACAGTGAAAACTGCACACAACTGTTCAGTATCTGTGAAAGGCCCGTTTGTGTACTTCTATATTGTTTGCAACCAATGTATTGTATACGGATGGAAGCACGTCACACTAATAGATTTGTTTTTTTTTTAAATATAATGTAGCAGCAATAATTAGAGAAAAATGTCAAGGATGAGGCAGTGACACACGCTCAGCAGAGTACAAGCAGCAGTGTTTGAAGAAGTAACTGGAGCGTGATCTGCACTCAAAAAAAACAAAAACCTCACAGACTAGAGTGAACACTGCACACAACTGTTCACTATCTCTGAAAGCCTCCTTTGTGGGCATCTATACTGTTTGCAACCAATGTATTGGATACGGATGGAAGCGCGTCACACTATAATTTCAATTGACTGGAGCAGCAAGAATTACAGTAAAGAAAAAAAAAAGAGTCTGTGAGTGACACGTGCAGATGCCTACAAACAGCGTTGGATGCAGAGCAAACTGCAGCGTCACCTGCACTCACACACACACCTTGCACAGAGCTGTTAAAACAACACTGCAAGGCAAAAGGAAGCTTTACACAGCGGTTGGTGCTAGCCTGCCTAGAGCACAGTACACAAAATCGCAATCTCTAACTGTCCCTCAGAGTCAGCAGAGCAGCGTTCTGTCCCTAACTGAATTCACAGCACAGTGACGCTAAAATGGCGGCGGCGCCTTTTATAGTGCATTCTGACATCATTTCAGCATCCAATCACAGCCATGCCATTAGTTAACATGACCGCAGCAGTACAGGATGTGCCCACACTTCTTAGGATTCCTCATTGGCTGACTAAAATCACATTGCCTCTCAAAGAATTATGGGAACTTCCGATTCCGGTATACGATATATGGAAAAAATCGGAACTAAGTATCGGAATTCCGATACAGCGAATATCAGAATGCTCAACTCTAGTCCTAAGGGTGCATTCACATTGCACGATTGTTATGAACGAGCATTGCTAGGAACGCTCATTTCACAATAATTGTGCAGTTTAAACAGACTGACGATAACTCAAAAAAAAGAGCAAAACACTTGTTTATTGGGTGAAATAATATTTTAGTTAACTAAAAAGATAATTGTTTTTGGCAGCACATCGTCTTGTACGATCAACACAGACTGATCTGTTACTGATTGTTCTGATTGCATTACCTGAGGTCTTCCTGGCTAAACAGGGTATTAAATGACCACAGATCGTCAAGCATTTAGCCAATCAGCAGTGGTTTACTGCTGCCGATCAAGTAATGGAAACCTAGCCTAAGTCACTACGTGGATTTCTTAGAACATCTCTTTAACTATAAGGAGCTCTGTTCTTTCCATAGACCGTTTTGTGCTAGGCTATGTCCTACCACGGGATTAGAACAATGAAACATGTAATGTGTGTAGGAGCCTCCCGACCCCCCGCAACGGATGTTGCCTAGGAAGACACGGATCGGGCATGTTGATTTACAGTGCCTGATCCTTTTTTTTTTTTTAACCCAGAGACATTTTTCCGGATCAAGTGTCTGGCAGATAATTACTCTACTCTACATTAAACAAACATTTATGCTCAGGCGTTCACATTTGTATGTGGGCGTTGGTAGAGATGGTACGATGAATGAATACCTTAAAGTGAGCGACATGTCGAGAATCCAGAAGAACAAAAGTTAGCAGCGAAATAACCAAGAGAAGAGCAATAGAAGTCAAATTTGGGCATTTTTGTTTGGGATTTATCAGTTTAGAACTATATAAGCATGGTCAACTTCAGCAGGGACTTGTGAGCAGTAGGGAGGTGATGCTTCATTAACATTGGCAGCAAGCAGAGTCCAAACTTGGCTAAACGCCACCGTTTCATCCTCCTACAACAAATGCTAAGATTTTCATTAAATAAAGTTGTTACAATGACATGTAAAAGTTTGGCCACCCCTGGTCAAAATTACTGTTATTGTGGACATTCAGGCCTTTTAGAGATGATTTCAAGTTAAAGATGACACATTTCATTTGTGTTTTAGGCAAAAATATATATATTTTCATCTTTTACATTTTTAAAAAATATAAAAAAGAAAATGGGCCTTTTGGAGATCATTTCATCTTCAACTTGCCACTGTACATGGAAGCTAGTTCATATAGTGGGAAATATATATTTTTTTTACTTCTCCGCATGCACCTTTCTTGGGTGATAATAAAATATAATCTTGCTTTGATCTTCACATTCACCAATGACAAACTGTCACTATTGTCAAATGAAAGTATTTTCTTATCAGACTCCTAATTATAGTAAAAGGTTATGGTTAATGGTCATCAAATAATCCAGACTTGTAGCAGTAATTGTTTTGCTTCTCACCAGCATCAAGGATTTTCACATTAAGATGTGAGGCTGGCCGCCTAATGTCACGCTGTAATCTATGACTGTTACAAAGGAATCATTCACATCCTCTGTAAAAAAAAGAAATCACTACTTGAAAACACTGCTAATGTTTCCTTTCATGTCAATCACAACAATTAAATTAGATATTTGAAAACTTCAATCTTATATTTGCATCTTTTCTCATCATACCTGTGTGTTGGCCAGAATACTGGGATTCAGCTGGCCTTCATTTGCCAATGACAATAGTGGTTGGCCAAACAATGTTTTGGCAAACTTCTGGTCAAAATGTCAGTACACGAATCAACCTGGGGCGCTAAACAACCACCGATCAGCTGCTTGTTTGCTGATTGTCAGGAGTTGAATAGCAGACCACGCTTCAGATGCAAACTGAACAATCTGTAATAGATGGTTCAGGTAACATACGCTGCTATTGTTTTTGGCAGCATGAGCCCTTTTTACACTGAAGACGCGCTGCCAAGCATGATGGTTTTTTGTGCAGCACAAAAGTTCATTTTATCAGATGAACGAACGTTTTGCTCTTAGAGTTGTGTATGTCAAGCACCTTCATATAGCAGAACTGAGTGTGCATAATGCACCTTGAAACAGTAGAGCCATATATGCATCTTGTTATGGCAGAGCCAAATGTGTGGACATTACATAAGAACAGTAGACCTGTGGTAGTCAAGAGGCATGAAATGGACTGATGAATCTAGGAGTCCGCTTTAGAAGGCCTTAACTGAATGTGTTTTTTAGAAAGCCAAAGTTTATCACCTGGAGAGATGTTGGGAATAGGTTATCTGTGTTTATCAGTACTATTTCGTGCTTTAGTCACTCCAGGAGCGAAATTGGATTACACCTTGGTCCATGTGTCATGAATGTTCTGAGAAGCACTCTTCACAGGAAGACGAGGCTCTTAACTAAAGACTGTGACTATTCATTTACAAATATCTGTGGAGGCAGATTCTCGTGCAGATCAGTGTCCGGCACATAGTCCTGAACAGCTCATTTACACATAAGAAAAATTTGGATTTCTCTGTAATAAGACATCGGATCACAGATATCACGGTATCATTTTATTCAGCTTCCTCTGACTTGCGTGCCCATATAGATGTCTTAGGTGGGTCGATCCTACTGACAGATTCCCTTTAAAGGAATTTTCAGCCTTCTGAATAACCTTGCTTCAATAACATTTTCTGCAGCTGGGGAATCCATAAGGGCTTGATCCAGAATGTTAGAAGATCCAAAGATCATTTATAGCACCTAATTTGCATTGGTTCCTATGAAGCCTCTCTGGGAAGAGATTTAGAAAAAACTAACTTTTGGACACTTCTATTTGACCTCTCTTTAAAAAGTAAGTCCATTCAGGGGCAACAGAAATCAAACCATCTTGGGAGGTTGACAAATCCCTACCAGCAAGTTCATCCTTTATTCAACTGCACAAACGAACGTAGATTGCCAGCCATGCTTCATTCTGTTGGCAAGGTTCAAAACTGGATGTTGCAATGACCTACTGAAATAGTCTTTTGTCATAGTCAGAGTATACAGTCAGCTTTAGAGTGAACGCAACCTGATTCATCAAATACTGTTTGAAAGGCTAAAAGGAAGTTTGGAAAGGAGTAAATGATAAGTTCCTCTCATTCCCTTAAAAGATGTGGCCTAGCAAAGGATTCCCAGGAGAGCTAAGAAAAAATGCAGTCTACTGTTGTCAAGTCAGAAAAAATGTTCAAAATTCATAGTACATTGGTTTACAAAACCCGTGCAGGTCGTAGGATCAACATCAAAACTCTCTGGGGTAAGCAAAAGATTAGAAGATCCCCAAAAGAAATGTAACATGATTATTAAGGTTGAAGGAAGACTTTAAGTCCATCTAGTTCAACCCATATCCTATCCTAACCTGCCCTAACATGTTGATCCAGAGGAAGGCAAAAAAAAACCAAGTGGCAAACAGTAAGCTTCACATTGGGAAAAAAAATTCCTTCCTGACTCCACATACGGCAATCAGACTAGCTCCCTGGATCAACGCAGTATCTAGGAAACTAGTGAATATAGCCTGTAATATACTTTTCAAGAAAGGCATCCAGTCCCTTCTTAAATTTTAGTAAGGAATCACTCATTACAACATTAGACGGCAGAGAGTTCCATAGTCTCACTGCTCTTACAGTAAAGAATCTGCGTCTGTGATTATGGCTAAACCTTCTTTCCTCCAGACGTAGAGGATGCCCCTTGTCCCTGTCACAGGTCTAAGAGTAAAAAGATCATTAGAAAGGTCTTTGTACTGTCCCCTCATATATTTATACATTGTAATAAGATCACCCCTAAGCCTTCGTTTTTCCAAACTAAATAACCCAAGTGTAATAACCTGTCTTGGTATTGCAGACCCCCCAGTTCTCTAATAACCTTGGTCGCTCTTCTCTGCACCCGCTCCAGTTCAGCTATGTCTTTCTTATACACCGGAGACCAGAACTGCACACAGTATTCTAAGTGTGGTCGCACCAGTGACTTGTATAGAGGTAAAATTATGTTCTCCTCATGAGCATCTACGCCTCTTTTAATGCATCCCATTATTTTATTTGCCTTGGCAGCAGCTGCCTGACATTGGCCACTAAATGTGAGTTTGTCGTCCACCCATACACCCAGGTCTTTTTCAGTGACAGTTTTGCCCAGTGTTTTACAATTAAGCACATAATTATACATCTTATTTGTTCTACCCAAGTGCATGACCTTACATTTATCCCTATTAAAGCTCATTTGCCATTTATCAGCCCAAGCTTCTAGTTTACATAAATCCTCCTGTAATATAAAATTGTCCTCCTCTGTATTTATTACCCTGCAAAGTTTAGTGTCATCTGCAAATATTGAAATACTACTCTGTATGCCCCCTACAAGGTCATTAACAAATATGTTAAAGAGAAGCGTCCCAAATACTGACCCCTGTGGTACCCCACTGCTAACCGTGACCCAGTCCGAGTGTGCTCCATTCATAACCACCCTTTGTTTTCTATCCATGAGCCAGTTCTTAACCCACTTACACATATTTTCCCCTATCCCCATTGTTCTCATTTTATGTATCAACCTTTTGTGTGGCACTGTATCAAAAACTTTTGAGAAGTCCATGAACACCACGTTCACTGCATTCCCTTGGTCCAGTCCTGAACTTACCCCTTCGTAAAAGCTTATCAGATTAGTCTGACAAGAACGGTCCCTCGTAAACCCATGCTGACACTGTGTCATGAGGTTATTCAGCCTCAGATACTCCAATATAGTATCCCTTAAAAAACCCTCCAGGATTTTACCCACAGTAGATGTTAAGCTCACTGGCCTATAATTTCCAGGTTCAGTTTTTGCCCCTTTTTTGAATATTGGCACCACATTTGCTATACGCCAGTCCTGTGGTACAGACCCCGTTATTATGGAATCTTTAAAGATTAAAAATAATGGTCTATCTATAACTGTACTTAATTCCTGCAATACTCGGGGGTGTATCCCATCCGGGCCCGGTGATTTGTCAACTTTAGTGATTTTTAGACGCCGCCGTACTTCCTGCTGGGTTAAGCAGGTGACATTTAATGGAGAATTTTTTTTATCTCTGATCATGTTATCTGTCATGGGATTTTCTTGTGTAAATACAGTTGAAAAAAGTCATTTAGCATATTGGCTTTTTCCTCATCCTCATCCACCATTTCACCCAGACTATTTTAAGGGGACCAACACTATCATTTTTTAGTTTCTTGCTATTTATGTAGTTAAAGAATATTTTGGGATTATTTTTACTTTCTCTGGCAATGAGTGTGACGAACGGGCACGCGGTCTGCCACACGGTAGCCCGGGGTATCACGGCTTGTGATCCCTCTGTGCTGCAAATGTGACGAAAACGCGCACACACACGACGGCTGCTGCCGTCCGACCCAGTAAACTGCAGGGATTTATAATTATCCCACTTCCACTTAGGAACTTGCAGCTCTCTGGCGCCCCCCTTACCCTCAGGTCAGTCAGGGAACTGCACCTAGGATAATTGGTCGCCAGACGGGTCACTTGGATGTGTGCTGGCTATTGGGCACGCTGCAGTGAGGGAATTATACCTACTCCTGGCTGCAGCCAGGCAGTACCCTTATAAACCCCGCTCCGTCACTGCCAGCGTCACCCAATAGATTAACACTTTACACCCCTTCCTTTTAGCTGCCACCAGCTATGGCTTTTGATGAACAATTTATCAAGCGGGTCCGTAGCAACCCCAAAACAGTAGCGTAGTGCTTCAGGCACGTGCAAATTCGTTTATAGAGCAGGAGAAACAAACTAATAAATTTTAGGTTTATTCCTTAAAAACAGGCAGTGCTTATATAATATAAAAAGATGTAACAAACTGAGACAATATCGTTATGTACAGATGCAGTTATAAAATAAAATGGGATTAAGAATGAAAGATAACTCACATGATAGTTACATATGCATAGGCAAGCCAGGCTGGGGGAAGGAGCCACACGTCATAGTTCATTGGCAGATCTCTTACTCAGGACCTCACAGCAGGGACTGACCCGGGGGGGGGGGTCACTGCCAGACTTATACATGTGGGCTGCTGACCTCACAAACGGGGCTGGTTGTTCTGGCCACCTCCCAGGGACAGAAGTGTATGATTTGAGCTCTGAAATATCATAAGGTCCATAACTCAGCGGGGAACTCTAGCAGAATAATGGCAGACCTATCAATGATCTTGCTTTGAAATAATGGTTCAAATGACCCCAAACTTGGGTGAAATAGCTCATGGGGCACCCGAGAATTCCATTTCTCGGGCTCTGTTGGAGTTACGGGTTCGCCGGTACCACGGGAACGATGCCCGTCGGCGCATGGTTCAACACAGTGACGTTCGTGTTTCTGACGCAACTTCCCACCGTGTTATAAGCCAAAAGGATGAATTCTCCAAAATGGCTGCTATAGGAAGAAAGCACGTGTGCAGACAATGGAGGACCCCTGCGGTGAAGCGGCAAAACTTCCAGCACTGGTAGCTCAGGTTACACTGAGCTTGACTGCAGGTTGACAGGGGGGAAGGGAAGCGTGAGCTGCAGAGAAAAGGAGGGAGGGGTAACTTTGCCCTGTGCTTGCAAACGGTGGGGGTTGTAGTTCTAGCAACAGCACAAGACATGGAGCTACAGTATCATCACAATGAGTCTCTCTGCCTCAATCTTTGCTGTCTTGATTTGCTTTTTACAGAATTTATTCAGTCTTCTGTATTTATTTCATGCCTCATCACTACCTACTTGCTTTAATTCCCTAAACGCTTTCTTTTTGTCCCTTATTGCGCCCCTTACAGCTCTATTTAGCCATAGTGGTTTCCTCCTAATTCTAGCATGTTTATTCCCATAGGGTATATACTGTGCACAGGTCCTATTCAGGATACTAATAAACGTCTCCCATTTTCTTTGTGTATTTTTATGTCTCAGGATATCGTCCCAGTTTATTGCACCAAGATCATCACTCATCCGTTGGAAATTTGCCTTCCTGAAGTTTAGTGTCCTTGTAACCCCTCGACTACACATCTTATTAAAGGATACATGAAAGCTTATTATTTTGTGATCACTATTACCCAAGTGACCCCAACCCTTATATTTGATATGCGGTCTGGCCTGTTGGTTAATATTAGGTCTAGCAGTGCCCCCCCTCTTGTTGGGTCCTGAACTAGTTGTGAAAGGTAATTGTCTCTCATAGTTGCCAAAAACTTATTACCTTTGCTGGAACTACAGGTTTCTGTTCCCCAATGTATTTCAGGGTAGTTGAAGTCCCCCATAATAATGACTTCTCCTTGAGTTGCTGCTTCATCTATTTGCTTTACGAGGATATTCTCTGTTGCTTCCATTATTTTAGGCGACTTTTAACAAACCCCTATCAGTAATTTATTATTTTTCCCCCCTCCCCTAATCTCCACCCACAGAGACTCTACATCTTCATTAGATTCACAGATATCACGCAGGATGGGTTTTAAGGATGATTTTACATATAAACACACACCCCCACCTCGCTTATTTTTACTGTAATTTCTAAACAGACTATAGCCCTGTAAATTAACCGCCCAGTCGTGGCTCTCATCCAGCCAAGTCTCAGATATCCCCACCATGTCATAATTATGTTCC
Source organism: Oophaga sylvatica (assembly GCA_033576555.1). Taxonomy (NCBI): domain Eukaryota; kingdom Metazoa; phylum Chordata; class Amphibia; order Anura; family Dendrobatidae; genus Oophaga; species Oophaga sylvatica. The sequence continues at coordinate 42,476,687 of JARQOD010000008.1, forward strand.
AACAAAATGAATTCTAATTCCGCCATTTTGTTGGTGAGGCTTCTAGCATTAGTATACATGCACTTTATGTATCTCTCTGAACCTCTATTCTTTCTTAAATTATTAACTGTTCTATCCCCACCCCCCATGCCACCCCCACCCCCAATTTCATTATTTGTGCCCAGGTCTCTATCTGCACTGCCTTCTCCTCCTATAAAATGAATACCCTCCCCCCTAGTCCCTAGTTTAAAGACTCCTCCAACCTTCTAGCCATTTTCTCCCCCAGCACAGCTGCACCCTCCCCATTGAGGTGCAGCCCGTCCCTAGCATAGAACCTGTAGCCAACTGAGAAGTCGGCCCAGTTCTCCAGGAACCCAAACCCCTCCTTCCTACACCAATTCTTGAGCCACTTATTAACCTCCCTAATCTCCCGTTGCCTCTCTGGTGTGGCACGTGGTACAGGCAGTATTTCAGAAAATACCACGTTGGAGGTCCTTGCTTTAAGCTTGCAGCCTAATTCCCTGAAATCATCTTTAAGGACCTTCCACCTACCTCTAACTTTGTCATTTGTGCCAATGTGCACCATGACCGCTGGGTCCTCACCAGCCTCTCCCAGTAATCTGTCAACCCGATCAGCGATGTGTCGGACTCAGCATTCTGAATAACCTGGCTTCAATAGCATTTTCTGCAGCTGGGGAATCCATAAGGGCTTGATCCAGAATGTTAGAAGATCCAAAGATCATTTATAGCACCTAATTTGCATTGGTTCCTATGAAGCCTCTCTGGGAAGAGATTTAGAAAAAACTAACTTTTGGACACTTCTATTTGACTTCTCTTTAAAAAGTAAGTCCATTCAGGGGCAACAGAAATCAAACCATCTTGGGAGGTTGACAAATCCCTACCAGCAAGTTCATCCTTTATCCAACTGCACAAACGAACGTAGATTGCCAGCCATGCTTCATTCTGTTGGCAAGGTTCAAAACTGGATGTTGCAATGACTACTGAAATAGTCTTTTGTCATAGTCAGAGTATACAGTCAGCTTTAGAGTGAACGCAACCTGATTCATCAAATACTGTTTGAAAGGCTAAAAGGAAGTTTGGAAAGGAGTAAATGATAAGTTCCTCTCATTCCCCTAAAAGATGTGGCCTAGCAAAGGATTCCCAGGAGAGCTAAGAAAAAATGCAGTCTACTGTTGTCAAGTCAGAAAAAATGTTCAAAATTCATAGTACATTGGTTTACAAAACCCGTGCAGGTCGTAGGATCAACATCAAAACTCTCTGGGGTAAGCAAAAGATTAGAAGATCCCCAAAAGAAATGTCTCCACTGAAAGTGAGTTTGAGGCACATGTGTAACCAGAGGGTACAACTGATTGTGATACAATAGCCGAGTGTGTGGACAGCACCTTGGAATAGTAGATCCATATAGGCAGACAGTCTTGGTGTAGCAGAGCCGAGTGTGCAAATAGCACTGGTGTATTAGTCTGGAGGCAAGCTATGAGAAGACTGCAAGAGAGCCCAACAAGTCCCTGCATGTGATGCAACATGGCTCAGAAAAATGATCTTTAATGAAACCTGTCATGTCAGAAAATGCTATTAACCAGCAAATACAGGGTTAACCTGCAGGTTTATAGCCCTTTGAAGGTAAGGAGAAATGGGGCACACACCATTGCTCGTAAAATAAGCTTTATTTACGATTTCAAACAGAGATTGTGGAGACAAAGTGGCTGACAGCCGTTTCGCGCGTAAGTCACGGTTCTTCCGAACCCTTTAGCATTATGACTATTGCAGCTGTACTGAAAGTGCGAAACACGGGGAAAAAAATAACTTTCTTTCTCCTGTGAGGCACTGGCTTTCAGTCATGCAGGCATGCCCAAAGCAATTACAGTCACCACTCACAAAATGGAGAGCAGCAGCTGGGTTGTCCAGTTCTTTATATTAATGGCCTTTTCTTAGGCTAGGTAATCAATATCAAATTGGCGGGTGGTGTGTCACCTGGCATACCCACCAATTAGCTGTTCCTGTTACCAGCGGCAGCTGGATGTGCAGATTCATGCCTGTTCATGTGAATAGTGGTGGATCAGCAGTACGCCGCTGTGGCCACTGTACAGTTAATGAAGTTGTGTAGTTTTGCTTTGCAACTGATCACTTTTGGCCACTATCAGCACCAAGAACAGCTAATTGGCGTGTACCGATGTTGCAACCACACCGATCTGATATTGATGACCAGTGCTAAGGAAAGGCCTTTAATATAAAGTACAGAACAGCCTCTTGAATCAATTGGTTTAGTAATACAATGATAATATTCACTCCATGAATAATTGCTTTACCAACAGCAATTCTTCATCTGTTCCCCCTACACCTGAACATTCAGCTCGACTATTTGACCATTCTACTGATATGTCCTGAGAAATACTTTACTGGTGGCAATAATTAGAAATTTGAGTTTTAGTTCTCAGAAAATATTTGCTAATTGAATCTTTGTCCTTAATAGAGCTAAGCAGACCCATGGAACTTCGAGTTCGGGTGAAATTGAGAAAAAAGAATGGTTTGGTTACAAGAACTTGACCCCAGACCCGAACCCCATATAAGTCAATGTAGACCCGAACTTTGGTGCTGTAAAATGGTCATTGTAAGGGCTAGGGGGCTGCAAAAGGAAGCAAAATGGGTGTAAGAGCAGGGCGGCCACCATGCAAACAAATGTGAACAGGGAAATTTCTTAAAATAACAATGAAAAACATAAAAAATAATCTGGGGGCTGATACTTTTTAGGCTGGAAATGGTCATGGATATTGGCCCCTTCCAGCCTAATAAGACCTGCCCTAGAAATGGCACATCCATTAGATGCGCCAGTTCTGGCGCTTAGCCTTTATCTCTTCCCAATTGCCCTGGTGCAGTGACAATCTGGGTAATAGGATTATGGGGTTCATGTCAGCTGTGTAATGTCCACTGATATCAAACCCACAGGTTAGTAATGGGGCGCTGTTTATCTGACACCCCAATCACTAACCCAGAAAGTAAAAAGAGAAGAAAACACCCCTCCCAAAAAATCTTTATTTGAAAAAACTCCCCAACAATTTGCCTCTTTCCCCACGTATTAAAAAATAATAATACAAAAAAATCCACAGAGTCCACTGTAATCTATAATATGGATGTCCCACGGCTATCCCAGTCTTCTTCATCCGAATATCCATGGACCTTCCCAGCCTGAGAATACCAGCCCCCAACTGTCTGCTTCACCTTGGCTCTTGATCAAAAATGGGGGGACACCACAATATTTTTTTTAAATGATTTCAATTATTAAAAAAAGCATATTGGAGGGCCCTCTATTTGTCATAACCAGCCAAGATAAAGCAGACAACTGAGGGCTGCAGCCCGCAGCTGTGCTTGTTATGAAAAATAGGGGGAACCCCACGTCTTTTTATTTTTTCTAACGTAGTGTGCCAACCAATCAGTCATGCCAATACTTGGCATGGCTGTGATGGTGCCGGATGTGCATCATTGGAAAAACTTGCTGATTGGCTGTTAATAAACTGTTGCCAGACACGTTTGTCACTTACAAGCACTTTCTCCCAGGACAATAAAAGATTTGAGCACGCTGAAATCCAACAGTCCTAATTCTTCTTTCTCTACTGTTTGGCTGACACAATAGGCATTAGTTTATTGGACCTCATACACTTTATCTAACACCAAAAGCATCAGGTTTGGGCTAGGGCACATTCAAAGGTTTGTGCTTAGTTCACATATCTGATAGGTGTAGATCTAGTTGAGGAGAGGAATTGTTTCCATAAGTGTATGAAGGGAGTAAACATCATGGAATAATTTGATATTGACTATAATGAGTTCTCTGATATTATTGTAGAAACCTCAAATGCAGATGTGAATAAAGTCTAGAATTGAATTCTATGGATGTGGATGCCATTGGGACAACTTTGATTTAGTCATAAATCAGCTTAGGAGAGAAATCAGAAGAGAGATAAGGGTTACAGGTCTTGCCAGTCAAGATAAACGATGGATTTCCCGTAAACTCATTCTGCAGCCAGCTATATGCTGTGATACATAGAAGCTTTAGAAGCCAAATGGTCCAAAATATTTAATGAAACCATATTCCAAAAATGACACCCAAAAATATATACCTTTAAGTTAAAAAATTCTCCAAAAGTATCTGTAACCTTTATTTAAACAGCATTTGTATGTAGAATATATATGTGAAAGTGAAAACACAAACATATTTTATCTGTATCCTAACTGAGTTCTTACCTGTGATGTTGCATTTGCATCATGACCATACTTGCTCAACATTAACAGGAAGCTGTTATCAGAAAATCATTGATTGTTTAAATCAGGTTTTTGTATTAGGTGTATTTTGTTTTGTATTTTGCAATGTTTTATTTTCTATATCACAATCTGTAGTGAAAAATAAAAAATCTTGCAATTTTCACACTGACCACTAGGGCTTTTTAAAAAATCTTACTTCCTGAAACAAAACAAGTACATTAGCAGCCCGTGTATTAGGGATCGAGTTCCCACTGCTGCACAAGGGGAATCTCGAGCCATTCCCGCTGCGGTCCCCCATCTGTCTCCGGCCGCAGTGGAGCCTGCTCAGCAGAGACGTCGGTCTCAGCGTCTCGCCCAGTCTAACACTGTGCAGAGGATGACTGCTGCCTCTCCAGGTCCTGCTATTGTAACCAGTGCAGGTCAGCGGCAAGCAGACGTAGTTGGGAGTAAGTCCTGTGTTTTCCCTTCTGAGCATGCCCAGGGTAAGATCTCTCATAGGAGATCAGGGGTCACATGCTCGGCTACTGCAGCGACTCCCATTGGTCCTCCAGGAAGGTCCTGAAGCTGCTGTAGTTCTGGAGCATCTTTCCATTGGTCCTTTCCGGAAGGTCCTGTACTTGCTGCTTCTATATAAGGCTTGCATGGCCGCACGGCCATGCTCTAGTATCAAATCTGTTGTGTGCTTTGCGCCAGTGTGGTCATGTACGCATGCGGTTAGGGCTCGGCTGATATAAGCCCCTAGAATACCGGCACCTCCGGTGAGGAGTTGGTTGTTTGCGTTACTGTGTTTACTGCACGTGTTCAGGGCTTTGCTGAAATAGCCTCTAGAATACCGGCTACTCCGGTGAGGAGTTGGTTGTTTGCGCTACTGTCTGCATAACCACGGACTGCTATCCGTCTGCAGCTATCTGTGTACTCCTGTGGGGTTAAGAGGACACAGTCTCTACCACAGCGACTCTGTGGAGTAACAGAGTTTGCTTATACCGCCATATAGTGCCAGTGTATCTATGTCAGTGACTGCGGTGTAACAGAGTTTGCTTATACCGCCATATAGTGCCACAGCATCTATGTCAGCGACTCTGTGGTGTAACAGAGTTCGCTTATACTGCCATCTAGTGTCATCTTACTAGCAGCAGGCTCTGCCTGCACGGTGGACCCCGAGCTGCGAACGCACCTATTATTTATATTTATTTGGTGCGTTTCGCAGACCTTAACACCGTGACCCTATCTTTTGCATCAAAGTGTCTAATAAGTGTGTGCAAAAGTTACCATAAAGGTAAGGAGTGGGGTCAGCTATGACATTCCCTTTTGTGATTGGTGGATCCTGTGTTATCAGATGTGTATAGAGGTTCTACTTGTCATTGTAGCCCTGCCTCTAGTGATATGGAGCCTGCTGAAAACTCTTCCTGATAGGATGGGAAGTAAGAGTCTCAAAAAGCTCAGAAGTCAGTTTGAAAATTGCGAGATTATTTTTCTTTTTTAAATAAAGATAGTGATATGTAAAAAAAATCCTTGCAAAAAAAATATTTAAAAACTACATGAAACACAAAAAAGCTGTATAAGTGCACACATTCAGGAATGTGTGCAGAATTTTCCTGAGCAAAACCGGACTTTTTTCGTTGTAAAAATGCATGCGTTTTTACCGCAGGTTTTGCGCGTTTTTGGTGCGTTTTTTGCGCGGATTTTGATTTTTTCCTGAACTTTCTAGGTCAATAATATAGCAGTAAAAACGCTAGAATTCCGCGAAATTCATGAACATGTTGCTTTTTTTTCCGCGATGCGTTTTTTTTGCGGAAAAAAACGCACCATGTGCACAAAGATTGCAGAATTCATTCTAAATAATAGGATGCTTCATTCATGCATTTTTTTACGCGTTTTTAGCCTAAGGCTAGGTGCACACGTTCAGGATTATTTGCGTTTTTTCGCGGCAAGAAATGCGTAAAAAACGTATGAATGAAGCATCCTAATATTTAGAATGAATTCCGCAATTTTTGTGCACATGGTGCGTTTTTTTCCGTGAAAAAAACGCATCGCGGAAAAAAAAGCAACATGTTCATGAATTTCACGGAATTCTAGCGTTTTTCCCGCTATATTATTGACCTAGAAAGTTAAAAAAAAAATTGCGGTAAAAACGCGCAAAAAACGTGCAAAATCCGCGCAAAAACGTGGTAAAAACACATGCATTTTTACCGCAAAAAATGTCCGGTTTTGCTCAGGAAAATTCTGCACACATTCCTGAACATGTGCACTTAGCCTTAAACTATAGGTTATTCTCTGATTAAAGATTCCCTTTAACCCCTTACCGACCCATGACGCCAACGTTGGCGTCATGAAAACCTGTGCCATCCCGACCCATGACGCCAACGTTGGCGTCATGCTATAAATCATGTTTCTGCGGGCCGTGTGACCGGGGTCACTGAAAGGTCACCCGACCCGCAGTAACAGGACCCTTAGTGCATCACCACAGGGGGGTTGGCTTAACCCCCACGTGGCTACGATCGCTCTGATTGGCTGTTAAAAGTGAAACAGCCAATCAGAGCGATTTGTAATATTTCACCAATGAAACTGGTGAAATATTACAATCCAGCCATGGCCGATGCTGCAATAGCATCGGCCATGGCTGGACACCGCGATCTGACCCCCCCACATTGAGTCACGGCGGTGATAGGCCGCCACCACCGAAAGATGGCAGCGACCGGTCACCGCCGTCACTGTCTGCTCCCCTGCTCCTGCGATCCGCTGCCCCCACCTTCCGTTCCCCCCCTCACCTTCCGACCCCCCCTACTCACCTCTCCCGGTCCACCGATGTCCCTGGATCCGTCCCGACGGCTGCCCGGGATTCTTCATGGGCGCCGCCATCTTGGAAAATGGCGGGCGCTTGCGCAGTGCGCCCTCCGGACGGCGCATGCGCAGTGCGTCCTCCAGTGTCCAAAAAATTATTTTGATCACTGTGATAAACTGTCACAGTGATCAAAATAAAAAAAAGTAAATGAACCCCCCCTTTATCATAGGTAGGGACAAATAAAAAAAAAATTTTTTTTTTTTTTTCCTAGCAGATTTTGCTGCTGATCCGCAGCTGATTTTGCTGCGGATCCGCAGCGGATATTGCTGCTGATCCGTGGCGGATTTTGCTGCTGATCCGCGGCGGATTTTGCTGCGGATCCGCGGCGGACTTTGCTGCTGATCCGCGGCGGATTTTGCTGCTGATCCGCGGCGGATTTAGCTGCTGATCCGCGGCGGATTTTGCTGCGGATCCGCGGCGGATTTTGCTGCGGATCCGCGGCTGATTTTGCTGCGGATCTGCGGCGGATTTTGCTGCGGATCCGCGGCGGATTTTACTGGGGATCCGCGGCGGATTTTGCTGCTGATCCGCGGCGGATTTTGCTGCTGATCTGCGGTGGATTTTGCTGCTGATCTGCGGTAAATGAGTAAAATGAACCCCCCTTTATCATAGGTAGGGACAAATAAAAAAATAAAGATTTTTTTTTTTTTCCTAGCAGATTTTGCTGCTGATCCGCTGCTGATTTTGCTGCGGATCCGCGGCTGATTTTGCTGCGGATCCGCGGCGGATTTTGCTGGGTTCCGCGGCGGACTTTGCTGCTGATCCGCGGTGGATTTTGCTGCTGATCGCGGCGGATTTGCTGCTGATCGGCGCGGATTTTGCTGCTGATCCGCGGTCTGATTTTGCTGCTGATCCGCGGCGGATTTGCTGCGGATCCGCGGCTGATTTTGCTGCGGATCCGCGGCTGATTTTGCTGCTGATCCGCGGCGGATTTTGCTGCTGATCCGCGGCGGATTTTGCTGCTGATCCGCGGCGGATTTTGCTGCTGATCCGCGGCGGATTTTGCTGCTGATCCGCGGCGGATTTTGCTGCGGATCCGCTGCTGATTTTGCTGCGGATCCGCGGCTGATTTTGCTGCTGATCCGCGGCTGATTTTGCTGCTGATCCGCGGCGGATTTTGCTGCTGATCCGCGGCGGATTTTGCTGCGGATCCGCGGCGGATTTTACTGGGGATCCGCGGCGGATTTTGCTGCTGATCCGCGGCGGATTTTGCTGCTGATTTTGCTGCGGATCCGCGGCTGATTTTGCTGCGGATCCGCGGCTGATTTTGCTGCGGATCCGCACCGGATTTTGCTGCGGATCCGCGGTGGATTTTACTGGGGATCCGCGGCGGATTTTGCTGCTGATCCGCGGCGGATTTTGCTGCTGATCCGCGGCGGATTTTGCTGCTGATCTGCGGTAAATGAGTAAATGGACCCCCCCTTTATCATAGGTAGGGACAAATAAAAAAATAAAGATTTTTTTTTTTTTTTCCTAGCAGATTTTGCTGCTGATCCGCTGCTGATTTTGCTGCGGATCCGCGGCTGATTTTGCTGGGGTTCCGCGGCGGACTTTGCTGCTGATCCGCGGTGGATTTTGCTGCTGATCCGCGGCGGATTTTGCTGCTGATCCGCGGCGGATTTTGCTGGGGATCCGCGGCGGATTTTGCTGCTGATCCGCTGCGGATTTTGCTGCTGATCCGCGGCTGATTTTGCTGCTGATCCGCGGCGGATTTTGCTGGGGATCCGCGGCGGATTTTGCTGCGGATCCGCGGCGGATTTTGCTGCTGATCCGCGGCTGATTTTGCTGCTGATCCGCGGCTGATTTTGCTGCTGATCCGCGGCTGATTTTGCTGCGGATCCGCGGCTGATTTTGCTGCGGATCCGCGGCTGATTTTGCTGCGGATCCGCGGCTGATTTTGCTGCGGATCCGTGGCGGATTTTGCTGGGGATCCGCGGCGGATTTTACTGGGGATCCGCGGCGGATTTTGCTGCTGATCCGCGGCGGATTTTGCTGCTGATCCGCGGCTGATTTTGCTGCGGATCCGCGGCTGATTTTGCTGCGGATCCGCGGCGGATTTTGCTGCGGATCCGCGGCGGAGATTTTGCTGCGGATCCGCGGCGAATTTGGCGCTGCGGATCCACAGCAGATCCAGAAACCATGTACAGTACAATGCAAATAAATGGTTAAAAAAAACGCTGTGCACATGCGTATTTGCTGCGGTTTTAAATCCGCAGCATGTCAATTCTTTGTGCGGATTCCGCAGCGGTTTTACACCTATTCCATTATAGGTGTAAAACCGCAGGGAAAAACCGCAGCAAATCCGCGCTAAATTCGCAGGTAAAACGCAGGTCATTTTACCTGCGGATTTAAGAAAAATCCGCAAGTGAGTCCGCAACGTGTGCACGGGGCCTCAGGGTTAGGGTTAGGCTGGGTTCATATTGCATTATGGCAGTCCGTTAGATGGACTGCGTTTCACCGCGGTATAACGCGGTGTAACGCAGTCCGTTAACGCTGCCATTCGCCCCATTTGTGTGCGCATCGCAACGCCTGCCGTAAAGCGGCATGCGTTCGCGATGTGCCGTCATTCAGTGATGGAGTCTCGGACACGGGCTGCAGCGTCTGGGCTCCATCACCGCTAGCACAGATGAATCATCTGCTGATTCATCTGCGCTAGCGGATATAGCATAACGCGATCGCGTTATGCTATACCGTTACCAGCCGGTCAACGCTACATGTTGAACGGGCTGGTAAAACACAATATGAACCCAGCCATAGGGTTAGAACTAGGGTTAGGGTTAGCATTAGGGTTAGAATTAGGGTTAAGGTTAGAATTAGGGTTGGAATTTGGGTTAGGGTTGGAATTTGGGTTAGGGTTGGAATTTGGGTTAGGGTTGGAATTAGGGTTAGGCTTGTGGTTAGGTTTATGGTTAGAGTTGGGATTAGGGTTAGGGGTGTGTTGGGGTTAGGGTTATGGTTAGGGTTTGTATTAGGGTTAGGTGTGTGTAGGGGTTAGGGTTGGGGTTAGGGGTGTGTTGGGGTTAGGGTTGGAGTTAGAATTGAGGGGTTTCCACTATTTAGGCACATCAGGGGGTCTCCATACGCGACATGGCGCCACCATTGATTCCTGCAAATTTTGCGTTCAAAAAGTCAAACAGTGCTCCCTTTATTCCAAGCCCCGACGTATGCCCAAACAGTGGTTTATCCCCACATATGGGGTATCAGCGTACTCGGGAAAAATTGCACAACAACTTTGGGGGTTCTAATTTCTCCTGTTAACATTGGGAAAAAAAAATTGGGGACTAAAAAATTATTTTTGTGGAAAAAAAAAGATTTTATATTTTCACGGCTCTGCGTTATAAACTTCTGTGAAGGACTTGGAGATTCAAAGTGCTTACCACACATCTATAGGAGTTCCTTGGGGGATCTAGTTTCCAAAATGGGGTCACTTGTGGGGAGTTTCTACTGTTTAGGCACATCAGGGACTCTGCAAACGTAACATGACGCCCGAAGACCATTCCATCAAGTGGGCATTTCAAAACGTCACTACTTCCCATCCGAGCCCCGACGTGTGCCCATACAGTAGTTTTCTCCCACATATGGGATAGCAGCATACTCAGGACAAATTGGACAACAACTTTTGGTGTCTAATTTCTCATGTTACCCTTGGGAAAATAAAAAAATTGGGGACTAAAAGATCCTGATTGTGGAAAAAATTATTTTTTTATTTTCATGCCCGGGCGTTATAAACTTCTGTGTAGCCCTTGGGGTTCAAAGTGCTCACCACACATCTAGATAGGTTCTTTGTGGGGTCTAGTTTCCAAAATGGGGTCACTTGTGGGGAGTTTCTACTGTTTAGGCACATCAGGGGCTCTGCAAACATAACAAGATGCCCGCAGACCATTCCATCAAGTCGGCATTTCAAAGCGTCACTACATCCCTTCCGAGCCCTGACGTGTGCCCAAACAGTGGTTCCCCCCCTACATATGGGGTACTAGCATACTCAGGACAAACTGGACAACAACTTTTGGGGTCCAATTTCTCCTGTAACCATTGTGAAAATAAAAAATAGTGGGCTAAAAAATCATTTTTTGAGAAAAAAAAATGATTTTTTATTTTCACGGCTCTGCGTTATAAACTTCTGTGAAGCACCTGGTGGTTCATAGTGCTCATTATGCATCTAGATAAGTTCCTTAGGGGTCTAGTTTCCAAAATGGGGTCACTTGTGGGGAGATCCAATGTTTAGGCACACAGGGACTCTCCAAATGCGACATGGCAACCGCTAAATATTCGAGCATATTTTCCATTCAAAAAGTCAAATGGCGCTCCTTCCCTTCTGAGCCCTGCCGTGCGCCCAAACAGTGGTTTATGACCACATATGAGGTATCTGTGTACTCAGGAGAAATTGCCCAACAAATTTTAGGATCCAATTTATACTGTTGCCCATGTGAAAATGAAAAAACTGAGGCTAAAAGAAAATTTTTGTGAAAAAAAAGTACTTTCTTTTTTTTACGGATCAATTTGTGAAGCACTGGAGGTTCAAGTGCTCACTATGCATCTAGATAAGTTCCTTAGGGGGTCTAGTTTCCAAAATGGGGTCACTTGTGGGGGAGCTCCAATGTTTAGGCACACAGGGACTCTCCAAATGCGACATGGCAACCGCTAAATATTCGAGCATATTTTCCATTCAAAAAGTCAAATGGCGCTCCTTCCCTTCTGAGCCCTGCCGTGCGCCCAAACAGTGCTTTATGACCACATATGAGGTATCTGTGTACTCAGGAGAAATTGCCAAACAAATTTTAGGATCCAATTTATACTATTGCCCATGTGAAAATGAAAAAACTGAGGCTAAAAGAAAATTTTTGTGAAAAAAAAGTACTTTCTTTTTTTTACGGATCAATTTGTGAAGCACCTGGGGGTTCAAAGTGCTCACTATGCATCTAGATAAGTTCCTTAGGGGGTCTAGTTTCCAAAATGGGGTCACTTGTGGGGGAGCTCCAATGTTTAGGCACACAGGGACTCTCCATATGCGACATGGCAACCGCTAAATATTCCAGCATATTTTCCATTCAAAAAGTCAAATGGCGCTCCTTCCCTTCTGAGCCCTGCCGTGCGCCCAAACAGTGCTTTATGACCGCATATGAGGTATCTGTGTACTCAGGAGAAATTGCCCAACAAATTTTAGGATAAAATTTATACTGTTGCCCATGTGAAAGTGTAAAAACTGAGGCTAAAAGAAAATTTTTGTGAAAAAAAGTACTTTCTTTTTTTTACAGATCAATTTGTGAAGCACCTGGGGGTTCAAAGTGATCACTGTTATGTTTCGGTAGCTGAGGAGTGCAGGCAAAAAAGGCAATACACCAGAGCAGTTGGAATCTATGAGATTGCAGTACCCTGACTAACCACCACAACTAGAGGCAGCCGTGGAGCGTTCCTACGTTGGTCCTAGACGCCTCGTCACAGCCTGAGAAACTAACTACACCTAAAGATAGATATAGGAAAGCTATCTGCCCCGGAGCAGAACCCCAAAGACAATAGAAAGCCCCCAAACATGTAATGGCGGTTAGACAAGATGAAATACTGACACAGAAAGAAAATAGTATGAGCAAACGCTGGGGCCCAAACTAACTAAATAGAAAAGGATAGGAAGGGTACTTACTGCAATCCCAGAAAACCCTGAAAAGCACCAACTCTACTAATTTCAAAAACACCTGAGATCACACGACCTCTACCACCTAAATTAGTTCTCTGGTGTAACAAAATCAAAACAGCAGCCACTGAAAAAACTGGAAAAAGCAAAAGTACAAACATCAGTGGCTGAACAAAACTGAGAGGGCAGAAGCCCCCGGAGGGGACCCTGAAGGCCCCCACAGAAGTGCAGGACAAAATGCAAAAATATAGCACAAACACAAAAGAAGAAAATGTCTTATCTGTTAGCAGGAGATGCAGACACGACACAGCAGGCTACAAGGGAAACTGGAATAAAGGATTCAGACCAGAACAATTGATCACCGGCAACCCTGATGGGAAGGTGACTCCCTTATATAAGACCAGTCAGTAACACCTGATTCCCAGTCCTCACAATCTTCACTGGACAGACTAGCACCGCTTGTAACCACCAGAGGGAGCCTCTGCTCAGAACTCATCTCAAACCCATTCACAACAGTACCCCCCCCTTGAGGAGGGGTCACCGAACCCTCATTTGAGCAACCAGGTCGGTCAGGATGAGTTCTATGATACGCACGGATAAGTCTCCTAGCATGGATGTCCGAAGCAAACACCCAAGAATTGTCCTCCTGACCATAACCTCTCCATTTAACCAAATACTGGAGTTTCCGTCTAGAAAAACGAGAATCTAATATTTTCTCAACCACATACTCCAGATTGCCCTCAACCAAAACAGGGTCAGGAGGCACAGCAGCAGGAACCACTGGCTCAACAAACCTCTTCAACAAGTACTTGTGGAACACGTTATGGATCTTAAATGTCCCTGGAAGAAGCAAACGAAAAGAAACAGGATTAATAATCTCCATGATCTTATAAGGTCCAATGAACCTAGGCTTAAATTTAGGAGATGCTACTCTCATAGGAATATTCTTTGAGGACAACCAGACCAAGTCCCCCACTTTAAACCGAGGACCATCAGTCCTATGCCGGTTAGCAAACCGCTGGGCCCTCTCCTGAGAGAGGGACAACCTCTCCACTACCTGGTCCCAAATCAGTTGCATACGCTCCACAACAGAGTCAACACCTGGACAGACAGAAGCCTCCGTCTGTCCTGAAGAAAATCGAGGGTGAAATGCAGAATTACAGAAAAACGGAGACATCAAAGTAGCAGAGCTAGCCCTATTATTAAGAGCAAACTCAGCCAAAGGCAAAAAAGAGACCCAGTCATCCTGATCAGCAGACACAAAGCATCTTAGATAAGTCTCCAATGTCTGGTTTGTTCTCTCAGTTTGACCATTGGTCTGAGGATGAAATGCCGAGGAGAAAGACAATTGAACACCCAGTTTAGAACAAAAAGTCCTCCAAAATCTGGAAACAAACTGGACTCCTCTGTCAGACACAATTTTCTCAGGAATGCCGTGTAAATGAACCACGTGCTGAAGGAACAACGGCACCAATTCAGAGGAGGAAGGCAACTTAGGTAATGGCACAAGATGCATCATCTTGGAAAACCTATCACAAATTACCCAGATGGTGGTCATTCTCTGAGAAACAGGAAGGTCGGAAATGAAATCCATAGAGATATGGGTCCATGGTCTCTTGGGCACAGGCAATGGCATCAATAAACCACTAGAGCGAGAGCAAGGCTTGGAGCGAGAGCAAGTCCCGCAGGACTGCACAAATTCCCTGACATCACGAGACAAGGTAGGCCACCAAAAGGACCGACTAACCAAGTCTCTGGTACCAAAAATTCCGGGATGCCCAGCCAACGCGGAACAATGAATCTCAGACATCACACTCTTTTTCCACTGGTCCGGGACAAACAATTTTCCAACAGGGCAGCACTCGGGCCTATCCTCCTGACACCCCTCCAGAGCAAGTCTCAAATTGGGCGAGATGGCGGAAAGAACTACACCCTCTTTCAAAATAACAGAAGGATCAGATAACTCAGGAGAGTCCGCAAGGAAACTCCTCGAGAGGGCATCCGCCTTAACATTCTTAGTGCCAGGAAGAAAGGAAACCACAAAATTAAAACGTGTGAAAAACAAGGCCCACCTGGCCTGTCTAGGATTGAGTCGCTTAGCAGATTCCAGATAGACCAGATTCTTATGGTCCGTAAGGACCACCACCTGATGTTTGGCTCCCTCCAGCCAATGTCTCCACTCTTCAAAAGCCCACTTCATGGCCAATAACTCCCGATTACCCACGTCATAATTACGTTCAGTAGGAGAAAATTTTCGAGAGAAAAAAGGCACAAGGTTACTTTTAGAGGTCTCTGGATCTTTTTGGGACAAAACGGCACCTGCCCCAATTTCAGAGGCATCAACCTCCACCTGAAATGGCAGAGAAACATCAGGCTGCCGTAGAACAGGAGCAGAAGTGAATCTCTGCTTAAGTTCCTGAAATGCAGAGACTGCCTCAGGAGGCCAATTCACCACATCAGTACCCTTTCTGGTCAAATCAGTTAATGGTTTAACAATAACCGAGAAATTACCAATAAATTTACGATAAAAATTGGCAAAACCCAAAAATCTCTGAAGAGCCTTTAATGAAGTAGGTTGGACCCAATCACAGATGGCCTGAACCTTGACCGGGTCCATTTCAATAACAGATGGGGACAAAATGAATCCCAGAAATGAGATCCTCTGTACGCCAAAAAGACACTTTGATCCCTTCACATACAGAGCATTCTCTCTCAAAATCTGGAATACAGTTCGAACATGTTTCACATGAGAGTCCCAGTCATTAGAAAAAATCAAGATATCATCCAAATAAACAATCAGAAATTTGTCCACAAAATCCCTGAAAATGTCATTCATGAAGGACTGGAAGACGGAAGGAGCATTAGTGAGCCCAAAGGGCATCACCAGGTACTCAAAATGCCCTTCAGGGGTATTGAATGCCGTCTTCCATTCATCCCCGTACTTAATGCGAATAAGGTTATACGCCCCCCTGAGGTCAAGCTTGGTAAACCAAGTAGCGTTTTTCACCCTGGAAAACAGGTCAGAAATCAAGGGTAACGGGTATTGATATTTCACAGTAATATTGTTCAAGAGACGATAATCAATACACGGCCTTAATGAACCATCCTTTTTGGCCACAAAGAAAAAACCGGCACCTAAGGGTGAAGAGGATGGTCTGATATGACCCTTCTCCAATGATTCCTTGATATAAGACCGCATAGCGTCATGTTCAGGTACAGACAAGTTAAAAAGGCGACCTTTAGGGAATTTACTACCCGGCACTAATTCAATAGCGCAGTCATAGCTCCTATGGGGAGGCAAGGATGCAGATTTACTTTCGCTAAACACATCAGAAAAATCAATCAAAAAGTCAGGAACATCCTGAGCCTGGGGGAAGGCAGAAAAAACAGGAGTGTTGGTATTAACACATTGGCAGCCCCAACTGGTTACAGACACAGATTTCCAATCCAAAACAGGATTATGAGACTGTAACCAAGTAAAACCCAGCACGATAATGTCATGCAGATTATACAGAGCCAAAAATTTGCAGCACTCCTGGTGATCAGGTTCAACCCTCATTATCACCTGAGTAGAAAACTGGGGTTTATTCTCAGCCAAAGGGGTAGAATCGATCCCCAGTAGGGGAATAGACTTCTGTAGGGGTATCAAGGGAAATCCACAACGTTTAGCAAAATCATAATCCATCAGGTTAATAGCTGCTCCAGAATCAACGAAAGCCTGAGCAGAAAATGAGGACAGAGAGCATATCAGAGTGACAGTTAATAAAAACTTAGTCTGAACACTACCCAAGACAACTGAGCGTGCAAAACGTCTTCCCCGCTTAGGGCAGACTGAAATAGCATGAGAGGCATCACCACAGTAGAAACATAACCCATTGCGCTTTCGAAACTCATGACGCTGTGCCCCAGACACCACTCTATCACACTGCATGGGTTCAGAAGCTGGTTCACAAGGCAACACCATTCCACGCATACTTCTCCGCTCACGCAAACGTCTGTCAATTTGAATCGCTAATGACATAGAATCATTGAGACCAGAGGGGACAGGGAATCCCACCATAACATCCTTTACATTATCTGACAGACCCTTCCGGAAAAGGACTGCCAAAGCGTCGTCATTCCATTTGGTCAGGACTGCCCACCTACGGAATCTCTGACAGTATAACTCAGCGTCATCAAGCCCCTGATTTAATGCCAACAAGGCTTTCTCAGCTTGATCAGTGACATTAGGCTCCTCGTACAATAACCCCAAGGCCTGAAAAAATGCATCAACATCACTCAAAACAGGATCCTCAGGTATCAGGGAAAAAGCCCAATCCTGAGGATCGCCGCGCAGGAGAGAGATGATAATTTGAACCTGCTGCGCTGCGTTCCCTGAGGACTTAGATTTTAAGGCAAAAAACAATTTACAATTATTTTTGAAATTCTGAAACTTAGCTCGATCCCCTAAAAACAAATCTGGCATGGGAATCCTAGGTTCCACAACAGGCAACCTAGCAAGATATGCAGCAATACTCTGAACCTCAGTGGCAAGCTGATCCACACGGCCAGACAACTGTGCAAACTCCATTGAGAGAAAAGATCCTCCCCAGCACCCAGAGATACAGAGGGAAAAAAAAAAATGCAACAAACAGAAAAATATCTCTGACAACTCTGACAATATTTTTTCCCTTCTGTGAGTACCATACAATTTTCAATTTTTAGGCCGGTGATACTGTTATGTTTCGGTAGCTGAGGAGTGCAGGCAAAAAAGGCAATACACCAGAGCAGTTGGAATCTATGAGATTGCAGTACCCTGACTAACCACCACAACTAGAGGCAGCCGTGGAGCGTTCCTACGTTGGTCCTAGACGCCTCGTCACAGCCTGAGAAACTAACTACACCTAAAGATAGATATAGGAAAGCTATCTGCCCCGGAGCAGAACCCCAAAGACAATAGAAAGCCCCCAAACATGTAATGGCGGTTAGACAAGATGAAATACTGACACAGAAAGAAAATAGTATGAGCAAACGCTGGGGCCCAAACTAACTAAATAGAAAAGGATAGGAAGGGTACTTACTGCAATCCCAGAAAACCCTGAAAAGCACCAACTCTACTAATTTCAAAAACACCTGAGATCACACGACCTCTACCACCTAAATTAGTTCTCTGGTGTAACAAAATCAAAACAGCAGCCACTGAAAAAACTGGAAAAAGCAAAAGTACAAACATCAGTGGCTGAACAAAACTGAGAGGGCAGAAGCCCCCGGAGGGGACCCTGAAGGCCCCACAGAAGTGCAGGACAAAATGCAAAAATCAAGCACAAACACAAAAGAAGAAAATGTCTTATCTGTTAGCAGGAGATGCAGACACGACACAGCAGGCTACAAGGGAAACTGGAATAAAGGATTCAGACCAGAACAATTGATCACCGGCAACCCTGATGGGAAGGTGACTCCCTTATATAAGACCAGTCAGTAACACCTGATTCCCAGTCCTCACAATCTTCACTGGACAGACTAGCACCGCTTGTAACCACCAGAGGGAGCCTCTGCTCAGAACTCATCTCAAACCCATTCACAACAGTACCCCCCCTTGAGGAGGGGTCACCGAACCCTCATTTGAGCAACCAGGTCGGTCAG
>JARQOD010000008.1:42495133-42630558 GCA_033576555.1 Oophaga sylvatica
AAAAAAACCGCTGTTACCCCACCTTTCTCCAAATTTTTGGGGGGGCAAAGGACTGGCTTTTTAAATAAACCCTTTCCCCTCAATACCCAAAATTGCTTCAACACAAAGATTCTTCCCATAATTAGATTTCAACAGACTTTAGTAAATTTGCCTGAAAAAGGGACCTTGAGCTCTGAACTTGCGAACAAAATTTTCGGGTTCCAATAAAGTACACTTTAAGAATGCCTTGTCAAAATTGATGGAAAATATTCACATAAACAATTTTGGGACATTTCATTCAAAAAGGGGAAAATTTTGGGGAAAATTCAGCAAATTACAGTATTTTGCCGACATATTACGGACCTTTTAAAAAAAAAGTAAAATCGTCCCGAGTTTTTAATGTAAGGGGTCAACATCCCACAATTGTCCCCTTATCCCTGCTATTACACTTCCCTTTAAAAGGATGAATTACTTCAAGATTAACTCTTTACTTTAAAAACCATTCATTTTTGGGGCAAATTTACGAAAGAGGTTATTTTGAAAGGACTTTGACACCCCGTATGTTTCTGCTAATATGCGGCACCAGCAACCAGAGGAAGATCATTGTTTATAAGAATCTTAAATTCAAGGGAGTGAGGCGGGGCAATACACTATTAACTTAATGAAAAGGTCTTTAATAAGAATTTTATAAAAGTAAATTTATCAACCTCAAAAACTTTTATACAGCGTGTAAAGTTACTTTACAGCCCACATGGCACTGAAAATTCTGTTTTGTTGAAAAAATTGGGATGCATGTTCACCTACCGAAAAGAGATTTGAGCACATTAATTGCATCTGTTTCCTGAAAGATATTGTTATCAGAATAAAAAAAATACTTGAACAATTTAAATTTTAAATGTCACGGGGGAACAGGTACCGAAGTGGGAAACTCCTACTTGCCAAAGTCACAAAGCCAACTGATGGTCTTTCACGACAAACCGGGGCCCCAATATGACCACCGATTGCTAAACTTAAAAGATTGGCGATTTTTTAAAGTAAAAATCGGCTGAAAAAGCTGTCCGAGGGGGGGCAGCAGTTCAACACTTTGGGGATGATTTCAACCCGTACGTTATTTGACTCTGAAAAAGCTTTAGGTTGCATTGAAAAATACTTTAAAAAAAGGGAGCAAACCGCTTAAAAAATATCAAAAAGGGGTTTTCCGCAGCTTTTTTCCTACTTACTAATTTACAGGTTTTGCCCATACCCCTAGCAGAGAATTGTTTTAATTACGGCAGGGAACCCGTGGGGGCTCCCTTTTGACAAACCCCAGGGAACTACTATGTTTTCCTCTGAAATGCAAAAGGATTCAGAGGGAAACACATGGTAGATCATTCTGCCTCACATTTTCCGGGATTGCCCCATCATCACTACAGATTTCCCTTTTAAAAATCATATACACAGCAGACCAAAGAATGAGGCGCACTGAGCCACTAACATCCTCGGGGCACAAAAATGCCAATTCTCAGAGCGGAGCCGTTCAAACACAGACGATCACCCAGAGAATGATGTTTTTTAAAACGCTGCACAAAAATCATTTCACCCCCAGAACGACATTTTGCTCTTTTCATCGAGTTCTTGGTACCATTTACAGGCAAATAATTGTGAAATAATGCTTTCAACAGCGCTTCTTCACCTTTTTATTTTGCAGTGTAAATTTTTGAATACGAACTCACGGGAAAATTTCCTAAAATTTAGGCAAGTTCACACTGGGCATTTTGCTGCATTTTTTTTTTTTTAAGCAAAAACCATGCTTTATAGGAAAAAACGCATAAAAAAAAGCAGGGGTTTTGCTGTTTTTTTTGGTGCGGGTTTGCGTTTTTTCATGCATTTTTTCCCTTCAATTTAATGGGTAAAATCGCTGAAAAAAATTCTAAAGAATGACATGCCATGTCCAAAAAAAACAAGCAAAACACAAAGTACTGAAGACAAAAAAAACAAAATTTTTTTAAATCTCATAGACATGGGTGGGACGTCAAACCGAAAATTAGCATAAAAAAAGAGCAGCAAAAACTACAGTGGAACTTACCTTAAAAAAAACAGGGCCAGTGCTCCAAATTTTTCCACAGCCTTTTGCTGAGAGCACTTAGTTTAAATCACCACCACTTTTTGAAGTCCAGAGAAATATTTTCTTTCAGTGATTTGTGCAACACTAATTGCCGGGTCCTGCCCATTTCGATCTTTGCCGAACCTTTTTCCCTGGTCGTATACCCCCCCGAATCTGTACCGTTATAAAAAAAAATTTTTCCTGTTTCCCACCCAAGGATTTTACCCACCCTAAACCCCTTCCCTAGTTTGTCCTTGTCTGAATTGGGATCACCCCTAACCTTTTCGTCTTCTAAATTTTTCCCTAAACTGCTGTTCGCCCAAACCCTAAACCTGATTTCCCAAACAAAACCTTCGCAACCTGCAGGTTAAAACCAACCTACCCTAATCTCGCAGGTCAAAACCTGTACCATTGCTAAACCTGCTGTCTGTACCAACGGATCCCAAAAACAGCAGGGCTAACCTGTCCTACCGATTCTTTGCCTGTCAACTTTTAGGATCTGTGTGTACACTTGCTATTTCATTTAATTACCCTTTGAATCTGCCCTGTCTTCCGCGGTACCCCCCTTGTAGTGGTTTTTGGGGAAATTTGATCTTGTCGCCCTGTGTGTACTTTCCTCTGCTTACCGATCCGTTTACCCCTTTTGGAACTGGTCCTCCTCTGGCCCCACACATTTCCTTCCGGTCCTTGTGGGGTCCCTGTCTTTTGAATCTTGGTTTCTTGTTTGATGGTTCTTGGGGTTTTCTCTTAACCCGTCTGCACTTCCCCTTGCCAGCCCTGTGGTTTCCTACTTACGGAATCAGGGTTCCGCTTACCGCACTGGGGTTCCGCCGCCCCGTCATCCCCCGTACCCCATGCCTGCCTGTACCAGCCGGGGCTGCCAGTACCGCCTGTCTGTAAATCAACTGTGCAAACAGTATACCTCATTTACAGTTCCATTCCCCTGGGGGTCCTGCTACTGTGGACGCCCCCCCTGGAGTGGTACCTGGCGCTACCTGCCCCACGGGCCCCTGACCGCACCACTAGAGGCACCTAGAACCCAAGGTACTGTTTGGGTTGGGGGTAAGGGGTCCCTCTCACATAGCGACTCACCACGACCCCGAAACGAAATGAACTTTCAATCGCTGCTGAGCCCCTATTGTAGCCCCGGATTTAAGGTCAAAACCAGGGGGTAGGGTAACAACACACACTCGTTAGTTACCGCATACCATGCGCTGGGCGGGGGCTTAACCAAGGTAACATTGAGTTTCAGGCGCCAGAAACCCGTGTTTACCTTTTGGTTTTCCCGTCCCCTGCACCGCGGCTGGTATCTAACGTAAACATCGGGTTCTAGGGTTCGCCCGTTGCAGCACAAAAAATTTTTTGGACTCCGCAGCGATCTCGCTAAAGTGAGACGGGTCCCAAGTCTTGTCAAGGGGACAGTGGGGGACGAGCCACGGGTAGCCGCAAAGCCGCTGCTGTTTAGAATAAAATACTAAGTGCACGAACAAATGTTACCCCAAACTTCATCAGTCATAGGGGAAACATGTCTGCCTGGTAACCAAGCTATAAACAACCAGAGAGTGAAATACTTGTAGTCGTTCCACAGTCGTGTTCCCCAGCAGACCATATAGTGTAGCTCTACCCTTAAGCGGTTTTCATAAGATCTTAAATGGATAAAAATGTTTACTATTCTTGGGAAGAACGGAGAGATTTTTAATAGTTTCTTGCCTAGGTTACAGGTCACCCTGTTGCCTCAAAATGGCCAGATATCTAGGTAAGGCCGCAGTTATATAATTATATGCAGCCGCACGCTCCAGTCCGAGGGCCGGCGGCAGTGCCGGGTGCCCGTGCGAGAGACTCGCAGGAGAATCGTGCGAGTTTCTCGCATGTGTGACCCTGGCCTAAGAAGCAGACCTATGTGGATCAAATGCTGCGCACAGATACGCAAATGTGAAACCAGTCTTACTGCTGAGACTTGTATCTGTCTTGAAAGCAACAAATATTCATAACTCATACTGAAATGAATAGAGAGCGCGAGCATGCAGCACATCTGCAGTGAATCAGCATCTATAAAAAATGTCAGGCATATTCTGTGTAAATATACAGTACGACATAAGATAACACCTTTACCTGGCAGTGATATAGTTCAGACACCTATGCAAAACGTTTGCAATTCCATTACATTCTTTTATGGCAGAGCAGTAAGCCTAGCTGGAACCTCTGACATAGTCACACGCAGTAGGAACATTGGGGAAGATTTACTAAGCAAATGTCTTTGAGGTGTGGAGCCCAGCTGCGTCTGGATTCATATCTCCCAGAAGGGTGCGCAGAAGGAATTCACCACTAGAGGTCTCAATATACATTCACACACCTTCACCCATCCCTAAGTCCACCAGAGGGAGCTCCGATAGTCATATAAAAGGAGGGTGAAGACAGGAAAGTGAGTTCAGTCAGCTCAGAGTTCAGATTAGAGAGACTGCAGAGCAGTTCAGTTCAGCAAAGTGGAGGCTAGTAAAGTGGAACTGAATCCATCCCAGTCTAGTCAGAGCTGAAACAAGCAAGTAGTCTGCAGACAGAGCAGACGAGTGGAGTTTGCAGCAAGGACTCCAGAGCTCAAGTTGGGAGCCAGGAGCGTGCCGACGCTCAGAGAGCGGCAAAGAGGCGGCCCACGAACTGCCAGTGTGTGTAATCGAGTGAGGGCCCGGGTAGGCCGAAGGCGAGTGGAAAGAGAAAAAGGCAGAGGAGCCATAATAGCTCACCTCAACAAGTATTGACCGGACACCGGTTACGAGCCTATAGGGATCTTCACGACCCATTAGGAGAACACTGGAGTTCCTGGAGGACTACAGGTCCCAGGAGCACCACAGAGCTGATACGTAACTGGGCCAGGAGGACGGAGTCAGGCAGTGCACTGCCAGCAAGACTGTGTACTTCAAGAAAAGGTCCAACCACAAGGTCAGCCAGGTGCAGGACGGAGACTAAGTTAGGCCCAGCTACAGGCAGGCCAGGACTTCATACAGCAAGGCAAGGAACAGGAGGCCACACACCTACTCAGTGGGAGAATCTGGATGTGCACCCTTCACCCTACAGTGCTCCGGGATGTGCCTGCAACATCTTCAGTAAAGGTACCAAAGTGACTTGTGAGTGTGTCCCTCTTCTTACCCCTAACTGCCGGGTCCCCTTCTGTCCTGCATCCTTACCCATATATCTGCCTGAAGGACTCAGCCTCACCTGTGGGAGGCTTAACACCTATAGCTGCACAACACCAACCCTTCAGTGGATCTGCACTGCAGCGCTGGTCACCCTGACCAGGTACCACAGGTGGCGTCACGAATCCCCATACCAATATTCAACTCCCCTGTATATATCCCACATTAAAGGGTGAGCGCCAGAGCCACGGACTGAGCTGTGTTGCCGTGACATCCCCCATAGAAGTCTATAGGCTCAGATCCGAGTTCCCATTGCTCTGGAGGGCGACTCAGAGGTCTGGCAAAAAAATGCACCAAAAAAATTAAGAACATATTATCTACACCAAATTTAATTGTGTTAGGCTAGGTGCACACTGCGTTTGTCACCGGTCTGGATGAACACCTTAAAGGAAATCTGTCACCACATTAGACTTCTGAAAAGAAGTCCTCGTTGTCTGCCTCATATCAGATGTGTTGTGAATGTGCTAAAAATGGTTTCTGAGCAGAGGCTCCCTCTGGTGGTTACTGACAGTACTAAACCTTTCAGCGAGGAATGGCAATCTGGGATCACGGACTGGTCTGATATAAGGGAGGTTCCCTCCCATGATGGTTGCCGGTGATCAATTGTTCTTGTCTCAATTGTGGTTCCTGGTTCATTTGGAAGCTTGCTGAGTCTTGCCTGCATCTTCTGCTATCAGATAAGATATTTTCTGCTTTTATTTTTGTGCTTGCTTTTTGTATTGTTCCCTGCACTTCTGTGGAGTTCAGCCAGGTCCCCTCCGGGGGCTTGTGCTCCTCTCAGTTTATCTGGACCACTGTTGTTTGTTCATTTGCTTTTTCATGTTTTTTCAGTGGCTGCGGCTTAGTTTTGTTACACCAGAGAACTGATTTAGGTGGTAGAGGTCGTGTGATCTCAGGTGTATTTGCAATCAGTAGAGTTGGTATTTTTTAGGTTTTTTTTTGGATTGCAGTGAGTATCCTTTCCTGTACTTTTCTGTCTAGACAGATTGGGCCCCAGAGTTTGCTCATTCTATTTTCTGTCTGTGTCCGTGCTTCTTCTTGTCTAACCGCCATTACATCTTTGGGGGCTTCCTATTTTCTTTGGGGATCTGCTCCGGGGTAGATAGCTTTCATCTTTCTGCCTTTAGGTGTAGTTATCTCTCAGGCTGTGACGAGGCATCTAGGATCAACGTAGGAACGCTCCATGGCTACTTCTAGTTGTGTGGTTAGTTCAGGTTACTGCAATCCAATAGGTTCCAGCCTCTCTGGTGTATTGCCGTTTTTGCTTACTCTTCTCAGCTACCAAAACATAACACAGATGCCTTGTTGCTGATAAATCATCTTTTAGCACTTTGTATAAATGACCTCTTCCAGGCTCTGGGATGGACGGTGCCTGGAAGATAACTCTGCCTCCAGAGCTTGCTTTACATGAAGGGGGAGTTACCAGAGTGATGTGTAATGGTTA
This sequence comes from Oophaga sylvatica, assembly GCA_033576555.1. Classification (NCBI taxonomy): domain Eukaryota; kingdom Metazoa; phylum Chordata; class Amphibia; order Anura; family Dendrobatidae; genus Oophaga; species Oophaga sylvatica. The sequence goes on from JARQOD010000008.1 coordinate 42,501,831, forward strand.
CCACTGTTACCAGTATGTGGATGTGTAATGGCGGCTCTACTCTCTTGATCTCCATGCAGAGCTGTGTGTGATTGTACCAGACACATCTTTTAAATTAAAATGTTGGTGGCGAGATCATTTTTATGGAAAAAAAAATATGATTTTTTATTTTTACGGCTACGTTATAAACTTCTGTGAAGCACTTGGGGGTTCAAACTGCTCAACACACATCTAGATAAGTTCCTTAGGGGATCTACTTTCAAAAATAGTGTCACATGTGGGGGGTTTCCACTGTTTAGGCACATCAGGGGCTCTCCAAATGCAACATGGCATCCTATCTCAATTCCAGCCAATTCTGCGTTGAAAAAGTCAAACGGCGCTCCTTCCCTTCCATGCTCTGCCGTGCGCCCAAACAGTGGTTCCCCCACATATGGGGTATCAGCGTACTCAGGACAAATTTCACAACAACTTTTGGGGTCCAATTTCTCCTGTTACCCTTGGTAAAATAAAAAAAAATTGGATCTGAGGTAAATATTTTGTGAAAAAAGTTAAATGTTCATTTTTTTAAACATTCCAAAAATTCCTGTTAAGCACCTGAAGGGTTAATAAACTTCTTGAATGTGGTTTTGAGCACCTTTAGGGGTGTCATTTTTAGAATGGTGTCACTTTTGGGTATTTTTTTATCATATAGACCCTCAAGGTGACTTCAAATGTGATGTGGTCCCTAAAAAATAATGGTGTTGTAAAAATGAGAAATCGCTGGTCAACTTTTAACCCTTATAACTTCCTAACAAAAAAAAATTTTGGTTCCAAAATTGTGCTGATGTAAAGTAGACATGTGGTAAATGTTATTTAGTAACTATTTTGTGCGCTATAACTCTCTGATTTAAGGGCATCAAAATTCAAAGTTTGAAAATTGCAAAATTTACAAAATTTTCGCCATATTTCCGTTTCTTTCATAAATAAAAGCAAGTTATATTGAAGAAATTTTACCACTAACATGAAGTACAATATGTTATGAGAAAATAATCTCAGGTTCGCCAAGATCCGTTGAAGCGTTCCAGAGTTATAACCTCATAAAGGGACAGTGGTCAGAATTGTAAAAAATTGGCCCGGTCATTGACGTGCAAACAACCCTTGGGGGTAAAGGGGTTAACATCCTTTCCTTTTTATGCGGTGGATCTCATAGTATGTTTCACTTTCCCAACCCAAAGAAATAAACAATATGCAGACCTGCTAGGTGAATACCGAAAGAAAATTTTAGCCTCTGTCTTGGTATTGGGCCTTTGGTAACATTACAGTATATATTGGGAAAAGCTCCTGACTATAATGCTATTGCCAGTGCCCTTGCATGGTTTCCCTTCCCCCTCCATGCATAGATGCTGGCATACTTACTGCTCTAGGCCCTGCTGCCTGATCCCTGTCTGCTGGCATGTCTCCTGCTTGTGCACGCCGCACTTCCTGGCGATGCACCTAGTGTGCGCGTGAGCATGCTTCTTACTTCTTGAAGGCGAGCGTGTACATAGTAAAATGCCCCCAGCCAATCGCTGAGAGGCATTTAGCATAATTAGTACACCTGCAAGATCACTCCCAGCCAATTGCTTGGAGTCATCTTGTATTACAGACTCCCTCTCCCTTAGGGAATTGCCAAGCATTGAGTTTAGTTATTAGGCAGTGTGGTGGTCTACCAGTGCAGTTGTGAGGTCTCCTGGTCCTGGTGTGGCCATGGTCCTGAACCTGAATCCCTGGTCCCAGCAAGGCATGTGTCCTGATCCCAAATCCCTTGTCAAGGTGAGGCCATTGTCCTGAACCCAATCCCTGGTCCTAGTGTGGCCAGTGCCTGAATATTGTCCCTCGGTCTGTGTGTGGCCAGTGTATACTGGACCAGTGTATCTGAACATAGCCCTAGTCCGTACCAGTGATCCTAACCCCTGGGGTCCGCAGCTGCAGTACCGGGATCTGCCTAGGAGTGGTACCTGGTGTCTCGCCCAGTCTGTCTCCACCATCAGAAGCTCCAGTGAGCACCTGGGAGACGCTTAGCTATGCCCCTTAACAGGCAGGCATGGCCCTATGGACAGTGGGTCCACAAATCCACTTGCGTCACCATTGGGCGTAACACTGACATAATGTATCCTGTAGAGTAAGAACAGAAACAGTGTGCACTTAGCCTTAGGAACTCGTTTACATCGTACTCAGTTATGTGTGACTGGAGAAAAGGCATGGCTAACAGAAATAGTAAGTATCAATGTATTTCTTATTGGCATGCGCCCGTATTGACATGAAATGTTGGTGTAAAGTAGACCAGCCATGAGGTGTCAAAAACAAGAAAAATTCTCTGGGCAGCATTTTAATAAATTCGCCACACATTGCATCATTTTTTTGCACCCTCATGATTAATATATTTTACATCATTATTCAAAATTACCCCTAATGTTTTTCCTATTATCAAACCAAGAATGCCATTGTAATGATCCAATATTATGAACATATCTTGAGAAAAAATTTAAATAAATACATGAATGAATAAAATAGTTCATGAAGAGTTAATATATTAAACTCTGACTTTCTAAAGTTTATACCCATTTAAGTTTTTGGGGGTTGTTTTGTTTCACAAATAATAAAGTGAAAACCTTTGTTATACGCAGCATCATAATTCAAGACCGTTCCTCATCAATGTCTGGGACCAGTGGCAGAAGGAAAGTGGTGGTGTGAAGCCTAAGCCAACATCCCAGATGTGGGGGACAACTAGTGACTTCAGTTACATGAAATGTCAGCAGCTTAGACAATACATCATCGTGTTCCTGTGTATGTACTTGGTGGCCGTAGTCATGTGGCCTGTCATAAGCCTGAAGAACATGACCACAAATGGTGTTTTTGTAAGTGTTACAGCTCCTCGCCGAGCCCCCAGAGAATGCAATGAATTCATGTTCGTAATTGCATAGGAAGCAGAAAAGTTTTGTGGACGTCTTGTCTAAGCAGGCTTGGTACAGTGTGATATGTCTTAACATTGCAACCACACATGCCCCACAAATGGCACCATAAAGTTTGTTGGAACCACGTTCCCATGTAGAGGCGGAGAATGCATCTCACAAATTATAAAACCATTCCACATGGTTCATTGTGCCTAACGTTCTTTTCAAGTCACATATTATTAAAGAATAAAGAGATACTTAATGATTATAAATTTTACAGTAAGTAACGATAAACACAAAAACATCGCGTCCGACTCATCGCAGCTTTTATTCCAGGATTCTGGTGTGAAATGTTTGGAAAAGTGACAATTTTTTGGTGTAACTGGTTTGAAGTTCTCACGTTATTTTTGCCGTGCTCCTACAACGTGGGCACAGTTGGGGCAAGACAGGGTCTTGTCAACCACCGATCATCAAATTCATGACAAATGGCGGTGTTCCCTACACCACAGATCTTACTCCAGTAGCTGCAGGAATAAGATTTGTGGCAAGGCACACACAGAGGTGCACGCCACTCATCAGATGCTGCTGATTCATTTAGAGCAGGGGTCTCAAACTGCATTCCTCGAGGGCTGCAAACGGTGCGTGTTTTCAAGATTTCCTTAGGGCCCCGCCTCACATAGCGACGCACCAGCGATCCCGACAACGATATGAACTTGCCAGGATCCCTGGTGTGTCGCTACATGATCGCTGCTGAGCTGCCAAACAGGCAGCTCAGGCAGCGATCAGGACAGCGACACTGCGGGTAACGTCGCTTAGTAACCCGCAGTGTACGTTGGATACCAGCCCGCTGATGCTGGAAGCTGGTAACCAAGGTACATATCGGGTTTCCAGGCGCTGCGCGGTGCCTGGAAACCCGATGTGTACCTTGGTTACCAGCTCCCCTGCAGCAGTGCGCTGGTATCCAACGTACACATCGGGTTTCCAGGCACAGCCCCGCGCCTTGAAACCCGATGTGTACCTTGGTTACTAGCTGATCGCTGGTCTCCTGCCTGTCACTCGCAGTGATGCGTGCTGGCCAGCAGGAGACCAGCGATCAAAAAAAAGTCCAGGCATTTCTGACACGACCAGCGATTCACAGCAGGGGCCTGATCGCTGGTACGTGTCAGACATAGCGAGATCGCTGCTGAGATCGCTGTTGCGTCACAAAACTTGTGACTCAGCAGCGATCTTGCTTGCGATCTCGCTATGTGAGACAGGGCCCTTAGCATTACACTAGGTGCTGGAATCATTATCTGTGCAGGTGATTAAATTATCACCTGTGCAATACAAGGAAATCCTGAAAGCATGACCTGTTTGCGGCCCTTGAGGAATGCAGTTTGAGACCTCTGATTTAGAGGATTATGGCTCTTCATGAATCCAGAACCTCGCACTCCACCCGCCCCCTCATCAAGACTGGTGTGAAGATTGCCGGACTTAATGAATCGGGGCCATCATCTATATACTTTCCAAATCTGAAATAGCAAAAGACTCATGTTTGCTCACCCCTAAAAAAATGGGAAGGTTGAGAATGGTCTGTTTTGCCACCTAAGTATCTGTGACATGTCATGCAGTGCTTAGGAGTCTGAAATTACTATTGACATTTACTATTATTATCCATGGTCATGACAATTCCAGTAATCTTTTTTTGTGGGAACTTAGGTTACATGAAGTAGTGATATCTAACATGAGATTATGTGCCAGGCTGGAAGATTAGACAATAGTATTAACAATGCAAAACTGCTTAGACCATTATGGGGTGAAGTAAAATTGTAAAGTGAATGGACAGGGTCAGGACACATGGGAAAGTTTATATTAAGGCTCCAGATAAAAAGGAAGCACTGAAAGTAGCAACAAGGTGATGAGACTGGGACATCCAGCCTTTCATTTGAATGCAAATGTATTTGGGGGGCAGGCAGTTATCTCTGACATCAGACAGGGCCTTAGTAAACTGTTAGGGCCAGCACCTGGTCACACCATTGTTAGTCATGTGTAGGAAAGGGACTCCAGGGCTTGCAGGGGTCATTTATAGATAGAGCAAAAGAGTGAGAGAAGCAAGGGTCATTCCGGGAGTTCTTCAGCTAATGATGACAATGTTAGGACTGGTCCACTTCTGAATATCACATGTGGTCATCATCCTGGGTGTAAAGACGGTAGCATGTATCCACTTTCTGTAAGATCAGCAAATAGTATTAACAACCACACAGGACAAAATTATGGAGCCAACCAACCATATTTCAATTACGTGGCATATCACCACGGGCCGGCAGTGGATAACCAAGCACAATCTTGTGGAGTATGGGGATCTCAATATGGATCACCTCGGGAAGACTGGAATACGTATTCTGCATCACCGTCCAACACCAGTTCCATACAGCAATCTGACTTATCACCCAACCAATTTCCTTACAATTCTCCTGGTTACAATTCTCCGCATCCTTCAGGACATGGGATTTTACACTCAGCAGAGGGAAATCATACAGTCGCAATTTCTCCAGGCAGCCAGAGCCAAAATTCTTATGACTGGATGAGAAAAACAGTACAATCTACATCAACAGGTGAGAAATAGGTCAGCGTATATATATATATATATATATTTATTTATTTTTATTATTTTAAAGTGCATAAATATGTATTATTTTTTTATTAAAAAGTAAATTTTAATCCATTGCTTCTTTAGGATTAATGCAAGAATTAAGATGAAGTCGAAAATTGTGCTTTTCATCATTTACAGTTCTTATGTTTTAGATTTAGTTTTCAGAATCTGGATAAACTATTTTCCTGACATTATAGAACTCCATGATTACTGAACGGTAAAGCTAATATTAGCAAACGAGAACTAACATCACAATATACGGTTTTTAAAGCTCCATAATTCACACCTTAGCAGCGGGTTACTGACATTACAAAAGTAAATATTCTACAAAAACTCATTAACAAGTCAGGGAAATGGTAGTAAAATGTTGTGTTTATTGGAGGGCGTGCCGGTCATAATAAATCTATGAGAACTGTCAAACTAATATGACTTAGCAACTGCTTGAGAGGTCAGAGGGGTTTATTTAACATGTACATGCAAGAAAAAAAAATCCGAAATGTAGTTGTACATGTGTTTTACACCATGTAATCATATATTTTACTGCAAAAAATGTATCACTGAAGGCAGAATGTATCAAACTGTCGCAGAACTATAACCTTTACACACTAGACGTTAGATATTTGATGGTAGTAAATATCTGTGCAATCGTATGTCAATCAGTAAACGAGTAAATGACAAGCAAAATTTAAAAAAATAAATAGTATATTTAAACCTAAATGCAATAAGTAAGGAACATGCCATCTGAAAAACATACAGTGCTGTAACATTCAAACACAACCTGGGATCTACATTAACACACAGTGAAATGGAGAGAAAATCTGGAGATAGATTCTCCACTAGAATAATTATTAGAAAAAAAGGTGTATCGTGAACCAAATTATTAAAAAATACTACATTATTCATTTTATATCTGTATAGGAATAAAATAGAATTCTTCTAATAAATTCTAATAAATTCTCAAAATGTGGTGTACAAGAAGCAGGTCTCTTCCATTGATTATGGTCATGTGATAGGCATAAGGACTTTTGGAAAAAGGTGTCACATTTACTTAAGGCCATATATAGATTTAACCTTAATGCTTACATTAGGCTGGTTTTATTCCATGATACTAATAGAAACATCCCCAAAATTATACTTGTAGGAGTTTGGGAGGCAAAGAAGACTACACTTTACGATTGAACACACCAATGTAATGTATATAGGATCTCCAATCTACAGTAATCCCCTAAAGTAACATATATAAAACCAAAAGAGTTTTCCAATTGGGACGATGACGATAATACAAATGATGTACCCAATAAAGGAAAAAAAAATAGGGGAAAACAAGTATATAGCAATTAAACAGATAAAGTTTATTAATAAATATATACAAAAAAATAAATGTACAGTAATCGGGAGAGGTCAGACTAAAAGATGAACATCAGACAGTATAGATGTCCTCTAATATTTAGGCTTATAATGCGATGGGATTTGCTCTTATCATATTTATTCTTTTGGGTTAATATTTGATGTCATTAGACATTTACAGTATATTGTGGTGTACAATAATAAATTATATTGTGGAACCGTGTTAGCCAGAAAAATCGATGTGAATACTTTTCCGTCCAATTATGACAAGAGTATTCTTAGAGTGATACCTTTATTGGCTAACCAGAAAATTATATGTTCACAAGCTTTCAGAGCGCAGAGACTCCTTAAGGAGCTCTGAAAGCTTGCGAACATATAATTTTCTGGTTAGCCAATAAAGGTATCACTCTAAGAATAATCTTGTCATAATTGGACGGAAAAGTATTCACATCGACATTTATATTGAGAATACTACTGGGTATTTAGTCTATTTTTTTTTACTTATTTTTGTCAGTGTTTTTCCATATTTGGTTTATCTGTATGTTTCTTATATGATTCTTATTTATTTGATTATTACAAAAGGGGATAAAGTGGGCTTTCTTGCCTCTTCCATAACTGTTTCTGGGTCCAATTATGGATCATTATTACCATCTATACTTTCTGATGTTTATCTTTTAGTCTGACCTCTCCCATTTAGTTTTTGCAAATATTTATTAATAACCTTTATTTTATTGCTATTTGCTTGTTTACCCCTATTTTATTGGGTACATCATTTGTATTTTCAGCATTATCACAATAGGAAAATTCTTTTGGTTCTTTATCTTTCTCTATCTTTATTTTTTACATAGCGCTAACATATTCCGCAGCGCCTTACAGTTTTACAGACATAATTATCACTGTCCCCATTGGGGCTCACAATCTAGATTCCCTATCAGTATGTCTTTGGAGTGTGGGAGGAAACTAGAGAACCCGGAGGAAACCCACGCAAACACGGGGAGAACATACAAACTCCTTGGTTTTATACATTTTATGATTGGTTTGAAGATATCACACCTTCATTGAAAAAAAAAGCTGAAATGAATCTAGAACATTTAAAGAGAATAGAAAATGTACAATAATGGTATCAAGATTATCTAGTTAACTAGGGTGCCTATCCATACATGAAGCGGACAAGGTTGGGTAAAACATGACGGGGTGGATTTAGTTATTACGCCATTATTTTTTTGCTATTATGCAATTTTATGATTTGCTTGAATATTAAAAAAATAATGTGACTGCTGTTCAATACTTTTTACTATTAGGATGTAGGTTGGTAGAGGTGCGTACAGAGCATAACTCAAAATTAACCCTTCGATCTGATAAAAATTAATGTAAAAGGAAAGAGTGAAACTGATTGCTTACAGACTCATAACAATTTTAATCTTATTACTTATCACTTAAATCGCTATTTGTACATATGCCGTATGTCTCCCTCTAGACTGAGCCTTCAAAAATTGTTAGAATCTGACAATGGAAAACCAGGAAAAAAAAAATCTAATGTCTTTAGTTACCCACCTTTAGAATTATATCTTGAACCACATCAGTTATTTCAGGATGTAAGGTTGCATATACTAAAAAAGGGTAAAACCCATACCAAACCTTACAGGACAGGCTGTGGATATGATTATAGATTCCTTTTATTCTCTGCGATGTGGGAATAGGTTACATAAAAATAAATTCACTTCTATTGTATTGTACTTAGTTGCTGATTTGCAGTGAAGGAAGCACATCAAAAAGCTGCATCAAATCCACCGTGTCTGAATGAAACCATAATATAATCTATTAATCTTTTGTTGGCCCATTGACCAACCTATGGTCATTTCGCATAAGACAACACTACCAGAAAACTGGTTGTGTCTCTGCATTCAAATACCGGGGATTTTATTTGCTATGAAGACAATTAATTATCCTTACGACCACTCTGTTTAGTAGCTATAATTGCCCCCATGTAAATGGGATTTTAATGGAAATTTAAGCCCTCTTTCTTAAGAGACAGCACATAGAAAAGATGTAAAATATGTAATGACATATTGTTAGGCATTGTTTAACAACGTGTGATAACTCAATGAGCAAATTACCATGATATAGAACTGATTCTAGGGGTATGATGACTTTTGCATATGCTGGACCAGAGAGCAGAAGGAAGGTTGCCTCTTCTTTACATGCTAATGATGGTGTTTTGTAAACTCATTGTGAGGTCCCTGGTTTTTGGTTACATTGTCCATGGTTTAAGGACTATCTGTCATATTGAGGTAGCAAGAGCCTTTTCACACTTCTTCCCTTTTTAGCTTTGATATGCAATTTTGTCTTCCCATATCCCCCTTTCTCCTAAGGTTATACTGCCGGAAAGAGTGCTGATTTTCACAGAAAATAAAAGACCACAGGCTTTTATTACCCATGTAAACACTTTATGGTAGAAGATTATGCTATTAGATAGATAGATAGATAGATAGATAGATAGATAGATAGAATAGATAGATAGATAGATAGATAGATAGATAGATAGATAGATAGATAGATAGATAGATAGATATAGATTGATTTTGTTACATCTCATTTTCTTTCAGTTGAACTATTTCTCTAGAATACTCTGGATACATTGTAAGCATCAGATGTTACCTATAGATAAATACAGCTGGCAAAGTCATAAAGTTGGGGTTGAGCATGGGAAGAACTGGACATAAATACATTGGCTTTTACTCTACAATGAACACTACTATACAAAGAGTGCAGCAAAAGTCGCTTCCTTTTTGTGCATGATACAAAAGGAATTTTTGTGAAGGTGCAATAAATAAACAACAGAATAAATTGGGCGCTCTGTAAAAATAGTGTCCACAGGAAAGAGGCAATTTAGAAAAATAAATAAAGGATGTGTATTCTTTTCTTGCAAATTCCTAAGAAATTAGCATTTATGATTTTTTTCATAAATAAATATATATATATATTAGATTTTAAACAAAAATAGCTAATCGGGTAATACATAATAATATATAGGTAAATATATAATAATCTGTATTATTTTCCAATATATATGCATATATATATATCACACATATTTGTGCATTGCAACTAAAAACGATAATCAAGTAATACATAATTATATATAAGTAAATATATATTATGCATTACTGATATATATATATATAATAATTATATATATATATTGCACACATATTTATATAGCACACATATATTAGACTAGAAATGCTCATTGGGTAATACATTTAATTCATGCTGTCAGTTTGAATTGAGTTTATTATTATTTCTATAGTGTATTAAACCTGTATTCTTTATTCTTATGGGTCCATATTTTTACATTAAAGAGATTCTCTAGTATTGACAACCACTTTTTCTATCTGTTATTGAGACATGTTGAGGCCATGGGAGATAGTTTATAGATTTGGACCATCTTCCATTAGAACAGAGCTTCTCTGCAGAACCGTGGTTATCCGATGGACACAATGAATGTTGTGTCATGTACAATCAGTAAGTAGTCTTCCCTTTGGAAACAGCTGATTGTTACGTGGCTTGCAGACATCCCTTTTAAATTCAATGGGCAGACTGCTGCAAAAATACACAATTGTTATGTAGCACTAACAAAGAATCTATCAGCATTCCCAGAAGTGAAAGATATCTATTATCCATAAAATAGATTAGAATTTACTAATTGTTAGTGATTTGACCACTGAGACCGACGTCAAGAGTTTAAAAATGGGGCTCTGTAGGGGTCTTGAATGGGGCAGCGGTGAGCATTTTGACCTGCTCTCCATTCATTTTCTAGAACGCTGTCAAAGTAATCTAAGTCCAGTGCTTGACTATTTACAGCAGCCCTATAGACGTTAAATGGAGAGCAGGTTGAACATGTGCACTTCCTCATCTTTTGAGATGGGGCTCTTAAAAAGTAAGCCATTGCCAGTGTAGTATGGCAGCTGAGGATTCCTCTTTCTTCACTGGAAACCTATCAGCTCATCCAAGCATCAATGTATAAGGTGGAGTCAGGAAAAATAGCTGTCCGCCAAATGAGTGTTGGGCCAAAAGCATATGGGTCCCTATATTAAAGGGGTGGTCTGAAACAAACATTTATCTTAATCCAAAATCCCCATTTATTTAATGTGCTAATCTCTTTTGTAATACACTTTAATAAAATAGTCCCTAAGTTCCCCCACTACGCTATCTTACTGCTTTATTTTTTCTTTACTATTTTCTGTTTGACGTTTTATTTAAGAATCCCAGTGCATGCAGGGATACTCAAATGAGTCGTCATCAGGTTATGGTCACTGCCACAGTCTCTGCCCCAGCCCTGAAACAAAGCGTCATCAGTGATGACCGTTTCAGGGGCTGGGCTAGTCCCGGCTCTACTGAACATGCGTTGGTTGTCAATATCAACATATGCTCAGTAGATTTTTGTCACTGTGCAATATGCACAGTGACAATGCGCTCCCTCGCCGGTTCTGATAAAAAGTGACAAGCCGGCAAGAGAGCGCACTGTCAAGTGTCCACTGTAAGGAGAAAACCAGGAAGCAGAGATCAGTTGCAGGGCTGGAGCTGGTCTCTGCTCGCTCAATCTCTCCCTACAATGCACACTGACAGTGCGCTCTTTTGCTGGCTCATCACTTTAGCTTCAGACCACGATTTTAAATATAAGGGCCCTGCTGAATTGCTCTTATTATTATTATTATTTATTTATATAGCACCATTGATTCCATGGTGCTGTACATGAGAAGGGGTTACATACAGATTACAGATATCACTTACGGTAAACAAACTAACAATGGCAGACCGATAGAGGGCGAGAGAGGACCCTGCCCTTGTGGGCTTACATTCTACATTAGAATAAACAGAAGTTGTACAGCAAAATATAAAAGGAATAGCGACTTGTCAGTGCTAACCTCATTTGCATCATCTAAAAGTATATATTCTCATCCACGTGTAATCAAAATTCAAGTAGTCTTTTCAGAAGGGGTGGAAATGACCTGATTATGGCTGCATTTACATTGGGTGATTATCAGAAGCAACCATTTCTAGGAACGCTCATTTCCCGATACATGACCTTTCTAAACAGGCTGCCAATCACCCAATGAATGAGTTTTCTTAAACAGCAATGTCCTGTATAAAAAGGACAAGGGCTGAGGATGATACTGTATTCGCACAGAACAATCATGGTAATGATCACTCTGTGCGCATAAAAATGCAGTCGACCTCTCCAATAGGTGAACACCTAAAGGCCGTGATCATTTGGTCAAGAAATCACAGCCTAAAATCTTTGCCTGTCTTTGGTTTAGAGATTATAGTTACAATTTATCTGATTATGGCTGGACCTATTACCCCTGGCAGCTTGGAATAAAATATCTTTAGTTCACTTTTTCTTAATTATTTATCTCACTTGTACTTTCCCTAACATGAAAGGGAGTCTGACCACTCGTTTACTGCCCTGGCTTGTCAGAAAGGATAAGATCACCTTGTAGCTCTTTGTCTGCTATCAGTTTAGAATTAGCACCTCAATAGCATTTAGAGAACCAATTTAGGGCATCTTTGTTCCTCTGTATGATTCCAAGCCAACTTCAAAGAAAATTAGGAAGGATCAAAGGCAGTAGCACACTTAAGTTGTGTTGTATTTGTTTGTTATCTTCACAGTTGTGTTTTGCTTTTGTTCCTTTGCCTTTTCCCCCTTGAGTTGTTCACATCCTGTCTCCATAATGTACAACTTACCTGGAGGCAAGTTCCATGGAAGACATAATGGACATAATGCGTCCTTCAGAGTCAAAACCAATGTAGTCTGGCACCATCCATAGAAATGCATATACTCTAGGCTGCATAAGTTGATGATCTGGTTTTGCTACTACTCATTCTTGGAAAGACCGATATAAATATATATAGACATTCCCAAAACTTTTGGGTAGATGTTTTGTAAAGTTCATGTGTTGCTTTCAGATTCCTGATAATAATCAGAATATAATTTGGTTATTTTGCAACTTATTTTATTTTTACAGGAAAAAACAAGAACCAAGGAAAAATATCGAGTTGTTTACACCCATCATCAGAGACTGGAACTGGAAAAAGAGTTTCATTACAGTAGATACATCACAATCAGAAGGAAAACTGAACTAGCTGCAAATCTAAGTCTTTCTGAACGACAGGTAAATACCCATTAGGCCACTTCACATGTTCAGTATTTGACATCAGTATTTGTAAGACAAAACCAGGAGTGGGTGATAAATACAGAAGTGGTGACGTGTTTCTATTATACTTTTCCTCTGATTGTTCCTTTCTTGGTTTTGGCTTATAAATACTAAGGTAAAATACTGACCGTGTGAACGTGGCCAAAATAGATTTACAGATTTGTTTACACCACTTTAGAAATCAGCTATTGACTAAGTGATCACCTGTAGCCTTTTAGGAAACCTGTCAGCAGCAAGTGTTCATGTGAACACTTCAACTTTAGACTGTTGGTTTAATGCTTGGACTTGTTGAGTTCTGCAGAGGCAAGATGCCCATTCATATTGCTGTTGCCAAATGCTTGTTCATTGGACAGTTATTTCTTTGTACCCCGGCTCCTCATGCACACTTGGTTTGCATGTAAATGGTAAGAGGGGAGTGAGCCTTAAGCCCCCGTCTCACATAGCGAGATCGCTAGAGAGTCACTGCTGAGTCACTAGTTTTGTGACGCAACAGCGATCTCCACAGCGATATCGCTGTGTGTGACACTTATCAGCGACGATCAGCCCCCCTGCCGGGTATCGCTGATCGTGCTTGAATGCCCTGGACATTTTTTTGATCGGTGGTCTCCCGCTGGCCAGCATGCATCGCTGCGTGTGGCAGGCGGGAGACCAGCGATCAGCGAGCTGGAGCTGGTAACGAAGGTAAACATCTGGTTTCTAAGCGCGCGCGGCGCCTAGAAACCCGATGTCTACCTTGGTTACCAGCTCTCTGCACCAGCGTGCTGGTATGCGGGTAACTAAGCGATGTTACCAGCGCAGTCGCTGTCCTGATCGCTGCTGAGATCTGCCTGTTTGGCAGCTCAGCAGCGATCATGTAGCGACACAACAGCGATCCTGACAAGTTCATATCGTTGTCGGGATCACTGGTGAGTCGCTATGTGTGACGGGGCCCTTAGACAGAAAAGTCTTAACAATGACTTACGAAAAGGATTGGGAGTATTCAACATGCTGGATCACTCTTTTCCCCAAATATCATATGTCAAGAACGTCAGGGGGGTCGGTACTAACGACTAAGCATTTATATGGTAGAGGGACACTATTTGCAAGTGACAGCACTGCCATTACTATATATTTTATGTATGAACAAATAGTTGTTATCAATGATACATGATATTTTGGAACATTCACTGCTCAATCAACATTATTTTTCTTATGACTCTTGCAGATAAAAATATGGTTCCAGAATCGCAGAGCCAAGGAAAGGAAACTCATCAAGAAGAAAATGAATCAATTTGATGGAACAAGCTCTTTGCAAAGTGATTCCAGTTCAGCCAGTCCTAATCCACTTTGTGACTCTCTGCACATGCAGAAATGTCAAGCTCTTTGTACCAACCATCGCAACTTGCACACAACTTGAACAATGGTCTACAACCTAACAGCATAATCCAGCAAGTCACTGTATAAAGGGATCGGAAATACAGTAATTCACAACCACCTAGAATTGATAAAGACATTAGTGGTTCCACTGAAAATTGTCTTTACGAATCATCAGCTGCTTCTCCACTCTTCTTACCTAGCGACTTCCCTGACGTACTAACCAAGTAGCAAATCGTTGACTGTGAAAGATGTGTTTCCCCTTTACCCCACAGCACTACCACCTCCAGTGACTTTATATATATTTTCTTGCTCCTGAACTGGTTTGTAAATAAACTAATTCAATGAACCAAAAACAGATCCACTGGTACAATGACTACTGCATCTTCATACATGTAACCTTGGATATTATGACTACTGCAAACATGACACTGGGTGTCACAACTGTACTGCACATGTGTTTCAATAGATAATGTAAAACTCTTGAGCCCCGAGTCATTAAGACAGGCATTTTTTGTACGCCAGACTAAATGTTCAATTATGTGAAACAGAAAGACAAGAAAGAAGAAAATGTTTGATTGAGCAGTGAATGTTCCCAAAAATCATTGTATCATTTATCAACAATTTGTTCATACATAAAATATATATAATGGCAGTGCTGTCACTTGCAAATAGTGTCCCTCTACCATATTAAATGCTTAGACCCACCCCCTCGTTAGTACCGACTCTCCTGACGTTCTGGACATATGAATTTGGGAAAAGAGTGATCCACAATGTTGAATACTCCCAAACCTATTTCGTAAGTCATTGTTAAAACTTTTCCTGTCTAAGGCCCCTCCACACATAGCGACTCACAGTGAATCTCCGACAAACGAAATTAACTTGTCAGTATCGCTGTTGTGTCGCTACATGAATCGCTGCTGAGCAGCCAAACAGGCAGATCTCAGTCAGCGATTTCAGACAGCGACTGCGCAGGTAACATCCGCATAGTTTACCCCAATACGAAAAAAAAAAAACAGCACGCTTGCAGAAGCGTGTAACCAAGTAACATCGGTTTCTAGCGCCGCGCGCGCTTAGAAACCAATGTTTACCTTCGTAACCAGCTCCCAGCTCGCTTGAACGCTGTCGCCGCCTGCCACACCAGCGATGCATGCTGCCCAGCGGAGACACCGATCAAAAAAATTCAAGGGCATTCAAGCACGATCAGCGATACCCTGCAGGGGGCTGATCGTCGCATGATAAGTGTCAACACACAGGCTGATATCCTGTGAATCGCTGTTGCGTCACAAAACTATGACTCAGCAGTGACTCTCTACGATCTCGCTATGTTGCGGACGGCTTAATGCACACTCACCCTCTTACCATTTACATGCAAACCAAGTGTCATGAGACCGGGGTACAAAGAAATAACTGTCCAATGAACAAGCATTTGGCAACACAATGATGAATGGGCATCTTGCTCAGCAGAACTCAACAAGTCCAAGCATAACCAACAGTCTAAAGTTGAAGTGTTCACATGACCACTTCTCTACAGGTTTTCCTATAAAGGCTACAGTGATCACTTAGTCCAATAGCTGATTTCTAAAGTGGTGTAAACAAATCTGTAAATCTATTTTGGCCACGTTTCACACGGTCATTAAATTTTACCTTAGTATTCATAAAGCCAAAAACCAAGAACGGAACAATCAGAGGAAAAGTATAATAGAAACACGGTCACCACTTCTGCTAATATCACCCACATCCTGTTTTTGTCTTACTAATACTGATTGTCAAATACGAACATGTGAAGTGGCCTAATGGTATTTACCTGTCGTTCAGAAAGACTTAGTTTGCAGCTTAGTTCAGTTTTCCTTCTGATTGTGATGTATCTACTGTAAAGAAACCTTTCCAGTTCCAGTCTCTGATTGTTCGGGTAAACAACTCGTTATTTTTCTTGGCTCTTGTTTTTTTTTCCCCTGTAAAAATAAAATAAGTTTCAAAATAACCAAATTATATTCGATTTTATCAGGAATCGAAAAGCAACACTGAACTTTACCAAAACATCTACCCAAAAGTTTTGGGAATGTCATATATATTTATATCGGTCTTTCCAAGAATGAGTAGTAGCAAAAAACCAGATCATCAACTTATGCAGACTAAGTATATGCATTTCTATGGATGGTGCCAGACAACATGGTTTTGACCTCTGAAGGACGAATTAGTCCATTTGTCCTTCCATGAACCTTGCCCTCCAGTAATTGTACATTTTGGAGACAGGATGTGAACAACTCAAGGGGAAAAGCAAAGGACAAAAGCAAAACACAACTGTGAAGATAACAAACAAATACATACACAACTTAAGTGTGCTACTGCCTTTGACCTTCCTAATTTTTCATTGAAGTTGGCTTGAATGCAGACAGAGAACAAAGATGCCCAAAATGGTTCTTCTAAATGCTATTGAGGGCTATTCTAAACTGATAGCAACAAAGAGCTACAAGGTGAACTTATCCTTTCTGACAAGCCAGGGCATAAACGAGTGTCAGACTCCCTTTCATGTTAGGAAAGTAAAGTGAGATAAATGATTTAACAAAAGTGAACTAAAGATATTTATTCAAGCTGCCAGGGGTAATAGGCCCGAGCCTATAATCAAGATAACTTAACTAAAATCTCTAAACCAAAGACAGGCAAAGATTTTAGCTGTGATTTCCTGACAAATGATCACGGCCTTAGGTGTTTCACCTATTGGAGAGGTCGACTGCATTTTTTATGCGCACAGAGTGATCAATTAACATGATTTTTTTTTGTTCTGTGCGAATACAGTATCATCCTCAGCCCTTGTCCTTTTTATACAGACATTGCAGATTAAGAAAACTCTTCATTGGTAATTTGGCACCTTTTAAAGGTCAAGTAGCGGAAATTACGTTCCTAAAATGGTTGCTTCTGATAATCACCAATGTAAATGCAGCCCATAATCAGTCATTCCACCCCTTCTGAAAAGACTACTTGAATTTTGATTACACGTGGATGAGAATATATACTTTTAGATGATGCAAATGAGGTTAGCAACTGACAATCGCTATTCTTTTATATTTGCTGTACAACTTCTGTTTAAATCTAATGTAGAATGTAAGGCCCACAAGAAGGGTCCCCTCTCGCCCTCTATTCGGTCCTGCCATTGTTAGTTTGTTTACCGAAGAATATCTGTAACTGTATGAAACCGCCTTCTCATGTACAGCACTATGGAATCAATGGTGCTATATAAAATTAATAATAATAATACTAATAGCAATTCACAGGCCCATATATTTAAAATCGTGGTCTGAAGCTAAAGTGATGAGCCCGCAAAAGAGCGCACTGGCAGTGTGCATTGTAGGGAGAGATTGACTAGCGAGAGACAGCTCCACCCTGCAACTGATCTCTCTTCTGGTTTTCTCCTTACAGTGTACACATGACAAGTGCGCTCTCTTGCCGGCATGTCACTTTTTATCAGAACCGCGAGGAGCGCATTGGTCACCTGTGCATATTGCACAGAGACAAAAAATCTACTGAGCATATTTTGATATTGACAACCAACGCATGTCAGTAGTAGCCGGGACTAGCCCAGCCCCTGAAAGTCATCACTGATGACCGCGTTGTTTCAGTGCTGGGGCAGAAGACTGTGGCAGTGACCATAACCTGATGACAACTCATTTGAGTACCCTGCATGCACTGGGAGTCTTAAATAAAACCGTCAAACAGAAAATAGGAACGAAAAAATAAAGCAGTAAGATAGCGTAGTGGGGGCAACTTAGGGAACTATTTATTGAAAGTGATTTTAACAAAAGAGATAGCACATTAAATAAATGGGGATTTTGGATTAAGATAAATGTTGTTTCAGAACCACCCCTTTAAATAGGGACCCATATGCTTTTGGTCCCAACACTCATTTGCGGACAGCTATTTTCCTGACGCCACCTTATACATTAAGCTTGATGAGCTGATAGGTTTCCAGTGAAGAAATAGGAATCCTCAGCTGCCATACTACAACTGCAATGGCTTACTTTTTAAGAGCCCCAATCTCAAAAGATGAGAAGTGCCCATGTTCAACCTGCTCTCCAAGTTAACGTCCTATATGCTGCTGTAAAATCAAGCACTGACTTAGATTACTTGACAGCGTTCTAAGACAATAATGGAGAGCATTCCAAAATGCTCACCGCTGCCCCATTCAAGACCCTACAGAGCCCCATTATATATACTCTTGACGTCGGACCAGTGTCAAATCACTAACAATTAGTAAATTCTCATCTATTTTATGGATTAAATAGATATCTTTCACTTCTGGGAATGCTGATAGATTCTTTGTTAGTGCTACATAACAATTGTGTATTTTGCAGCAGTCTGCCCATTGAATTTAAAAAGGTATGCTGCAAGCCACGTAACAATCAGCTGTTTCCAAAGGGAAGACTACTTACTGATTGTACATGACACAACATTCATTGTGTCCATCGGATAACCACGGTTTGAAAGAGAAGCTCTGTTCTAATGGAAGATGGTCCAAATCTATAAACTATCTCCCATGGCCTCAACATGTCTCAAAAAACAGATAGAAAAAGTGGTTGTCATACTAGAGAATCTCTTTAATGTAAAAATATGGACCCATAAGAATAAAGAATACAGGTTTAATACACTATAGAAATAATAATAAAACTCAATTCAAACTGACAGCATGAATTAAATGTATTACCCAATGAGCATTTCTAGTCTAATATATGTGTGCTAATATAATATGTGTGCAATATATATATATATAATTTTATATATATATATATATATCAGTAATGCATAATATATATTTACTTATATATAATTATGTATTACTTGATTAACGTTTTTAGTTGCAATGCACAAATATGTGTGATATAATAATGCATATATATTGGAAAATAATACAGATTATTATATATTTACCTATATATTATTATGTATACCCATTACTTTTTTTGTTTAAAAATCTAATAATAATATAATTTATTTATGAAAAAAACATAAATGCTAATTTCTTAGGAATTTGCAAGAAAAGAATACACATCCTTTATTTATTTTTCTAAATTGCCTCTTTCCTGTGGACACTATTTTACAGAGCGCCCAATTTATTCTGTTGTTTTTTTTATTGCACCTTCACAAAAATTCCTTTTGTATCATGCACAAAAGGAAGCGACTTTTGCTGCACTCTTTGTATAGTAGTGTTCATTGTAGAGTAAAAGCAATGTATTTATGTCCAGTTCTTCCATGCTCAACCCCCAACTTTATGACTTTGCCAGCTGTATTTATCTATAGGTAACATCTGATGCTTACAATGTATCCAGAGTATTCTAGAGAAATAGTTCAACTGAAAGAACAATAGATGTAACAAAATCAGATCTATATCTATCTGTCTATCTATCCTATCTATCTATCTATCTATCTATCTATCTATCTATCTATCTATCTATCTATCAATCTATCTATCTATCTATCTATCTATCTATCTAATAGCATAATCTTCTACCCTAAAGTGTTTACATGGGGAATTAAAAGCCTGTGTCTTTTATTTTCTGTGAAAATCAGCACTCTTTCCGGCAGTATAACCTTAGGAGAAAGGGGATATGGGAAGACAAAATTGCATATCAAAGCTAAAAAGGGAAGAAGTGTGAAAAGGCTCTTGCTACCTCAATATGACAATAGTCCTTAAACCATGGACAATGTAACCAAAACCAGGGACCTCACAATGAGTTTACAAAACACCATCATTAGCATGTAAAGAAGAGGCAACCTTCCTTCTGCTCTCTGGTCCAGCATATGCAAAAGTCATCATACCCCTAGAAAACAGTTCTATATCATGGTAATTTGCTCATTGATTATCACACGTGTTAAACAATGCCTAACAATATGTCCATTACTATTTTACATCTTTTCTATGTGCTGTCTCTTAAGAAAGAGGGCTTAAATTTCCATTAAAATCCCATTAACATGGGGCAATTATAGCTACTAAACAGAGTGGTCGTAAGGATAATTAATTGTCTTCATAGCAAATAAAATCCCCGGTATTTGAATGCAAGAGACACAACCAGTTATTCTGGTAGTGTTGTCTTATGCGAAATGACCATAGGTTGGTCAATGGCCAACAAAGATTAATAGATTATATTATGGTTTCATTCAGACACGGGGGATTTGATGCAGCTTTTTTATGTTCTTCCTTCACTGCAAATCAGCAACTAAGTACAATACAATAGAAAGTGAATTTATTTTTATGTAACCTATTCCCACATCGCAGAGAATAAAAGGGAAACTATAATCATATCCACAGCCTGTCCTGTAAGGTTTGGTATGGTTTTACCCTTTTTTAGTATATGCAACCTTACATCCTGAAATAACTGATGGGGTTCAAGATATAATTCTAAAGGTGGGTAACTAAGACATTAGATTTTTTTTCCGGGTTTTCCATTGTCAGATTCTAACAATTTTTGAAGGCTCAGTCTAGAGGGAGACATACGGCATATGTACAAATATCGATTTAAGTGATAAGTAATAAGATTAAAATTGTTATGAGTCTGTAAGCAATCAGTTTCACTCTTTCCTTTTACTTTAAATTTTTTATCAGATCGAAGGGTTAATTTTGAGTTATGCTCTGTACGCACCTCTACCAACCTACATTCCTAATAGTAAAAGTATTGAACAGCAGTCACATTATTTTTTTAATATTCAAGCAAATCATAAAATTGCAATAATAGCAAAAAAATAAGGGCGTAATAACAAATCCACCCCGTCATTTTTTACCCAACCTTGTCCGCTTCATGTATGGATGGGCACCCTAGTTAACTAGATAATCTTGATACATTATTGTACATTTTCTTTTCTCTTTAAATTTTTCTAGATTCATTTCAGCTTTTTTTTTCAATGAATGTGTGATATCTTCAAACCAATCAAAAATGTATAAAACCAAAGGAGTTTGTATGTTCTCCCCGTGTTTGCGGGGGTTTCCTCCGGGTTCTCTAGTTTCCTCCACACTCAAAAGACATACTGATAGGGAATCTAGATTGTGAGCCCCAATGGGACAGTGATAATTATGTCTGTAAAACTGTAAGGCGCGCGGAATATGTTAGCGCTATGTAAAAATAAAGATAGAGAAAGATAAAGAACCAAAAGAATTTTCCTATTGTGATAATGCTGAAAATACAAATGATGTACCCAATAAAATAGGGGTAAACAAGCAAATAGCAATAAAAATAAAGGTTATTAATAAATATTTGCAAAAACTAAATGAGAGGTCAGACAAAAAAGATAAACATCAGAAAGTATAGATGGTAATAATATCCATAATTGGACCCAGAAACAGTTATGGAAGAGGCAAGAAAGCCCACTTTATCCCTTTTGTAATAATCAAAAAAATAAGAATCATATAAGAAACATACAGATAAACCAAATATGGAAAAACACTGACAAAAATAAGTAAAAAAAAATAGACTAAATACCCAGTAGTATTCTCAATATAAATGTCGATGTGAATACTTTTCCGTCCAATTATGACAAGATTATTCTTAGAGTGATACCTTTATTGGCTAACCAGAAAATTATATGTTCGCAAGCTTCAGAGCTCCTTAAGGAGTCTCTGCGCTCTGAAAGCTTGTGAACATGATTATTTTCTGGTTAGCCAATAAAGGTATCACTCTAAGAATACTCTGTCATAATTGGACGGAAAAGTATTCACATCGATTTTTCTGGCTAACACGGTTCCACAATATAATTTATTATTGTACACCACAATATACTGTAAATGTCTAATGACATCAAATATTAACCCAAAAGAATAAATATGATAAGAGCAAATCCCATCGCATTATAAGCCTAAATATTAGAGGACATCTATACTGTCTGATGTTCATCTTTTAGTCTGACCTCTCCCGATTACTGTACATTTATTTTTTTGTATATATTTATTAATAAACTTTATCTGTTTAATTGCTATATACTTGTTTTCCCCATTTTTTTTTTTCCTTTATTGGTACATCATTTGTATTATCGTCATCGTCCCAATTGGAAAACTCTTTTGGTTTTTATATGTTACTTTAGGGATTACTGTAGATTGGAGATCCTATATACATTACATTGGTGTGTTCAATCGTAAAGTGTAGTCTTCTTTGCCTCCCAAACTCCTACAAGTATAATTTTGGGGATGTTTCTATTAGTATCATGGAATAAAACAGCCTAATGTAAGCATTAAGGTTAAAATCTATATATGGCCTTAAGTAAATGTGACACCTTTTTCCAAAAGTCCTTATCACATGACCATAATCAATGGAAGAGACCTGCTTCTTGTACACCACATTTTGAGAATTTATTAGAATTTATTAGAAGAATTCTATTTTATTCCTATACAGATATAAAATGAATAATGTAGTATTTTTTAATAATTTGGTTCACGATACACCTTTTTTTCTAATAATTATTCTAGTGAGAATCTATCTCCAGATTTTCTCTCCATTTCACTGTGTGTTAATGTAGATCCCAGGTTGTGTTTGAATGTTACAGCACTGTATGTTTTTCAGATGGCATGTTCCTTACTTATTGCATTTAGGTTTAAATATACTATTATTTTTTTAAATTTTGCTTGTCATTTACTCGTTTACTGATTGACATACGATTGCACAGATATTTACTACCATCAAATATCTAACGTCTAGTGTGTAAAGTTATAGTTCTGCGACAGTTTGATACATTCTGCCTTCAGTGATACATTTTTTGCAGTAAAATATATGATTACATGGTGTAAAACACATGTACAACTACATTTCGGATTTTTTTTCTTGCATGTAACATGTAAATAAACCCCTCTGACCTCTCAAGCAGTTGCTAAGTCATATTAGTTGACAGTTCTCATAGATTTATTATGACCGGCACGCCCTCCAATAAACACAACATTTACTACCATTTCCCTGACTTGTTAATGAGTTTTGTAGAATATTTACTTTTGTAATGTCAGTAACCCGCTGCTAAGGTGTGAATTATGGAGCTTTAAAAACCGTATATTGTGATGTTAGTTCTCGTTTGCTAATATTAGCTTTACCGTTCAGTAATCATGGAGTTCTATAATGTCAGGAAAATAGTTTATCCAGATTCTGAAAACTAAATCTAAAACATAAGAACTGTAAATGATGAAAAGCACAATTTTCGACTTCATCTTAATTCTTGCATTAATCCTAAAGAAGCAATGGATTAAAATTTACTTTTTAATAAAAAAATAATACATATTTATGCACTTTAAAAATAAAATAAATAAATATATATATATATATATATATATATATATAAATATACGCTGACCTATTTCTCACCTGTTGATGTAGATTGTACTGTTTTTCTCATCCAGTCATAAGAATTTTTGGCTCTGGCTGCCTGGAGAAATTGCGACTGTATGATTTCCCTCTGCTGAGTGTAAAATCCCATGTCCTGAAGGATGCGGAGAATTGTAACCAGGAGAATTGTAAGGAAATTGGTTGGGTGATAAGTCAGATTGCTGTATGGAACTGGTGTTGGACGGTGATGCAGAATACGTATTCCAGTCTTCCCGAGTGATCCATATTGAGATCCCCATACTCCACAAGATTGTGCTTGGTTATCCACTGCCGGCCCGTGGTGATATGCCACGTAATTGAAATATGGTTGGTTGGCTCCATAATTTTGTCCTGTGTGGTTGTTAATACTATTTGCTGATCTTACAGAAAGTGGATACATGCTACCGTCTTTACACCCAGGATGATGACCACATGTGATATTCAGAAGTGGACCAGTCCTAACATTGTCATCATTAGCTGAAGAACTCCCGGAATGACCCTTGCTTCTCTCACTCTTTTGCTCTATCTATAAATGACCCCTGCAAGCCCTGGAGTCCCTTTCTACACATGACTAACAATGGTGTGACCAGGTGCTGGCCCTAACAGTTTACTAAGGCCCTGTCTGATGTCAGAGATAACTGCCTGCCCCCCAAATACATTTGCATTCAAATGAAAGGCTGGATGTCCCAGTCTCATCACCTTGTTGCTACTTTCAGTGCTTCCTTTTTATCTGGAGCCTTAATATAAACTTTCCCATGTGTCCTGACCCCTGTCCATTCACTTTACAATTTTACTTCACCCCATAATGGTCTAAGCAGTTTTGCATTGTTAATACTATTGTCTAATCTTCCAGCCTGGCACATAATCTCATGTTAGATATCACTACTTCATGTAACCTAAGTTCCCCCAAAAAAAGATTACTGGAATTGTCATGACCATGGATAATAATAGTAAATGTCAATAGTAATTTCAGACTCCTAAGCACTGCATGACATGTCACAGATACTTAGGTGGCAAAACAGACCATTCTCAACCTTCCCATTTTTTAGGGGTGAGCAAACATGAGTCTTTTGCTATTTCAGATTTGGAAAGTATATAGATGATGGCCCCGATTCATTAAGTCCGGCAATCTTCACACCAGTCTTGATGAGGGGGCGGGTGGAGTGCGAGGTTCTGGATTCATGAAGAGCCATAATCCTCTAAATCAGAGGTCTCAAACTGCATTCCTCAAGGGCCGCAAACAGGTCATGCTTTCAGGATTTCCTTGTATTGCACAGGTGATAATTTAATCACCTGCACAGATAATGATTCCAGCACCTAGTGTAATGCTAAGGGCCCTGTCTCACATAGCGAGATCGCAAGCAAGATCGCTGCTGAGTCACAAGTTTTGTGACGCAACAGCGATCTCAGCAGCGATCTCGCTATGTCTGACACGTACCAGCGATCAGGCCCCTGCTGTGAATCGCTGGTCGTGTCAGAAATGCCTGGACTTTTTTTTGATCGCTGGTCTCCTGCTGGCCAGCACGCATCACTGCGAGTGACAGGCAGGAGACCAGCGATCAGCTAGTAACCAAGGTACACATTGGGTTTCAAGGCGCGGGCTGTGCCTGGAAACCCGATGTGTACGTTGGATACCAGCGCACTGCTGCAGGGGAGCTGGTAACCAAGGTACACATCGGGTTTCCAGGCACGCGCAGCGCCTGGAAACCCGATATGTACCTTGGTTACCAGCTTCCAGCATCAGCGGGCTGGTATCCAACGTACACTGCGGGTTACTAAGCGATGTTACCCGCAGTGTCGCTGTCCTGATCGCTGCCTGAGCTGCCTGTTTGGCAGCTCAGCAGCGATCATGTAGCGACACACCAGGGATCCTGGCAAGTTCATATCGTTGTCGGGATCGCTGGTGCGTCGCTATGTGAGGCGGGGCCCTAAGGAAATCTTGAAAACACGCACCGTTTGCAGCCCTCGAGGAATGCAGTTTGAGACCCCTGCTCTAAATGAATCAGCAGCATCTGATGAGTGGCGTGCACCTCTGTGTGTGCCTTGCCACAAATCTTATTCCTGCAGCTACTGGAGTAAGATCTGTGGTGTAGGGAACACCGCCATTTGTCATGAATTTGATGATCGGTGGTTGACAAGACCCTGTCTTGCCCCAACTGTGCCCACGTTGTAGGAGCACGGCAAAAATAACGTGAGAACTTCAAACCAGTTACACCAAAAAATTGTCACTTTTCCAAACATTTCACACCAGAATCCTGGAATAAAAGCTGCGATGAGTCGGACGCGATGTTTTTGTGTTTATCGTTACTTACTGTAAAATTTATAATCATTAAGTATCTCTTTATTCTTTAATAATATGTGACTTGAAAAGAACGTTAGGCACAATGAACCATGTGGAATGGTTTTATAATTTGTGAGATGCATTCTCCGCCTCTACATGGGAACGTGGTTCCAACAAACTTTATGGTGCCATTTGTGGGGCATGTGTGGTTGCAATGTTAAGACATATCACACTGTACCAAGCCTGCTTAGACAAGACGTCCACAAAACTTTTCTGCTTCCTATGCAATTACGAACATGAATTCATTGCATTCTCTGGGGCTCGGCGAGGAGCTGTAACACTTAAAAAAAACACCATTTGTGGTCATGTTCTTCAGGCTTATGACAGGCCACATGACTACGGCCACCAAGTACATACACAGGAACACGATGATGTATTGTCTAAGCTGCTGACATTTCATGTAACTGAAGTCACTAGTTGTCCCCCACATCTGGGATGTTGGCTTAGGCTTCACACCACCACTTTCCTTCTGCCACTGGTCCCAGACATTGATGAGGAGCGGTCTTGAATTATGATGCTGCGTATAACAAAGGTTTTCACTTTATTATTTGTGAAACAAAACAACCCCCCAAAAACTTAAATGGGTATAAACTTTAGAAAGTCAGAGTTTAATATATTAACTCTTCATGAACTATTTTATTCATTCATGTATTTATTTAAATTTTTTCTCAAGATATGTTCATAATATTGGATCATTACAATGGCATTCTTGGTTTGATAATAGGAAAAACATTAGGGGTAATTTTGAATAATGATGTAAAATATATTAATCATGAGGGTGCAAAAAAATGATGCAATGTGTGGCGAATTTATTAAAATGCTGCCCAGAGAATTTTCTTGTTTTTGACACCTCATGGCTGGTCTACTTTACACCAACATTTCATGTCAATACGGGCGCATGCCAATAAGAAATACATTGATACTTACTATTTCTGTTAGCCATGCCTTTTCTCCAGTCACACATAACTGAGTACGATGTAAACGAGTTCCTAAGGCTAAGTGCACACTGTTTCTGTTCTTATTCTACAGGATACATTATGTCAGTGTTACGCCCAATGGTGACGCAAGTGGATTTGTGGACCCACTGTCCATAGGGCCATGCCTGCCTGTTAAGGGGCATAGCTAAGCGTCTCCCAGGTGCTCACTGGAGCTTCTGATGGTGGAGACAGACTGGGCGAGACACCAGGTACCACTCCTAGGCAGATCCCGGTACTGCAGCTGCGGACCCCAGGGGTTAGGATCACTGGTACGGACTAGGGCTATGTTCAGATACACTGGTCCAGTATACACTGGCCACACACAGACCGAGGGACAATATTCAGGCACTGGCCACACTAGGATCAGGGATTGCGGTTCAGGACAATGGCCTCACCTTGACAAGGGATTTGGGATCAGGACACATGCCTTGCTGGGACCAGGGATTCAGGTTCAGGACCATGGCCACACCAGGACCAGGAGACCTCACAACTGCACTGGTAGACCACCACACTGCCTAATAACTAAACTCAATGCTTGGCAATTCCCTAAGGGAGAGGGAGTCTGTAATACAAGATGACTCCAAGCAATTGGCTGGGAGTGATCTTGCAGGTGTACTAATTATGCTAAATGCCTCTCAGCGATTGGCTGGGGGCATTTTACTATGTACACGCTCGCCTTCAAGAAGTAAGAAGCATGCTCACGCGCACACTAGGTGCATCGCCAGGAAGTGCGGCGTGCACAAGCAGGAGACATGCCAGCAGACAGGGATCAGGCAGCAGGGCCTAGAGCAGTAAGTATGCCAGCATCTATGCATGGAGGGGGAAGGGAAACCATGCAAGGGCACTGGCAATAGCATTATAGTCAGGAGCTTTTCCCATATATACTGTAATGTTACCAAAGGCCCTAATACCAAGACAGAGGCTAAAATTTTCTTTCGGTATTCACCTAGCAGGTCTGCATATTGTTTATTTCTTTGGGTTGGGAAAGTGAAACATACTATGAGATCCACCGCATAAAAAGGAAAGGATGTTAACCCCTTTACCCCAAGGGTTGTTTGCACGTCAATGACCGGGCCAATTTTTTACAATTCTGACCACTGTCCCTTTATGAGGTTATAACTCTGGAACGCTTCAACGGATCTTGGCGAACCTGAGATTATTTTCTCATAACATATTGTACTTCATGTTAGTGGTAAAATTTCTTCAATATAACTTGCTTTTATTTATGAAAGAAACGGAAATATGGCGAAAATTTTGTAAATTTTGCAATTTTCAAACTTTGAATTTTGATGCCCTTAAATCAGAGAGTTATAGCGCACAAAATAGTTACTAAATAACATTTACCACATGTCTACTTTACATCAGCACAATTTTGGAACCAAAATTTTTTTTTGTTAGGAAGTTATAAGGGTTAAAAGTTGACCAGCGATTTCTCATTTTTACAACACCATTATTTTTTAGGGACCACATCACATTTGAAGTCACCTTGAGGGTCTATATGATAAAAAAATACCCAAAAGTGACACCATTCTAAAAATGACACCCCTAAAGGTGCTCAAAACCACATTCAAGAAGTTTATTAACCTTCAGGTGCTTAACAGGAATTTTTGGAATGTTTAAAAAAAATGAACATTTAACTTTTCACAAAATATTTACCTCAGATCCAATTTTTTTTTATTTTACCAAGGGTAACAGGAGAAATTGGACCCCAAAAGTTGTTGTGCAATTTGTCCTGAGTACGCTGATACCCCATATGTGGGGGAACCACTGTTTGGGCGCACGGCAGAGCATGGAAGGGAAGGAGCGCCGTTTGACTTTTTCAACGCAGAATTGGCTGGAATTGAGATAGGATGCCATGTTGCATTTGGAGAGCCCCTGATGTGCCTAAACAGTGGAAACCCCCCACACGTGACACTATTTTTGAAAGTAGATCCCCTAAGGAACTTATCTAGATGTGTGTTGAGCAGTTTGAACCCCAAGTGCTTCACAGAAGTTTATAACGTAGCCGTAAAAATAAAAAATCATATTTTTTTTTCCATAAAAATGATCTCGCCACCAACATTTTAATTTAAAAGATGTGTCTGGTACAATCACACACAGCTCTGCATGGAGATCAAGAGAGTAGAGCCGCCATTACACATCACACTGGTAACCATTACACATCACACTGGTAACAGTGGTAACCATTACACATCACTCTGGTAACTCCCCCTTCATGTAAAGCAAGCTCTGGAGGCAGAGTTATCTTCCAGGCACCGTCCATCCCAGAGCCTGGAAGAGGTCATTTATACAAAGTGCTAAAAGATGATTTATCAGCAACAAGACATCTGTGTTATGTTTTGGTAGCTGAGAAGAGTAAGCAAAAACGGCAATACACCAGAGAGGCTGGAACCTATTGGATTGCAGTAACCTGAACTAACCACACAACTAGAAGTAGCCATGGAGCGTTCCTACGTTGATCCTAGATGCCTCGTCACAGCCTGAGAGATAACTACACCTAAAGGCAGAAAGATGAAAGCTATCTACCCCGGAGCAGATCCCCAAAGAAAATAGGAAGCCCCAAACATGTAATGGCGGTTAGACAAGAAGAAGCACGGACACAGACAGAAAATAGAATGAGCAAACTCTGGGGCCCAATCTGTCTAGACAGAAAAGTACAGGAAAGGATACTCACTGCAATCCAAAAAAAAAACCTAAAAAATACCAACTCTACTGATTGCAAAAACACCTGAGATCACACGACCTCTACCACCTAAATCAGTTCTCTGGTGTAACAAAACTAAGCCGCAGCCACTGAAAAAACATGAAAAAGCAAATGAACAAACAACAGTGGCTCCAGATAAACTGAGAGGAGCACAAGCCCCCCGGAGGGGACCTGGCTGAACTCCACAGAAGTGCAGGGAACAATACAAAAAGCAAGCACAAAAATAAAAGCAGAAAATATCTTATCTGATAGCAGAAGATGCAGGCAAGACTCAGCAAGCTTCCAAATGAACCAGGAACCACAATTGAGACAAGAACAATTGATCACCGGCAACCATCATGGGAGGGAACCTCCCTTATATCAGACCAGTCCGTGATCCCAGATTGCCATTCCTCGCTGAAAGGTTTAGTACTGTCAGTAACCACCAGAGGGAGCCTCTGCTCAGAAACCATTTTTAGCACATTCACAACACATCTGATATGAGGCAGACAACGAGGACTTCTTTTCAGAAGTCTAATGTGGTGACAGATTTCCTTTAAGGTGTTCATCCAGACCGGTGACAAACGCAGTGTGCACCTAGCCTAACAATAAATTTGGTGTAGATAATATGTTCTTAATTTTTTTGGTGCATTTTTTTGCCAGACCTCTGAGTCGCCCTCCAGAGCAATGGGAACTCGGATCTGAGCCTATAGACTTCTATGGGGGATGTCACGGCAACACAGCTCAGTCCGTGGCTCTGGCGCTCACCCTTTAATGTGGGATATATACAGGGGAGTTGAATATTGGTATGTGTTGTGAATGGGTTTGAGATGAGTTCTGAGCAGAGGCTCCCTCTGGTGGTTACTAGCGGTACTAGTGAGGATTGGGAATCAGGTGTTACTGATTGGTCTTATTTAAGGGAATCATTTTCCCATCAGGGTTGCCGGTGATCAATTGTTCTGGTCTGAATCCTTCTTTCCAGTTTCCCTTGTAGCCTGCTGTGTCGTGTCTGCATCTCCTGCTATCAGATAAGACAATTTCTTATTTTGTGTTTTTGCTATATTTTTGCATTTTGTCCTGCACTTCTGTGGGGGCCTTCTGGGTCCCCTCCGGGGCTTTTGCCCTCTCAGTTTAGTCCAGCCACTGTGTTTTGTACTTTTGCTTTTTGCAGTTTTTTCAGTGGCTGCTGTTTTTGTTACACCAGAGAACTAATTTAGGTGGTAGAGGTCGTGTGATCTCAGGTGATTTTGAAATTAGTAGAGTTGGTGTTTTTCAGGGTTTTCTGGGATTGCAGTAAGTACCCTTCCTGTCCTTTTCTATTTAGATAGTTTGGGCCCCAGCGTTTGCTCATACTATTTTCTTTCTGTGTCAGTATTTCCTCTTGTCTAACCGCCATTACATGTTTGGGGGCTTTCTATTATCTTTGGGGTTCTGCTCCGGGGCAGATAGCTTTCCTATTTCTATCTTTAGGTGTAGTTAGTTTCTCAGGCTGTGACGAGGCGTCTAGGACCATCGTAGGAACGCTCCACGGCTGCCTCTAGTTGCGGTGGTTAGTCAGGGTACTGCAATCTCATAGATTCCAACTGCTCTGGTGTATTTCCTTTTTTACCTGCACTCCTCAGCTACCGTAACATAACAGTATCACCGGCCATAAAAATTGTATGGTACTCACAGAAGGGAAAAAAATATTTTGAAGGAAGAAAAGTTGTCAGAGATATTTTTCTGTTTGTTGCATTTTTTTTTTTTTTCCCTCTGTATCTCTGGGTGCTGGGGAGGATCTTTTCTCCCAATGGAGTTTGCACAGTTGTCTGGCCGTGTGGATCAGCTTGCCACTGAGGTTCGGAGTATTGCTGCATATCTTGCTAGGTTGCCTGTTGTGGAACCTAGGATCCCCATGCCAGATTTGTTTTCAGGGGATCGAGCTAAGTTTCAGAATTTCAAAAATAATTGTAAATTGTTTCTTGCCTTAAAATCTAAGTCCTCAGGAAACGCAGCGCAGCAGGTTCAAATTGTCATCTCTCTCCTGCGCGGCGATCCTCAGGATTGGGCTTTTTCCCTCACACCTGGGGATCCTGTTTTGAGTGATGTTGATGCATTTTTTCAGGCTTTGGGGTTATTGTACGATGAGCCTAATGTCACTGATCAAGCTGAAAAAGCCTTGTTGGCATTAAATCAGGGGCTTGATGACGCTGAGTTATACTGTCAGAGATTCCGTAGGTGGGCAGTCCTGACCAAATGGAATGACGACGCTTTGGCGGCCCTTTTCCGGAAGGGTCTGTCGGATAATGTAAAGGATGTCATGGTGGGATTCCCTGTCCCCTCTGGTCTCAATGATTCTATGTCATTAGCGATTCAAATTGACAGACGTTTGCGTGAGCGGAGAAGTATGCGTGGAGTGGTGTTGCCTTGTGAGCCAGCTGCTGAGCCCATGCAGTGTGATGGAGTGGTGTCTGGGGCACAGCGTCATGAGTTTCGAAAGCGCAATGGGTTATGTTTCTACTGTGGTGATGCCTCTCATGCTATTTCAGTCTGCCCTAAGCGGGGAAGACGTTTTGCACGCTCAGTTGTCTTGGGTGGTGTTCAGACTAAGTTTTTATTAACTGTCACTCTGATATGCTCTCTGTCCTCATTTTCTGCTCAGGCTTTCGTTGATTCTGGAGCAGCTATTAACCTGATGGATTATGATTTTGCTAAACGTTGTGGATTTCCCTTGATACCCCTACAGAAGTCTATTCCCCTACTGGGGATCGATTCTACCCCTTTGGCTGAGAATAAACCCCAGTTTTCTACTCAGGTGATAATGAGGGTTGAACCTGATCACCAGGAGTGCTGCAAATTTTTGGTTCTATATAATCTGCATGACATTATCGTGCTGGGTTTCCCTTGGTTACAGTCTCATAATCCTGTTTTGGATTGGAAATCTGTGTCTGTAACCAGTTGGGGCTGCCAATGTGTTAATACCAACACTCCTGTTTTTTCTGCCTCCCCCCAGGCTGAGGATGTTCCTGACTTTTTGTTTGATTTTTCTGATGTGTTTAGCGAAAGTAAATCTGCATCCTTACCTCCCCATAGGAGCTATGACTGCGCTATTGAATTAGTGCCAGGTAGTAAATTCCCTAAGGGTCGCCTTTTTAACTTGTCTGTACCTGAACATGACGCTATGCGGTCTTATATCAAGGAATCATTGGAGAAGGGTCATATCAGACCATCCTCTTCACCCTTAGGTGCCGGTTTTTTCTTTGTGGCCAAAAAAGATGGTTCATTAAGGCCGTGTATTGATTATCGTCTCTTGAACAATATTACTGTGAAATATCAATACCCGTTACCCTTGATTTCTGACCTGTTTTCCAGGGTGAAAAACGCTACTTGGTTTACCAAGCTTGACCTCAGGGGGGCGTATAACCTTATTCGCATTAAGCACGGGGATGAATGGAAGACGGCATTTAACACCCCTGAAGGGCATTTTGAGTACCTTGTGATGCCCTTTGGGCTCACTAATGCTCCTTCCGTCTTCCAGTCCTTCATGAATGACATTTTCAGGGATTTTGTGGACAAGTTTCTGATTGTTTATTTGGATGATATCTTGATTTTTTCTAATGACTGGGACTCTCATGTGAAACATGTTCGAACTGTATTCCAGATTTTGAGAGAGAATGCTCTGTATGTGAAGGGATCAAAGTGTCTTTTTGGCGTACAGAAGATCTCATTTCTGGGATTCATTTTGTCCCCATCTGTTATTGAAATGGACCCGGTCAAGGTTCAGGCCATCTGTGATTGGGTCCAACCTACTTCATTAAAGGCTCTTCAGAGATTTTTGGGTTTTGCCAATTTTTATCGTAAATTTATTGGTAATTTCTCTGTTATTGTTAAACCATTAACTGATTTGACCAGAAAGGGTTCTGATGTGGTGAATTGGCCTCCTGAGGCAGTCTCTGCGTTTCAGGAACTTAAGCAGAGATTCACTTCTGCTCCTGTTCTACGGCAGCCTGATGTTTCTCTGCCATTTCAGTGGAGGTTGATGCCTCTGAAATTGGGGCAGGTGCCGTTTTGTCCCAAAAAGATCCAGAGACCTCTAAAAGTAACCCTTGTGCCTTTTTCTCTCGAAAATTTTCTCCTACTGAACGTAATTATGACGTGGGTAATCGGGAGTTATTGGCCATGAAGTGGGCTTTTGAAGAGTGGAGACATTGGCTGGAGGGAGCCAAACATCAGGTGGTGGTCCTTACGGACCATAAGAATCTGGTCTATCTGGAATCTGCCAAGCGACTCAATCCTAGACAGGCCAGGTGGGCCTTGTTTTTCACACGTTTTAATTTTGTGGTTTCCTTTCTTCCTGGCACTAAGAATGTTAAGGCGGATGCCCTCTCGAGGAGTTTCCTTCCGGACTCTCCTGAGTTATCTGATCCTTCTGTTATTTTGAAAGAGGGTGTAGTTCTTTCCGCCATCTCGCCCAATTTGAGACTTGCTCTGGAGGGGTGTCAGGAGGATAGGCCCGAGCGCTGCCCTGTTGGAAAATTGTTTGTCCCGGACCAATGGAAAAAGAGTGTGATGTCTGAGATTCATTGTTCCGCATTGGCTGGGCATCCCGGAATTTTTGGTACCAGAGACTTGGTTAGTCGGTCCTTTTGGTGGCCTACCTTGTCTCGCGATGTCAGGGAATTTGTGCAGTCCTGCGGGACTTGCTCTCGCTCCAAGCCTTGCTCTCGCTCTAGTGGTTTGTTGATGCCATTGCCTGTGCCCAAGAGACCATGGACCCATATCTCTATGGATTTCATTTCGATCTTCCTGTTTCTCAGAGAATGACCACCATCTGGGTAATTTGTGATAGGTTTTCCAAAATGATACATCTTGTGCCATTACCTAAGTTGCCTTCCTCCTCTGAATTGGTGCCGTTGTTCCTTCAGCACGTGGTTCGTTTACACGGCATTCCTGAGAACATTGTGTCTGACAGAGGAGTCCAGTTTGTTTCCAGATTTTGGAGGACTTTTTGTTCTAAACTGGGTGTTCAATTGTCTTTCTCCTCGGCATTTCATCCTCAGACCAATGGTCAAACTGAGAGAACAAACCAGACATTGGAGACTTATCTAAGATGCTTTGTGTCTGCTGATCAGGATGACTGGGTCTCTTTTTTGCCTTTGGCTGAGTTTGCTCTTAATAATAGGGCTAGCTCTGCCACTTTGATGTCTCCGTTTTTCTGTAATTCTGGGTTTCACCCTCGATTTTCTTCAGGACAGACGGAGGCTTCTGTCTGTCCAGGTGTTGACTCTGTTGTTGAGCGTATGCAGCAGATTTGGGACCAGGTAGTGGGGAGGTTGTCCCTCTCTCAGGAGAAGGCCCAGCGGTTTGCTAACCGGCATAGGACTGATGGTCCTCGGTTTAAAGTGGGGGACTTGGTCTGGTTGTCCTCAAAGAATATTCCTATGAGAGTAGCATCTCCTAAATTTAAGCCTAGGTTCATTGGACCTTATAAGATCATGGAGATTATTAATCCTGTTTCTTTTCGTTTGCTTCTTCCAGGGACATTTAAGATCCATAACGTGTTCCACAAGTCCTTGTTGAAGAGGTTTGTTGAGCCAGTGGTTCCTGCTGCTGTGCCTC
The DNA here is from genome assembly GCA_033576555.1 of Oophaga sylvatica. Classification (NCBI taxonomy): domain Eukaryota; kingdom Metazoa; phylum Chordata; class Amphibia; order Anura; family Dendrobatidae; genus Oophaga; species Oophaga sylvatica. Next base: position 42,537,200 of record JARQOD010000008.1, read on the forward strand.
CTGACCCTGTTTTGGTTGAGGGCAATCTGGAGTATGTGGTTGAGAAAAATATTGGATTCTCGTTTTTCTAGACGAAGACTCCAGTATTTGGTTAAATGGAGAGGTTATGGCCAGGAAGATAATTCTTGGGTGTTTGCTTCGGACATCCATGCTAGGAGACTTATCCGTGCGTATCATAGAACTCATCCTGACCGACCTGGTTGCTCAAATGAGGGTTCGGTGACCCCTCCTCAAGGGGGGGGTACTGTTGTGAATGGGTTTGAGATGAGTTCTGAGCAGAGGCTCCCTCTGGTGGTTACTAGCGGTACTAGTGAGGATTGGGAATCAGGTGTTACTGATTGGTCTTATTTAAGGGAATCATTTTCCCATCAGGGTTGCCGGTGATCAATTGTTCTGGTCTGAATCCTTCTTTCCAGTTTCCCTTGTAGCCTGCTGTGTCGTGTCTGCATCTCCTGCTATCAGATAAGACAATTTCTTATTTTGTGTTTTTGCTATATTTTTGCATTTTGTCCTGCACTTCTGTGGGGGCCTTCTGGGTCCCCTCCGGGGGCTTTTGCCCTCTCAGTTTAGTCCAGCCACTGTGTTTTGTACTTTGCTTTTTGCAGTTTTTTCAGTGGCTGCTGTTTTTGTTACACCAGAGAACTAATTTAGGTGGTAGAGGTCGTGTGATCTCAGGTGATTTTGAAATTAGTAGAGTTGGTGTTTTTCAGGGTTTTCTGGGATTGCAGTAAGTACCCTTCCTGTCCTTTTCTATTTAGATAGTTTGGGCCCCAGCGTTTGCTCATACTATTTTCTTTCTGTGTCAGTATTTCCTCTTGTCTAACCGCCATTACATGTTTGGGGGCTTTCTATTATCTTTGGGGTTCTGCTCCGGGGCAGATAGCTTTCCTATTTCTATCTTTAGGTGTAGTTAGTTTCTCAGGCTGTGACGAGGCGTCTAGGACCATCGTAGGAACGCTCCACGGCTGCCTCTAGTTGCGGTGGTTAGTCAGGGTACTGCAATCTCATAGATTCCAACTGCTCTGGTGTATTTCCTTTTTTACCTGCACTCCTCAGCTACCGTAACATAACAGGTATGGGGATTCGTGACGCCACCTGTGGTACCTGGTCAGGGTGACCAGCGCTGCAGTGCAGATCCACTGAAGGGTTGGTGTTGTGCAGCTATAGGTGTTAAGCCTCCCACAGGTGAGGCTGAGTCCTTCAGGCAGATATATGGGTAAGGATGCAGGACAGAAGGGCACCCGGCAGTTAGGGGTAAGAAGAGGGACACACTCACAAGTCACTTTGGTAGCTTTACTGAAGATGTTGCAGGCACATCCCGGAGCACTGTAGGGTGAAGGGTGCACATCCAGATTCTCCCACTGAGTAGGTGTGTGGCCTCCTGTTCCTTGCCTTGCTGTATGAAGTCCTGGCCTGCCTGTAGCTGGGCCTAACTTAGTCTCCGTCCTGCACCTGGCTGACCTTGTGGTTGGACCTTTTCTTGAAGTACACAGTCTTGCTGGCAGTGCACTGCCTGACTCCGTCCTCCTGGCCCAGTTACGTATCAGCTCTGTGGTGCTCCTGGGACCTGTAGTCCTCCAGGAACTCCAGTGTTCTCCTAATGGGTCGTGAAGATCCCTATAGGCTCGTAACCCGGTGTCCGGTCAATACTTGTTGAGGTGAGCTATTATGGCTCCTCTGCCTTTTTCTCTTTCCACTCGCCTTCGGCCTACCGGGCCCTCACTCGATTACACACACTGGCAGTTCGTGGGCCGCCTCTTTGCCGCTCTCTGAGCGTCGGCACGCTCCTGGCTCCCAACTTGAGCTCTGGAGTCCCTTGCTGCAAACTCCACTCGTCTGCTCTGTCTGCAGACTACTTGCTTGTTTCAGCTCTGACTAGACTGGGATGGATTCAGTTCCACTTTACTAGCCTCCACTTTGCTGAACTGAACTGCTCTGCAGTCTCTCTAATCTGAACTCTGAGCTGACTGAACTCACTTTCCTGTCTTCACCCTCCTTTTATATGACTATCGGAGCTCCCTCTGGTGGACTTAGGGATGGGTGAAGGTGTGTGAATGTATATTGAGACCTCTAGTGGTGAATTCCTTCTGCGCACCCTTCTGGGAGATATGAATCCAGACGCAGCTGGGCTCCACACCTCAAAGACATTTGCTTAGTAAATCTTCCCCAATGTTCCTACTGCGTGTGACTATGTCAGAGGTTCCAGCTAGGCTTACTGCTCTGCCATAAAAGAATGTAATGGAATTGCAAACGTTTTGCATAGGTGTCTGAACTATATCACTGCCAGGTAAAGGTGTTATCTTATGTCGTACTGTATATTTACACAGAATATGCCTGACATTTTTTATAGATGCTGATTCACTGCAGATGTGCTGCATGCTCGCGCTCTTATTCATTTCAGTATGAGTTATGAATATTTGTTGCTTTCAAGACAGATACAAGTCTCAGCAGTAAGACTGGTTTCACATTTGCGTATCTGTGCGCAGCATTTGATCCACATAGGTCTGCTTCTTAGGCCAGGGTCACACATGCGAGAAACTCGCACGATTCTCCTGCGAGTCTCTCGCACGGGCACCCGGCACTGCCGCCGGCCTCGGACTGGAGCGTGCGGCTGCATATAATTATATAACTGCGGCCTTACCTAGATATCTGGCCATTTTGAGGCAACAGGGTGACCTGTAACCTAGGCAAGAAACTATTAAAAATCTCTCCGTTCTCAAGAATAGTAAACATTTTTATCCATTTAAGATCTTATGAAAACCGCTTTAAGGGTAGAGCTACACTATATGGTCTGCTGGGGAACACGACTGTGGAACGACTACAAGTATTTCACTCTCTGGTTGTTTAATAGCTTGGTTACACAGGCAGACTATGCTTCCTATGCACAATGACTGAATGATTGGTAACATATTGTTCTGTGCACATAAGCTATTATTATTCTCAACAGCACGCGGACTTTGCGGCGTGAGCGTGGCTCGCTGCCCCACTGTGCCACTGACAAGACTTAGGACCCGTCTCACATAGCGAGATCGCTAGCAGATCGCTGCTGAGTCACAAATTTTGTGCTGCAACGGCGAAGCCTAGAAACCCGATGTTTACGTTAGATACCAGCACGCTGGTGCAGGGGAGCTGGTAACCAAGGTAAACATCGGTTTCTAGGCGCCTAGAAACTCAATGTGTACCTTGGTTACCAGCTCCTGCACCAGCGCACTGGTATGCCGGTAACTAAGCGACGTGTGTCGCTTGTTACCGGCGTACTCGCTGTCCTGATCGCTGCTGAGATCTGCCTGTTTGGCAGCTCAGCAGCGATCATGTAGCTGTCTCGACCACGCACCACAATTGTGGGTTACCAGGGCAATGGGGTACTCAGAGCCGAGCCCGTAGAAGTCTATGGGGTTGTCACAGGTAGCGGTGGCTCGGTTTGTGGCCCTGGCGGTCAGGCGTATGTTGGGGGGGGTATATTTACAGGGGATAGATTTATATACAGTTCGTGACGCCACCTGTAGTTCTCTGGTAATTTGTACCAGCGCTGCTGTAGACTCTGAGGGGATGGTGAGGCAGCTAGATGTCGGGTCCCCTACAGGTGGGACTCTTCCCTCAGGTCGATAGTTATGGTAGGGTTGTGCAGGGATGTAATTGAATAACACAGTCTCACACATCAGCGTCTTTCCATACCTTTTACTTCAAGTTGTTCAGGCAGGTCCCAGGGAGGCTGATGGGGTTGATGGAGGATGAGTTTTGAGGCAACGGCTGAGCAAGGTAGGGGCCTCCTTAACTTTCCAATGATGATGAGTCCAACCAGCATAAAGCGTAGTTCACTCCTGAAACTCCAGCTATTTCAAAGCTGTACTGCCCGGTCAGTTTTGTGGTCGGAGCCTTCTTTTGAGAGAGCTGAGTTCCTAATCTTGTCGTGCACTGACTCAAGGTTCTCACTCCCCCTGACCCCAGTTACGTACCGACTCTTCTAGGGCTGCTTTCTGTTACCTAAGGTCCAGTAAGCCTCTGGTTCTTTTATCACTATGCCTGGAGCTATAGTGACACTTCGGTCTCCAGTGACCGGTGACAATGTGCAGGACTTCTCCAATCCTAAAGCACTTCTAAGAATCCTTCCACTGTGCCCCTTCGACTTGCTCACACTCTCAATCTCAGCACTGACTAGGCTAGGATATCATTCGGTTATCCATACTAGCCTCCACTACTGTACTGTCTCTCTGAATCGTCAGGAATCTTGGTTCTCCAGACAGGCACTCGTTCTCACTCCCTCCACCTCAGGAGACGCTTCCAGACTCTCTTGTGCTAAAAAACCACACCCCTCTACACCCCTGCTGGTGTGTCCGAAGTGTAATGTGATGTCATGTGAGCCTTAACGTTACCTTCTCCACTCATCCTCCTGGTATTGTGTACTTTAATACCAGGCTACACATAGCGACTCAGCAGCGATCCTGACAAGTTCATATCGTTGTCGGGATCGCTGGTGAGTCGCTATGTGAGACGGGACCCTTACCCTCAACTAAGCAGCTACCTTGGTGTTCTCAGGTGCCTCTAGTGGTGCGGTCAGGCCTGTGCGGCAGGTAGCTGCCAGGTACCACTCCAGGGCGGCGTCCATCAGTAGCAGCTGACCCCCAAGGGGAATGGACACTGTAAGTGTAGGTATACTGTCTTGCACAGTTGATTTACAGACAGGCAGGTACTGGCAGCCACGGCTGGTATGCAGGCAGGCACTGGTGGATACGGGTGATGAACAGACAGGCGGACACCGCAGATGCGGTCAAGCAGGAAACCATAGATTCCGTCAAGTAGGAAACCACAGACGTGGTCAAGGAGGAAGCTGCAGACGTGGTTAAGCAGAAAACCGAAGACACAGTCAAGCAAGAAACCAAAGATTCAATCAGACAGGGAACCGCACATACGGACCGGCAAGGAACTGTAGATGGGGCCAGAGAGACAGGACACAGTTCAAATGGAATAAACAGGATCAGGTAAGCAGAGGACAAGTACACACAGGGCAGACAAGATCAAGTTCACACAAGACCACTACAAGGGCAGGTACACGCAGGACAGACAGGGCTAGATTCACACAGGGTAATTACAATGAAATAGCAAGTGTACACACAGATCACTAATGTTGCACAGTGACAACAGAATACGGATAGGCTACAGGTTCAGACACTGCTGTTTTAGGGATCCGTACAGGTACAGACAGCAGGTTTAGCAATAGGTACAGGTTTAGACACTGCAGAGATTAGGGATAGGTACTGGTTCAGACACTGCAGGTTAGCGATAGGTACTAGTTAGACACTGCAGGTTTAGGGATAGGTACAGACACAGCAGCTTTAGGGAAAGATTCAGAAGACGCAAACAGGTTCAGGGACTGATCCTAATTCAGACAAGGACAAACTCAGGTACAGGGTTCAGGCCTGGGTAAACATCCTCTAGGGTGGCAGAAACAGGAAAGATCATATACAGGTACAGATTCAGGGCTGGGTATACAGACCCAGGGAAATAGGTTCAGGCAAGATCAGAAATGGGACAGGACCTGGCAACTTAGTAGTTGCACAAATACACTGAAAGAAAATATTTCTCTGGCACCTTCAAACAGCTGGTGGTGCATTTAATACTAAGTGCCTCTCAGCAATAGGCTGTGGATACATTAGGAGCACATGCACTGTTTCTTTAAGGCTAAGTTCACACTGTACGTTTTTGCTGCTCTTTTTTTATGCTAATTTTCAGCTGCATTTGACAGTACCAGCCATGTCTATGAGATTTCAGAAATCTTGTTTTTTTTGTCTTCAGTACTTTGTGCTTTGCTTGTTTTTTTTGGACATAGAGCATGTCACTTCTTTCAGCATTTTTTCAGCGATTTTCATCCATTGAATTGAATGGAAAAAATGCATGAAAAAAACAGCAAAACCGCACCAAAAAAAACAGCAAAACCTGCGTTTTTTATGCAGTTTCTTTCCTATCAAGCACTCAGGTTTTTGCTTCAGAAAAAAAAACTGCAGCAAAAATGCCCAGTGTGAACTTAGCCTAAAAATCAGGAAGTTCCTGTGAGTTCGTATTCAAAGCATTTACACTGCAAGATAATAGGTGAAGAAGCGCTGTTTGAAGCACTTATTTCACAATTATCTTGCCATGTAAATAGGCTACCAAGAACTCGATGAATGAGCAAAATGCTCGTTCATTGGGTGAAATGATCTTTTGTGCAGCGTAAAAGATCATCATTCTCTGTGGTGCATCGTCCTGTGTAGACACGGCTCACGCTGCTGAGAACTATGGCATTCTATGTGCACCGAGCGACCTAGTATAGATGGCTCAGTGCGCCTCATTTACTTTGGTCTGCCTGTGTAAACTGACATTTAAAGTGAATCTGATAGCTGATAGATGCGGTCCAATCCACAGGCAAAATGTGCAGGCAGAATGATCTCAGCCATGTGTTTGCCTCTGAAATCCTCTAGCATTTCAGAGGAAAACATATGTAGCTTCCCTGGAGGCTTGTCGAACAGGCGAGACCCCATCGGCGTCTCCCTGCCGTAGATTAACAGATCTCTGCCTATGTGTGTGTATAGGCAAAGACCTGTCAATCTATGTAAGTAGGAAGAAGCTGACGGAAAACTGCCTTTATGACTAGTCTACAGCGCCGCTTGCTCCCCGGATTTTAAAGTATATTTTTCAATGCAACACTGAAGCGTTTCAGAGTCAAATATACCGTACGTGGTTGAAATCATACACCTAGTGTCTGATACATGCTGCCCCTCCATCGGACAGCATTTATCAGCCGTCAGGTTCACTTTAAACAATCGCCAATCGGTAAACGTTTAGCAATCGGTGGTCATATTGTGCCGCCGGTTTGTCCGTGTAAACAGACCATCAGTCTGCGCTGTAGAACTAGACTTTGCGCAAGTAGGATGTTTACCACTTGCGGTACCATGTTCCCTAGTGACATTTAACATTTAATTGCTTCAAGTATTTTTCTATTCAATGATAACAATATCTTTCAGGAAACAGATGCAATTACATGTGCTCAAATCTCTTTTCGGTAGGTGAACATGCATCCTAATTTTATCAACAAAACAGATATACAGTGCCATGTGGGCTGTAAAGATAACTTATACACCGCTGATATAATGTAATTACTGAGGTTGATCAGTTCACTTTCATAAATACCTTATCTAAAGACACTTTTCACTTAAGTTCATAGTGTATTAGCACGCCGTCACATCCCTCTGAATTGAAGATATCTTCATAAACAATGATCTTCCTCTGGTAGCTAGGTGTCCGCATATTAGCAGAAACATACGGGCTAGATCAAAGTCCATGCAAATAACCTCACTTCCGCTAACTTTGACCCCAATAATGAACTGCTTTATATGTCAACGAGTTAATCTTGAAGTAAATCATCCATGTAACAGGCACTAAGTGATAATAGCAGGGATAAAGCAGGACAATTGTGGCATAGTTGACCCATTACCACTTAACACTCGGGGACAGATTTTACTTTTTTTTAAAGCGTCCTGCTAATATGTCAGGACAAAATACTGTAATTTGCTGCAATTTTCCCAAATTTCTCCATCTGATGAATGAAAATGTCCTAAAGTCTGTTGATGTGAATACTTTTCCATCCAATTATGACAAGAGCATTCTTAAAGTGATACCTTTATTGGCTAACCAGAAAATTATATGTTCGCAAGCTTTCAGAGCTCAAAGGCTCCTTCTTCAGGCAAGATTACTAAAGTCTGTTGAAAACTCTAATTATGGCAAGAATCTTATGTGTATGAAGACACATTTGGCTACTTGAGGAAAGGTTGATTTTAACATGCCAGATCCTTTGCCCCTCCAAAACTTGGGTAGGAAAGGTGGGGTGTCCAACAGCGGCTTGTCTTTCTCTCACCACTGAAATAAATATATGTGCGTTACTGGTGTCAACGTGGGTGTTTCTGAGTTAAAAGGAAACTGACCTGATTCACGATGCCCAAACCATGAGCAGCATGAATCGCAACCTGGTTGCACAATTGGAGCCAGGTATATTTTTCTCTTAAACACTTTCACATTTTACAAGCAACATACATACTTTAAAGATCTGGCCAGGTACCATAGCCGTAAAAAACACTAGTCAGGCACTGACCCCTGTAGGTTTCTACCTGCAGGTGATTGACAGGTTTCACCCATAGTAAGAGATTTATCAGTCACCTGGAGTTACTCTAGGAGAAGCTGGCCAGGGGCAGCACCTGGACCAGTCTCATCTCCTGCCATGGTCTCTACCTGGATCTTCTAACCATATTTTCTTTGAAACGCTGGAGCATATTAGAAGAAAACATACACTGATACAATCGTGCTGCGAGGCTCTTATTCATGCTGCATGTGGTGTGGGCAAATTAATTAAGTTAAACTGGTGCTGCCCCTGGACCGGTTTCTCCTACAGCAGATCTAAATAAATTGACAGGTCTCCCGCTATGAGGCCAGTTTCACGCGTCCGTTTATTTCCAGTACCGGAAAAACCAGTACCGGAGATCTCCGTGACCATGTGTGTAATACTTACGGCACACGTGTGACAATCGTGTGCCACCTGTGTGCTGCATCAGTACCACACGGACGGCTGCCAGGGAAGAAACGCTACAGAAAGCGCTGTTCCCCGGCGGCGGGTGTTGAAGACGGCTCTCATCATTCTCCCCTGCTCTGCTGGCAATTGGTGAGAGCAGAAGAGAATGAAGAGAGTTAGGCCGGAGTCACACTGGCGACAAAATCGGACGACTGCAATGCGATGAAATATCGCATTGCAGTCGGACCTATGTTAATCTATGGAGCAGCTCCCAGTATCAGATTTTTTGTGGTCCGTTTTAAACGTCCGTGTACAATCGCAGCATGCTGCGATTGTCTCCGATTGTGGGTCGACTATCGCCAATGCAAGTCTATGGGAGCGATGAAAAATCTGATTACAAACGGACCACACTGTGTGACTTGCGATGAAATCGCATCAGTGTCCTTTAGAAAAGCCGGCAATTCATCCCCGGCTATACTGTAAAATCACACTGACAGCTTTAATAAAGACTAGAAAGAATAGATATATACACATAGAACACATATATATATATATACATGTCATTGTGACATGTACATATACATATATTTATAGTTCCTAGACTTCTACATACTGTAATAGCCGCTAATTCAATTGCCGGGTTTTGTGAAATCACAGAAGCCGACATGAAATGATACATTGTTTCCACACATTTAACCATGTAATTTCATGTATTTTTATATATGTTTGAAACATACAATTACATGAGTGTATTTGTGCAAAATTTCAGACATGTAGGGGTTAATTAAAGGTGTAATTTCGTTGAAAAAAAATGCGTGGGCTCCCGCTGTATTTTCTCCACCAGACAGACAAAGCAAAGCGAGTGGGGGCAGATAATAATAGCCCAGGGAGGGTGCATTTTTTTTGTGCCCCCCCTGGCTACTAACATCTGCCCCCAGACACCCCAGAAAGGGCAAATCTATAATTAGATTCGCCCTTTCTGGCACTTTGCCCGTCTATTCCCATTGCCCTGTAGCGGTGGCGAATGGGTTAATATCACCTTACTGTCACCTTGCAATTGAAAGGTCACCTTAAGGCAGGTTAATAATTGATAGCTGTCAATTAGACAACTATCAATTATTAATCCTATTGAAGTAAATAAAAAAACACACACACTTTAAGAATAAATAATTTTAATGAAATAAAAACACATTTTTTTGACCATATTTTATTTTACACTTAATCCGTGCGAAGCCATTGATCTCCTAAAATAAAGAAAAAGAAATAAAACAACATTATTCTTACCTATTCCGCCGATCTGTCACGTCCCACGCTGTAATCCTTCACAAAGGGTTAACTAGCTTTGAGCCAAGCAGTGCAAGTAATCCTGCGTGCTCAGCTCAAAGCTCCTGAATGAATAAGTTCCTCTCCTGGCGACAGGAGAGGATGTGTTTCATGAATGAAGCTTAATTGATTGTGTCCACTTTCCCTTTAGGTCAGGTCACTACAGTTAAATTGGCAATAAATCAATTAAGCTCCATTCATGAATCTCTTCCTCTACTTTCGCTGGGAGAGGAAGTTATTCATTCAGGGGAATACAGGTCTGAGACAGCATTATTAGCTCTCTGCGACCTGTAACCTGTTAACCCTTTCTGATGGATTACACCGTGGGACCTGACTGTACATCGGATTGGTAAGTATAATTTTGCTTTTTTATTTTATTTTTATTACAGGAAATGGTTTTAGCAGGAAAATAAAATATGGTCAAAAACTGTGTGATTATTTAATTAAACTTATTTTTTATTAAACTGTGTGTGTTTGATTTTTCTTTCATACAATAGGATTAATAATTGATAGTTGTCTAATTGACAGCTATCAATTATTAACCTGGCTTAAGGTCACCTTTCAATTGCAAGGTCATTTTAACCCCTTATTAACCCATTCGCCACCGCTACAGGGCAATGGGAATAGACGGGCAAAGTGCCAGAAAGGGCGAATCTAATTATAGATTTGCCCTTTCTGGGGTGTCTGGGGGCAGATGTTAGTAGCCAGGGGGGGCACAAAAAAAATGTACCCTCCCTAGGCTATTATTATCTGCCCCCACTCGCTTGCTTTGTCTGTCTGGTGGAGAAAATACAGCGGGAGCCCACGCATTTTTTTTCAACGAATTTACACCTTTAATTAACCCCTACATGTCTGAAATTTAGCACACATATACTCATGTAATTGTATGTTTCAAACATATATAAAAATACATGAAATTACATGGTTAAATGTGTGGAAACAATGTATCATTTCATGTCGGCTTCTGTGATTTCACTGAAGCCGGCAATTGAATTAGCGGTTATAACAGTATGTAGAAGTGTAAGAATTATAAATATATGTATATATATATGTCACAATGACATATATATATATATATATATATATATATATATTGTGCTCTATGTGTATATATCTATTCTTTCTTTTGGCATTTAAATACTATTCTTTTGGATCCATTATATGTCAGTTTTGCAAGCCTGCGAGAAAATCTCGCAAGTCGGATGAAAATCGGATGTTACAAGGTACACACACATGCGATTAAATCGCATCTTTGAAGGAAAATCGGATGCCAGAAGGATGTGTGATGTTTTTATTTTGATCCGATTGTCGACCGTCTAAAACGGACCGATTTTTTGTGGTTGTGTGTGACTCCAGCCTTATATTAAAGTCAGAACGATGACAGCAGGTGAGGACTTGTGGGACTATTAATCCCATCTTCCGACACCTGCTGCCGCTAATAACAGTGACAGCAGGAGCGGATGATCGGGGTATTCCTCACCCGCCACCTGCGATGTAACTAAATAAATGAATGAAAACCCGGCGGGGGTTCCCCCCGATTTTCTTTAACCAACCAGGCAAAACTCACAGCTGGCGGCTGCAACCCTCAGCTGTGAGCTTCAGCAAAGTCGGGTATCAGAAATAGAGGGGTGCCCACGCTGTTTTTTAAAATTATTTAAATAAATAATTAAAAAAACGGCTTGGGGTCCCCCCCATTTTTGACAACCAGCCTTGCTAAAGCTCACAGCTGGGGGCTGTTATTCTCAAGCAGGTAAGGGGCCATTGATATAGGCCCCCCCAGTCTAAAAACAGCAGCCCGCAGCTGCCCAAAAAAGGCTCATCTATTACATGCGCTAATTCTGGCTCTTTGCCCGGCTCTTCCCTCTTGCCCTGTAGTGGTGGCAAGTGGGGTAATAGTTGGGGGGGTTGATATCACCTTTGTATTGTCAGGTGACATCAAGTCCTGAGGTTAGTAATGGAGAGGCGTCAATAAGATGCCCAATTACTAACCCCATAGTCACATTGTAAGAAAACACAGACACCCAGAATAAAGTCCTTTAATTGAAAAAATGACACAGACTTCTTTAATATTCTCAATTAAACCATACTTGCGACCTCACCTATTTCCACTGACGCCCTCGTTCTCCTGAAATAAAAATAAAATAATAAAACATCAATATACCATACCTGTCCGTCGTTCTGTCCCACGCCGTAATCCATGTCTGGGGATAATTAGTTTTCAACCTGGAAAGTGCCAAGATGCGACCGTCCCGGCTGAAAACTACTGGTGAATGAGATGCTGTGAGCGCAGCCTCAGTGAAGTCACTGAAGCTGTGTTTCCAGCCGGCCTGAACTGCGGTGACCTCAGGACCATGGGAAAATGCCAGTGATGAGGTCACCGCAGTTCAAGGTCAGTGTCTTCACAGCAGATCACCGAGAGAATTTTTCTTGGTGATCTGCTGTGAAGACGCTGACCTTGAATGGTCCTGAGGTCACCAGCAGAGCAGGGGAGAATGATGAGAGCCGTCTTCAGCACCTGTCGCAGGGGAACAGCGCTTACTGTAGTGCTTCTTCCCCGATGCCGATGCGTGTGACACAGATGACATCAATGTGTGTTCTCTGTGTGCACGTGTGCAGGATGTTTTGCCGCCCGTGCTGACGGTAAAAAACGGACATGTCTACATGTGGTGCACACGGACACATGGTCCATGGAAAAATACTGACATGTGTACAGACCCACAAAGACATTAATTTGAATGGGTCTACCTGTGTCAGTGTCTCCAAGACGTGTGAAAACTGTCACCATACATACCTGAGACATGAGTGTGTGAAAGAAGCCTGAGAGAGATCTCCTCTATCACCTGCAGTTGTGCAAGGAGAAACTGGCTGGGGCAATGCTGGACTAGTCTTGATGTATAAAGTATACAATCTGTGAATCTGAAGCTTAAGAGCATTTGAGAAAAAAATGGACATAGCTGTAGTCATGCTGCCAGGCTCTGATTCATACTGTCTGTGGTTTGGGTAGCATGAATCAGGTGACAGATTAACTTAGAGACATAAACTAAGATCAGCAGAGCAAATATGCTTATTTTAATGCTGAGAGGGAGACAAGCTGCTGTCAGGCACCTCACCATGTTTTAGAGGGGCAAAGGATCTGGCATGCTATGGAATAGACCTGTCAATCACCATCAGCAGAGAAGGGAGAAGCTGGCCTGGGGCAAAACCGGACTAGTCTAATCTCTGTCTCCTGGTGCCCGGCCTGATCTTCTATCTATATAGTCTCTGAAACTCTCAACTAGAGCTATCTTCCTTAAAGGGAACCTGTCACTTGATCTATCCTGCCCAAACCATGGGCAGCATGAATCAGAGTTTGGCTGCATGCTTGCAGGTATATCGTTCTCTGAAATGCTCTAGTGTAGTCAGGCTTTGACTCATGTTTTCCTGGAAGGAAGATAGCTCTAATTAGTAGAGGTTCAGGGTTGATACTGAACACTACACTTCGAACAGACTTCTTCTAGATGTCCATTTCAGTGTTCGGAGTTCCAAGGGAAGTCTGGGAGGAGAGAGAGAAATGAGAGAGAGTTTTCCAGCTCAAAAGTTCAGTTTCCCATTGTTTTCAATGGATTTGGCCTCAGATTTAATAATAAAATGCAATTAAAAATGTTTTTTTTTGTGAGTCTCTCCTGTAATCAATCCGACAACAATCAACATAACAGGCAGGAGCTAAAGCAATTGAGCCACAAGTTCTGGTGATATAATAGGGAGAATTTTGTGTACTTGATCTGTATTGCAGCCTCCAACTCCACAGGCAGATTGTACTGATACATTGTATACAGCAGTGTATTTCTATGCTTCTGTGTTTTAGAGGGAGAATAAAAGATTGTTTTTATCCTATAAAAAATAACAAATAATGAAAAACACTTAAAATATCATCATTTTAAATGCACTTTTTTTTTTAGAAAATAATGAACATCACAAATCAGCAAATAACAAGGACATATATTGTTGTCCCTGTAATTGTAACAACCCATACATCACAGTGATTGAGTTATTTACTGGGATCGGTAAATGGCGTAAAAAAAATAAATGGTGTGATTGATATTTTTTCTCTAATAAACCTATAAAAATGTAACAAAAATGTAATGCTTAGGCCATGTTCACATGGATCGTAAATGCTGCATTTTTTCTACTGCTTTTTTCTGCTGCTGTCCTCACAGCGCAACAATAACAATATTTTCTAATTATTGCGTTTGCTGTGTTTCTTTTTACCCCCATATTTAGATCTTGTTCACATGTAGTGTACATGCTGCGTTTTTTTGCTGCTTTTTTGGCACAGAAATTCTGCGGTGTCCAAACAAAGTGGATGTGATTTCATGAAAACTGCCATGTGGTCTAAAGACGCGGCTGAACTGTGCGGTTTTGGTGCTTTTTTACCTCTGGAGGCTTCTATGTGGAGCCATAAAAAAACAACACATGTTGTGCAGAATCAAAGGTTATCTGCACAATAAAAAGCACATTAAAAAGGCTGCTTCACATCTGCACCAAAAAGCCATCAAATAAGGTGGGAAAGGCATAAAAAATAACCAGAGAAGATTGTTAGGCCGGCGTCACACTGGCGAGTTTGATGCAGAAAATGATTTGGGATGCCGACATATTCACTGCCCCGACCTCTCGGTGTGGTCTCTGTCCCCTGCACAGCCTTCCTGAACCCTGGCCCTGCACTCGTTGCGCAGGTCTCCTAGTGGTACGCCTAATGCGCGCTCTCCAATTCATAAAGGGGCATTGTGCGCACTCTGAATCTGCCCCCAGCCAATAGCTAGGACTCGGAGGCATATAGTATTTAATGCATGCTGTCCTGTAGGGAGTAGTGTTAGTTTGTGTTTGTCCCTGTTAGTTATTTGTCAGGTCCTTGAACCTATTACTGAACCGTTCCCAGAAACTATTGTAAGGTGACTGTTAGGCCGGGATCACACATGCGAGAAACACGGCTGAGTCTCGCATGTGAAATCCCAGCTCTGGCGCCGGCACTCAGGAGTGGAGCGAGCGGCTGCATATAACTACATGCAGCCGCACACTCCACTCCCGAGTGCCGGCGCCAGAGCTGGGATTTCACATGCGAGACTCAGCCGTGTTTCTCGCATGTGTGATCCCGGCCTTAGACACATAGTGGATGGGAAACAAACCTGGTGTAATGAGTTAGTACTTATAAGGGTCAATAGGTCTCTTAGGCTGTGTTTCCACCGTCAGGAAACACAGCGCATTTGACGGAGCGGAAATTCCGCTCCGTCTAAGCCCCGCCTCCTTTCTGACGCACGTTCTTTCCGGAGGTGTTCAGGACACCTCCGGAACTCCTACGGAAGGAACGTAGGGCTACATAGCCCTGTGCTAAATTCCGTTGCGGCGACGCAGTGTCGCCGCAATACGCTAGGACATGCTGCGGTCTGAAAAGACGCGCAGCATGTCCGGATACGCAGGTCTTCCGCCTGCGTGTTGTTACGCATAGTGGAGACGGGATTTCTTGAAATCCCCTCCACTATGCTGTAACATCTGGACGCTGCGTGTTTGGCGCTGTGCCAGCGCACAGCGCCAAACACGCAGCGTTTCCTGACCGTGGAAACTCACCCTTACAGGTTAACTATCAGCAGCTGAAGAGTTGTGAGAGATGGCTACCCACCATGGCTACACACCTGGGTGTGGTTCACTTTGTAAAATGAGCAGGGCCGCCATCAGGGCATTACAGCCCTGACTGGCGTATGGGGCCCGATCAGCAGAGGGGGCCCGCACCGGGCCCCGTCACCTCTACCCATCGGGCCCCACTGCCCCGCCCCCAGCGGCAGGATTCTGCGTCCAGGACGCAGGTTCAGTTACTCTATTACCGTGGGGGCCCGCACGGTAATAGTTAACGCTGCCAGCCAATCGGAGGCTGGCAGCTGACGTCAGCACGCTCTTCGCCGGTGTCTGACGTCATTGTCAGTCGCCGGCGAGTGTGCGCTTTCTCTGCAGTATGGATCTCTCGCCGCTGGAACGCGGCAAGGTAAGGAGAAAGTTTTTTTTTTTTCATTAACATTGAAAGCGGCAAAGCCGGGCCCGGCAAGATTGAGACGGGGCAGGATTGAAAAGGGGCAGGAATCATGATGGAGACGGGGCAGGATGAAGACACTGGGGCAGGATGGAGAAGGGGCAGGAATCAGGATGGAGACACTGGGGGCAGGATGGAGAAGGGGCAGGAATCAGGATGGAGACTGGGCAGGATGGAGAAGGGGCAGGAATCATGATGGAGGCGGGGCAGGATGGAGACACTGGGGGCAGGATGTAGAAGGGTCAGGAATCATGGAGACGGGGCAGGATGGAGAAGAGGCAGGAATCATGATGGAGATGGGGCAGGATGAAGACACTGGGGGCAGGAATCAGGATTGAGACACTGAGGGGCAGTATGGAGAAGGGGCAGGAATCATGATGGAGACACTGGGGGCAGGACGGACAAGGGGCAGGAATCAGGATGGAGACACTGGGGGCAGGACGGAGAAGGGGCAGGAATCAGGATGGAGACACTGGGGGCAGGATGGAGAAGGGGCAGGAATCAGGATGGAGACACTGGGGGCAGGACGGAGAAGGGACAGGAATCAGGATGGAGACACTGGGGGCAAGATGGAGAAGGGGCAGGAATCATGATGGAGACGGGGCAGGATGGAGAAGGGCAGGAATCAGGATGGAGACTGGGCAGGATGGAGAAGGGGCAGGAATCATGATGGAGATGGGGCAGGATGGAGACACTGGGGGCAGGATGGAGAAGGGTCAGGAATCATGGAGACGGGGCAGGATGGAGAAGAGGCAGGAATCATGATGGAGATGGGGCAGGATGAAGACACTGGGGGCAGGAATCAGGATTGAGACACTGAGGGGCAGTATGGAGAAGGGGCAGGAATCATGATGGAGACACTGGGGGCAGGACGGACAAGGGGCAGGAATCAGGATGGAGACACTGGGGGCAGGACGGAGAAGGGGCAGGAATCATGGAGACGGGGCAGGATGGAGAAGAGGCAGGAATCATGATGGAGATGGGGCAGGATGAAGACACTGGGGGCAGGAATCAGGATTGAGACACTGAGGGGCAGTATGGAGAAGGGGCAGGAATCATGATGGAGACACTGGGAGCAGGACGGACAAGGGGCAGGAATCAGGATGGAGACACTGGGGGCAGGACGGAGAAGGGGCAGGAATCAGGATGGAGACACTGGGGGCAGGATGGAGAAGGGGCAGGAATCAGGATGGAGACACTGGGGGCAGGATGGAGAAGGGACAGGAATCAGGATGGAGACACTGGGGGCAGGATGGAAGAGAAGGGGCAGGAATCATGATGGAGACGGGGCAGGATGGAGAAGGGGCAGGAATCAGGATGGAGATCGGGCAGGATGGAGAAGGGGCAGGAATCAATGAATGGATGAATGGGGCAGGATGAAGACACTGGGGGCAGGAATCAGGATTGGGGACACGGGGCAGTATGGAGAAGGGGCAGGAATCAGATGGAGACACTGGGGGCAGGACGGAAAGGGGCAGGAATCAGGATGGAGACACTGGGGGCAGGACGGAGAAGGGCAGGAATCAGGATGAAGACACTGGGGGCAGGATGGAGAAGGGGCAGGAATCAGGATGGAGACACTGGGGGCAGGACGGAGAAGGGCAGGAATCAGGATGGAGACACTGGGGCAGATGGAGAGGGGCAGGAATCAGGATGGAGACACTGGGGGGCAGGATGGAGAAGGGGCAGGAATCATGGATGGAGACACTGGGGCAGGATGGAGAAGGGGCAGGATCAGGATGGAATGGGCAGGATGGAGAAGGGGGCAGGAAAGAGAAGGTAGAACATAGCGGGGCAGGATGGAGAGGGGCAGGATTGGAGAGACTGGGCAGGATGGAGCACTGGGGCAGATGAGACGGATGGGGACACTGGGGGCAGATTGGAGAAGGGGCAGGATGATGGCACTGGGGCAGGATGCGGAACGGGGGCAGGATTGGGAAATGGGGGCAGGATTGGAGAACGGGGGCAGGATTGGAGCACGGGGCAGGAGGATGGAGATAGAGGGCAGGATTGAGACAGGGGGCAGGATTGGAGACACGGGGCAGGTTGGAGACAGGGGCAGGATTGAGACATGGGGCAGGATGGAGAAGGGGAGGACATGATGGGCAGGTGGAGACATGGGGGCAGGATGGGACAAGGGGCAAGGAATACAAGGAGGAGAACACTGGGGGCAGGGAGTAAGGGTCAGATATCAGATGGAGAATACGGGAGATGGAGGGGGCGGATCGATGGAGACACTGCATATCGGTGAAGAGAAGGGAAAAATAAGAATGTGGCTGGGGAAGGAAGGCCTAGATAAACTGATCTGCAGAGAGCAGAGCCTGGGCGGATAGAAGATGGGCGGTCTGATGTGGATGAAAGATGAAGCAAAGATGAAGGATTCACAGAGCAGTCATGGTGAGATCAGGTATGACACTGACAATAACACTGATACAGTATACAGCGGATCTGTGACAATGGTCAAGTGACAGGGGCCCGCAGATCTAGATAGACTCCTGGATAGGCACATGGGGTATGATTATAGACAGATGTGATGGAGAGGCTAGTGATGACTGGGAGAATAAGGGTGGCATGGATCATGGGATTGCAGATGAGAGGCGATTATGTGGACGGGCTGGATGGAAGGGGGAATCATGGATGGGACTGGCATGGTGGTAGGGGCAGGAATTGTGTGCAGATGGGTATATGGAGTTAGGTCAGGATGGAAGCAGATGGTGAAGGCAGGAATCAGATGGGGGGCAGGATGAGCACTGGGCAGGAATAGGATTTAGGCACTGGGGGCAATTGGACAGATCGATGGAGACACTGGGGCAGGAGGATGTCATGGAGAATCAGGATGGAGACACTGGGGGCAGGACGGAGAAGGGGCAGGATCATGGAGCGGGCAGGATGGAGAGCAGGATCTGTGGGGGGCAGGATGAGAACTGGGGCAGGAATCAGGATGAGACACTGAGGGGCAGTATGGAGAAGGGGCAGGAATCATGATGGAGACACTGGAGCAGGACGGACAAGGGCAGGAATCAGGATGGAGACACTGGGGGCAGGACGGAGAAGGGGCAGGAATCAGGATGGAGACACTGGGGGCAGGATGGAGAAGGGGCAGGATCAGGATGGAGACACTGGGGGCAGGATGGAGAAGGGAGCAGAATCAGGATGGAGACACTGGGGGCAGGATGGAGAAGGGGCAGGAATCATGATGGGACGGGGCAGGATGGAGAAGGGGCAGGAATCAGGATGGAGACTGGGCAGGATTGGAGAAGGGGCAGGATCATGTGGAGATGGGGCAGGATGAAGACACTGGGGGCAGGAATCAGGATGAGCACTGAGGGGCAGTATGGAGAAGGGGCAGGAATCATGATGGAGACACTGGGGGCAGGACGGACAAGGGGCAGGAAATCAGGATGGAGACACTGGGGGAGGACGGAGAAGGGGCAGGATTAGGATGAGACACTGGGGGCAGGATGGAGAAGGGGCAGGAATCAGGAGGAGACACTTGGGGGCAGGATGGAGAAGGGGCAGGAATCATGGATGAAGACAGGCAGGATAGAGACACTGGGTGGCGGATTTGAGTAGGGGCAGAAATCATGATTGAGACGGGCAGGATGGAGAGTGACAGGAATCCTGATGGAGACAGGGCAGGTTAGAGACACTGGGGGGGCAGGATGGAGAAGGAGCAGAATTCTTGATGGTAGATGGGAGCAGGGATAAAGACACTGTGGGGCAGGAACTCAGGATGGAATCACTGAGGGGCCAGGACGGGAGAAGGGGTCAGGAATGCAGGATGGGAGAACTGGTGGGCAGGAAGAGAAGGGGCAGGAATCAGGATTGGAGGACACTGGGGCAGGATGGAGAAGGGGCAAGAATCAGGATGGATACACATGGGGCAGGATGGAGACCAGGTGGCAGAATCCAGGTCATAGGAGACACTAGGGCAGGATGGGATGGGAAGGCCAGGAAATTTCATGGATTGGATACCATGGGGCAGGATGGAGAAGCGGGCAGGAATCAGGGATGGTGTGACCTGGTTGACAGGATGGATACACTGGGGCCAGGATGGTAAATGGCTGGCAGGGAATTTCCATGTGGAGACTGGGGGAAGGATGGAGGACATGGGGGTGGAGTTGGAGACAGATGGGGCAGGGTTGGAGACAGATGGGGCAGGATTGGAGACATGGAGCAGGATGGGGAGATCATATGGGGCAGAATGGATACTCATGAGGGCAGGATGGGAGAACATATGGCTGAAGCCAGGAATGAGACACACGGGGGCAAGGATGGGGGATATTATTACCATAGGGGCTAATTAAGGGATATTATTACTGCAGTGATGTATTTATTTTATTTTTTTGAGAATACTGTTTTAAATGGGGGTGGGTGGGCGGTCCTGTTACTCTGCAGAGCAACACTATGTCACCTTTTTTTCTTCATCTGGTGTAGTTTAGAAGTTGGGAAAAAAATAAGTAATGTGTTCTGCAAGCGAAGCTCTAGATAACTGTAATTTCCTGCAGAGAGAAGCCCTGGCTGGAAGAAGTGATGGCGGTCTGTGCTGGATGAAAGATGAAAAGCAAAGATGAAGGACTTCACCTAGAGAGGTCACTGGTGAGTCAGTGTTACCTGTACACTGACACTATACACTGTATACTATATACAGCGGTCCTGTGTACAATGTCACCAGTGATCACTGTATTACCTGTACACAGACACTGCACACTAAGTACAGATCTCCTGTGTATAATGGCACTTATGGTGATAGTATTGTATTTTTTTTTATTACCGATCAGTATTGTAGTATTCAGTCACTATGTGATGGTAATATATGGTCTGGACATGGTGTTGCGGTATTTGTCCCTTGTATGTGGTATTATTTGGTCACTTTTTGGTGGTAATATGTGGTCTGGTCATGGTGTGACGGTATTTGTTCCTTGTATGTGGTGTTATTTGGTCTCTGTGGTGGTAATATGTTGTCTGGTCATGGTGTGGAGGTATTTGTTCCTTGTATGTGGTATTATAGGTCACTATGTGGTGGTAATATGTGGTCTGGTCATGGTGTTGTGGTATTTGTTCCTTGTATTTGATATTATTCCGTCACTGTGGTGGTAATATGTGGTCTGGACATGGTGTGGCGGCATTTGTTCCTTGTGATATTATTGGTCATTTTAAAAATTTAAAAGTAAATAAAAATATGCCTAAATTGTACTGGATATTAATAAATATTTAATACTGTAGGTTACAGTACAGTAGGGTCCAGCCAAAAGAGTATACCGTGTTATGGTGGCGACTTAAAAAAATCTTTTGGCCAAAACAAGAGCTGCTGGCTATATGTGTGATCTGGTGATGGGAACTGTTAATGTGTGATTGGTGAGAAGTGGAGTTTTTCCAAGAGAGAGTAGTGGGACTGTGGACAGTTCAAGGGGTGGAGGCAGGGCTGGGGTGGAGCCTGGGTGGAGCCTGGGCGGAGTCTCAAGGGGGACCCGAAAATTTTGCCAGTATGGGGCCCCGAAATTCCTAGTGTCAGCCCTGAAAATGAGGCTAATTTGTCTCACACAAGTCAGTGTGTGTGGATGTTGCAGACCTCCTGGATTGTGCGGCCTTGATAATAGACTAAAAAGCTGGACTCTGTGCCAAGTGGGCAAACCAGCACTATTGTATGGACTTTTCACTTTGTGCCCGACAAAGTTTCCTGTGATGTGGTTTATGAGGATTTCAGTAATACCTGATACCTCATATCGCTCCCAAGTGAGTAGCATTGTAACATTTGGTGTTAGAAGTGCGGGCAGCGTTCCCAGGGAACACGTGTCTATTACAGAGGTACAGCATGTTGTGGGTGAAGGCAGCTATAAGCCAGAGAGCAATGTCAGACAGCATGGAGGACCTGATTAAATGCCTGGAGCAAGCCCAGCAGCAGAATCAGCAACAGCTACAGCAGCAACAGCTGGCACAACAGTAGACAAGTAAGCTGCTTATGTAACAGTTCCAGCAGCAGGAGAACCAACAACAGCAGCAGCAGATTGAATTACTCACAGAGGATTTTGTGACACGTCGGCAGCTACGACTCCAAGGTCAGATGATGATTTTTCTATCTGGAAGGCGGTGAGGAAAGTGTGCAGAAAATGATTTGGGAAACGACATAGAGGCCTTTTTAACAAGCTTGCTGTGTGGATTGTCCATCTAGCAAAGGGGCCCTAAGCTTGTCCTGTAAAATAATAATAATAATAATCTTTATATAGCGCTAACACATTCCGCAGCGCTTTACAGTTTGCACACATTATCGTCGCTGTCCCTGATGGGGCTCATAATCTAGATTCCCTAGCAGTATGTTTTTGGAGTGTGGGAGGAAACCGAAGTACCCGGAGGAAACCCACGCAAACACGGGGAGAACATACAAACTCCTTGCAGATGTTGTCCTTGGTGGGATTTGAACCCAGGACGTCAGCGCTGATAGTACTGAGCCACCGTGCTGCCCTGTAAAAGTGAATGGTCTCCAAATGACTGGAGTACTAGAGTTTGGTGACCGTTGTGAGGGCCACACTCCCTCTCCAACTGATCCCTGGTAGGAATGTGAGCGACCACTGCATCCACAGAGATGCTAAAGACTAGCCAGTGGCCAGAGTCATCATTGAGACAGCCCGAGGCACTGAGTTCCATGAGGTCGGCGTGGTCCAGGACTTATTGCTCCCAATTATCATAGGCTGGGACTTAGGGTTGTTTTGGGACTTGTGGGGGAGGGTGGAGACCTCGATTGCTCATGTAAGAGATTGGTCTCACCACACCCAGAGTCTGGCGTAAATAGGGGGCACCATGGGGAGACAATTTGAGGACACTGCAATGAGTGGAAGGTATAAAGGGGTGAAGTGTCAGGAGGAGGCACAGTATAGACACTGGGCAGTATTTCAGGGACAGGACAGGGACAGGATAATGTGAAGAAGAGGCCCAAAAGAGCCAAAACCAGGAGTGGGAGAAAAATGTACAAGTGGTGACGTGTTTCTATTATACTATCTTCTCATTGTTCCACTCCTGGTTTTGGCTAACAGATACTGACGGAAAATACTGACCAAATACTGAACATGTGAACGTGGCCTAAGTGTTAGTATTGGTCTGACAATATGATCGTTTTGCTCGTGTGTGATATATCAGGCCATTTTGAATTGATTTCCCCTATTAGCTAAATATAATACAGTGAAAACGGACTGACATCTTAGCTCTCCTTTTGCACAATTATTTTGCCAGCAAGAGTTCAGTTTCTTCAGGGAAACAGTCAATTGTCTCAATAAAGTATATTACTGCCCATAACAGGTTCACCAGTGGAAATTCACCATTTACACGACATGGAGATGGTAAGGATAATGATTACCATTTACACACAGGAAAACCTCAGTATTTGTAAAAGCAACCAAAGTGTGTTTGGAGTTGTGCAGAATTGGGGAGATATGTCTTTTGCTTGCAATGAATGGACAGTTGACACAGGCTGCTAGGAATATTCAGAGCCCATCACATCTAATATTATTATTAAATCAACCTCAATGAAACAGCAAAATTCCAGACTTGCAACTTGTGATTTATGTGTTTATTTAAACCCCAATTGTGCAACCCTTGACCCTTCATCGCTTTTGTACATCCTTTCCATTCTTTTCTGTTACCACAGGACAGGTTTTTCGCACTAAAGCTTAGTTTTGAGCTGCGAGACTCGTGTGAATTTCTCGCAAGTGTGACCCCGGCCTAACAAAGAGATCTTCCAGGCCAAGAATAGCAAACCTTATAACTTATATTAATTGATTATAATTAGTGATGAATGAGCGTGCTCCGATAACGAGTTACCCGAGCATGCTCGTTTGCTAGTAGTATTCAAGCACTCCAAACATACTCTATTTTCGATTTGCCATTTCTGCATTTCTCGCAGCTGTTCAGCAGTCACAGACTCACAACACATCTGCGGGGATTGTCTAAGATTGTGTAAGAAACAGAGAATCGCTGGATGTGTTGCTGCTGTCGAACAGCCACGAGAGATGCAGCCGCGGGGACCTGAACATAGTTTTCGAGTACACCAAAGATACTCTATTAGCACACGAGCATGCCCAGATAACACCTTATCCCAGCACGCTCGCTCATCACTATTTATAATCTTACAATATATAAGATACTTGTTTCTGCTTGTGCTATGTCTGGTTTATGTTCATATATCTTTGTAATTGTATTCCATGGACATAGAAAGAAAATGCTAATTGACTGATTATGAATTCTGTCACTGATATCAGAGAACATACAGGCTACATCTCTATGTTTCCATAGTTTAATTTTAATTGTAGCTGCATAATAAAAGATCATGTGGAGGATTTAGGTCAAAAGAAAATCAGCGTGGTGCCACAGCGCCATCTAGTGCTGATCGTTGGTCTCCATAGGGCGGCACAGCTAGTTTATATGCCGCAAGCATAACTAATAAGGCCGGCGTCACACTAGCGAGTTTGATGCGAGTTAGTCGCACGACTTACTCGCATCAACACCCGGCACGGCCGCCCGCTCTCGGACCAGAGTGCGCGGCTGCATGTATTTCTATGCCGCCACGTACTCTGGTCCGAGAGCGGGCGGCCGTGCCAGGTGTTGATGCGAGTAAGTCGTGCGAC
This sequence comes from Oophaga sylvatica, assembly GCA_033576555.1. Lineage (NCBI taxonomy): Eukaryota > Metazoa > Chordata > Amphibia > Anura > Dendrobatidae > Oophaga > Oophaga sylvatica. Next base: position 42,561,735 of record JARQOD010000008.1, read on the forward strand.
TAACTCGCATCAAACTCGCTAGTGTGACGCCGGCCTAAAAGAAAAAGTTGCTGGTGTATTAATTATAGTTATGGAACCAGATCAATAGTAACTAATGTAACTGCTTTACTGTAAATATGTAATGGATCGTTTAGATAAACCTAATTAGTATCTATGATTTACACAATTAATTAGAAATATCCACTACATCCCAATTTCCATAAGCCTCCTTTGTTCTCAATTATCTGAATTGTTGAATCATGTGTTTCTCTGTAATATCTGATATTGTCTGCACAAGTTCACTTTGAATTGTAAAGTGCTGCGGAATAAATTGGCGCTGTGAAACTAAAATGATTATTCTTCTTGTTTGTACGATTTTCTCACACTCCAAAAGTTTGTGGATTGGTGTCATATGAGTTTTAATAAAGTGCAGTATTTGGAATAGGGAATTAGATTGTGGCTGTAGGACTGGACTGAGAATTTAGGGCTGTTACAGACATTTAGAAGATATTGATGCGATTGCGACCACCACAGATATAAAGCAGAACATAACTAATAGCTGTAACTCTAGATGGAGCTGGTGTTCTGTAAGTGAAGGGGATCTGGAAGGCAGCGATGCATTCTGCATGTGAGATTTACTGATCTCATGTCTAACTGTATTGAAGGACATGATCCAATCTGTGTTGTGAGAGACATCATAGCCAATAACACTATAAGCATTGCAGAGAAGTGGAAAAGCAATGACAAGGCTTGCTCTTCAGCAGAAGCACATCCCATTCCTTTCCAATAGAGATACTTTTAAAAAATATATTTTTTGCTCCAATTATGCGTGTATATATTTCTACTACTTTCCCACTGATTCTTTCCTGGTTCCTTATTTAATATTTATGATATTATCTAGCGGTTTAAATTGTATATATTATTATATAAATACCACATATTATTATTATTATTTATTTATATAGCGCCATTAATTCCATGGTGCTGTACATGAGAAGGGGTTACATACAAAATATTACACATTTGACAGTATAAAGCTGAATTGTATCCCTTTAAAGGTGAATCTGTGATTAGGATTTTGCTATGTAATCGGAAGAGCATCATGATGTAGGGGCAGAGACCCTGATCACAGTGATGTCACTTACTGGATTTGCTGTTTCAGTACAATCAGTGTTTTATCAGCAGGAGATTATTACTACATGACAAGCTGCCTCACGTCTCCTGGTCTAACCATGCCCCCAGCATGAATTTTAATAGCTTTCTGTTAATCTACATTGTACAAGGAAAACCAAAGAAATGAGCTGGAGCATAAATTGGTATATATGCAGTGTGTACTAGCATGTTGACATTGGGACCATTTCACAAACAATACCCAAGAAAAAAACCAAAATGAATATATACCCTGTAATTCGTAAGTAAACAGTAATAGTACATGTAAATAACATAGGGTATTTAGTTAACACCATTTTGATCAAAAAAAGCAGAAAAGCCATCCCACCATGACAAGGTGACCCAATAGGGAGGGTCCTATCCCGTCTATAGGATTAAAACCTTACATTGTGTCAGCCGACCTCAATGTATTTAATGGCAGGGCAGGACAGGGGCCCAACTGCTTAGACACCTGCCCATGATAAGTTATATAGATGAAATGCCACGCTCAAAATGATGGGCCACTCCCTTATTTGTACAAAGTGCAAGAAACTACAGCAAAACAAAAAAATGAGCCGGAGCATAAGATGGAAATGTGCAATATACGATACGATACACTTTATTGATCCCGGGGGGAAATTACAGTATTACAGCAGCAATACAAACAGCAGTTCATAAAATATTAGGACACAAATCTTGCACAGGTATACCAACATTACATAATAAATAAAAGTGTGTAGTTCAGGTGTATATAAGACAATGTTAATTGACATTAGTACACCAGCCATCAGTCATTATTTTCTACCACCCTTAGGAAATTATTATATGTAAGAGCAAGTTCACGCTGTGGCCATTTAACAGACAAGATCCCAAGGAAGAAAAAACATATCCTGTAGTAAGCAAATAATAATAATAGTACATATAAATAACATAGGGCATTAAGTAAAAACTATTTTGATAAAAAAAAATGTGTAAAACCATCCTACCGCTACAAGGTGTAATCAATCAGGACGGTCTTACTCTGTCTATAGGATTAAAATCTTACCTTGTGTCAGCCGACTTTAATGTAGATAATGGCAGAGCAGAACAGGGGCTGGACTGCTTAGACACCTGCCCATGGGAAGTTATATAGATGAAATGCATAGCCCAAGAAGGAGACATCATGTTGGTTTGTAAAAAGTATCAGAAAGTAAAGCAAAACCAAAGAAATTAGCCGGAACATAAGTTGGTACACGCGCAATATGTAAGAGCGCGTTCACAATGTGGCCATTTAACAGACAAAACCCAAGAAAAAAGCAAAATGAGCATATACCCTGTAGTAAGTAAATAGTAATTGTTAATAACATTGGGTAATTATGCACATGTGTAGTGAAAATCACAGTAGGAGAAACCTATATATACCTTATTGCAGACAATCGCAGGTTATAGTCCCCGAAGGGGACTAACAAGTACAGTGAAAAGTTTAAACAAATGTTTTAAAAAATATGAAAAAAGTAAAAAAAAAAATAGAAGTTCAAATCACCCCACTTCCCTCCATTAAAAATAAAGATAAAAATAGAAAAAAATACACATAAGTGGTATTGCCGCATTCAGAAAAGACAGATTTATCAAAAATATAAAAACAGCTCAATTGGTGATACCACAAAAATACCAAAACAAGTGATCAAAACATCATTTCTATGCCAAAATGGTATATATATAAAAATGTTGTCTCACCCCACAAAAAATACATCATCTCACAGCTCCATCAACTGAAAAATGAAAACGTTATGGGTCTTGGAAAAAGGTGACACAACTCACCACATTTTTTTTAAGCTTCTTTTTTTTAGCACTAAAATAAAAAAAATTTGACGTTTGCTATCGCCATAATCAAACTGATAAGCGGAATCAGACTGCAAGGTCATCTTTACTACACAATGTACGCTGTGAAAACAATTCCCAAAAATTTACATTTAATTATCAAATCACAATTGTTTTGTCTACAGAGGTAATCACTGCAGAATTAAAATGGCCGCTGCCTTGTGACACTGACAGAAACTTGTCCTGGAATTTAGGACAGGAGCCAGTGAGCATGTGCAGTAGGACAGGTTTCTCTCAGTGAAGCAAGGCAGCGGCCATTTTAATTCTATAGTGATTACCTCCCTAGACAAAATGAAATAAAATAGGTTTTCTGGTTTCAGAAAAGTCTTATCCTGAAGATCAGTTTTCCTTACTCACCCTCCCCCGGCCAAGCACTGAGTCTCCTGCTGCTCCCGTAGTCTGCTAATGTGTGCGGTGCTGACATCAGGTCCACAGTTTTGCTGCCAATCAGTAAGCTAAGTGACTCTCAGCAGCACCTGCCATGTACTCGCTTATTGGCTGCAGCGCTGTCGATGTGACATCAATGCTGGAGACAATAAGAAACACCAGAAGTAGAAGAAGTGGTGGAGACTCAGCTCTGGACCTGGGGAGGGTGAGTAAAGTTCCATTTGGTTATTAACTGAAACTGGACAACCCTTTTAGTATGCAGAACTGACGGCTGTCTAACTTGCACGAGGATCGCAATGCAATCCTTCGACTGGCCGTCTGCTCTCCTGACCTGAGAGTGACAGCTGCCAGGGGCGTACTGTCAATAGTAACAGACCACGCAGCTGCTATGGGGCCTGGACAGGTGAGGGTGCCCGCGGTTTGGCAGCTGTGCTGTGCTGACAAAGTACTATCTACTTTAATTAAATGTAAGCGACAGCTGCCGGCCGCTGTATACCCCCATGAAGCTCCCCTTTCCTTGTTTCCTGGTCAGCAGTTGGCTGAAGTCTCTTGCTGGATTTGCATAAGAACGTCACGCCTCCTGGCAGCCAGAGAGCAGCACATGTGCATTGCAGGAAGCAGAAAGCAGAAAACATTCATGAGCCTCTCTCACTCAGGGAGAGGGACACACACACAAGACGGTGAGCCCGGCTGGCTGGGGGACGGGGTGGATTTTTTTTGTTAAATGTGTCCCCTCACTGTGCTGGCACTTTACATTTACAATGGCTCTGGCTGCACTTTGTACCTTAGGGAGGGGGGCCCTATTCAGACTTTTGCTATGGGGTCCCATGATTTCTATGTACGCCCCTGACAGCTGTATAGAAATACATGCTGTCACGCTCAGGGCCAGTCCGTGCAGCGCGATGCAATCCTCACACAGTTTATATGGCCGTCTGTCTGCACCCTTAATGGTCAGCTCAAATGATTTTTACAATGGAAGATTAGCCTAATTAGGACGCGGTCTGATTGTGTAAGCACAGCCATAGAAAGGCAATTGTTCCTGGAGTGGCATTATTATTTTGACCTTGTGCAGCCCCATAGGGAAGGATGTTAAAGGAGTAACCAGTGTTTGGGAAAATTGCGCATCTGTTTAATTTGGAGCTGCTTCCCTCCCTTTTTTCATTTCATACGAACACTTCATTAAGGATGGATCGGCATTTTAACTAGACTGCTTAGTAAAACAAGCACTAAACATTTTACAGCTCACATTCTATTTTATTTTTATGTATTATTTATGTTTTATTTTTCATTCTGTACAGTTTGCATACTAGGTTATTGGAGTTCAAACTTTCCTTAACCCATTAATAACGGAGCATAATGTTGACTAAAATGACCAAACTCCATTTTCACATCTGATGTGTCACTTTATGTGGTAAGCACTCTGTAAAGCTTCAGCTTTATGGGCACTAGATTTTGTGATAGAATTCAGGGATCCAGGGAAATAGGCTGGGGTCACACTTGCGAGTGTGATGTGAGAAACTAGCACAAGTCTCTCGCATCAATACCCGGCACTGCCGCCGGCACTCGGGACCAGAGCGTTCAGCTGCATAGAAATATGATGGGGGCCTGAAAAGTTTGAGGCCCACCCATGAAATCTTTTTTGCATGGTCTTGTTTTGCAATGCAATATGTTATTTACTTAGTTGAATGGTCTCATGAGCAATCTGGATTTATTTAGATTTTTTTTGTTTCCGTGACAGCATTGAAAAGTTTGGTGGCAAGGCTGAAATATGGAAATGGAGAAATTGGCAAAGTGAGCAGTCATTCAATACCTTCTGAAAAAAGGACTGACACCATTGGAAATTCACAAGGACATGCTAGAGACATTAGGGGACAATGCTCCTTCTTATACAATGGTGAAAAAGTGGGTTGCAGATTTCAAGCGGGGACAGACATCAATTGAAGATGCTGCGCGCAGTGGTCGCCCCTCTACCGCATGCACAGATGAAAATGTCCAAAAAGTGCAAGACATTGTAATGGCAGATCGACGTGTCAAACAGCGGCACATTGCACAATGTGTGGGCATATCAGTGGAGAGGGTTGGCCATATCCTAACACAGCTACTGAACATGCATAAAGTTTCGGCCCGATGGGTGCCCAGACTATTGACATTAGAGAACAAATGTCTGAGAGATCTTCGCTCTGCGGAAAATGTGCAACTGTTTTAAGCTGATATTCAACTTTTTATGCAGATTTGTTACAATGGATGAAACTTGGGTACACCACTTTTGTCCAGAGTCAAAAGAAGCCTCAAAACAGTAGAAACATCCCACCTCCCCACGCCCCAAAAAGGCAAAGGTGATTCCATCCGCTGGCAAGGTGATGGCGTCAGTGTTGTGGGATTCCAAGGGTGTCATTCTTCTGGAGTTCCTCCAGAAAGGTCAAACCATCAATGGGGAATATTATGCAGCTCAGATTCATCTTCTGAGGTCATCAATTAAGGAAAAACGTTGAGGAATGCTGCGGAAAGGGGTGTTGTTTCACCAGGACAATGCGCCATTTCACACATCAGCTGTTGCAATGGCTGCATTTCACTTCTGTGGTTTCCAACTGCTTCAGCACCCACCCTATTCCTCTGATTTGGCTCCCTCGGACTATCACCTATTTCCACAGATGAAAAAGCACCTTTGTGGAAGTCGTTTTCCTTCTGATGAAGCCGTCATGGACGCCGTAAAGGACTTTTTGGAGCAGCAAGACGGAACGTTCTACCACAGTGGACTAATGAAACTCCAAGAGCGATGGCATACCTGTGTGACCCTCAAGGGAGACTATTTCGAGAACTGACAGAAAAATTTTGAACCACGGTCACTACTTCTGGGTCGGGCCTCGAACTTTTCAGGTGCCCCTTGTACATGCAGCAGCACAGTCCCGAGTGCCGGCGGCAGTGCAGGGTATTGAGGTGCGAGACTCGTACGAGTTTCTCGCATCACACTCGCAAGTGTGACTCCGGCCATAGTCTGATTGTGGGGTCAAGAAGGAATTTTTCTCCTAATGTGGGGAAATTAGCATCTGCCTTGTGATTTCCCTTTCTTTGGATCAACATGTTAGATTATAGGTTGACCTCGATAGACTTATGTCTACCTACTTTCAGCCTTAAAAACTATGAACATATTCCAGTCATAATGAGACTATTTTTCATGGCACATTTTACTTTATATCAGCGGCTATGTTATGTATTGTATTTTTTATGAAAATATCTGAAATTTGATGAAAATTTGGAAAAATTTGCAATTTACAAATATTGAATGCTTATATCACCAGATAGTCCTACCCCACAAAAGAGATAATAAACAACATTTCCCAAATATCTACTTTATATCAGCATAATTTCTCATTATTTTTTTTTTTATTTTATTAGGTTGTTACAAGGGTACAGGAGCTTTTCAGTCACAGTAAACTTACAAATACTATTTTTATGGACCTATTCAAGTTTGAAGTGGCTTTTAGGGGCCTATATATTGGAAAAAAACACAAATTTGATATAACTTTAAGAACTGCACATTTCAAATTATTCTAAATACTGTCAGGAAATTTGTGAACACTTCAGGTGCCGCACAGGAGTTAAAGTAAAGTACTTTTCAAAACTTTATAACATCTAGATGTGAAAACCAAAAAAAACTTTCTCAGTAAAATGTTGTTTTAGACCCAAATTTGTAATTTTCACAAGGAGCTAATGATGACTTAAAATAAAAGAGACAAAAACCACAGAACTAAAATAAAAAAAATTTAACTATGAGTTAGAGGTCCAACTGGAGAAAGGGTGGAGGTGGACTTGGTGGTATATACTGTTTTTTTTTGTAAATGCCTTAAAATATCTGAGACAAAAAAAAATTGAACCATGAGGCAGAGGTCCAACAGGAGGAGGGGGTGGAGGTGGATGTGGAAGAGGGGGTCACACTTTATTTTTTTATTTTAAATTTGGGGACACACAAAAATGAAACAAATGCAAAATAGAGTGTAACCATGGCTGGGTGCAGCTAGTCTAATTGTCTAGTTAGCCAAAGGTACTGACAAGTCCTGTGTGATCCATGCCTGATTCATTTTTAGGAATGTTAACTTCCCCACGTTGTCTGTGGACAGGTGGATGCGCCTGTCCGTAATGACACCACCTGCGGTGATAAAAGCACACTCTGACATGACACTTGCTGCAGGGCAGACCAGCACCGCCAATGCAAGCTCTGTACATGTGTCCAATTTGAACACCCAATAGTTAAGTTGGGCAGACCCATCAGTTAGTACGTGGATATGTGTAGACATATACAGTATTTTTCCACTATGTTGTGGAAACACTACCTCCTGCTGATACGGGCAGAAACACATGGTGGTGCCAAATGTTGTGGCATGCTCATAAAGTTTTGACAAATTGCGTCCATGCTAACCCTGTATCAAGGTAGAGGCAGTGTCCCAGCTGTGTTGACAACTTCATTCTCAGCCTCTGTGTTGTTCTTCCACTGAGCCGCCACTGGCAGGTGGGAAAGTCAGTAGTTTTTCTACCGGTTCGTGCTTGTGTTGACGCATTTTTCAATCTCGATCCAATGACAGAAGCAATGTTGGCACATTGTCCTTGTTGTGGGAATCCAACAGGATTGCCACTCTGTAATCTACACTGGTGACAATACGGGCAACTCCGCTGTTGTTGCACAGGCACTGCAACTCGTATCTTCTTATGTGTGCAAAGCTGCCCAGAGGCAATGACAAGCTGTCCTCGGTGGTAGTTGTTTTGCAAATTTCTACAGACGTTTCATTCAAAATTTTTCTGATATTGTCCGTCCCATTACTTCCTTGACAAAGAAGGAAAAGCCCTTTAAGTGGTCTTCACAGGCTCAAGAAGCTTTTGATCAGCTTAAGATCTGTTTCACCTCAGCACCGCTGTTGATACACCCAGATCCAACACTTTCTTTCATTGTGGAGGTGGACGCTTCTGATAATGCTTTGGGGGCTATTCTCTCCCAAAGAACTGGAGAGATGGGGCTGCTACACCCTTGTGCTTTCTTTTCCCATAGACTAACCTCAGCAGAGAAGAATTACGACGTAGGAGATAAGGAATTGCTGGCTATTATTGCGGCTTTCAAGGAATGGAGGCATCATCTGCAAGGAGCTGCACAACAGATCGTAGCGTTGACTGACCATCGCAATTTAGAGTTCCTTCGATCCGCTAGATGTCTTTCTCCTCGTCAGGCTCGTTGGAATTTATTTTTAAATCAATTTAATTTTGTTATCTCGTACCGTCCAGGTTCTCGTAATGGGAAGGCTGATGCTTTATCCCGAATCCATGCTGCGGATTCCGTACCTGGAGCCCCGTCCAAGACCATTCTATCTGATGCCAATTTCATCGGAGTTATCCATGATCAAGACTTGTGGAAGGAGTGCAGGGAGGCTTATGACGGTGATGTATTTCTGGCCAATCCACCTGTTGATATTAAGCTTGTCTTTAAGGGTGGCATGTGGTTCAGAGATCAACGTATCTACGTCCCTGAAGCCGTCCGTCTGCAGATCCTCAAGTTGGTACATGACTTCAAGTTAGCTGGTCACAGGGGGGTACAGAAGACACAAGAGTTCCTAAGCCGATTTTTCTGGTGGCCAACTTGCCTGAAGGATACCAAGGACTATGTTCTCTCTTGCGAGGTATGTGCTTGTTACAAGACTCCTCGTGTGGCACCTACGGGTCTTCTGCAACCATTACCTGTTCCGTCCCGCCCTTGGGGGTCTATATCAATGGTCTTTATTGTGGAGCTGCCTACATCGGGGGGCATGAATACGATCATGGTGGTAGTTGATCGCCTGACTAAAGCCGCTCATTTTGTTCCATGCACCGGCCTCCCCTCAGCTAAGGATACAGTGAACTTGGTTATACAGAATGTCTTTTGGCTGCATGGGGTCCCGGATGAGATCATCTCTGACCGTGGAGTACAGTTCACTTCAAGACTCTGGAAGGGGTTTTGCCCTGCACTCAATATTTATGTCTGTCTCTCTTCCGCTTACCATCCCCAGACAAATGGTCAGACTGAGCGCACCAACCAGACGCTGGAACAATATCTAACATGCTATGTCAGTCATCTCCAGGATGATTGGTTGGAGTTGCTACCATTAGCCAAATTTTCATACAACAATTCTCAGAGCGCCTCCACTAAGTTTACACCTGTCTTTGCCAATCTGGGTTATCATCCGTGTATCTTACCTAGGTCTCTGATTAATTCTCCGGTTCCGGCAGTGGAGGAAAGGCTGACTGCAATGAGGCAAAATCTGGAGGTTCTGAAGGAATCCCTGACCACAGCTCAAAAACGTTATAAGAGATCGACTGATAGATTCCGTAAACCTGCACCCATGTTCAAGGTAGGAGATTTCGTGTGGTTAGCAACTAAGAATCTGAAATTAAATGTTCCTTCACAAAAACTTGGATAGAAGTTTATTGGCCCTTTCAAGATCAAAGGTATTGTGAGCTCCGTGGCCTGCCGTCTGAAGCTGCCTAGGACTATGACCCTGTTTTCCATGTATCTTTACTAAAGCCTGTATCTCCTAATACCTGCCAGGGACGTGGTGTGCCACCTCTGTAGCCTGTGGTGATTGATGGGCAAGAAGAATTTGTGGTGGAGGAAATTATTGATTCCAGGATTCGCAGGAATCGACTCCAATATCTAATAAGATGGCAGGGATATCCCCCTGAGGAAGACTCTTGGGAACCGGTGGAAAACATCAATGCCCAACAGAAGATTTCTCGTTTTCATCAGAGATTCCCTGAGAAACCAGGTCCAGGATCGTCCTGAGGCCGCTTCTAAGGAGGGAGTAATGTCAGGACTCTGAACATTTTTGATCACCTTTTGTGCATTACTGCCCTTTTCCAAGATGGCGTCTTTGGTCTCATGTGCACTGTGTCTTCCTGCTATATAACTCCACCCCAGCCTTTAGTCTGTGCTAGAGTATTCTGCCTTGCATCCAGCTTCTGACCTCTGGTGGCTTCCTGGCTTTGTACCTGCTCCTGTAAACCTGTTTCATGATCCTGCTACTCTGCTCTGAGTTCCTGCTGCATACACCGGTTTCCAGTAATCCTCCTTCATCTGGCTGCTTGTGTTACTCCCTCTGCATTTGCTGGACAAGTAACCTGTTGCAGCCCTGCGCTGCTTAAAACTGAGACTATCACCCAGGCCTTCCTGGTTGAGCTAAAGATATCATTTGAACTGCCTACCTGTGCTTGGACTAAACTAAGACTTATTCGTGTCAAGTATCCTCAAGTTTAACTGTGCTTCATAGACTCTCTGCTTGATTGCATTTCTCTCTGAAGTTTCCTATAGACTGTTAAGCTGCATTTAATATCTACACCAAGTGTTGTGGTCTTGAGCTTTGCTTTGCACCTGTTTGAATCACCGTGTGATAATATAGACTTTTCCACTTATAAGACTGTGTCCTGTAGTTGTCTTGTTCCACGCAAGAAGTCTCCTGAGTTATCCCCTATAATTATTACAATAACTTTGATTTTGTATTTTTATTTTGATCTTAATTAATGGATGAAATAGGTTTGGGGAGTGTTTATTTCAATTAAAGGACTTTTCTCTCTGTGTGGCTTTATTAAATTTGACAACAGGGTTAGTAATGGGGGTGTCTGATAGATCCTTCTCCATTATTAACCCGTGGGATAGATGTCAATTGACACTACAAAGCTGATATCAACCCCAATAATATTATTCCAATTGCCTCAGCGCCAGGACACGTGGGAGAAGCTAGGAAAAAGGAAAAGCATCAAAATGCAAATGAGTTTTCTGGGGCAACTGCTGGCTGCTGTTTTTTGTCTGGGGAGGGCCAATATCCATGTTCCCTTCCTAGTCTGAGAATACTAGCCCCCAGATGTCTGCTTTAGCTTGGCTTATCAAAAATGGAGGGGACCCCACACCGCTTTTTTAAATGACTTGGTTAAATATTTGAAAAAAATGGCATGGAAGCTCTCTATTTTTGATAACCATCCAAGATAAGCTGACAGTTGAGGAATGCAACCCGCAGCTGCCAGCTTTACCTGCACTGGTTATCAAGAATAGAGGAGACCCCATGTGGTTTTTTTTTATTATTATTTTCTTTTTCATATTACTCTCTGGCCAATTATGCCATGCCAATACTTGATATGGCTGTGGTTTAGCCGGAAGTGCCCACACAGGAAAGGTTTGTTGATTGGCTGCGCTGCAGTCTTTCAACAAATTTTGTCCAGGGTAACAAACCCAAACAGTAACACAGACTTCCTGGAGAAGTCCAACTTCAGAGTCTGTACACGGAAAGAAGGTGTCCGCTACGGACCCCAAACTTTATCGTTTGGGTTCATCCATCTCTACTCCTTACTGTGTTCCCTGCACAAAAAATGAGTCCCACACTGTCCATTTCATGGTACATGGCCGACACACTTTCTTTTCGCATACAATATTCCCATCTCCCTCCTTATAAATTATGACTGCCATACCACCCCTTTCATATAGTTTGACTACCATGCTATCCTCCTTATAAACTACAACCTTCTTAATTAATTATAACCACAACACCTTCCTCACTTATGAACTATGATCTCCATAATGTCAAACCCACATGTTACCTCTTTTTACACTGTCCTTTCATGCTGCCCCCACTCCCTACAGAGCCCTCTGTTCACACTTCCCCCAACACAGCCCCCTGTCTAAACTGAATACCCTTTTCACACTGTGCCCATCATTTCACCACTCCATACTAAGCTCTCTCTTCAGATTACACCCTTACACTGCCCTGCTTTTGTACTGAACCCCTCTTCACTGTTCTCCCCAAAGCTGCCCACTCTACATACTAAGCCCTCCATATTGCACTACTCTTCCTACTGCACTCCCATGCTGTCCTACTCTTCTTACTGAGCCCCCATGCTGCTCTACTCTCTTTACTGAGACCCCTTGCTGCCCTACTCTCCATACTGAACCCTCAAAGCTTCTCTACTTTCTATATTGAGACCCTCATGCTACTCAACTCTCCAAACTGAGTCCCCCATGCTCCATACTAAGTCCCCATGCCACCATACTCTCCATACTAAGCCCACCATGCTGCCTCTTCTCCATAATGAGCTTTCCATGCTACTCCTTCTCTATACTGAGCCCCCAGCCTTTTCTTCATATTAAGCTCTCTACACTGTCCCGCTACCATAATGTCTACAATTAAAGCTCCTTGCATCTTATTATAGCTTACCTATTCCTGGCTCTGATACTTTCTCCCCCCCTTGTGGTGCTCTGCAGGGTGTTGAAGTGATCTAATTGCACTAAAGTGGCATTTACACAATGCACACACCACTGCATATCAGGGTAGGGAGCTGATTGTATCTCTTAAGATGTGAATGCAACCTCACCTTCCTCAAAGATGGTGGTTTGGCGGGGAGGAGGGGTGATTGAAAAATATATTTAGTCTTGATTCTGGCACCAAACCTACTGCAAATGTCAGCCCTAGGCACTGAACCTCCGGTGCCCAGTGGCAAATATGGCCCTGACCAAGAGTGTATATACCGTATAAACATACATTGCACCACCAACGGGGCCTTTAGAGAGAAGGGCCCAGCCTTGGTTGATCACAAGCCCTCTGTTATTAGGTGGTGAGAACTACAAATCAGTTGCATTTGTAGCAAGCAAGGGATTAGAAAATTGGTGAAAGGGTAATAGAGCAGGGATAATGGAAGTAGAAGACAGCCCTTCTGTCAAAACTGGTATTAAAAAGGGGGAATCAATTATATCTTTGGTATGTGGCCCTCTTATAATAGGGAGATGAAAAGATGAACTGTCACAGGAATTAAAGGGTACAAATGCCAATAAAATTATTACACCGATACAACTGCTTGTATTTGTAAAACATTGTTTGTTCCCGCCAATTTTAATTGCTAATTTGTGCTATATCATTAACATTCACAGTAAATGTTCAAAGAATGCTGCAGGTGTTTGCTCAGCACTTTCCTATCGTGTTCTCCCGCAGAGGCTTACATGCACGGCTTCTCAGGTGTAGGTGTGTTGGAATTATTTTCAAGATGTTTTCTTCCTTGTTGGCAAAATCACAGTTACATGCTGATCGGCACGTCTCACCAGGGCCATGTGTAATAACATAAGTAACGCTATTTGATTGTAAGTACAGTCAATAAAGGAACTTATGCTACATTCTTGTCTCTGTTACTACTCTCATGTTAAAAGGTAGAACATTCCACAAAACTATCATATTTATTCATGTTATTATAGTGCTATAGTTAGACTGGAAATTTTGTTGCAGATATAACTGCAATTACTTTGCTGCAACAGTGAATGGATGAATTATATTTCTGCTGACAGCTCTTTGCCATCTTATCCATACACAGAAACACTACTTTTCCGAGTGCTCCTATGTTCCCTATTAGAGAGCCACTGCCAGACATCTCTTGCAACTGGCCAGATTATTCTCTTCCCTGACCTCATGTATCAGGAACGATTTGGAAAGCACCAATACACATTAGACTGTGCGGCCAATCCCATCCAATATCGTTGGGTTTGGCCAATTTCAGCCTAATGTGCATGAGTTCGTACAAAGATTTTAGCTCTTGGTTTTTACCTCTTTTTCCCCAAGAGCCATTGCCTTTTTACTTTTCCATCAACTTAACCATTTGGGGGGACGAGTTGTAGTTTTGAATTACCTCATCCATTTTACTGTATCATTTACATAAAAACTGGAAAAAAAATCCAAGTGGGTTCAAATAGTGATAAAACTCAATTCCGCCTGTGTTTCACTTTTAAAGGGTTCATTGTATTATGAATACATTATATGGCACCATCAAACTTGTAAAGGTTTACTTACATTTTAGTAGTTAAAAAATTCAGAACTTTTTAAAAAGAAAAATTGGCTTGTGTCACCATTTTCTGAGATCTGTCTGAGGTCTTATTTTTGCATGGTAAGATGACAATTTAATTGATATAATTTTGATTGCTTCTTATTGCATTTTTGGGGTGAGGTGCATTGACTGAAAAATTGTATTTATGGCATCTTTTTTTCTCTTTATAGTGTTTACCATATGGGTTAATTTTGTGATATGTTGGATTTTGAAAACAAAAATCAAATAATCTAATGCTTGGGCCCAAAACATAGAATTAGAGGTTTATACACAACAAGAATATAAAACTTATAGCTCAGTGCTTGTAAGCTTCAAAAATAACACGTGTCTACATCAACAACAATTTGTCTTCTGAAAAATGTTGAAACTGAGGCAATGCAATATTTGGATTACATTCAAGACTGTGTAAAAAACCATTCATGCACGCCCCAATCAGCTACCATGCATATTTTTCCGGTAGGTCCGCCCTGAAACCTGCCTTAAAAAAACCTTTCTGTTTATGTGTTCAGGCTTTTGAGCGTCTTTTAACTGCTTTGGCTATGGTTCCACGGTCCAGAACCATAGCGCTTTGGACGGAGCGGAAATTCCGCTCCGTCTAAGCCCCGCCCCCTTTCTGACGCGCGATCTTTCCGGAGGTGTTCAGGACACCTCCGGAACACCTCCGGAAAGAGCGCAGGGCTACATAGCCCTGTGTTAATTCTGTTGCGGCGACGCACCGTCGCCGCAATACGCGAGGACATGCTGCGGTCTAAAAAGACGCGCCGCATGTCCGTTTACGCAGGTTTGCCACCTGCGTATTGTTACGCATGGTGGAGACGGGATTCCTTGAAATCCCCTCCACTATGCTGTAACATCTGGACGCTGCGTGTTTGGCGCTGCGCCAGCGCACAGCGCCAAACACGCAGCGTTTCCTGACCGTGGAAACTCACCCTTTAGGTTTCAAAAGATGCCACGTGGCTAAAAAAAGTGACCTTGACCATTCTCCGAGAGTTTTTCGCTCGGAAGATGCTCTATACTTTACAATACAGGTCAGTGGGAAGGCTCAAAAGATATCCGGAAGCTTTTTCAGCATTTTCATAGAATTTTTGCTTCAGAAAATTATAGCGGTTTCTTCATTGTTCAATAAGGGAAAAAAAGGACTGAAAGAAAAAGACCAAAAATTGGTAGAAAAATAGCTGAAAAAAACCCATCATTGGTCAAAAATGACAAAGCAAGCACTCAAGAAGAAATGACCAAAAATGTTGGAAAAAAGATGCTTCATGGCAAAAATACGCTATGTGCTGAAGAAAACTCAGCAGGTTTGACCAAGTTGAAAAGATATCATGAGCACACAACCTAGGTTATCTATTTTGGTATAAATCGCTTTGAAAAATCACAATTTATTTGAGCAACACAGAGTTGTGCAAAAATTCTGTGACTTTTGGTGTTTTCACATTTCACCATAATTGACATAGATAGGGCAGGATGGGGGCATAATGTGGGTATGATGCCACAGCTTGTCTAAGTCATGGTGAGCTGTGGTGTTCCTCACACCAGAAATCTTGCTTTACTCACTGATTGGAGTAGGATTTATGGCAAAGTGTACACAGGCGCACACCACTTGTCTGACACTCCTGATTCATAAGAGTTGTGTGCCTGCTAATGAATTAAGCACCTTTGTCTCCAACATGACCCCTCGTGAAGACTGGCATGAACATTGCAGGTCTTGATAAATTGGGTCTGACTTGGCATTGTGATACACACTAGGTGTAAAAACTTTGGAGTTTCTTGTAAGAAAGTCAGTAAGCCCTTACTGAGGTTTAGACTGGAGAGCTCAAAATCATTTAAGAATCAACAGAATGCTGATTCCAAGAATAGAATGGAAAAAGACATAGCGACCAATTCATCACCGCATTTCCATTTTTCGTGTGAATACCTTTCAATTATTGACTTTCTGATTTAGCACAAATTCATCAAATGATTTGCGCCTTTTTTAAAGTTATCTTTTGATGGTTATTCTTTTTTTTTTTATGTTAATGTCGTTTTTCCAGATGGTTTACGCTGAATCATGGAATCATGGAATTTGACTTTAAAAAGTTGTAAAATTTGGTGCAACTCTACTACAGTTCACCCTTGGAATGATTTTATGCATGCCAGTCAAAATAGTTTCTTTTTTGCGGCATTTTGTTAACCGTTTGACTATTTGCACTAAAAACTAGCACAAACATTTCAAAATTCAAGAATCTCATGCTCCATTATCATGAAGGTGGCGCAAAAAACATCAACAAAAGCCACAATTCGAAAAGGAAAAGTGACTTAACCCCTCCCCACAAATGATGAATCAATTCCATAGCCTCCGACCGGATAGGACTAACACTTATTAGACTTTTATTATTGTTATTATTCATTTTTATAGTCCTATTTATTCCATGGCGCTTTACATGTGAGAGGGGGCGAATATAGACAAGTACAATAAATATGGGCAATACAGGACACACAAGTACAGAAGGAGAGGGGACCCTGCCCGCGAAGGCTCACAATCTACAGGGGATGGGTGAGGATACACTAGGAGAGGGTAGAACTGGTCGTGTGGCGGTTCAGTAGACTGAGGATCACTGCTGGTTGTAGGCTTTTATGACATATCTAGTCATTATCTTTAGGCTTTGCTGTCATCCATTACTTCTCATTGCACAATTATTATTTAGTATTGCACGCTTGATGTATCCTTTGATATAATTTTCTGAGAGAAAGAAATTGGATAATTTATGCCTTTTATTATCAACTGACTACTTGGGTCACATCATGGTTAAATCTGTATGTGGTTCATATACATAAGTGGATAGATCTATATACAGTTACAATCCAATGGGCAATTTAGATAGTCCTGTAAGGTCATTGCTGCTGTCAACTTCTTTTTCTACATTAGTAAAACTTCAGCTCAGACAACCAGTACCAACAAAATGATTTGTCTAAGATCTCTCACACAGAAATACATACCAGGGAACTCTAAAGTTTCTGTAGTGTGAGGCAAGACTAACCTAATCCTAACCTAAACCTGATATAAAAAGAACCATTCATCTTCTGTGCATCACACACCTCGAAGGAGATAACAAGATCTTTTGACAGCTTTGAAGAAAGCTTAAGAATAACTGCAGACATGAAACTAAATAACCACAACCTGCACTATAATGCACTAGCCATCCCTTTGCTATGGTATAAGAGCAAATTTGGTTATTTATAGGGATGAGAAAACGTTCTCGGTGATACTCGGATATCATTTGAGTGTCTGGGTGCTTGGATGTGCTTAGCATGAAGCTCAAATCCCCGACTCTCGCCTTACACAGCCAATAAGCATGCGGGGATTGCAAGCCAGTCACTGTAATGACGTAGCCATCTTGGTAGTGGCATTACTGTGATTGGCTGGCAGCATTACTTCATCAGAGGTTATAAAAGGACAGGCACCGCCACGCTCGGCTCACTGATGCCATTGCACAGCTCAGGGACAGTTTTGATTGAAGGGAGAGAGCAGTTATCCAGGCCTGCTTGTGCACAGTTTAAAGCAAACCTGTCAGCAGGATTGTGCACAGTAACCCACAGACAGTGTCAGATCAGCGCCATTAAACTGATTACAATGATACCTTGGTTGATGGAATCCATCTTGTGGTTGTTGTTTAATCTTTATTTTGGCAGGCGCCTGCGCTGCAGCATGATTGCATCTATAATGTGTATTTAATTATTTTATTTGATGATATACATAAATTCATGTAAAAAAAATCAGTCTCAAAATGGCGCCGGCTGTAGCAGCTATCAGCGATCTGAAAGCGGCCACTGCTCAAGCGCTGGCGGCGCCATCTTGCTAGAGAAAACAAATTTTTGCCTCCTCCAAGATGGCGCCATCGGTACCTGCACAGTAACATCTATTGGATCACTGATAGCTGCTTTTAATGAATTTATGCATAGCATCAAATAAAAGAATTAAATACGCATTATACATGCAATTATGCGGCAGCGCAGGCACTGCCACCGACACCTGCCTGCACAAGGTGATTTTTTAAAAATATATATAATATTCATTATGTAAACTAGGGGGCAGGTCACTGAGGGATCAGGACCTGTCAGAAGCCATACAGTTGAATACCTAATCAGAGCACCACATGAAGACCCCCCTACAGGCCGTCCCGGAGCACGATCATATCATTAACTGAAAACTGAAAATAAATATTAAACAACCACAAGACGGATTTCATTAACCAAAGTATCATTTTAATCAGTGTAACACCGCCGACCTGACACTGCCTGTAGGTTACTATGCACAATAATGCTGACAGGTTCCCTCTAACTAATTAGAGTCCTTTAGTGTTGATACTGGTGCTGATGTTGAACCATCATACTAACAGTCGTTCTAAGGGCTAATCTTGTACTTTGCTGTTTGTGTCAGCTATATTCTGCATTTAGCCTAGGGACAGTGGCAGGAGCAGGGAGAGTGGCAGAATACAGCCTCTAAGCAGGGCTTAGGGCTTTGCAGTCCGTTGCTAAATATATAGCTGGTGCGCGTGAACACATTCTTGTTTTGGGAGGTGAAAAAATTGACTATATTGTCATCCATAAAGTATTATGTGCTGTGTGTTACATAATGGTGGTATATAACAGTCAAAAAAGAGATCAAAAATGTTTCTGGATTCAGTTAGTCATCCATAGGGTATTACATGGTTTGTTCTACATTTCGGTGGTATATAACAAACCAAAAAAGCGTTAAAAATTTTTCTGGATTGAATTTGTCATCCATAGAGTATTATGTGGTTTGTGTTATATTTCAATGGCATATAACACTTGAAAAAAACATTCACATTTTTTTTTCTGAATTCAATTTGTCATCCATAGAGTATTACATGGTTTGTGTTACATTTCGGTGTTTTATAACACTTCAAAAAAGCACTAAAAATGTTTATTGATTGAATTTTTCATCCATGTCATGTCATCCATACAGTGGAGGTGGCAGGAGCCTGTGTTCTGGAACCGGCCACTTTCCTAGAACTACCAAGGCCCAAACCCAGGTCGCAACCTTCACCGCTGGGATTTGTGCAGACTGCGGACGGATGAGCCAGGATGCATCAACTGGTGAGGGAACTGTGGGACCTAGGCTGGTTGGAGGAGACAAAAAGGTGAGCCACGACCAGGGCTGGAGACATGATAGTGGGCCAGTTGGCTGCAAAGTACCAAGATTTGGGATCCCGGGGGAAGGTCGTTACGCATGACCAGCAGCAGAGATGGCGGTCCATAGAAGAGTTTGAGACCTGTCATCACATTTTGTTCAACCAGAAGGCAGTAGAGAGAGAACAATTGCCTTAAAGGCTGCAAGGGGTCATGGCTGGAGCCAGGGTTCCTAAAAATGGAGGGACAACTTCGCTAGTATGTTGTGGGTGTGATCCGAGACGGAAGGGAGCAGGATGAACCCTTTTTGCGAAATGAACGGGCCTGGAAGAGGCTCCTCGAGGCAGCTTGAGACGGGGCTACCACCCCCGAGAGATCGGACTGTCCTTGGCATTCCCAACCTCCTATTCAGTAGCAGGCGATGGAGCCAGTGACACAGGGGGCTGTTGCCCATTTCTACATGTCAGAAACTCCGGCACTACCCGAAACTGGGTCACTTTCAGCCTAGGCACCTGGGAATCGGGCTCCAGGAACCAGGTGGAGGCAGTCCCACCAGTCTCCCTAGGAAGGAGAAGAAGAAACGGACACCTGAATAAGATTACTGTTTTACCCTCCTTATCATTTTCTCCTGAGTGTAGAAGTGCATCAACTACAATTTCAAAATATTTGAATGAGGCCAGCAGGTTGTTGACTTCAAGGGTCTATGGATGACTGGATGATCTTCCTTATATTTTTTTCCTGACTTTATAAGTATAAGAGTATATCAATTACACTTTCAAAATATGTCAATGAGAGCCACCAGCTGTTGCCTTCAAGAGTTCAAGGATGACACTCCTTATAATTTTTTCTTGGCTTTGCACTTTGTCAAAAGTGTTTGAGTGTAGGGGTACATCAACTACACTTTCAAAATATTTGAACGAGGCCCATCAGTTGTTGCCTTCAAGTGTGTGTGGATGACTGTATGACTGTGTACAGTCATGGCCAAAAGTTTTGAGAATGACACAAATATTATATTTTCACATGATCTGCTGCCCTCTGGTTTTTATGTGTGTTTGACAGATGTTTTTATCACAGACAGAAATATAATAATTGCAAACATATGAGTAACAAAAGCTTATATTGACAGTTAGAATGAGTTAATGCAGCAAGTCAATATTTGCAGTGTTGACCCTTCTTCTTCAGGACCTCTGCAATTCTCCCTGGCATGCTCTCAATCAACTTCTGGACCAAATCCTGACTGATAGCAGTCCATTCTTGCACAATCAATGCTTTCATTTTGTCAGAATTTTTAGGTTTTTGTTTGTCCACCCGTCTCTTGATGATTGACCACAAGTTCTCAATGGGATTAAAATCTGGGGAGTTTCCAGGCCATGGACCCAAAATCTCTATGTTTTGTTCCCTGAGCCATTTAGTTATCACCTTTGCTTTATGGCAAGGTGCTCCATCATGCTGGAAAAGGCATTGTTGATCGCCAAACTGCTCTTGGAGGGTTGGGAGAAGTTGCTCTTGGAGGACATTCTGGTACCATTCTTTATTCATGGCTGTGTTTTTAGGCAAGACTGTGAGAGAGCCGATTCCCTTGGCTGAGAAGCAACCCCACACATGAATGGTTTCAGGATGCTTAACAGTTGGCATGAGACAAGACTGGTGGTAGCGCTCACCTTGTCTTCTCCGAATGAGGCGTTTTCCTGATGTCCCAAACAATCGAAAAGGGGATTCATCAGAGAAAATAACTTTACCCCAGTCCTCAGCAGTCCACTGCCTGTACCTTTTGCAGAATATAAGTCTGTCCATGAAGTTTTTTCTGGAGAGAAGTGGCTTCTTTGCTGCCCTCCTTGAGACCAGGCCTTGCTCCAAGAGTCTCCGCCTCACAGTGCGTGCAGATGCACTCACACCTGCCTGCTGCCATTCCTGAGCAAGCTTTGCACTGCTGGTAGCCCGATCCCGCAGCTGAAACACTTTTAAGAGATGGTCCTGGTGCTTGCTGGTCTTTCTTGGGCGCCCTGAAGCCTTTTTGGCAACAATGGAACTTCTCTCCTTGAAGTTCTTGATGATGCAATAGATTGTTGACTGAGGTGCAATCTTTCTAGCTGCGATACTCTTCCCTGTTAGGCCATTTTTGTGCATTGCAATGATGACTGCACGTGTTTCTTTAGAGATAACCATGGTTAACAGAAGAGAAACAATGATGCCAAGCACCAGCCTCCTTTTAAAGTGTCCAGTGGTGTCATTCTTACTTAATCATGACAGATTGATCTCCAGCCATGTCCTCATCAACACCCACACCTGTGTTAATGGAGCAATCACTGAAAAGAGGTTAGCTGGTCCTTTTAAGGCAGGGCTGCAATGATGTTGAAATGTTTTTTGGGGGATAAAGTTCATTTTCTAGCCAAACATTGACTTTGCAAGTAATTGCTGTTAAGCTGATCACTTTTTATAACATTCTGGAGTATATGCAAATTGCCATTAGAAAAAGTGAAGCAGTAGACTTTGTAAAAATTAATATTTGTGTCAATCTCAAAACTTTTGGCCATGACTTTACAAAGCCTTTAAAAATGTAGAAGTGCCACAACTACACTTTCTTAATTTTTTTATGAGGCCCTCCATTTGGTGCCTTCAAAGATGTATGGATGACCCTCGTTATAATTTTTTCTTGCTTTGCATTGTGTGCAGAGCTTTTATGAGTGTAAGAGTACCACAGCTACACTTTGTTCACAATATGTCAATGAGTCACTCCAGTTGGTGCTTTCAAGGGTGGGTTGATGTCCCTGCTTGCAATTTTAGCAGGCTTAGCACTGAGTCCCTTTTCAATCCAATTTTTGGCTCTTCTGGCTTCCTTCATAAATTACACTGAAATCTTAAAAAAAAACTAAAAAAAAAAAATAAAAAATGTAATTTTGGTTTACTTAAATTATTATTTTTTTAAAAATCCTTTTAAAATTTTGTCTTACATACAAGTCATTATACAGGAAAGAATGTTTCTTAACATTTTTTTCCTGTATCTTCCAATTTCTTGTCAATTTTGAATGTTTTATTGTCAGTCCTTAAAGTGGAGTAAAAGTGTGACACCATTGTTCCCAGCAGTGATCTGGGAGTCAGAGATGCTTCAAGGGTTCTTCCCCATGCTGTTCTCCTTCCATTCAGAATTTTTTCCATCCATTTCAACATTTTCACTGCCCCCCAGACCTCTTTGTAGGGTCTGGCAGAAAAATGTTCAGATTTCCTATGTTACTCAAAACGAGCATCCAAGTATTCTTGTGCTCGCTAATCACTAGTTATTTATTCTGACATTTCTGTTACATTAAGTTATAATCAGAAAGTTGTATAGATCACCTTAGGGTGAATTTACACTGATCAACAATGGCTGTTGAATGATAAATTGGCTGTATCTAAGCTGATCGGTAGTTGTTTAATAGGCTGTTTAGACAGTCTGTATTTTTATGCTCACAGAACGATTGTTGATACCATTGTTCTGGTCACATACAATATTATTGTTCTCTGCAGCACATGTTCTGTTACCCAGCATGATGTGCTGCCAAGTATGATGATTCTTAAAGAATCATAAAAATAATTTTCTTCGATGAACGATCATTTTGCTCATTTGTTGGGTAATTGGTAGCCTGTTTACACTGGCCGATAATCAGGAAACAAGCTTTCCATGGAGCTTGGGCTGGTTCCAGATAATCAGTCTTGTTCTTTATTATGGTCCAGTGTAAATGCATACTTAGGGCAGGTACAGATGAGAATAGTTTTTTGTCATATGAGAAAATTGGATCATGCAAATGACATTCTGATCAAACTCTGATCAGAGTTTGAGCAGAGTGTCAGCATAGTGTGCTGTGATTCTTTCAGATGATGAGAGGATAAGGGAAAAATGTCTCCATCGTTTCCATTTTATGAGTGTGGGAAATTGGACTGCACTTAAATGTTATCTAGTGCACTCCAATGTTCCCCACTTATTGACTTGCATGACGGAGTTCAATCTGATATTGAATCAAACTCGGCATGCCTCGGACATGTGCTCAACCTCATAGACTAACTGTAACTACCCTGCTGGCATCACTGCATGGCCTCCCATCTCCCACACACCAACATACTCACTGCTCAAGGTCTTGCTGTGATTTTTGTCTGCTGCCAGCTCCATGCTCTGTGCCTCTTGTCTCCTATCTTCTCTGTGCATGTTTCCTGGCTGTGTGCATTGGCGCACCTATAATGAGGCGAGTTGAGCCTTCTGTCTCAGGTGGCGGCAGCTAGGGGGCGGCAGAGCACAACTCAGAACACGTGATGTGGTGCCGGCTCTCCTTAATCCCTGCTGAGTCTAACACTCCTGCGCACTGTGCTATGTGTCCCGCAGTGAGAAACAGCCATGCACCCCTTCCTCACCCTCCCACCTTTCCACTTCACCTTCTGGCAGCCAGGAGTCCGTTGCTGTGCTGTCCTGTTATGTGCCAGCAGGACCTGTGATGAGGTCACAGGAGGGGGAGGAGTCAGGGGTCACATGGTCAGGCTCCCTGTGTGCAGGTCTCCTGTCCTGGTTGTCATGGTGCTGGATGAAGGTAAGTTTATGTGTGGGATCAGGAGGGGTTTACAGTGTGGATGTAGCAGAGCCGTGTGTGTACTAGGTGTACGGAGCGGAGCCATGTGTGTACGAGGTGTACGGAGCGGAGCCGCATGTGTACGAGGTGTACAGAGCAGAGCCTTGTGTGTGCGAGGTGTACGGAGCGGAGCCGTGTGTGTACGAGGTGTACGGAGCGGAGCCGTGTGTGTACGAGGTGTACGGAGCGGAGCCGTGAGTGTACGAAGTGTACGGAGTGGAGTCATGTGTGTACGAAGTGTACGGAGCGGAGCCGTGTGTGTACGGAGCAAAGCCCTGTGTGTACGAAGTGTATGGAGCGGAGCCGTGTGTGTACGGAGCAAAGCCGTGTGTGTACGTAGTGTACGGAGCGGAGCCGTGTGTGTACGAGGTGTACGGAGCGGAGCCGTGTATGTACTAGGTGTACGGAGCGGAGCCGTGTGTGTACGAAGTGTACGTAGCGGAGCCGTGTGTGTACGAGGTGTACGGAGCGAAGCCGTGTGTGTACGAGGTGTACGGAGCGAAGCCGTGTGTGTACGAAGTGTACAGAGCGAAGCCGTGTGTGTACGAAGTGTACAGAGCGAAGCCGTGTGTGTACGAGGTGTACAGAGCGAAGCCGTGTGTGTACGAGATGTACGGAGCGGAGCCGTGTGTACAAGGTGTATGGAGCGAAGCTGTGTGTGTACGAAGTGTACGGAGCGGAGCCGTGTGTGTACGAGGTGGATGTAGCAGTGCTGTGTGTGTACGGGGTGTACAAAACAGAGCTCTGTGTGTACGAAGTGTACGGAGCTGAGCCACTCAGCTCCGTACACACAGGGCTCCGTGCTTGATCCGTGTGTGTACGGAGCGGAGCAGAGCCATGTGTGTAGGGGGTGTACGGAGTGGAGCCGCGTGTGTACGGAGTGGAACCCCATGTGTATGAGGTGTATGGTCCAAAGCCGCATGTGTACAAGGTTTACGGAGTGGAGCCATGTGTTTACAAGGTGTACTACTTATACAGAACGTTAACAAATATAAAAATCGATGTTTCAAACATTTTCCTATTTAAGGGTCTGTGCACACGTTGCGGAATTGCCGTGGAAATTTCCGTGGCAATCCCGCACCTCCCTGCCGCGGGAAATATGCATATTATAGGTATGCGTATTCCCGCCAGAAACTAGCGTTTTGCAAGCGTAATTAGCTTGCAGAATGCTAGCGTTTTCCTAGCGATCTGTAGCATCGCTTGGAAAACTGATTGACAGGTTGCTCACACGAGTCACACATAGTGTTTGACAAGTGTGAGCAACTTTTTACTATTGATGCTGCCTATGCCGCATCAATAGTAAAAAGATCTAATGTTAAAAATAATTTAAAAAAATAATAATAAATCGTGCTATTCTCACCTTCCGGCGGCCCCCGCAGCCTTCCTGCCTCACAGCGACGCTCCCGGCAACTCCCGTTTCCAGGCGTCCTTTGCGACAATGACCTCCAGATGACGGAAGGTGAGAATATCATTATTTTTTATTTTAATTATTATTTTAACAAGGGTATGGTACCCAGGGCCTGGAGGAGAGTATCCTTTCCTCCAGACTCTGGATACCATCCGCACATGAACCGCTTACTTTTAAGATGGTGGGCATAGCCACATGCGGAAAGTAAGTGGTTCAATGCATTCCTAAAGGTTGAGCATGCTGCGAATTCTTCCGCGATGTGATTCCGCAGTGGAAAAACACGCAGCATGTGCACAGCATTGTGGAATCCCATAGGCTATAATGAGTTGTGTTGTGTAAGCGTTTCCGCTGCGAAAAAAACGCTGCAAAAACGCTAAGAATCCGCAACATGTGCACAGGCCCTAAGGGTCTGTGCACACGTTGCGGAATCTGCTGCGGATCCGCAGCGGATTTGCCGCTGCAGATCCACAGCAGAACTGCAAGTGATGTACAGTATCATTATATTCAATGGAAATAAAAAAAACGCAGCGCACATGTTGCGGATTTTTCCACGCGGATTTGGTGCGGATTTAAATCCGCAGCATGTCACTTCTTTTGTGCAGTTCCTCAGCGTTTTGAGACCTGCTCTAAATAGGAATCCGCAGGTCTCAAAACGCAGGGGAAATCCGCACAAAAACCGCGGCAAATCTGCAGGTAAAACGCAGGTCATTTTACCTGCGGATTTAGCAAAATCTGCGTGGAAAATTTCACAGCAGATTCTGCAACGTCTGCACATACCCTAAAAGTGTATGTATTTCACATGTGCGTCACGTTAGGCTAGTAAGAGTAAACCAGATTTATTTATACTGATTTTACAATGGGGGGGCGCCGTTTTGCAGTTCGCCTCAGGCAGCAGAGAGGCTAGGTTCACCTCTGGCTGTGTGCATAGGGGGGCCGCCCCAGAACTCTCTGGTTCTTATGGAATCAGGGTGCACCTGTCTAATTTGTCCCAGACCAATTACCAGGAGGCTTCTAGTATTTAGGGCAGCTCCACTCTGTGGATCTTGCCTGTGCAATGTGTTATGTTATGTTTCGGTAACTGAGGAGAAATAGCAAAAGCAGTAATACACCAGAGAGGCTGGAACCTATTGGATTGCAGTAACCTGAACTAACCATGCAACTAGAAGTAGCCGTGGAGCGTTCCTACGTTGATCCTAGATGCCTTGTCACAGCCTGAGAGATAACTACACCTAAAGGCAGAAAGATGAAAGCTATCTGCCCCGGAGCAGATTCCCAAAGAAAATAGGAAGCCCCCAAACATGTAATGGCGGTTAGACAAGAAGAAAGCACGGACACAGACAGAAAATAGAATGAGCAAATGTTGGGCCCAATCTGTCTAGACAGAAAAGTACAGGAAATAATTCTGATTGCAATCCAACAAAAAACCTAACAAAAATACCAACACTTCTGATTGCCAAAAAACCTGAGATCACACGATCTCATCCACCTAAATCAGATCTCTGGTGTAACAAAACACTATTCAGCAAATAAAAAGTAACAAAGGAGCAAAGCAAAAGTGCAGACAAAAACGGAGCACAATTGCAGCGCCAGACCCCCAAAAGGGGACAGGCTGCAGTCCACTGCAAGCAGCAAACCAGCAATAAAAATCAAACAGAGAAACAAAAACAGCAAACACTTATCTGAAGGAGAGCAGGAAACTAGCAGTGCTTCAAGCAAGACCAGAAGGAACAATTGATAACCGGCAAGGCTGCTGGGAACTAAGGCCACTTATATCCTACCATTCAGCGCCAGCTGAAGGCCATTCATTAATCAGTTCATTACCCTCAGCAACCACCGGAGGGAGCCCCAGCTCAGAAGCCGCCTCCAGCATATTCACAACAGTGTTAACTCAGTGTCTTGCTACTGAGCTGCCAGGTCTTGCTCTGTGTTCCTCCCTCCTTGGAGGCTTCACTCCTAGATTTGCCTTGTACCTGTTTGTCCGCCCTCCAGCAGGCAGAATATCCTGGTCTCTGTGCTATTGCTTCTGACCTTGTCTTGTACTTGTCCTTGCCGCCTTCCAGGAGGCAGAATATCCTGGTCTCTGTGCTATTGCTTCTGACCTTATCTAGTGTCATTTCCTTGTCTGAACTCTGTCCTACGTCTGTCTCTTAGTCTCCTTGTCTGTGGTTTCTTTCCCTGCTGTGTCTTGCCTTGTGTTCTCTCTGACCACTTTCTGCCTCTTCTCCGCACTCCTGCGGTTCTCCTCCGTTCCACTCTGCTTCGCTCCTGCAGCTGCAGAACCTCTTGCTGCAGCTCCTCTCCACATACCTTGCGGTTCCTCTTTGCTTTGCTCCTGCAGCTGCAGAACCTCTTGCTGATCTGCAGTCCTTCTCCGCAGCCTTGTGGTTCTCCTCCTGTGTGAACAGGTCCAAACCTTTTCCTCCATACACCATTACTTCCAGTCAGTACCAGTATCTGCACCTCCTGTGTGAACACGTCCAAACCTGTTTCTCCATACACCATTCCTTCCAGTCAGTACCAGTATCGGCACCTGCTGTGTGAACAGGTCTCTACCTGTTCCTCCATACTACATTCCATCCAGTCAGTACCAGTACCTGCTGTGTGAAAAGGACCCTACCCATTCCACACACCACTTTGTGTCCCTGTGCCTTTCCAGTTGGTGCCTGCCTGCTCCTGTGTCTCAGTCGTGCCTACCTACCCTGTGTCTCAGTCGTGCCTACCTACCCTGTGTCACAGCCGTGCCTGCCAGCCATGTGTGCCAACCCTGTGTCTCAGCTGTGCCTGCCAGCCCTGTGTCTCAGCCGTGCCTGCCAGCCCTGTGTCTCAGCTGTGCCTGCCAGCCCTGTGTCTCAGCCGTGCCTGCCTGCCCTATGTCTCAGCCGTGCCTGCCTGCTCTGTGTTTCAGCCTTGCCTGCCTGTTTGTGTCTCTGCCATGCCCGCCTGCCAGTGTCTCAGCCGTGCCACCGTCTCCCCAAGTGGGATCAGCAGCCACAACCAGACACCACCCCGGAGAGGCACCTGGCAGCTGCCTGCCGCACAAGCCTGACCTCACCATCAGAGGCTCCAGTGAAAACCAAGGCAGCTGTCCTAGTCACACCCCTTCCAGGGTAGTCTGGTTTGTGGCACAGTGGGGCCACAACCCCCTAGCGCACGCCCCCCCAGTCAGGGTGTGAGCGTGACACTAACATTGGTACAAGTGCGATCCGATGTTTTGCCAAAAATACAGTCGTCTGCATATAGCCTTAGTATAAGGTTATACTGACGCTAGTCCTCCAGTTGTACCACCACACACATATTTCTCTATCATACCATCAGTGTGATGCTGTCCATGTGGTGGTGACAATGCATTGGCATTGGTCATGGCATAAAGGATGCAGATACGATACGATACACCTTATTGATCCCGAGGGAAATTATGGTATCACAGCAGCGTTACAACAGCATTACAAACAAAACATTACAAACAGCATTACATAGAGTAATTACTAGACACAGATCTTGCACATGACTAACCACAATACGTAACAAAGGTACACAATTCTCTAATCATTTCCATTAGTGCGCCAGTCCTAGGTCATAGCCATCTTTCACACTTAGTGAATTGTTATACATCCCCATAGCGGTAGGCACAAACGATTTCCTGAATTTCTCCTTCTTGCACCTTGGAAGGATTAGACGGCTGATGAATGTGCTCTTCTTATTCAAGAACAGCTCGTATAGTCGGTGTGTATTATTGTTCATTATAGCCCTGCACTTCTTTTGAATCCTATCCTCCACTACTTCCTCAAAAGAGTCAAGATGGAGGCCAACAGCTGCACTTGCCTTCTTGATAAGTTTATTGAGCTTATTAGCATCAGCTACTCGCACACTACTGCCCCAGCAAATGATAGCAAAAAAGATGGCGCTTGCTACAATGGACTGGTAGAACATTTCCAGCATTTTGGTGTACACATTGAACGACCTGAGCTTCCGCAGAAAGTACAGTCTGCTCATTCCCTTCTTGTGAACCTTCTCTGTATGACACCTCCAATCAAGTTTGCTGTCAAGGTGAACCCCCAAATATTTGTAGCTCTCAACAATCTCCACCTCCTGGCCAACAATAGTGATCGGTAAGTAATCATTAGAGTTGAGCGATACTTTCCGATATCCTAAAGTATCGGAATCGGAATGGTATCGCCGATATCACTAAAATATCGGCGATACCCGATACCGATACCGGAAGTCCCATGTAAGTCTATGGGAACAAAATATCGAAATTAAAAAAAACCCATTCTTGCCTTGTTGGTTAATTGTACATGAAGGAAAACAAGAAAGAGTAATGTAGAATGTATTGGGGAAGGTTGAGGAGACATTAAAGGCATAGATGTTTAACCCAATCAAATGGAATAGCATAAATATTTTTTTTTTTAAAGATGTTCGGATTGACGAAGAAATTGACAATGTTAACGTTTTTTATATTTTGGCAAATATGTATATTACACAACTTCCATGCTCTTCATCTTCACCTTTTTAACTTTTCACACACTTTCTCCTTCATAATCTTCTGCAGCATCATCTTTTTCATCAAATTATTCTTCATCTTCACCTTCTTTATCTTCTTCTTAAACTTCTTGCTATTCATCTTTGTTAACATTACTCATATTCTTCTTATTAAACTATTATTCTTATTCATATTCTGCTTCATCTTCTTCATCATATTCTTATTTGTGACAGAGAATCCTGTACTTGTAATCTGTCAAAGTATGAATTTTTCATCCTTCCGTTCTTGCTGTCACAAAAGATTTAAATTACAACAGTATTTGTCCGTGTTCAGTTTAGCCTGCAGCAGCAGGCATTTTCCAGGGGCACCACGAGGAGGAACGGACTCACCCCCATACACTGCTTAGTCTTCTTCTGCTTAGAATTTAGAGCATATATTTTGCTCTTCATTTTGGTCTTATACTTCATGTTCTTCTGCTTTTAGATCTTCTGCTTATTGTTCTTGTGTCTCTTGTTCCGTATCTTGTATTTGTAGCACAATCTTGTACCAGCTGATGTTACTGGGACACGGTTACTAAGCAGGAGGTACCTGTGCTCCAAAGCACTACCAAGGACCAGCAGACGTTGCTGGAACTCGGATACCGAGATGGAGGCACCTAGGCCAAAGGCACTGCGGAGAACCAGTTGACGGTACTGGAACCCGGACGGGTAGCAGAAGGTACAAGAGCCAATGCAAGTAACGAGGACCAGCTGACTGTGCTGGAACCCGGAGGGGCAGCAGAAGGAAAAGAGCCAATGGCACAACCGAGGACCAGCTGACGTTACTGGGACACGGTTACTAAGCAGGAGGTACCTGTGCTCCAAAGCACTACCAAGGACCAGCAGACGTTGCTGGAACTCGGATACCGAGATGGAGGCACCTAGGCCAAAGGCACTGCGGAGAACCAGTTGACGGTACTGGAACCCGGACGGGTAGCAGAAGGTACAAGAGCCAATGCAAGTAACGAGGACCAGCTGACTGTGCTGGAACCCGGAGGGGCAGCAGAAGGAAAAGAGCCAATGGCACAACCGAGGACCAGCTGACGTTACTGAACCCCAGTAACACAGGAGCAAGTGTTGACTGTGCTAACAGCACTTCCGAGCAACAACTGGCGGTGTTGGAGCCCAGGGTCAAGGAGGATGTTTAAATACTAGATCAAGTAATTTCCTTGTTACCTGTCAATTTTAAATGTCTATACTTCAAACAAGAGAAAGATAACCTTTACTACCATAAGATGATGATTTCATTTAAACTAATATCTAGATAAATAAAGAATTGACAAACATAAACACATACATTAACATGTTGAACAGCAATGCAAACCACAAAATAAATTAGTTAAGGAATCTGCTATACGGTTGTACATAAAAGCATACAAGTACATATCTGAATCCATTAATGATGGATAAGTAACAGTATGTACACCATTTTTATTGTATAGACAATGAATGTCTGACTTCAAAACATCATCAGCATTACAAGTTATCTGTGATATTACTAAAATGTTCCATTTGCTGAATAATGTCCCTAAATATTTTATACAAAATTATACAATTTCCATCATGTAATACTCATAATATGTGGCAATAATCATTTTTATTAACAAACATAACCTTTAAAAAGTGCATAGTGCATAGTGAAAATTGCTATTTATGGCTGACTGTCGACTTGGAAGCATGACAACAGATAGATAAGGTATATATAGATGACACTGCATAGCCACAGATGGTGAATGGCGATGTAATACTGTACCTCAATAAAGTGTGCGTCACTACTACATATTTTTTTTTATATAGCTGTATAAACAGGGTACATGGATGTATGCTTGTGCCTTTGTTTTGACGCACAGACTGCCTTCCTGCTGAGACGCATTGGGTAGTGAACAGTTGTGTGCAGTGTTCACTGCAGTCTCTGCGGAATAACCACACTTAGACCTTATAACTTTTCAGACTTTCTTTATCAATCTACCAAGATGAAGAAGGCAGGGAGTAAGGCACGTGGTCGTGGAGTTTCTTCAGGGAGAGGACGTGGGGATTCTGTGGCTGCTGCGGCCCCCAGTGACACAGCATCCACCAGTTTTCCCCGGGCCGTGAGCGTTCCTTTATGCGCACTTTTGTAGGAGCTCGGAGTACCCCCCTGCTGCGGGAAGAACAAATTGAAGCCGTTGTTGTTTGGATCTCAGCCAATGCATCGACTTCAATTGCTTCCACCTCCTCTCAGGACCACAGCACTGTTGGGCAACCATCTGTCTCTTCACCGCCTGGCAAATTGCCCAGGCAGTCAGAGAGTTCTGTACAGGAGCCAGCTGAGTGTCTGCTTCTGTTCTCAGAATCTATTGGCTTGCAAACAGGGGCCCAGCCAAGCAGCATTCTGTAATGTGAAGAAGAGGGAGTATGCAGTGATGCGCAACAGCTGTGTCTCTCTGAATCTGAAGAGGCGGGTGAGACAGTGCCGATGGTCAGCACACCGCAGAACGCATCTGATGATGATGATGAGACCCAGGTGCCAGTTTCTGTTGAGCATGGTGCTGGCCAGACCACCCAACAGCAGGTGTTGGAAGAGGGTAGTGGAGATGATGAGGTCCAAGACCCAACATGGCATGAAGAACAGGAAGGTGGTGGGAGCAGCTCAGAGGAATAATAATAATATTTATTTATATAGCGCCATCATATTCCGCAGCGCTTTACAGTTTAGCAGTTTCAGAACACAAGTCATAAGTAACAACGTTAACAATACAATAATTTAAGCTAAATAAGTCGCCCCTGCTCGTGACAGCTTACAATGTACAATGAGATGGGGAGATACAAAGTATAGGTGTTTATATACAATGGTGCATTTACAATGATGTTCCAGCCATCTTAAGGGACTGAGGGATGGAGATAGTGAATGGGCTAGAGACACACACACACTTACACAGAATACATAGAATGACTTTGATTAGTGAATGTGATAGGCCGCTCTGAACAAATGTGTTTTGAGGGAGCGCCTGAAACCATGCAAATTGTGGATAGTCCTAATTTCTTGGGGTACAGCATTCCAGAGGATTGGCGTAGAGCAGGAGAAGTCTTGGAGTCGGGAGTGGGAGGTACGTATTAGTGCAGAGGTTAGTCGAAAGTCGTTTGCAGAGCGCAGCAGTCGGTTAGGCCGATAGATAGAAATGAGGGAGGAGATGTAGGAGGGGTGCTGCACTGTGGAGAGCTTTGTGGGTGAGAACCAGTACTTTGGTTGAAAGCTGGGAGAGGCCTAGAGAAATGGTTAGTGATAGAAGGAAGATAGAGGAAGACATTGCCCCAACGGTACAAACAGGAGGGAGAGTTAGGCTGCAGACTCGGTTGCCTGTAGCCTCCAGTTTGGCACCTGTTCGGAGCAGTTGTCTTCCAAAAGTCAAAACGTGCGCTCCCAGGACTTGCACTGCGTGGTCCTTTTTTCACACACTTGCACATGATATTTGCTATGTGAAATGCAAGCTGTGTAATTAAAAATTAAAAATAGCTAAAAGTGTCAGTCACCTCAATACCACAAATATGTGGAAACATGTGCGGACAAAGCACATAGTTGAGTTACAAAGACACACTAGAGATGTAGGCCAACCTACAGCAGCACCTACATCTTCAGGTTGTGTTGAAGCCTCTTCATCGAGCTCACACACAGCTGGTTATGCTTCCTCACAGGATCGCCATGGAAGAACCTCGGCCACTGTTGTCCAGAGACAAACTGTTATTCCACACACAGCAGCAAGTTCCCTGTCATCCTCACACTCCCAGGCCACAAAACAGCCATCGGTAGCACAGGCATGGGATAAAAGACGGCCATACTCCGCAAACCATGCACGAGCACAGGCTCTGAATGCTGGCATTGCAAAACTCCTGTCCCTTGAAATGCTGTGATTCAGGCTGGTGGAGACAGACAGTTTCCGTAACTGAATATCATTGTCAATCCCACAATACAATGTGCCAAGCCGATTTCATTTCAGCAGGCAAGCCGTCCCTGGTCTGCAAAAGCATGTTGAGGGAAAAATTAAACATGCGCTACTAAAAGCCCTCAGTAGCAAGGTCCACCTGACCACCGATGCGTGGACCAGTACCCATTGTTATGATCTGCTACAACCAGTAAGGAAAGAAGGGAATTCTGTCCCTACAATACAACTAAGCTGAATCCCTACGATGTAACGGGGAACCTGATCCTGCGACCAGACC
This sequence comes from Oophaga sylvatica, assembly GCA_033576555.1. Lineage (NCBI taxonomy): Eukaryota > Metazoa > Chordata > Amphibia > Anura > Dendrobatidae > Oophaga > Oophaga sylvatica. Next base: position 42,595,830 of record JARQOD010000008.1, read on the forward strand.
CGCTAAAGTCCTCATCTAGTGTGAACGAAGACCTATAGTTGCGAGGGAGTAATCCCTACAAGATCTAGGGACTGTGAGAAAAGGTGGACACCTCCTAACATAAATTGTAGCATGGATAATTAAACAGAAAAATAAATACTTTGTGATCCTAACATCAAGCAAAACTGACAGATTAAGGCACCTAAGCACCCGGCTAGCTTAACAGTAGATAATACAATGAAGTCAAGCAAAGCCAGAAGGGCGGAGCCAGACTAAATAGGGAAAAAAGGTCATGTGACCAGCAAACTGAAACAAAACCTAACAAGAGGGTTCTAACACCCATGGCCAGGGACAATACCTTTCCCTCACTGCCCATTGGGTCAATGTTGTGCAGCCGGGTACTGATCTTGCGAGTGGCGCTGTACGTGTTCTGCCAACTCCAAGGATTGCAGGAATCAAGTCTGTACAAATTGATTCCTCCTCCTATTCCAGTTCCTCAGAATCATCGCTGCAGGAGCCGTCACGGTCTACCTCCACATGGACCCGTGAACGTTTACCTGTTGCGACCGATATGAGCACAGCCGTGTCCAAATGTCAACAGGCCATCCTGAAATTAATTTCCATGGGGAATCTTAGCCACACAGCGCAGGAGCTCTGTAATGCCATAAAGCAGGAGAGCGACGTGTGGTTTTTGGAAGAGAATCTACAGGCAGGCTTGGTAGTGTGTGACAATGGCCGAAATCTGGTGTCAGCTCTGGGCCTTGGCAACCTTACTCACATACCATGTCTGTCATATGTGCTCAACTTGGTCGTGCAGAGTTTTTTGAGGGGCTATCCGGATCTTGATGCACTGCTGCACAAGGTCCGCCTAGAGTGCGCTCACTTGCGACGTTCCAGCATGGCCAGATCGCTGATTGCAGCTCTGCAACGCAGATTTCACCTTCATGAACATCGCATCATATGTGACGTACCCACCAGGTGGAATTCCTCGTTACATATGTTGGAGCGGTTGTGTGAGCAGCAGCCAACAGTAATGGAGTATCAGCTGCATCAGGCGCAGTCAACTCGCAATTTGCGGCGTTCACACTTCACCACTACTGAGTGGGCCTCTATAATAAGAATAATAATATTATTTATTTATATAGCGCCATAATATTCCGCAGTGCTTTACAGTTTAACAGTTTCAAAACACGAGTCATAAGTAACAACGTTAACAATACAATAATTAAAGCAAAATCAGCCGCCCCTGCTGGTGAAAGCTTACAATCTACAATGAGGTGTGGGAGATACAAAGTACAGGTGTTTATATACAATGGTGTTTTTACAATGATGGTCCAGCCATTTTAAGGAAGTGAGGGATGCATGGAGATAGTGAATGGGCTACACACACAGAATTACACATAGAATGACTTTGATTAGTGAATGTGATAGGCCACTGTGAACAAATGTGTTTTGAGGGAGCGCCTGAAACCATCCAAATTGCGGATAGTCCTAATTTCTTGGGGTAGAGCATTCCAGAGGATTGGCGCAGCGCGGGTGAAGTCTTGGAGTTGGGAGTGGGAGGTACGGATTAGTGCAGAGGTTAGTCGAAGGTCGTTTGCAGAGTGCAGCAGTCGGTTAGGCCGATAAATATAAATAAGGGAGGAGATGTAGGGGGGTGCTGCGCTGTGGAGAGCTTTGTTGGTGAGAACCAGTAATTAGAATTGGATCCTATAATGAATGGGCAGCCACTGCCAGTGTAATGAGTGGCGAATAACTCTATGAAGGATATCTGCCACGTTTTGCGTGCGTTTGATGAGTCAACGCGGATGGCGAGTGCAGATGATGCACTAGTCAGCCTGACTGTCCCCCTTATCTGCCTGCTTCAAAAAACACTGCAAGCACTAAGGCATGAGGTTTTGGAAGAGGTGGAGGATGAGGAGTCACAAATTCCATCACCTTCTGGACAGTCAGCGCAACGTGGTTCCTCACAAAGGGCTGGAGGACTTTCAAAGTACCATGCTGTATCAACAATTGAACCTCCAGAGTCGCTGTCTATATTTTCATAACCATTACAAACTTTTAATGTATTTACAAAGCACATAATGTACATTTTTTGTCTATCCTTTTGTAATGCTATTGTGTTTCCATAAACTGATGTTACAGAATTATGATACAAAGTTTTTAAATTTTGAGTTTTAAATTTTGTAAATTTATATGTATTTGAAGGACTTTGTGAGGAGGATGAGGAGGAGTCAATGGAGGAGGAAGACATCGCTCCAGAGGGAGGTAGACAATTGTCATGTGTGCATTGCCACGAAGATCGTCGCGGTTGCACATTCTGACTTCTCACAGCTGAGTTGCTGTTTCTTTGTGTTTGGCAGTTAGGGAGTTAATTCTGTCTGTGCTCAGTTCTGGGACTGGGTGCAGTTTCTCCCGGCTGCAATTAATTATTTGTTGATTGGTTTCCTTTAAATCTCTGGTTGTCTGTGTTGGGAGTTGCCAGTGAAATTCTTCATGCAGACCACAGATAGGATTGTATCTGTATAGACTTAAGTTAAAGAGCTCCTTAGTTGTTTTAAGCTCACCTTGCTTGGAGTTTAATATCCCAGATCATTTATGTTCCTTCTGTGTTTGAGTGTGTATGCAAGTCTGTGTTTTCTCCAGTCTGTCTTATATGTCTAGTCTGTGTGTTTGGCGGAGATCGGCCCATGTCCCTTTGGTGGTGGTCAGAGTCCTTCTTAGGACTGATTACAGGGTTCAGGGACTGATAGGAGACAGGGTTAGGCTGGAGACTTGGACCTCTGAACCATTATCAGTACCTCCAAGGTGAGGGATTAGTTAGGACCCCAGTTTAGGGTCAGGTTAGACCCCCGGTCCTCCTCTTTCCTGTGACAGTGTATCAAGTCCTCAAGATTAACCCTGAGTTCAACGGATATCGTGTCAGGTAAATCTATTCTATATTTACATGCTGATGTTGCTAATCTATATGTTGTATAGAGTGTTGTTCTTTTAAGAATAGTTTACTGACATCGTACACATATCATAAGACCGCGTGACATTTTCACTGGCCCATAAAATTATTCCCAGTTGCCATGGATCCAGTAGCCCAGCTGGCTCTGCAGTTGCAGGGATTATCCATGGAGCTGACGGACATTAAGTCCAAAGTTTTGTCTCCCTCGGAGCAAACCAGATTTGAACCTAAAGTAGCTCTCCCGGACAGGTTCACTGGTGGGCGAGACAAATTTTTTACCTTCAGGGAAGCATGTAAATTGTATTTTCGGCTTCGGCCTCGATCATCAGGGAGTGAAGAGCAGAGAGTGGGAATTGTTATCTTGCTCCTACAAGGGGACCCTCAATCCTGGGCCTTCTCCCTTCCTCCGGGATCCCCGGCTCTACAGTCAGTAGATCGATTTTTTACTGCCCTGGGATTGGTATATGATGACCCAGATCGGGTCTCCCTTGCTGAGACAAAATTACGTAAGATACAGCAGGGAGATCGTCCGGCGGAGGAATTTGCTTCTGAGTTCCGTAGATGGGCCACAGATACTCAGTGGAATGACCCAGCTCTTAGGAGCCAGTTTTGTCATGGGCTTTCTGACAAATTAAAGGACGTTTTGGCTCAGTATGATTCTCCTCCATCACTGGAGGCTGCTATGGCCCTAGCTATCTGTACTGATAGACGGCTCCGGGAGAGGTGCGAGGTAACTCCGCCCCCTGTTGTTACTCCACCTACTACTAAAGTCCCTTATGTTGAGGTTCCCCTTGTCTGTTCGGAGGAGCCTATGCAGTTGGGAGGGACATCATTTCGTAGGAGGGGATTGGCGGTACGCCGCAGGACTAGAAGGTGTTTCTTCTGCGGGAAAGAGGGACATTTTGTTGGGGATGTCCATCCCGTGCCTTGTTGAGCAAAAAATCGCCGGAAAACTGTTAATCCCAGGTTGTGTGGTGGACGACAACCTGGGAGTATGTATTTCGTCCGCTAGTTCTTCTCAGTTCCTTGTACCAGTGGAGGTGGTGGTTGGTACGAGAGTGGAGAGATTTTCTGTTCTTCTTGATAGTGGGTCCGGGGCTAATCTGGTTGACGCTCAGTTTGCTCAGGCTCAAGGTATGCATCTGAGTGTATTGGTCAAACCGATCCCTATATTCTCCATTGACGCCAGGCCTCTCGGCCAAGGTAGCTTTGTTCATGAGGTTCATAACATTGACCTTCGGGTAGGGGCAATACATAGGAACTATTATCTTGTTATGTGTTGGAGGGTCTACCTACTCCTATTGTGTTGGGACTTCCTTGGTTGGTTAAACATAACCCTGTGATTAATTGGCAGTCCAGAGATATAAGCCAATGGGGGAGTTTTGCAAAAGTAACTGCATGAACACAGTCATCAGTGCGGTCGTGCCTAGTACTTTGCCTCCTTTTTTGGAGGACTTTGGGGATGTGTTCTCTGAGGAGGGGTGTCAGGAGTTGCCTCCTCATCGCGTGTATGACTGCTCTATTAATTTACTTCCTGATGCTAAGTTACCTAAAGCTAGGTTATATAACCTTTCTGGTCCTGAGAGGCAGGCTATGAAAGATTATATTTCGGAAAGTCTGGCCAAAGGGCATATTAGACCTTCATCTTCCCAGTGGCCGCGGGGTTCTTCTTTGTGAAGAAAAAAGATGGAGGCCTACGCCCTTGCTTGGATTTCCGCGAACTTAATCGGATTACTGTTCGAGATCCGTATCCACTCCCTCTGATTCCTGATCTCTTCAATCAAATTGTTGGCGCCAAATGGTTCTCTAAATTGGATCTCAGGGGGGCGTATAATCTGATTAGGATAAAAGAGGGGGATGAGTGGAAAACGGCGTTTAACACGCCGGAGGGACATTATGAGAACCTTGTCATGCCTTTTGGTCTGACTACTGCACCAGCAGTATTCCAACATTTTGTTAATGACATTTTTCGTCATCTGGTGGGGCTGTTTGTGGTCGTATATTTGGATGACATTTTAATTTACTCACCAGATCTTGTGTCTCACCAGGAGCATGTGAGACAGGTGTTGCAGATCTTGCGAGACAATAAACTATACGCCAAACTGGAAAAGTGTGTATTCGCCGTACAGGAACTTCAGTTTTTGGGTTTCTTGGTGTCAGCCTCCGGTTTCCGTATGGACCCTGAAAAGGTGAGAGCAGTGCTTGAATGGGATCAGCCAGAGGATCTTAAGGCTCTGCAGCGTTTTCTGGGTTTGCTAACTACTACCGGAAATTTTTTGTAATTTCTCATCTGTTGTCAAACCTCTCACTGACATGACAAGAAAAGGGACGGATTTTTCTAAATGGTCGGACAAAGCTTGCCAAGCTTTTTCCTCTTTGAAAAAATGTTTTGCTTCGGCACCCGTTCTCATCCAACCAGATGCATCACAGCCGTTCGTTGTGGAGGTGGACGCGTCTGACGTAGGGGTGGGTGCAATATTGTCCCAGGGTCCGTCCCCTGGTAAATGGCATCCGTGCGCTTTCTTTTCTAAAAAATTGTCGTCCGCCGAAAGGAATTATGATATCGGCAATAGGGAACTTTTGGCCATTAAGTTGGCTTTTGAAGAATGGCGTCACTTTTTGGAGGGGGCAGTCCACCCGGTCACCGTCATTACTGATCACAAGAACCTGCTGTATTTGGAATCTGCTAAGCGTCTGAATTCCAGACAAGCTCGATGGTCGTTGTTTTTTACCAGGTTTAATTTTGTTGTCACTTATCGCCCTGGATCTAAGAATGTTAAGGCGGATGCCTTGTCTCGCAGTTTCCCAGGGGCCGGGAAAATGGATGACCCGATTCCTATCCTTCAGGAGGGGGTGGTAGTGTCGGCTGTATGTTCTGAGCTTGAGGAGGAGGTGTTAGAGGCTCAGGGGGACGCCCCTGCAGGACCTCCAGGGAGACTGTTTGTCCCAAATCAGTTGAGACAAAAGGTTATTGAGGCACATCATAATTCTGCTTTAGCAGGACATCCAGGGAGTAAGGCTACTTTAGATCTCCTTTCTCTCGCCGGTTTTGGTGGCCTAACGTTAATAAAGATGTTTTAACTTTTGTCGCGTCCTGTGGGGTTTGTGCTCGCTCTAAGACCCCTCATACCCGTCCGTCTGGGACCCTCTTACCCTTGAAACTTCCGGAGCGTCCATGGACTCATTTGTCTATGGACTTCATCACGGACCTTCCTCAGTCGTCAGGGAAGACTGTCATACTGGTGGTTGTTGACAGGTTCAGTAAGATGGCACATTTCATTGCTCTTCCTGCCCTCCCTAATGCTAAAACTCTGGCGCAGGTGTTCATTGGGGAGATTGTGAGACTTCATGGGTTGCCTTCTGATGTGGTGTTAGATAGGGGGTCTCAGTTTGTGTCCAAATTTTGGAGGGCATTTTGTTTACGTCGGGGGATGCAATTGTCATTTTCCTCGGCTTTTCATCCGCAGACCATGGTCAGACAGAGCGTCTGAATCAAAGCCTAGAGACTTATCTTCGGTGTTTTGTCTCAGAGAACCAGGAGGACTGGTCTTCTTTCTTTCCTCTGGCAGAGTTCGCTCTTAACAACAGGCGGAGCGAGTCCACTGGTAAGTCCCCGTTTTTGGGGCATATGGTTTTCATCCCCAGTTTTGTACATTCAATGGGGGGGGCTCTTCTGGGGTTCCTGAGGAGGAGCGTTTCTCGTCGTCACTTGCTTCAGTGTGGAGAGGTGTATTGAATAATCTGAGTGCTATGGGGAACCGTTATAAACGTATGGCTGATAGGGAGAGTTTCTGGTCCAGATCTTAATGTGAACGATCTGGTATGGTTGTCTACCAGGAATATAAAACTTAAAGTTCCTCCGGGAAGCTGGGCCCCAGATTCATCGGGCCGTACAGGATCAGTTCCATAATTAATCCTGTGGCATTTCGTCTGGACCTCCCTCCTACGTTTAAAATCCACAATGTGTTCCACAAGTCATTACTTAAGAGGTACGTGGCACCAGTCATACCATCACCTCTACCTCCTCTCCAGTGGTGGTCAATGGTAACTTGGAGTTTCAAGTGTCAAAGATCATTGACTCACGTCTGAATCGACGATCCCTTCAGTACTTGGTGCATTGGAAGGGGTATGGTCCAGAGGAGAGACGTGGGTTCCTGCGTCTGACATTAACGCAGATCGTTTGGTGCGGACCTTCCACAGAACTCACCCGGGCAAACCTGGCCCTGAGGGTCCGGAGGCCCCTCGTAGAAGGGGGGGTACTGTCATGTGTGCATTGCCACGAAGATCGTCGCGGTTGCACATTCTGACTTCTCACAGCTGAGTTGCTGTTTCTTTGTGTTTGGCAGTTAGGGAGTTAATTCTGTCTGTGCTCAGTTCTGGGACTGGGTGCAGTTTCTCCCGGCTGCAATTAATTATTTGTTGATTGGTTTCCTTTAAATCTCTGGTTGTCTGTGTTGGGAGTTGCCAGTGAAATTCTTCATGCAGACCACAGATAGGATTGTATCTGATATAGACTTAAGTTAAAGAGCTCCTTAGTTGTTTTAAGCTCACCTTGCTTGGAGTTTAATATCCCAGATCATTTATGTTCCTTCTGTGTTTGAGTGTGTATGCAAGTCTGTGTTTTTCTCCAGTCTGTCTTATATGTCTAGTCTGTGTGTTTGGCGGAGATCGGCCCATGTCCCTTTGGTGGTGGTCAGAGTCCTTCTTAGGACTGATTACAGGTTCAGGGACTGATAGGAGACAGGGTTAGGCTGGAGACTTGGACCTCTGAACCATTATCAGTACCTCCAAGGTGAGGGATTAGTTAGGACCCCAGTTTAGGGTCAGGTTAGACCCCCGGTCCTCCTCTTTCCTGTGACAGTGTATCAAGTCCTCAAGATTAACCCGAGTTCAACGGATATCGTGTCAGGTAAATCTATTCTATATTTACATGCTGATGTTGCTAATCTATATGTTGTATAGAGTGTTGTTCTTTTAAGAATAGTTTACTGACACGTACACATATCATAAGACCGCGTGACAACAATGCTCTAGTCAGTATGTAGACCAAGGGTGGGGTGATGCACAGCAGGCGGAGATGACGCCTCTTGCAGGGACAACGTTTCTTGGCCAGTTGGGAGTCTGCAGCCATTGGTTGATTTCATGCTGCAGTGGCTGAGAAACGACCGCCGCATCGAACACATTCACACCACGTCTGATTATTGGGTGTACACCCTCCTAGACCCTCGCTACCGGGACAACTTTACAAAGCCTCATCACACCGTTGAACCGGGAGCGTAAAATGCGGAAGTACCAAGACACACTGGTGCAATCCATAATGTTCTCCATTCCAGCCGAGAGCACTGCTGCTGCTACTGATTTACAAAGCAGCTCTGTGCGTCGAGGCAGTGGAGACAGCTCTGCAACAAGAGGGAGCACAAGCAGCGCCTCGCACAGGGCAAGAACAGTATGTTCCAAATGTGTCGAAGTTTGTGGCAGCGCCACCAATGTCTACACCATCCGAGACGGCTCCAGTCAGCAGGAGGCAACATTTCCGTAAGATGGTGACAGACTACATGTCTTGCCCTCTCAGTGTACTCCCAGATGGCTCTTCCCCATTCAAGTTTTGTGTCTCTAAGCTGGATACATGGCCGAGCTTAGCCAGTATGCATTGGAGGTGCTGGCTTGATCTGCTGCCAGTGTATTAATCGGAGCGCGTCTTTACTGCTGAGGTGGTGTACTAACAGACCGTTTGCATGCGACTATCCTACGATAATGTAGAACGGCTTACTTTTCTGAAAATGAACTAGGCATGGATCTCGCCTGAATTTGCCTGTCCGGTTTCAGATTAACTAACTGGTTGGCAACGTTTTCCATGTCTCCTGTTATGTTCATCTTTCTACCACCTGAGCTATACTCCCTGGGCTACAACACTGCCAGTTGCTGCTCAGAAGTGTCGTGTCCACAGACCAATACACAAGCTATAGTGATAGTGGGGTTCAGTAACGCCTGCTGTTCCCCTGCTGTGTGTCCGGCAAAAATTACTGCTACCTAGCTACACATGTTTAAAAAAAATGACATGTTAAAGTGGCTAGTGCTACACATAGATATCAGGCTACACCCTTATTTCTAAGCTGTAAACAAGTGAAACGTCAAATTTAAAACCATTCAATGATTAGTGTTGGTAACAAATCTGTAACTAAATAATTGTGACATATTATGGCAGATATCCACATGTCTAAACACAAATGCTAACACAAAAGCATACTTATGCTATAGGGTAACTGATGGTGAACCTTCTCACTCCATAACTTTGACCAATCCAACTCACATCATGCCTCAAATGCTGCAATGTTGGAAGTGCATAATGTGGGTTGAACTTTGACAACAGCTGCAGTGCGAAGGTTATCCTTCTGTGTTCTTGGCTTTTAAATAAAAGCATACAAGTAAATATAATAATACATTGTTGATTAAGGGACATGATGTACACCTGTAATATTGTGCAAACAATGGATGTAGGACTATTCCTCTTCAACATTACTTATATTTGTGTCATTTGAAAAAATACATATTTTAGTTAAAAATTAAAAACCCATGTTCAGTAGCTGTGAAAGGCCCGTTTGTGTACTTCTTATATTGTTTGCAACCAATGTATTGTATACGGATGGAAGCGCGTCACACTAATAGATTAGATTTATTTTAAATGGATGTAGCAGAACCAATTGGAGATAAATGAAAAGGATGAGCCACTGAGACACGCTCAGCAGAGTACAAGCAGCAGTGCTTGAACATGTAACTGGAGCGTGATCTGCACTCAAAAAAGTAAAAAACACAGACTGAAGTGAACACTGAAACACAACTGTCCACAATCTGTGAAAAGCTCCTTTCTGTACTTCTATAGTGTTTGCAACCAATGTATTGTATACGGATGGAAGCGCGTCACAATAATAGATTAGATTTATTTTAAATGGAATGTAGCAGAACCAATTGGAGATAAATGAAAAGGATGAGCCACTGAGACACGCTCAGCAGAGTACAAGCAGCAGTGCTTGAACATGTAACTGGAGCGTGATTCTGCACTCAAAAAAGTAAAAAAACACAGACTGAAGTGAACACTGAAACACAACTGTCCACAATCTGTGAAAAGCTCCTTTCTGTACTTCTATAGTGTTTGCAACCAATGTATTGTATACGGATGGAAGCGCGTCACACTAATAGATTAGATTTATTTTAAATGGAATGTAGCAGAACCATTGGAGATAAATGAAAAGGATGAGCCACTGAGACACGCTCAGCAGAGTACAAGCAGCAGTGCTTGAACATGTAACTGGAGCGTGATCTGCACTCAAAAAAGTAAAAAACACAGACTGAAGTGAACACTGAAACACAACTGTCCACAATCTGTGAAAAGCTCCTTTCTGTACTTCTATAGTGTTTGCAACCAATGTATTGTATACGGATGGAAGCGCGTCACACTAATAGATTAGATTTATTTTAAATGGAATGTAGCAGAACCAATTGGAGATAAATGAAAAGGATGAGCCACTGAGACACGCTCAGCAGAGTACAAGCAGCAGTGCTTGAACATGTAACTGGAGCGTGATCTGCACTCAAAAAAGTAAAAAACACAGACTGAAGTGAACACTGAAACACAACTGTCCACAATCTGTGAAAAGCTCCTTTCTGTACTTCTATAGTGTTTGCAACCAATGTATTGTATACGGATGGAAGCGCGTCACACTAATAGATTAGATTTATTTTAAATGGAATGTAGCAGAACCAATTGGAGATAAATGAAAAGGATGAGCCACTGAGACACGCTCAGCAGAGTACAAGCAGCAGTGCTTGAACATGTAACTGGAGCGTGATCTGCACTCAAAAAAGTAAAAAACACAGACTGAAGTGAACACTGAAAACACAACTGTCCACAATCTGTGAAAAGCTCCTTTCTGTACTTCTATAGTGTTTGCAACCAATGTATTGTATACGGATGGAAGCGCGTCACACTAATAGATTAGATTTATTTTAAAATGGAATGTAGCAGAACCAATTGGAGATAAATGAAAAGGATGAGCCACTGAGACAACGCTCAGCAGAGTACAAGCAGCAGTGCTTGAACATGTAACTGGAGCGTGATCTGCACTCAAAAAAGTAAAAAACACAGACTGAAGTGAACACTGAAACACAACTGTCCACAATCTGTGAAAAGCTCCTTTCTGTACTTCTATAGTGTTTGCAACCAATGTATTGTATACGGATGGAAGCGCGTCACACTAATAGATTAGATTTATTTTAAATGGAATGTAGCAGAACCAATTGGAGATAAATGAAAAGGATGAGCCACTGAGACACGCTCAGCAGAGTACAAGCAGCAGTGCTTGAACATGTAACTGGAGCGTGATCTGCACTCAAAAAAAGTAAAAAACACAGACTGAAGTGAACACTGAAACACAACTGTCCACAATCTGTGAAAAGCTCCTTTCTGTACTTCTATAGTGTTTGCAACCAATGTATTGTATACGGATGGAAGCGCGTCACACTAATAGATTAGATTTATTTTAAATGGAATGTAGCAGAACCAATTGGAGATAAATGAAAAGGATGAGCCACTGAGACACGCTCAGCAGAGTACAAGCAGCAGTGCTTGAACATGTAACTGGAGCGTGATCTGCACTCAAAAAAGTAAAAAACACAGACTGAAGTGAACACTGAAACACAACTGTCCACAATCTGTGAAAAGCTCCTTTCTGTACTTCTATAGTGTTTGCAACCAATGTATTGTATACGGATGGAAGCGCGTCACACTAATAGATTAGATTTATTTTAAATGGAATGTAGCAGAACCAATTGGAGATAAATGAAAAGGATGAGCCACTGAGACACGCTCAGCAGAGTACAAGCAGCAGTGCTTGAACATGTAACTGGAGCGTGATCTGCACTCAAAAAAGTAAAAAACACAGACTGAAGTGAACACTGAAACACAACTGTCCACAATCTGTGAAAAGCTCCTTTCTGTACTTCTATAGTGTTTGCAACCAATGTATTGTATACGGATGGAAGCACGTCACACTAATAGATTTGATTTTTTTCTAATATAATGGAGCTGCACCAATTCCACTAAATAAAATAAAAAAAAAAAAAAAAAAGTGACACGTGCAGATGCCTACAAACAGCGGTGGATGCAGAGCAAACTGCAGCGTCACCTGCACTGTCACACACACACCTTGCACAGAGCTGTTAAAACAACACTGGCAAAATGAAGCTTTACACAGCGGTTGGTAAACTAGCCTGCCTCAAGCACAGTAGTACACAAAATCGCAATATCTAACTGTCCCTCAGAGTCAGCACAGCAGCGTTCTGTCCCTGAGTTCACAGCACAGTGACGCTAAAATGGCTGCGGCGCCTTTTATAGTGCATTCTGACATCATTTCAGCAGCCAATCACAGCCATGCCATTAGTTAAGATGACCGCATCATTACAGGATGTGCCCACACTTCGTAGGATTCCTCATTGGCTGACTAAAATCACATTGCCTCTCAAAGAATTATGGGAACTTCCGATTCCGGTATACGATATGGAAAAAGTATCGGAATTAAGTATCGGAATTCCGATAACGCGAATATCGGCCGATACCCGATACTTGCGGTATCGGAATGCTCAACACTAGTAATCATCCTTTTTCCTTCTATAACTCACCATCTGCTTGGTTTTCTTCACATTTAGTTCTAGACAGTTAGTCTGACACCAATCCACAAAGTCAGAAACCACCCTTCTATATTCCTCCTCCCCCCGGTCCCCACAATGCCCCCTACAATCACTGAGTCATCTGAGAATTTTTGCAGGTGACAGAAGTCGGATTTATACTGAAAGTCAGCTGTATACAATGTGAAAAGGAAGGGCGACAGCACTGTACCCTGAGGGGCTCCGACACTGCTCCGTACACTGCCAGATACCACCTCCCCCATCCTTACAAACTGCGGCCTGTCCATCAGGTAGTCACTTATTCAGTTCACCATCCCCTCATCTACCGCCATAGCAGTCAACTTATTTTGTAATAAGGGCGGCTGTAAGGTACTGAAAGCACTAGAGAAGTCAAAGAACATGGCACGCACTGCAGTGCCATCATTGTCCAAGAACGAATGCATTGTATGTAGCAGAGACACTACCGCATCATCCACCCCAAATCTCTGCTGGTACCCAAACTGCAGGGGGTCAGTGTAGGCCCTCACCCTCGGGCACAAGTAGGCAAGTACTATTCTCTCCAACGATTTCATAGCATGCGATGTTAAGGCCACTGGACAATAGTCGTGTAGGGACGTTGGGGAGGTGATCTTGGGAACTGGCACCAGGCAGGTGGTCTTCCACAGCACTGGTATTCTCTGAGATTGTAGGCGCCTGTTAAACAGGTGCTGAAAGACATTACACAGTTGGCTTGCACACACTTTTAGGACATGTGGACTGAGGCCATCAGCTGCTTTGCCAATGACTAGTTTACGAAACTGTTTCCTCACATCCCTTGCGGAGACAGTGAAAGCAGACAGATACACAAAGGGCAGATGTTGCATTTGGTCTCATGAAAATCGTTGTTGTGCAGCCATTGTCTAAAACCAAAGGATTGAAAAAAAACAACAAACAATATGACCCATCAAGTATTAATTAATCAGTGGCCACTTGCCATAGTCATGGTTACCCCCTTTGTTTCAGCTTCATGGTTCTGTGGTTTCACAATGAGAAAAACATCTTGAGGCCAAGTTTTGGTTACGTAGAGATTTTGTTCAGGCTGAATCCAACGGGCTTCATGTATTCTGAATCATAGCCTCAAGTTATTTGTCTCATTGCTCCAACATTGAACCTCAGTCGAGTGTTTTTTTTTCCAGCTACAAGTACTTATTCACTACCGATTTGTAGAACTTTGCTGCATTCTTATTGATTGCCCAGAATTTTCCACTTATTTTGCCTACTTTGTATGAAATGTTTGCAGAATGAATAGAGTTAAGATACTGGAAGTGCTTTCCAAGCCTCAGTTCTGATGAGCCATGCCCGGCTTCATTCCCAATGAAAAGAAGCAGAAAAACACATTTAATAAGACATGACACAAAGCTGAAACACGTCAAGAACAATTAGAGCAGCAATAGTAGTTTGACTGTGATACGCCTTGTGTTCTAACACCATTGACCCCTGAAAGTTTCAACGTGTTGTGCTATAAATCCCACCACTCGCATGTAAATTCATTTAGGTCCCATTGTCGGGTTTCTGGTAGCTTCTGTTAATCTGTAATATTTATTTAGCTATTTTTATGAATGTTATAAATATTTTAATTAACGCTAGACTTTGGCTAGGATAAGTTATATTGCAGAATTTACTAATGTATGTTGTATTGCTTCTCTTAAAGGGGTTGTTCACGATTACAAAAACACGGCTGCTTCTTTCAAAAAACAATGTCACAGTTTGTGAGTGATATTACAGTTGAATGTCATTTAGCACCATTCAACTAATGCAGCTGAGCAGCAATGTGTGCCACAGGTGGGGTAGTCGGCCCTGGAAGCTCTGAATTCACAGCTGCTCTTATCCCGGCGAGTCAGTGGAAGGGTGAGACTCTGTAATTTTGCATCATCTTGGGTATTTTGCTGGGACTGTGCTATGTGTTATCTGCCTGTTTTGTGGTTTAAAAAGTATTGCCACACTCTTTTACCCTCACCCTGTGTTGTCTGAGTAGTATTACGTCCCAGGTGAAAGGAGAGTGGGCGTTCGGTGGGATGATCCTTGATCCATGTGGTTTCAGCTAGCAGCCCAGAGTACCTGCTGACCCACTCATCTCCACAGTTATTTATTTACTTTTTTTACTATTTTTTTTGTGTGGTACAATGTTCTAGATTAAAGGTGTAAATATTCAAAGTTTGAAAATTGCTAATTGTTTTTACATTTTTTTGAGAAATGTCTGATATTTTTAAAAATAAATGCAATATATATCGACCTAAATTTAACACCAACATAAAATGCAATGTATTACGTAAAAACAGTTTCAAAATCACTTGGATATGTTGAAACATTATTGCCCCATAACTGGTCTGATTTGAAAAAAAATGGTCTAGATCACTAAGGAGTTAATTTATATGTTGAATCCATTTGCATCTGTTTTTTTAAATGACATGGCATGGTGTTAGGAGATCATATTACTTGTTTTCTGGGAAAAAAAATACATGAAAAAACAAACGTATGACAATTTGTTTGCATCTGGGACATACAACAACCATTCATCCTTACTAAGCATCTTCACAATATGGAAGATACAGAAAATATAGTAACTATTATTTGCATCATCACAACATGGAAGATACAGCAAAACAAGACAGAACTATACAGAAATGTCATACAATGTTGTCTAGAACACAGCGCCTTCTGTTGGCTGTTAATGATCCCTCTACAGTATAAGCCTGCAGATGTATACTCTATCAAAAATAGCAAATTCGTTTTTTCCACAAGTAATGTGCCTTAAAATCGAAACAAGCTTTGAAATACATTGTGGTAAATATCGTGAAGTTAAAAATATAAAAATATTTTTAAAATCTTATTTTATTGTTTAACAGCAGTAAAAAATTCCCCTCCATATACTTAATATTACCGTAAACATATCAACCCGCAGAATAAAGGTAATATGTTTTTTATGGCAAAAACAATAACACAATTGCTGTCTTATTGTTCATTCTGCCTCCCAAAAAATGTGATATCAAGTGATGAAAAATTTGTAAAATAACAATGAAAAATATAGTTCGTCTCACAAAAAAAACAAGACTTCACAGAGCTCCACAGATAAAAAGTAAACAATTATGGCTCTCAAATTATGGTGACACGAAAGCAAATTGTTTTTAAAGAATTGTACTTATTGTGCAGTAATAGTAAGACAGTAGTAAAATTTTTTTATAAATTTGGTATCATCATAATCGAATTGTCCTGCCGAAATAAGATAAGATTTTATTTATACCACATGCTGAATGCAATAAACAAGGAATTGGTATCCATTTTCATTGAAACCCACCCTCCCCTCAAGAAAGAAAATAATAGTTTAAGTAAAATTAATAACACATTTATAACTACCGCAAAATGATGCAATTAAAAATATAACATGTCCCGTAGATGTAGCTCATATGGCTAAATCAGAGAAATAAAAAAAAGTAATGGTTCTTACGAATCGGGAGAAGAAAACAAAACTCTGCATTATAAAATCCCAAACTGTCTGCGGTGGTAAGGAGTTAAGCCTAACTTTTTAAGTGGTAAATGTTACATCTGGCATTTGGCAAATAAAGATGTGGTGCCTCCCTCCTGTCATCGTTCTCTACAATTGATGGAAATGTTAAACTTTTAAACCTAGAATAATGTATCTTTTTGAAGACCTATTGTAGATAAATTGATGAGTTAGAAATTTCTCGACACCTCTCTTGGCAACGGTATGATTAATGTCACCTCCTCCTTGGCTACTAGATATGCTGGAGTAATGCATTTCCTTAGTGTTGGAATGAATCAACCCCACTATAAAACCCATATTACATTAATTTCTGGGAAGTTCTCTGTCAGGTGATGGATGATACAAATTCAGATGAAGATGAGTTGATCCCTACGCAAGCATATTAGAAACTGACTGGGACGTCTTCTCAAAGGCTCTTTAAAGGATTCTCTTATGTTTTTGATTGTTGCTAGTTAAAAAAAAATGTCTGGGGGTCTTTGTTAAATCTGAGGTGAACATTATTTCCTTTATCGAAACTCATTCACTTCATGTCTCTGCCTATGTCATCACTTTGAAAAAATGAATTGTTTATTAATATTTTTTGTCACTTTCTCAATTAAAGTTTTTGGAATTCATTCTACCCAGATAATGGAGGAGCCAATGTGTTATGAAACGTATAATGTAATACAAAGAGCAATAAGTGACAACACAGTCACGGTTGCAGAGTGCTTACTGCTTCTCCTTCCTTTGTATAAGAGGGCATTGCAGCAGCAGGGGATGTGGAACTAGTAGCCCCTAACCTAGTATTTTCTGGAAGTTCTTCCATTTAATAGTGCACTGAGCCCTTGTGTTTTTCATTGATGTTTAAATCAGTTGCTAGCATTAGCTGAACCCACTATTCCCCATCCTTCACCGACTACAGAGTTGCCAGCACAGGTTCCTCTTTCCCCAGTTTTACCTCCACTCATTCAGTGGCGACTGTAAATGATGTGACTGCTGTAGCTTTCCCTGAAACTCAATGTGCAAGTGGAGTATCTCAAGTTCTCCCCTGTGAGTAGTTACCTGTTCTTTATCTACCATCAGTCTTTTCCCTTTCAGTCCACTCCCATAACCATAGATGTTTATCATCTTCATTCTCTATTCATGACATGGCCACTGATGCTCTACTGAATGTTAGCACAGCCCATCCTAAATTACATCACAGAGTGTTCATGTATTATTGTTACTCTATAGCTTCCAACTAGAACATTTTGTTTTCCTCAAATAAGTTTTTAGGCACGTGTGACAGGTAGAAGCTGCACTGTTGATTTAGAATCATCCAGCAACTAGAGGGGTTAAAATGCTTATTGGAGACAGGGAGTGGTTAGCTTAGCCCTGGGAGATACTGGAAAAGTTGTTATTGGGTCCAGAATCTCCCAGAGAAAGTGGAGTTATAGAGAGTCTCCTGTCAGACTGAACTCAGATAAGCTGTATAGACCAATTCTTTCAGGGAAGCGATTGCTGTAATCATAGAAGCAGTCAGGACAGTCAGGAGCGTCTTTAATACCTCAAGATAGAAGTGAGAGAACCACAGCACCGGACTCATCCCCTTCCCTCTCCCCACCTCATTGCAAGGTACAGTGCTGTCAAAGGTTAACACAATGTGTGTGAAGAGAAATTATCTGTGAAGAGACTTTATATATGTTGATGACGCACTGCATGAAGAGAAGTGATTTAGTGTGATGAAAAGACGTTTGAAGAAAACCCTGTGATCAACTTCAGCTCAGAACCATGTTATACTGAAAAGGATTCTAATTAATGGTCGCCCTGAGTAGGATTTCCCCAGGATTCCAAAAATCTCATGTTCCTTTGTGTTGCCTTCATATACTGAGTGGCGTTCATGCAACACACATCTTGGTTGTCTGTTCTTCAAGATTTACACAAAGGACAATAGCCTGACTTTCTTCTGACTTTTCCTTAGAGGGAAGCTATTCTGGCCTTGGATGTTCCCAGAGGGTTCTAAATTCAGCGCTTGAATGGCGTGCAGTAGGGCTGCAATCAGGATCAGGTAAGTTATCTTACACTGGGGCTTAGAGTGCTTTCAAATTGCGTTCTGCATGGGGTTCGGACGCAAGCACCGACGAGACCACTGAATGTGAGCAAGAACGCAACGTGAAAGCAGAGTCAAGGACCTGAGCTATTTTCTACACTTAAAATATTGGTGGGAATTTTTCTAATATTTCTTTCTGGCATTAAATCTAGTAGTCTCTAAAGTATCAGGGCAGGGCCGGTTCCAGGTTTTTAAGGGCCCCGGGCGAAAGAGTCTCAGTGGGCCCCTTTAACAGAGACCACGATTCATGATGCACAGATACTGCAGAGAAATATGGGTACAGTACAATGCCAAACACTTCTCTTCTTCCATTACTTGAGTGATATCTATTGTAAATTCTACAATAGCTCAGAAACCGCCAAATCCTCACAGCGCACAGTACAGACTGGACAGTATAGTCCTCCATACAATATTATGGGCACCACATAGTCCTTAATACAGTATTATGGGCCAAATATAATGCTCCATAAAGAATATTGGACCCCAAATAATGCTCCATACAGGATACTGGTCCCCATATAATGCTCCATACAAAATATGGAGCTCTCCTCTGCACTGTGCTGCGTTCTGCGCTGTTACGGCTCAGTAAAGGGCGCTGTGGAAAGACTTCCCATCATTATCATCATCGTCTCCCCATCATTATCGCCTCCCCATTATCATCATCATTGCCTCCCCATCATCATGGCCTCCCCATTATCATCACCTCCCCATCATTATCATCATTGCCTCCCCATCATCATCGCCCCCCATCATCATTGCCTCCCCATCATCATCATCATCATTGCCTCCGGCTCCTCACCACCATCACTGCCTCCCCCCACCACCATCACACATAGAGCACCACACACAGACAGCACCGCAGCACTCTCTCACATGCACACAAAGCACCGCACTACATACACACACACTGGATAATAGTACGAAAAACACATGCAACTAGTGGAACAAATCATCATGCAGCATAATATATGAATATCAGTACCATTATAACACTAGTCCATATAGGATAATATATGACACACTGAGATTATCAAAGATACCAAAAACAGAACAAATCAGTGAAATGTCAACGAGACTTATATAGAAAAAATCCTTTATTACATATCAGCATAACAAGGTAAAAGGGATAACACGGGGGCTACAAGTTACACGCATATCCAGCATGAGCCCGGGCAGAGGAAAGCTGCAACAACATACGGAAGCACCATATAATGTAAATGACAGGTATCTAAAAGTAAAGGCCATAATATATTAGGGGCATACAAGATCATGAAGCCCCATCATACCTGCCCTACCATGATATATAATGTACTAATCATGTAACATATACATCATATGCCAAACGTTGGCAAAGTGATCATGGTACATACCGGGTGTCACAGCGTCTCCGCCCTCCCGACGCGCGTTTCGGAAGTTCCTTCCTCAGGGGACATGAGGAAGGAACTTCCGAAACGCGCTTCGGGGAGGGCGGGAGACGCTGTGACACCCGGTATGTACCATGATCACTTTGCCAACGTTTGGCATATGATGTATATGTTACATGATTAGTACATTATATATCATGGTAGGGCAGGTATGATGGGGTTTCATGATCTTGTATGCCCCTAATATATTATGGCCTTTACTTTTAGATACCTGTCATTTACATTATATGGTGCTTCCGTATGTTGTTGCAGCTTTCCTCTGCCCTGGCTCATGCTGGATATGCGTGTAACTTGTAGCCCTCGTGTTATCCCTTTTACCTTGTTATGCTGATATGTAATAAAGGATTTTTTCTATATAAGTCTCGTTGACATTTTACTGATTTGTTCTGTTTTTGGTATCATACACACACACTGATACACACAGACAGACACACACAGACACATACACGCACCTCACATCTCACCTGTCCGGCATCCGCGCTCTCTTTGCCACAGCCGGCTGCTGAATGATGACGTCATTCAGCGGTGCTGCTGTGAGAGGAAGCGTGGGCGCCCTGCAGAGGGAGCCTGGAGCTGCGGATTGCGGAGGCACGGGGAGAGGTGAGTATTGCGCCGGCTGCTGCCAGGGCCCTGAGCAAGTGGGGGGGGCCCAGTGGCGGCACTGGCTCTGCTCTCCTCCGCTGACGGTCGCCGGGGTGCCCGACGGCGAGTGGGCTCCCCGCCTACTCAGGGCCCCGGCACTTGCCCGGGTATGCCGGGTGCTGACGCCGGCCCTGTATTGAGGGCTCATCTTAATGGAGAAACTAAGACCAAAACCTTGAGTAATGCTTATGTAGATTTCTGGTTGTTAATTTTGGTCAGCCAGCATACATTTGACAAGGAAAGATGAGTTGCAGACATAACATTTCATATAAAGCTGCAGGTTGCCAAAACTATGAATAATTGGTTGCAAGTTTTCCTTGTTTTGGGTTGCATTATGGGTCAGAAGCCATGAATGCTATGTTAAGCTCTTTGTATGTTTAGATATAGTATACAATGAGTACAAGACCATGCCGGTTTCACATGATGGAGGTACAACAAGAAGTTCCCGAGGTGGCTGGCCTTGTAATTTGAAATTGTGTGTGATGTTAAAACAACAGATCTTGATGAAGCAAAAAAACCTTCAGATTCCATCTACAGACAGTGGATTTGGGGCAGCACCTGCTCAGGATCTAGTGGGTCGGTAGATGTTGGCATGTGTAGCAATTTGATTGTTATTGTTGTTTACATTTTGGAAAGGTCAACTTAGTCACCGGTCAAAGAACTAGAGAGACAAGCTAAGTATGGTGCATTGCATTCACAGTATTT
Source organism: Oophaga sylvatica (assembly GCA_033576555.1). Lineage (NCBI taxonomy): Eukaryota > Metazoa > Chordata > Amphibia > Anura > Dendrobatidae > Oophaga > Oophaga sylvatica. The sequence goes on from JARQOD010000008.1 coordinate 42,616,823, forward strand.
CCTCTTCCTGCCAGTTCTTAGTTCTCTCTGCCATCTAGATCTTTGTTGACTGAAAATTAATATCTGTTTTAGGGACCAGCAAATTCTCAGGCACAGAGCACATGTGCTCATGTACTCTGATTTGGAGAGGCTTCACGCTTTCTTCTCTAGGGCACAATGGCTGTAGTCAAGAAATGCCTGACCCTAAATGCTCAGTTGTCATGCTTTGTCCAAATTTAGGTTAGATGCCGTGTTCCTTCTTCACCAACTGAAAGGCGCCAACAATTGCAAATTTAGATTTGATAATGTACATTTAAATTACATTAGAATTAATATGTTTTTGTCTGTATACAAATGAAACACTCCATGTTTTTGCTGATTGGGGATTTGGTACTCTGTGTTGGGGATACACGATTTTCCCAGCTGCATTTTGTGACCATGTATAGTGCTGAAGAAGCCGTAAAGGTAGACTTTCCCGCTGGGCATCCAGGGGTAGGCATGCCTCTCTGAGACAAGACTGTGTTGAATTGTGTTGAAAGTGCTTTACTGTTTGATAAAATTTGTAATAAATTTGAGGCTGACCTCCACCGAACAAAAGGTTATGTTTTATTAATTTGTTGTGTGTTGAAGGTGCTCTAAAGGGAGTATTGTGTTTGGGCTCCAGTCATACTGATGTCACAGGTGCGATAACATTTGGAGGCTCCCTCCTCCAATGCATACTCAATGCATACTACAAAAAAAAACAGAAAATGGCCTGCACACTTTTATTATTAAATTAAAGTGGCCCCTCCAGGACTCAGCACCCTTATTCACGTTTCTTTACCAAACAAAGTGTGACGACACGGGGGTCAGATGGTGCTCTAGTCCGCTTGCCGAAACTGCATGGACCAGGGATCATCCTACCGAACACCCGCTCTCCTTTCCCAGTGGGCGTAATACTACTCAGACAACACAGGGTGAGGGTAAAACAGTGTGGCAATGCTTAGGAAGATGACAGTCCATTGAGGTACAAGGTCAGTTGATTGGAGGGTTAGAACCTGGCTTTAGCTTCCATGGTCGACTACCCCACCTGTGGCACGCAAAGAGAGGAGGTAACGAAAAGCTTAGGAAGATGACAGTCCATTGAGGTATAAGGCCAGGTAACTGAAGGGTCAAAACCGGGCTTCTCTGAACAGCTCCATGAAGCCATCTGACCGGTGGGTCCCATTCCTGACTTTCCAAAACATATCCATGGTTCAGTGATGGTCAATGGAGCATATCTGTATTCTTTCAGCAGGAGCCATGGTCCCTTAAGCTGACATCCTGTATTATGTCAAATCTGTGTCCCTCGTGATGGAGCCAGAATGTCTTGGCTGCTGTTTTGTAAACAGTCTCTGGTTCTTAGGATGTTTGGATGTCTTGGCTGTCTGGATGACTGGATGTACACTGCTCAAAAAAATAAGGGAACACTAAAATACCATGTCCTAGATATCACTGAATGAAATATTCCAGTTGCAAATCTTTATTCATTATATAGTGGAATGCATTGAGAATAAGAATGCAAGAATAAGACATAAAAATTATCAATGTAAATCAAAATTAAAATCCCATGGAGATGTGGATTTGGAATGATACTCAAAATCAAAGTGGAAAATCAAATTATAGGCTGATCCAACTTCACTGGAAATGCCTCAAGACAGGTAAATTATGCTCAGTAGTGTGTGTGTGACCTCCACGTGCCTGTATGACCTCCCTACAATGTCTGGGCATGGTCATGATGAGGTGGCGGATATTCTCCTGAGAGATCTCCTCTAAGACCTGGACTAAAGCATCCACCAACTCCTGGACAGTCTGTGCTGCAACATGACATTGGTGGATGGAGCGCATCAGTATATGGTCTAACAAGGGGTCTGAGGATCTCATCTCGGTACCTAATGGCAGTCAGGCTACCTCTGGCGAGCACATGGAGGGCTGTGTGGCCCTCCAAAGAAATGCCACCCCACACCATTACTGACTCACTGCCAAACCGGTCATGCTGAAGGATGTTGCAGGCAGCAGATAGCTCTCCATGGCGTCTTCAGACTCTGACACATCTGTCACACGTGCTTATTGTGAACCTGCTTTCATCTGTGAAGAGCACAGGGCGCCAGTGATGAATTTGCCAATCCTGGTGTTCTGTGGCAAATGCCAAGCGTCCTGCACAGTGTTGGGCTGTGAGCACAACCCCCATCTGTGGACGTCTGTCCCTCAGACCATCCTCATGGAGTCGGTTTCTAACCGTTTGTGCCGACACATGCACATTTGTGGCCTGCTGAGGTCATTTTGCAGGGCTCTGGCAGTGCTCCTCCTGTTCCTCCTTGCACAAAGGCAAAGGTAGCGGTCCCGCTGCTGGGTAGTTGCCCTCCTACGGCCCCCTCCACGTCTCCTGGTGTACTGGCCTGTCTCCTGGTAGCGCCTCCAGCCTCTGGACACTACACTGACAGACACAGCAAACCTTCTTGCCACAGCTCGCATTGATATGCCATCCTGGATGAGCTGCACTACCTGAGCCACTTGTGTTGGTTGTAGAGTCTGTCTCATGCTACCATGAGTGTGAAAGCACAACCAACATTCAAAAGTGACCAAAACATCAGCCAGAAAGCATTGGTGCTGAGATGTGGTCTGTGGTCCCCACCTGCAGAACCACTCCTTTACTGAGTGTGTCTTGATAATTGCCAATAATTTCCATCTGTTGTCTATTACATTTGCACAACAGCATGTGAAATTGATTGTCAATCAGTGTTGCTTCCTAAGTGGACAGTTTGATTTCACAGAAGTTTGATGTACTTGGAGTTATATTCTGTTGTTTGTGTTCCCTTTATTTTTTTGAGCAGTGTATATCTGTGTATGGAGGTATATCTCTTACAGAGGTGCATATATCCTCTTTTTATAGTTAACAACTGTCCTTCAAGTCAGCATCCAGAGGTAAGGGCCCCATCTCACATAGCGAGATCGCTGCTGAGTCACAAGTTTTGTGACGCAACAGCGATCTCAGCAGCGATCTCACTATGTCTGATACGTACCAGCGATCAGGCCCCTGCTGTGAATCGCTGGTCGTGTCAGAAATGCCTGGACTTTTTTTTTGATCGCTGGTCCCCCGCTGGCCAGTACGCATCGCTGTGTGTGGCAGGCAGGAGACCAGCGATCAGCTGGTAACCAAGGTACACATCGGGTTTCCAGGCGCGGGGCTGTGCCTGGAAACCTGATGTGTACGTTGGATACCAGCGCGCTGCTGCAGGGGAGCTGGTAACCAAGGTACACATCGGGTTTCCAGGCACCGCTCAGCGCCTGGAAACCCAATGTGTACCTTGGTTACCAGCTCCTCTGCAGCAGCGCGCTGGTATCCAACGTACACTGCGGGTAACTAAGCAACGTTACCCGCAGTGTCACTGTCCTGATCGCTGCCTGAGCTGCCTGTTTGGCAGCTCAGCAGCGATCATGTAGCGATTCAGTAGCGATCCTGACAAGTTCATATCGTTGTTGGGATCGCTGGTGAGTCGCTATGTGAGACGGGCCCTTAGGGGAAGAATGGTGATGAGATTAACTCGCATTGTTTAATTATTTAATCTATTTGCCTAGTTTTTCCTCAACTATTTTGCAAGTCAACAGACTTGCTGTCATGGGCAATGTGTAATCAACATATCAGCAAACATCATTGTTCCATGACCCTGTATCACTGTCTTGCAAAGATAGCAGGCAATAAGGGCCCCGTCACACATAGCGACTCACCAGCGATCCCGACAATGATATGAACTTGTCAGGATCGCTGGTGTGTCATTCCATGATCGCTGGTGAGCTGCCAAACAGGCAGATCTCAGCAGCAATCAGGACAGCGACTATGCGGGTAACAAGCGATGCACGTCGCTTAGTTACCCACAGTGTACGTTAGATATCAGTGCGCTGGTGCAGGGAGCTGGTAACCAAGGTAAGCAGCGGGTTTCTAAGTGCCGCGAAGCGCTTAGAAACCCACAGTTTACCTTGGTTACCAGCTCCAGCTCGCTGATTGCTGGTCTCCCACCTGTCACACGTAGCCATGCGTGCTGGCCAGCGGGAAACCAACGACCAAAAAAATGTCCAGGACATTCAGCGACGATCAGCGATACCCAGCAGGGGGGCTGATCGTCGCTGAATGTCACACACAGCGATATCGCTGGGGAGATCGCTGTTGTGTCACAAAACTTGTGACTCAGCAGCGATCTCGCTAGCGATTTCGCTATGTGAGACGGGGCTTTAGTTGTAGAAGCTGATATAAGGTGCAAACATTAGCCATTTATCTATTTAGAAAAATCAATTTAACCTACAGGAAGAGTCAATATTTCAGACTCTTGACCAAGAAGAAAGAAACACATAAATTCAAAAGTCAATATATAGATAACAGTCAATGACTCCTGGCTTAAGCCCAGGTCTCACATAGCGATACACCAGCGATCCCGACAACGATCAGGATCGCTGGTGTATCGCTACATGATCGCTGCTGAGCTGCCAAGTAGGCAGCTCAGGCAGCGATCAGCACAGCGACACTGCGGATAACGTCGCTTAGTTACCCGCAGTGTACCTTGGATACCAGCGCCCTGATGCAGGGAGGTGGTAACCAAGGTACACGTCGGGTTTCCAGGCGCTGCGCGGTGCCTGGAAACCCGCTGTGTACCTTGGTTACCAGCTCCCTGCATCAGGGCGCTGGTATCCAAGGTACACAGCGGGTTTCCAGGCACAGCCCCGCGCCTGGAAACCCGCTGTGTACCTTGGTTACCAGCGGATCGCTGGTCTCCCGCCTGTCACACGCAGCGATGCGTGCCTGTCAGCGGGGACCAGCGATCAAAAAATGTCCAGGACATTCAGCGACGATCAGCGATACCCAGCAGGGGGGCTGATCGTCGCTGAATGTCACACACAGCGATATAGCTGGTGAGCTCGCTGCTGTGTCACAAAACTAGTGACTCAGCACCGATCTCGCTAGCGATATCGCTATGTGAGACGGGGGCCTTACTGGAAATAGACGTTTGATTAATTGAGATAAAATGCTGTGTGATCAAACAAGGTTTTAAAGGGAACCTGTCAGATGATATATGCTGCTGCATGTATCAACCACTGACTGTATGATCACAGCCAGATATGTTGGACTCTAAAACATACTTTTGATCTGGAGACTGAGCGGTATGTCAGACTAGTGGTACAAGTGTGTCCACGGTGGCTTCTCACTGCACACTGACAGAGATTCACAAGCCTTTGCCTATACACGCACGTAGGCAGAGGCTTGCCAGTCACTGTCAGCCTGCAGGGAAAATCCGCTAGAGACCGACTGTACAACTAGTCTATAGCGTGGCTCGGTCCCTGGAGCCTCTTAAAAGTATGTTTTTCTCTAAAAGGCTGCAGCATTTCAGAGTCAAACATACGCAACTGCTGGGACCTCCACCAATTATTTGAACATGGAACCCAAGCACCACATTCCTACAACCAAATAACCTCAGTGAGGAGGCACCACATTGCACCTGTAGGGCTGACGGAAGCAGCTGAGCACTGTACTCTGCTCTCCTTTAGTTATATAGACATTGAATGAAGGTGCCCAGCTCTTGCCTGACTGTTTCTCTTCTCAGAACTCTCCACACTGCAGTGATGCAGTAAGCAGAAACAGATCCTAGAGCGAATGGTGACATCACAGATAGGAACATAGTGGGAAAGGACATCACTATGACTATTCACCCTATAAATTGAGCACCGGGACCTTCACGCATACCTCCCAACCTTCAGAGAACAGAAAGAGGAACAAATCATGCAACACACAACACATGACACAACTAATTTTGACCACGCTCCTAGCCACATCCCCATCCACACCCATTTACCATTCCTTTCCACCCTGACAGGAGGAGAAGTCAGAGGATGCAGTGATTATTGCATTTAAGCTGTATTTTTTTTATACCTTTTCCTCTTATTTGATACATTTTTGGTGTAGATGTGAAGCAGCATTTTGAATGTGGCTTTTATAATACAGAAAAGATGTTATTCTGCACTTAAAAATGCAACGTTTTCTACATACTTTTTTTAGGCGCCACACAGAGGTCTCTAGAGAAAAAAAAATATCTTATTCGGTGTTTGGCTGACTGTTTCGACAGACCGATTGTTGGGAAAAGAGCCTTATTCGGAATACTCATTAATGATATTGGCCAGTGTAACCGCACCCTGACTTTCCTTTATTTAGCTAACATGGCAGATGACAGCAATTTTTGGAGGCATCATTGTGTATACATCATGGACTTTCTCTACTAATCCATAGATATATTTTCTTTGTGAGCATACATCATCCCTTTTTCCTTATATCAAATATTAGAATGCGGAGCACAAACCCTGAAACGTTTTAGCACTTTTTATTCTGAGTGGAGGATATTATTTTAAAGATATAAAGTAGTTTTAAATTGAAAGCAGTTCTTTATGTTTTCTCTGTAAGTATTTTCTTTTTTAGGATTAGCTCTGGGTTTCCTTCCTTCATATAATAAGTGCCCTAATCTGATTGCCGTTTCGGCGTTCCTGCTGTCAATTTCTCATTACCGCTGTTCCAGCAGTATTGCTCCCATCGATCTCTCGTCATTTGTACTTAAACTTTTGATTAACTTTTCAAAGAATACTTACTTTCCGGAGCGAGTCAATTTCAGTGAATCAATACAGCAAGGACGAAGAACACAATTGCAAAACTATTGCATGCATTTCCCCGCAAGTTGTTTCCCATATAAAATAAATGCTTAAGGGAGAGGTCTATTTCCCCGAAGAATGAAAACTTCTGCTATTTATCATGGGACATTTATTAGTACTTACAGGGAGAATTCACTACACAAATAACACAATTTATTTTCACTTAATTTTCCTATAAATGTCCAACTCTAGTATTTAGCTGGGAAACTTATATTTGTCTTATTTGCATATTGTATTTTGAACCGGAGCCGAGTTTATTCCTTGGTTGGTAGAATAAAATATCCTGCAGAGCACTGCAGAAAAAGAGGGAAGTTAATACATTAATATAATTAGTATGTCATTGGCAAGCAAGTCAAAACATGGTTATAGAAGAAGTACGTGGTGACTTAGTTTAGAAATGTTTTAAGAAATCTGTAGCCTTTAGTTACTTGAAGAAAGGATCAGTTTCCTTCATGTCTACCTAAACCATTTAAAATCTAAATTGAATGCTTGTATCTGCCATGATTGGAGGAGAAACATTTGATTGATCTCACAGATCCGTTCTCCTATTTGTCAGGTAGAAGTTGATAGTATGGTGTTCTCCCAATTAAAAATGGAAAAGCTTATCCAGAAATTAGTAACTTTTTTCTGGGATTCTAAACTTTCCTAAATAATTTGAAAACCATGACCTCGATACATTAAGATTGGCATTTCGTACACCAGCCTGGATGAAAAGTGAGGTAGGACGCGCCAAATATATAAAGAGGTTTCTTAATGAATTTTCCACATCTTTCGGCTGTCGTGTGCCACCGCAAGAAATGTTACTCGAGTTAGGAACTAAATTATCATGAACTTGTCGTCCTTGCTTGCTCAGCCATGCTCCCTCCTGACTTTTTAAAAAGTTGGTACGGCTGGTCAGGACTGGGGTAAAAATGCTAAAGTTTAGAAAATGTTTTGCGCATCTTGCAATTGCCAAAAAATTATGCCACAGTTCAAATAGTTTTATGCCAGAATTCAGGAGGAAACTGTTTGATGAATCAGGGCCCCCATATATAGTCTGATGTTAGAGCCACATGTTACTCTCATTTTGTCCTGGTTTATGGTAAATAAATAATGACCCGGTGTAATGAGTCATGTGTTCTTGTTCATCTGAGATTGCATTACCTAATTTTAAGACTTTCTAAGGAACAGATATTTTCCTTTATTATGGCTTTATTACAGTTGGTGTGAATTTATTCACACGTCCCATCCCATTGGCCACGACAGTCTGTGACTGCAGTATGGGACCAGGAGGACCACCTATCACCTGATGGCATTCGCGGCTATATTTTTGGTTAGCTTGGCCTGGCACAATGTCATCGTTGCGCCATAAAAGGAAACTGAACGGATGTATCACTTATGAGCTGCCGGGATGGAATAGTTCTTAAAATAAAAATATTTATTTAAACAGGTTTAAAAGTCAACGCATTTCGAGGTCACGCAGGACCTCGTCATCAGGACAAACCTGCTATCGTTGCGGCATAATGCATATGTGATGTGATGTTATGCCAGGCCCGCTAATCAAGGAAAGAACCGCAGATGCTGTCAGGTAAGAGACAGCACTGTCGTTCCTGTGTAGCAGCCACAGATCACTATTGTGGCCAATGAAATGGGACATATAAATAGATTTGCACTAAAGAAACATGAAGTAATATAAGATAGCTGCATAGGGAAAATATTACAGTAGCAAAGGAATGATCTGAATGCTCAGCATTATCAGTAGATATGCTTCATAATAAAAAACAATAATAATTCAAACTTGTGTTTCCTTGTACTTTTGTCTAAATATATTTTGTTTGCACAAATACACAATAACTGGGAACATTCCAGAAAGGAAAAATATGTTTGCAATGCACTGTATGGTATATACACACAGTACCAATTGTAAGTGTAGCTGTTGTCTTAATACACCACTCCAGTGGGTTTTTTTTATTTCACAGCTGAAGTGGTGCTTAAACGCCAAGTCCCCTGTTCCCTGTATAATCCTCCTCTTCCGGCATTTTCATCTGTTTTCCTGTTTTCGCTTCGGGTCCATCTTTTGTGACCTGCTGGCTACTCCAGTGTTTCATGGAACGAGCGCAAAGGAGGTCACTAATCAATGTAAGTCTATGAAAGCCTCATTCTGGCCCTCATAGACTTGCATTGGGAGCTTATGACATAACTTCTGAGCTCTGGTCAGTTAGAAACTCACAAGATGGCCCCGCAGGACCAGAGCGGCGCAGAAAAAACGGTGAAGACTCCAAAGGGTGAGTATATGACTGGAGGCAGGGGACTTACACTTAAAGCCAAACTGCAGAGCTGAAAAAAAAACGCTGTAGTGGTGGTCTAACCCCTTTCCGACGTTGGGCGTAATAGTTCACCCAAGTCGGAATCCCTCCCTTTGATCTGGGCTCGGTGCTGAGCCCACATCTTTCCGGGCACATGTTAGCTGTTTTGAACGGCTGACATGTGCCTCTAATAGCCGCGAGTGGACTCACGATTCACCCGTGGCTGTTAACCTGTTAAATGCCACTGTCAATCTTTGACAGCGGCATTTAACTAACGCTTCTGGTAAGCGCGAACAAAATCCCACCCATTGGTGATCCTGTCACGTGATCGCGGGTCACTGATGGGTTAGCATGACAACCAGAGGTCTCCAGCAGACTTCAATGGTTGTCATAGCCGGATTGCTATGAGCGCCAACCACCGGTAACACCGCATTCAGTATCGCCCAATCTAGCAATATAAAAAAGAATTAACCTAATTGGTATACGGCGTAACAAGAAAAAAATGTAAAACGCCAGAATTATTTTTTTTGTCACTGCTAAATTGCAATAACGGGCGATCATAAAATCGTATCTACAACAAAATAGTATCAATATAAATGTCAGCTGGGGGCACAAAAAATAAGCCCTCACCCGGCCCCAAATCACAAAAATGGAGGCACCATAGGTCTCGGAAAATGGCACCATTTTTTTTAACCAAAGTTTGGGTATTTTTTCACCACTTAAATAAAAAGGAACCTAGACATGTTTGGTGTTTATGAACTAGTAATGACTTGGAAAATCATAATGGGAGGTCAGTTTTAGCATTTAGTGAACATGTTAAAAAAAAAAAAAATTGCGTTTTCCAGTACACAATATGTTAAAACCAATGGTGTCACGCAAAAGTACAACTTGTCCTGCGAAAAACAAGCCCTCACATGGCCATTTTGAGCAAAAAATAAAAAAGTTATGGCTCTGGGAAGAAGGGGAGCAAAAAACGAAAATGCAAAAATGAAAATACCTCTGGTCATGAAGGGGTTAAGTAGAGTTTTTGTTATTGATGTGAAAAGTTTAAGCTTCCTACTCATTGATAATTTTTTGTACTGTCTTAGGAGTGGATGGGGTATGGTTTGGTAGATCAAGTGTCAAAGAATGCTGTTGGGCGCCAACAAGCCACTTTGCTTTGGCCAATGTGTTTATATACAAGTAGACACAAAATTAAATGTTTGTCCACCAATAGACAAACCAATTAAGATATAAAACAATGGATGCTCCCCTCCCACAGCAGCGTTGTTCCAGTGGATGACTTGACATTGTTATCACGTGCAGGCTGCAGCCAAGTGGCCGCTGTCTGGTTGCAGAGTTTACCATTTTGTCAGACATTCCCTCTGGTGGCATATTGATAAGCTACTGCCAAATAGCTGCTGCTCACTGGCAACAGCAGGCACGTGACAGGGCAATATCACATCACTCTCTAGAAACAGCGTTGCCGACATTGCAGGAAAGATGCCTCTGCGGGTGATGAGTAAGGCTTTTGAATGTCCATGGTCAAATATTCTGATGGGCACTCACCATATTTTTTATAAAACAACTAATAGATAGATATTGTCTGATCGTTTCGTTATCAGAACACCAATATAAATTTAGATTCCTGCATTATACCCCAAAATTGATGCAGATCTTCAGCACCATAGCGATCCTAGACCCCTAAATGCAATCATTCTTCCTAAAATACCCCTAGATAAGTTCAGACCCAAGGCCAGAACCTAAAATTAATCCTGATTCAGGACTTTTAAATAAATTCAGAGCCCACACAGGCCCTAAAAATAATGTACAGTAAACCTTTGACCAGATTCTAAGTTATTTCAAATCCCAGACCAGATCCCTAAATTAATTCAGACCACAGACCCCAGCCCTCAAGTTATTTACCTCTATGTGGTCTCAGGTCACTTGCAGCAAATGGTGCTGCTGACAATATGACCTTTTGTACAGCATTGGAGAAGAAGAGGATAGAAGAGTGTGATGGCTGTTAAAGAGAGTGCCTAGACAACTGCTGTAAATATCGGATTAAAGTCAGGTTTAGATGGAGGTTTTTATAATCAGGTCAGTCATGTCCACAAATTACGGATGTGCAGCTCCATGAGCCCATATGTATCACAGAGGGATGAAGAAGCTGCCTGTCATTACATGCACTAATCTCATCCATAAAATGGTCCAGAATAGTGCGCCTTGCTCTGTTTTTCCACAAGGTATATGAGGAAAATATTCTAATGTGCACTAGCAAATAGGTTACAATTGCTTTGCAGTCCATTGTGGTCAGCACACCTAAAATTCACCCATCTTGAGACAAGCCCAATGGGGCCACATTTCCAGTAGAAGTTGCTATAGTTGCGTTAGTATTGTGTTCTAATTTTTGGTCCTCTAATTGATGGAGGCTTTTTGGCTCTGTACAAGGGTTCCAAGAAACGTGTAAGAAAGAACAGAGCAACTTGACTTCCTAATTAAAAGGCTTCCCGATGTCACATGCTACTCGTGGTCCCGCTTTCCACTCATCTCCAGGAACGCCACCAGCCGGGGCTCCTAGGTGTTGTGCCGCACTCATGCTCTTGTTTTCTTGACTTTCACATACTTCCTGGACATGGCTCCTTGAGTCGGGAGCAACATATTCTCTGGACGTTTTTTCCCTCAACTCTGCGCTGTTTCACAGCTACTTATTGTCAGATTATTGGAAACTAATCTATCCGCGGTGTGTTGGGTGCATTACGCTTTCAGCACTAATATATGTATTTCAGAATTTGTCCTTCGGGAATTCAAATAAGAAATAATGATATTTCTTCTGCTTAGTGATCTGGTCTAAACACATAGCACTATTGTCTTTATTGGTATTCAAATTATTTGACACAGGCTATAAATATGTTTACTGTATTTTTCACTTTTCTCTAACATCTGCCTATTATACAGCTGGCTTACATTGGACACTGCTACAGGTGTGGATATTTCAATGTATACCCTGCTGGTTGGATAGAGCCTCTTCGTTAGCAATACAGGTTATCACACCCAGCTCTGTTCTATTCTATTTGTAATCCTGTTGTCATTACTGCTATCTGCAGGCTGTACTGTGGTGCAAATCACAACTATTAATATTTATGCACAATTTTCACCTTTCTTTATAATTTGAATACTAATACTATAGTTGTTTGCACCACGAACATCATGTTTGAGCTGTAATTGTAAGATACAGTCTCTAACTTTAACACACTCTCTTGGCTATCTTTGATCAATATTTGAAAATCATTTTTTTTTCCCAATTTCACCACTCTTTTTTTTCTCCTCGTTTTTTTTCTGTACATTGAATCATGAAAAGATTGGCGTCATTCAAAATTACAACTTGTCCTGCAAAAGACAAGCCATCATATGACTATGTGAACAGAAAGTTATAAAAAAAAGTTATGGCTCTTAGAAGAAGGGGAGAAAAAAATAAAGTACAAAAAATAAAAATTAATTGCAAGAAGAAGGGGAGAAAAAAATAAAGCACAAAAATAAAAATTGATTGCAGAAGGGGTTAAACTTTGAGCACTTCACTGTGACATCAACAAAAGTCCCACACCCTTGTGAAATCATCTAAAAAAAAGTAATTTTTGCTGCAATTTTTGTAAAATCTGTAGACCTCCCTATAATTGGGCTACGAATACAGGGGATGAGAAGGAAGCTGAATATTTGCCCTTGGTGAAGGAAATTATCACTATCTAGGACTGGTATTGTGAGTCTAAGGCCGGCGTCACACTAGCGAGTTTGATGCGAGTTAGTCGCACGACTAACTCGCATCAACACCCGGCACGGCCGCCCGCTCTCGGGACCAGAGTGCGCGGCTGCATGTATTTCTATGCAGCCGCACACTCTGGTCCGAGAGCGGGCGGCCGTGCCGGGTGTTGATGCGAGTTAGTCGTGCGACTAACTCGCATCAAACTCGCTAGTGTGACACCGGCCTTAGCCTTGGAAAATGACATAGCTGAAAATGTTTAAAGTATGACTGGACGATCAGGTGACTTTTCAGAAATAGATGTTGTGTGTATATATAAAGAACCAAAATTATTTTGGCCATTTCGTAACTTTTATAAAATTTTTTTGGGGTTTTTTCCCCCCCCCATTAGAAGCCCAAAATTTTTCATTGTGCCCCTTTTTCTTTTGGGTTTTCCTCCCCCAATCCCCTCTGTACCCAAACCCTTTTTTAGGCGAAGGGTCATTTGATCCCTCACTTTTAACGATTTTTCAGACAGATATGACGTTTATTTTTTTTTATAAAACAGTTTATTTTTATATATATGAGCAGGTTTATTTTTAAAATTATGAGCAGTTTTAGAAATGAACCATTATTCAAAGATAAGTGACGATAAATAAATTTCAAAAATTTTTTCTCTTACTTTTAAAAATTAATTTATGAAGAAGGGGGCGTGTTTAAGAAAACAGAAAAAACAGACACTTTAATCAAATCTTTTAAAAAAAATATAATCTTTAATTTTTTTCAGGGTTTAAAACATCCAAAAACATTTTTTAAGACTACAAAAAAAGCTTAAAAAAGTTTCAGTCAAATAAATTTTTTCTCCAGGTGCTTAGGGGGCCCCCCAAAAAAACAGGGGCCCCAAGCCCCAATCACAAAAAAAGCACCTAAAATTTCCCCAGTTTAATTTATATAAATTTTTAATCATTTGGTGGTTATAAAGATATAAAAATAAAAATTTTCTAGTAAGTAGGTTTCCCCCTTTATCACGCCCGGAACGACCCGGGAAAAGT
>JARQOD010000008.1:42630658-42666477 GCA_033576555.1 Oophaga sylvatica
TGTCACCCCAACCCCGTTGACATGGGGGGGGTTAAATAAACCCATATTTTAAATTTAGGTTAATGTATGGGGTTTTTTAACCTCCTACTCGATTGACATTGGAAAAGGAGAGAGGGCCCCATTGATGTGGGAAAAAAAATTTGTTCAGAAAAACAAGAAAAACTCCAGTGTCGGCGGGGAGAAAATATCAAAATGATTCCCCAAAATTTTAAAAGGGGTAGATTTAAAGAAAATAGTAAATTTATATAAAAATAAAATTTTAATAATTACATTTAAAAGTATAAAGGTGTGTCACCCAAAAAAACCCTTTTGCTGTCAAAAAAAAAAGGGGGGTTTAATTACATGTACCCTTTTTTAAAATCCCAAAAAAAACCCAATGCAGAAGTTTATGGGGAAAAAAGTTTTTCCCAAACAACAATAAGAAAGTGGCAACTAAATGTCTTGGTGCTACCAAATGGAGGAATACCCAACACAGCCCTCCAAGATGTAAAGGCAATCACCAGACAATGCATATACAACACATAATATAACAAAAGCAATAATAAGTGAGAAAATTGGTAAAAAGGAACAATCTCACCAATGCTGTGTAGAGGGGCCGGGAGTTTTCAGGGCACCAGTAGTCTACGGAGGGTCCCTGGTAGACGGTGGGAAGACAATACCCTGTCCTTCCCTGAGGAACTGACAAAAACTATTCCCCAAACTCCCGCCCTGACAAGGGCAGTCCACAACTTGCCCTACACAATAGTTTGCCCTGCACTTTCCCTATGAGGATGTCCCGACGCGTTTCTTCTTAGTAGAGTCATCAGGGGACTAAGCTAAAGTGCAAAAACACAATATGGAGAGACCAGGCCCTTCTGCTCTCAATGCTGTCTGCATAGAGCAAAAAGTGGCCAAGAGGGCATTTATATAAAGTGTGATGTGTTCCATCACCTCCCAAACAATTATCCAATAAGAAGCTCTAATTACCTTAGATATGGTGGACAGTTCTGCTATGCTGTGCAAAGGGGATAGCAAGATGTACAAACACATGGTGCAGTGTAATGGAGCGCACGCCAGAGGGTATTTCCTGGTCTGTGGAACGCAGTGGCTGAGACTGATGAGTCATAGTACCTGACAATGGCGCAACCTGATGACCAGGGGAAACAGCGTCAGTGGAGCGCTGAGCAAGGAGAGGGCGGGCAATGCTCACTGGGGGACCGCCCACAAGACGTCATGGATGACGCTATAGGGGGCGTGGCCCTCACATAGAAGAGCAGCCACACTGCAATAGAAAACCCTGGAGGACAATACAGATAAAACGCTAGGAAGGGAGAGGGCAATGCTCACTAGGGAACCGCCCACAAGACGTCATGAATGACGCTATAGTGGGCGTAACCCTCACATAGAGGAGCAGCCCACACTGCAAAAGGAAACCCTGGACGGCAATATAAATAGACCTAAGGAGCGGGGAAACACCCGACAATGCCCACAGCAAAATGCCAGGGCGTAATCAAAAGCGACGTAGGTAGCGCTAACAGGGGGCGTGATTTAATAAAAGCCAGCCCACTTAGGAATCTGACAGATAATGAGAATACCCCCATGTGATGTTGGACGGCACAGCTATTAGCTAGAACGAAATAACAAAATATATTTATAAGTGAAAAGGGGGTGTAAAAAAATATTTACAAGGGGAAAACTGACTATGAAAACTATATCAAGAAAAATAAATAATCAAAGATATAGTAGTAAAGATGGGTGCCAGTGGGCACGCAATCCAACAAATCAATGTACTTATCAAAAAAGCCCATATAATAAAACTTAAAGGGCCAGTTAAACATGAAATAAGTCATGTTTAATGCACATATAGATAATACAAAACCCAAATTGGACGGGAGTACTATGAGAAATATATGCAAATCCCAATATGTAGGGTGACAATAAAGGTTTTAGGCAATTATATATACAATACGGTGAATCGGAACTGGTCAACAAAGTCAAATAAGAATTAAATGAAACAACCATAATTGATCTGGTCATTCAAACCCTTGGGGGCAATTGTGTCCAAGTAGAAAATCCACTTGGCCTCTCTCTGTAGTATCAATTTATCCCAATTACCCCCCTGGGGGGTTTTAGGACCCTGTCAATGGCCATGAATCTGATAACATTGATCTTCCCTTCATGAAAGCCATTGACATGTCTTGAGATGGGAGTGTCTCTCTTGTGTGTGATGTCACCAACATGATCACCCACTCTCCTTTTGAATTCGCGAATAGTCTTCCCCACGTATTCAAGACCACAAACACACGTGGCCTTATAGATGATACCCTTCGTGCTGCAATTCATAAAGTGACGAATGGAATAGCTTATACCTGTCACACTACTCACAAACATTTTGCCAGAATCAATATATTGGCAGGCTACGCAGTGTCCACATTCTAGCTAATAGCTGTGCCGTCCAACATCACATGGGGGTATTCTCATTATCTGTCAGATTCCTAAGTGGGCTGGCTTTTATTAAATCACGCCCCCTGTTAGCGCTACCTACGTCGCTTTTGATTACGCCCTGGCATTTTGCTGTGGGCATTGTCGGGTGTTTCCCCGCTCCTTAGGTCTATTTATATTGCCGTCCAGGGTTTCCTTTTGCAGTGTGGGCTGCTCCTCTATGTGAGGGTTACGCCCACTACAGCGTCATTCATGACGTCTTGTGGGCGGTTCCCTAGTGAGCATTGCCCTCTCCCTTCCTAGCGTTTTATCTGTATTGTCTCCAGGGTTTTCTATTGCAGTGTGGCTGCTCTTCTATGTGAGGGTCACGCCCCCTATAGCGTCATCCATGACGTCTTGTGGGCGGTCCCCCAGTGAGCATTGCCCCCCTCTCCTTGCTCAGCGCTCCACTGACGCTGTTTCCCCTGGTCATCAGGTTGCGCCATTGTCAGGTACTATGACTCATCAGTCTCAGCCACTGCGTTCCACAGACCAGGAAATACCCTCTGGCGTGCGCTCCATTACACTGCACCATGTGTTTGTACATCTTGCTATCCCCTTTGCACAGCATAGCAGAACTGTCCACCATATCTAAGGTAATTAGAGCTTCTTATTGGATAATTGTTTGGGAGGTGATGGAACACATCACACTTTATATAAATGCCCTCTTGGCCACTTTTTGCTCTATGCAGACAGCATTGAGAGCAGAAGGGCCTGGTCTCTCCATATTGTGTTTTTGCACTTTAGCTTAGTCCCCTGATGACTCTACTAAGAAGAAACGCGTCGGGACATCCTCATAGGGAAAGTGCAGGGCAAACTATTGTGTAGGGCAAGTTGTGGACTGCCCTTGTCAGGGCGGGAGTTTGGGGAATAGTTTTTGTCAGTTCCTCAGGGAAGGACAGGGTATTGTCTTCCCACCGTCTACCAGGGACCCTCCGTAGACTACTGGTGCCCTGAAAACTCCCGGCCCCTCTACACAGCATTGGTGAGATTGTTCCTTTTTACCAATTTTCTCACTTATTATTGCTTTTGTTATATTATGTGTTGTATATGCATTGTCTGGTGATTGCCTTTACATCTTGGAGGGCTGTGTTGGGTATTCCTCCATTTGGTAGCACCAAGACATTTAGTTGCCACTTTCTTATTGTTGTTGGCAAATCGTTTATCCTCATAGCTGTCTGCATGTGTTCTTTTTTGAATAAAAATGTTCAATGCCCAGTAAGTATTGTGCACAGGTTCTATGCTTAAAGGGGTTGTCCACTACTCACCCAACCCTTTCTGAATACCTATGTTTCCCTCCAGTAAAATAATAACATCTATACTCACCTCTGGTGCAGTTTCAGCAGTGTCAGCACTGGCTTTCCCTGGGATCGTGTGACATTGTTATGCCACGTGATTTCTGTGGCAAATCAACACTGGCTTCATGGAACAGCCTGTGCCGACACTGCTGGAACAGTGCCAGCACCGGAAGTGAGTATAGGTGTTATTATTTTACTGGGGGAAAACATAGGGATTCCTAAGGGTGTTATCCGAGTAGTGGATAACCTTGTTAATGATTGATCCAGAGCACAAAACTTGCTAATTCTTTAAGTCAGAGAAGGAAAATCACAACTAAAATTCACAAATGACCCTCCTTGTTCTCACTATGTAACAGCAAAACATGAGACAGCAATTAGCCCTTCTGCAACACGACCATAATATCGAAGAAGGGAAAAAACCTGTCTCCAGTATGTCTGTTTTCATTTATCACTTTTGCTATAGTTGCTATTACCTTTTTCAGCTTTCGGATGAAGAGGGTGAGAAGAAGCCAGAATAACGTGGCTGCCACACCTGTACATACAAGAATGATGACTTCTATATTAGATTTTTCTTCTCCACCTGCCAACAGATTTGTATGGTTTGTATTAGGACACACTTAGAGTCACGGGGTATTACTCACAAAATATCAAACGTTATTGTATTATAATGTCAGATTAAACAAAGATTAGTGTTGAAGGATGAATTGCTTACCTCGAATAGTGATGTAGGCAGAAGTATTCGTATGGCCCATTTCATTGTCTGCACGACACTCATACAAGCCCTCATCATCTTTTTTCACTCTCTCAATCATTAGGCTGTTATTGTAAAGCAAAGTTATTCCTATAAGAAGAAAATGGAAAAATAGTGTTATAGGGTGCAGGTATATATCTTATAAATGAAGTTGAACTCTATAATACAGAGTGGAACTCTATTTGTTGGTTATATATGGAGATGGCTACTCTTAGTTTGCACCTGTACACATCTGTTTTCTGTTTGGATGTGACAGTCAGTCTTTTGTTATAGGGATATATCTTAGGAATCTCAATGTTACTGTACTGTATTAAAACAAATCTTCATTTGCTATTGAAATACATTCAGCATTATCAATGGCTGAATTAGGCTCAGTGGGAGTGGTGTGGCCAAATTTGGCCCAACAGATGTCCTGTAATTTATGCCAGAAATTGCGGAATACAATAGTGGAACTCTAAGCCATCTCATAGCTTAGCATGCCAAACTATTCTATCCAAACCAGACAGATCTATTATAAGCCATTGTAAGTCATCAGGGAGAAAAAAAAGCCAATCTGTCATGGTCCTTTAAAGAGGAAAGCCATGAAAATACAGCCATAGATGATTTTAGATTGGGTTTCATATGATCTAATGATCCCTACTTTGATCGTGTCCCTACACATCATTGTTGAGAGATAAAGTGTAGTTCATTGTTTGGGATGTAAGTATGTTCCATGAAGGAGGTTCTTGACCTGAGTCAGTTAAAATAACTGTAAGATACATGAAACTGTGGAAATTCTGGATAGGATATTCAAAATTCCAACAATTCCACGCTCCTCCAAAATCAGGCAAGGGAATCACAGAGTTCAGACGAGTTGCATACTTTATTAAAGGCTATCAAACTACGCCTGTCCACTTCCTCAGGTACATAGCCAATCTCATTCATTGGCTATGTACATGAGGAAGTGGACAGGACGTCCATGAAACGGGTAGTTTGATAGCCTTTAATAAAGTATGCAACTCGTCTGAACTCTGTGATTCCCTTGCCTGATTTTGGAGGAGCGCGGAATTGTCGACATTTTGAATATCCTATCCAGAATTTCTTGAAGATCCTTCGCGGGTCCGGTGCCATCTGCAGCCCTCCTATCCTACTTACTTTATGTGTTGTGCATACTCACAACGTGTAAAGGTGAGAATTTTACCTTACAGTAAACTAATTGTTAATTTGGTAACTATGCTATTGCGCCCCTCTCTCTATCATTTCTAATGAAACTGTGGAAGCAATCTGTTTTTTTTTTTCCATGGGTTAAGGAAACATTTGGAAATCTTAGACTTTTTCAGGATATGTTGGATGGCTCAATTTATTTTTTACGTAAAACATTTAGTATGGAACCTTGAAACATAAATCAAAGTCTACTTTCCAGCATTTTAGATAAATTATGGATTACTAGACCTAACTGAAATCAAGACATATGTAATATCTAAGCAGATCCTGTTCTTTGTACACACGTGTTTTCTTTAGACCCTTTGATGTCTTCCTGCAGTCCAATATCATCCATATATAGGGGGATTATCTTCTTACAGAATTGGCCTAAGATTACTTTTGTAGCTAGTAATGAGTGTGGTTTGATGAGGCAGACATATGGAAGATCTCTTGGGCCAACTATAAAAAACACAACTAACAAAGATATCTCAACTCTTAATAAATTAGGGCATGTGATGATATCTAAGTCTTTGGCAGACTATGCGGAGTTCATCTCTTTATTTCATGTTGCTCTTTCAAAGTGCACGGGGTGACGTCATTGAATTAATGTTATCTGTAATGTGCTGCATAAAATGCTGGCCTAAATGATAAATCAATAAAGGCTTTATTTTCTAAGGTGCCGGTTAGTACTGGTCATCCAAGAGATTGCAGTCCAGATTTCTATGGGCTGGTAATTGAAGGATAAGAGAAGGGTCTTTGAATTCCAGAGATATGTACATTGCAAAGCAGACAGAGTATTGTATACAAAAGTTAGAATAGCAGAAACGTAATTTATGGACTAGGTTTTAAGGAGTGTGTAAGGGAGTGTTAGGAGATAAGAACTGACATATAGGCCACTTGATTAAAGCATCTATTTATGAGTCTAGACAGTGATTTTGATTAAGAAATTGGAAATCATACAGTTTTATGGCAGTCAGTCTTCCAATGTGCAAAATCAGCCTGTTAGTTTTCAAGGAAAATGTTACAGTACTTGGGTTCAGGATGTAGATAAAACACATGCCCATGTCATAAGCCCTAGTAAAGAATATGGACCTTATAAAGGGGTTCCGTCATGAACAGTTCTCACTATGGTGGACCATGCCTGCCTGTTACACACCTGTCCCAGGCCCATGCTCTACTCTCTTCACCTTGGTTTGTTCGCTGCTCTCTGTCGTGCGCCACATCTGGCTTTCCATGTTGCCCGGAATGTAACATCATCTCCCTAAGCCCATTAGGACACACATTTGTGTCTTTGGATTGTTATTCAAGACTTACGTTTGTTTCTCTCTTTCTCCAGTGCACACCGTGTTACTGGCTGATATCCTTGCTGCCCTGCTGACTTCGTTCATCCATCTTGATGTTCCTAAGATTCCTGAGGGTGTCTCGTCCTCACTCTCCACGTGTCATCCTGCCAGTTGCACTAATTCTCGGAGCCCATGTACCCACCCGGACCAGAAGCTTAGTGGGTCCACTTCACTAGGTGAGCCATAATACTACATACTGTATGTATTACATTGTTGGGTTGCTTAATATGCAAATTGTCTCTTCATAGAGAAAGAGGACTTGAACTCTGCTCTGATTGCACTGTGATTGCACGGGGAATAAGCCTCCTTACCTTGACAAGCCAGAGCTGGTATGTCACTCTCCATAAGGAGAAACCTTACCCTTAGACCATTGTTGGGTTGGTCACTTATCCTGACAATAGCAGCTGATCGCAATGGGTTTCTAAAGCTAGATCTGCTGGAATCAGGTGATTTTCAGGCAGATTCAGTTAAAGGAAGTGTATAATCAGAAAATGACCTTTCGTTTAAAATAGGTTTTTGTGTATTAGTGCTTTTTTCATTTTATGATGTTTATAAAAAAAAAACACAATTTGTAATCTTGCAATTTTCCATATTATAAGAATAAGGTTTACAATGATAGGTATGCAGTTGATAACACAGGATCCACCAATCACAACAGGCAATGTCCCACCTGACACTGAGGCCTTCACAATGAGCTTTGTCACAGGCTGACTAGACACTTTAATACAAAAAAAATCAGATCTATGTACATATGTTGTTTCCTTAAACAATAGGAAGTTAAAGTTTAAAAAAGCCCCATTGGCCAGTGTAAAAATCGCAAAATTTCATTTTTTTTTATTTTTTAATACAGAATGTGACATGTAAAAAAAGACATTTAACACAAAAACATGATTGACTGTGAGCCCTCGCGGGCAGGGTCCTCTCTCCTTCTGTACTTGCATGTCCCTTGTCTTACACATGTCTATTGTACTTGTCTATATTTCCCCTTTTCACATGTAAAGCGCCATGGAATAAATGGCGCTATAAAAATGTATAATAATAATAATAATAAACAATAGGTCATTTTCTCATTACACATTCCATTTAAATAGTGAGCCTTGATAAAATAAATTGATCGTAGATGTGAAAGAGGGTGTTATTTAGTGCCCAACCCTAGCCACTGGCAATGCATTCCCTACCTGAAGCCCGTTTAATCACATAGCCATTCTTCAGCCAGGTAATGGTTGGTGAGGGATTCCCATTGACTTTGCATTCCAGGAAGAGTGTGCTACTGCTGTTTACTATTGTGTTCTCAAGGTGTTGCACCACCCATGGAGATTGCCTGTCTGCAAAAAAAACAGAACAGTCAGGAACACAGATACATTTAAATACATAAATTTAATAAAAAAAATAAGTATTTTGTATTCTTTAAAATATTTTTCTATCCACAGATCACCTAGATGTGAGGTCAAGCTGCAGAAATGGCAATAATGACCTAATTTACAAATTTATAATACATTGTCTTTAATGGAAATATACCGTAATAAAGAATTTAAAGAATTCTACCCACAGACTTACAATGGATTTTTCCAACAAAACTAAACGCGCTAAATTCTACCCAATTCTGAACTGAAAGTATAATTATTGCTTTAGATAAAAATATATTTAATGCATCATCAACAATGTATCTGTATTTAAACTCATTTAAAATACAAATTTAATAAGTACTCATAGTATCAGCAAAGCAAAAAAAATATGTCTCTGCATCCAATATGCTAAAATGACTCATTAGAGATGTTCGTAAGTTTAATTGCTAATCAAGTCTGCAAAATAATTTCCCTATTCTTGAGAAAATAATTATGGCTGAGACAGATCAAGTTGTGGTAATTCCGGGATATTTTTGGAGATGGTTTAATTACAGAACATCCGATTCAGCTTTACTGAAATAGTTTGTGGTGTTTTTTTTTAGTTTTTATTTAGTATTATCCCTAAATCATCAACGTGCAGCTGTGAACTTGTGATTTAAATATGTACATAATTTAAAGCATTTGAAGGTTAGAGAAAACACACACACATTCAAACTAATTGTTTTTTAGGTCTTTTGAATGTATTTTTTTTTAACAAGTTATATCACTGGTCAAAAGCACTTAAGCAAGAAAATTCCTACTAATAAGCTAATAGAGGCAGATAAGTGCTCCAGCAGTAATAAAAAAGGCTCTAATAAGCGTGTATGTCCTATTCTTTAGAGGCAAGGGGTACTTGTGGTGTCACACCTCTCCAAGTTTCCTTAAAGGGGTTCTCCAGTATTGAAAAACCACTGTTCCCAAAGTGCAGTTTGTTTACAAAAACAAACTGTATTTTACTCACCCTTCTCAGGTCCAGCGCAAAGTCTTTGACACTGTCCCCTATGTCCGTTATTGTCTGCTGCGCCGACATCATGTGGACAACACTGCAGTCAATCAGTGAACTCAGCCCGAGTAGACCTGTTTAGAGTCGCTGAGGTCATTGATTGCTTGTTGAGCTGTCAACAGGACAATAACAGGCACCAAGAGCAGAGGTAGAGAAACAGCGCTGGACCTGGAGAGGGCGGTTAAGATACAGTTTTTTGGTTTTTTTTTACAACAAACTGCACTTGGGGATAGGGTCTTTTCCGAAACTGGGAAACTTCTTTAATAATTCTGTGGAGTGAGAAGTGCTCACCTTCCCGTCATAGATAGGATGCACCATATTACATTGCTGGTGTTTATGAAGGTGGATAAACCACCAGATACAAACCTCTTTAACTACAGAACAAACAGTGAAATAAAACCTATTAACCTATTCACTACCCTAGACCACCAGAGCTGATATTACCCCTTCCAGTACCTTAGACCACCAAGGAAGTCTTTTTTTTTCTGCTATCTAAATTTGGGTGTGTCTTAAAGCCTGGTGTATCTAAAAAAAACTGTCTGAAAAATACAGATACAGACTTAAAAACATAATACATAGTCATGAATACATAGTGATTACAAAGATTGCTTAATTTTATGCAATGTTCGTCCATTAACATGACTTTGACTTCACTCACCTAAAACTAAAAGGTTGCTTGTCCTCTGCACAATGTCTTCCATGTAGTGATTCTCAGCTGAGCAGTTGTATTGTCCGGCTTGCTCTTTGGTTACATTTCTAAGAGTAAGTAAGAGATGACTGGTATGCATTCCATGGCGAAGCTCTACCAGGTGAGTAGGAACCGCATCTCCAGATGGATAGAACCATATCAGGTTCTTAAACAGATATTTTTCTGCACTGCAAACCAGTGTGATGTCTCCTCCAACTAGTACTTTAGTCTCTTCTTTTGTCATCACTCCAGATTTAATCTCTGAGAACAAACAATTCAAAACATTCAAATCTTGTGACATTCAATATCTTTTTGATTATTGCAAAATAATTTGTTTAGTAGTTTGTTACTTCTAACTATAAAGCTTTAATGTATTCCTCTTCTTACACATTTATGTGTAGCATCCTATTGATCGCAGAAAAAGACAGGAGTGGGGACGCAAAGAAAATACGTTCTCTTTTACAAAGA
Organism: Oophaga sylvatica; assembly: GCA_033576555.1. Classification (NCBI taxonomy): domain Eukaryota; kingdom Metazoa; phylum Chordata; class Amphibia; order Anura; family Dendrobatidae; genus Oophaga; species Oophaga sylvatica. The sequence continues at coordinate 42,641,237 of JARQOD010000008.1, forward strand.
TAGGACTACATTTATAATTTGAGAGAAATTCTGTGTGCACTACCAAGATAGGTGCCGTTAGTAGGTTCCCACACCGTATACCAAATAGTAAGGAAACTTAGGCACTCAGCTTAAAAATAAATTTTCTAAATTTTAATGCAGCCAAAATAACGACGTTTTGGCCACACACGGCCTTCTTCAATTGCCGCAATTGGACAGTTCGGTTAAATGTATAGACTGGATAAACACCGGTAACAGTAGTACCCAAGGACAGAGGATCTGCATGTGTCAGGCAGTGATGCGGCATCCACAGCTAGTCAGCTCTGGATGCCGCGTCGCTGCCTGACACGTGCAGATTCTCTGTCCTTGGGTACTACTGTTACCGGTTTTATCAGCTCTGGATGCCACGTTGCTGCCTGACACGTGCAGATCCTCTGTCCTTGGGTACTACTGTTACCGGTTTTATCAGCTCTGGATGCCACGTTGCTGCCTGACACGTGCAGATCCTCTGTCCTTGGGTACTACTGTTACCGGTTTTATCTGGTCTATACCAATTAGCCGAACTGTCCAATTGCGGCAATTGAAGAAGGCTGTGTGGCCGAAACATCGTTATTTTGGCTGCATTAAAATTTTGAAAATTTATTTCTAAAGTTGAGTGCCTAAGTTTTCTTACTACATTTATAATTTGGACTGACAATATTACAGTGGTGCTATAATAAAACATAAACACATGGTCCTGCTATATATACCACACACATACACACTGCCACAATCCCAAACCCAACACTATATGACAGACACACATATACAAATACATTAAACACATTTAAGTATTACACACACATGTATACACAAAACATACACACATACAAGATAATACACAAACATTTATCCAAATATGTACCTGGTATACAAACATACAGTACTTACATATTAGCCACACATATGTATACACATACATTAACCACATACATAAACATTCGGCGCTATATAGTTACACACATTATGCATACTTACATGTAAGACAAAATGTTTTCAAATCCAATTGGCGAAAAGATGAACCACGGTGAGCAGAGGAAACATCCTGATCTCTGCCTGAGTTGCCTACTTGCACTCTGAACATTACAACAGCCAGCAAGAAACTCTAGCTGTTGTCACTTAAAACAACACAAGCAGGGAAGAGAGTGACCAGCAGATGCTCCAGAGCCCTATATGTCATGCCCCTTTCCACATTTTTAGCTGACTGGCTGGTGCCCTACCTGTATCCCTTGCTACATGATTTCCTAAAACGATTGAAAGTATTACTAATGTCGTATGACCTAATAAAAAAGGTAATGATCAAACTAATGTGTTAATTAAAAAAATATATTCTTTACAACACAAATCTTACTTCAGTCTAATGAATCGGGCACCTCGCACTCCACTCCTTCATCGAGAATGAGGTGATAAATGTCCGTCTTGATGATTTAAGATCTATATTTTTTTGAATGTTAAAATAAAATATTATACACAGTGATTCTGATTCAACAAATCCAATGTTTTTCACAGCAGTCTTATTGACGGGGTGGGGTGGAGTGCGAGGCGCATAATTCTTTAAGAGGCTCATGCATCCTAATGAATCAAGCATGAAGTGGTGTGCAATTCCTTGTGCGCCACACAGCAAATCTTACTTCAGAGACTGGAGTAAGATTGGTAGTGTAAGGAAGGCCAGAGTGCCTTGGGTTCCATAAAATATATTTGACTTTTCAAAGCTTTTTACAACAGTATTCTGGGGTATAAGCTTTGATACTCAGGACTATCGAGTCTTCTGTACATAACCGGTGTTCCATTGAGCAAATATATCTGTGCATTGAGGATAACACACAGAAGTTTCAATAGGAAACATGTTTTTTTTATTACTGATGCCAGTCGTTGATTGTGGATGTGATGCGTGCAAATCACATACCGACCTTTGTACTCCTCAACCATATGGAGACAGCGAAAACGTAGCTACTGCGGCCTGGAACCTATTACTGGGATACATGTATTCTCTATTATCAGCCAGGAGGTAGTCATTTCACTGCCCTTAAAGAAACAAGCAACTAAACTGAAATCATATTGGACTAGTGTGTTGCACTGTATGAAAACATCCATGAATGAGTCAATGGGATTAGCATGTTGACAATTCCAAGAATTTCTGACCCTCTACTTAATCTGATCCAGCAAGATCCTGTACCAAAACTCCAAGTTACATAACATCATCGGAGGGATTATATAAATCTTCCTAAACTGTTGATCTCCCATCATGATAAGTGTTCTTTTAACACATAGAACACCTAAATTTAAACAGATGGCATTCAGGATGCACCGATTCCGTCTTGAGTTGTATTTTCAGATTCTCTTCTTCAATCATATTGCGTCAATATGGCAGAAAGGGTATTACACTATAATCTGACTTTTTTTTTACATCTAGTGGTGTAGTATGTAGTTTTCAGGCCTGATGTAGAAACTATACTAGGAAACAAGTTTAGTGATAGAGCTTCATACAGCCAGATCACATCAATGTTCCATTAACATCATAATCATTGTGCAGTCATTCCATATATCAGTCATATGGACCTTAGAGAAAGTACTGCTACTTCTACATCACTACACCACTTATATCTACACCAATAAATTACAGTAATCTGATTGGAATCAACTAAATTACTAACTGTGAATCCACTGGTGGACAAAGTGCAAGACCATTACATGGCCCTTTGCAGACCAAGATCTCCTAAAAATGCAAAATTGCACCTGCTTTGGAGGTATAAATGGGCACCCTCACCTCTTGGACCCCTGTGCGGCTGCACAGGTTGCACCAATGATATGTCCGCCCCTGTGTGAATCCAAGCACAGGATTGCTCCACGTAGCTGTCAGCAATTCTGATAACATATTGAAAAACAGCTTTTTACAAAGTGTTCTGAATGTATTCTTTACAATTGATCTAGATATGTCAGGACGTGAGGAACCAAATACTAAAAGTATAAAATGAATGGCTCACAGTTTAAAGGAGGTTTCCCAAAATTGGCAAGTTATCCCCTTTCCATACGATAGGGATTAGCTTACTGATTGCTGGAAGTCCTATCATTGGGACCTCCAGCAACCCCGAGAACAGGGCTCCGGAACCTTGAGAATAGGGCATTGTAAAGCGTCATCTTGAATGGAAAGGAGGTGTGCATACTGAACCTCCGCTCCATAATCTATGGGACTACCGGGGATAGCTTAGCTTGTTTCTAGAAGTCCCATTGACATTGAATGGAGCAGGGATGACATGATTTTGGCAAATCCCTTTAAGGCCTCTTGTATTCTGTATATAACCATGTTTAATTAATACAGTTTGTCTATTAATACTTCACTGTGTTTTGCATTATACTGGAAGCAAAATTATTCAGCATTAGACCATATTCCATTACAGTAGACACTAAAAACAGTAAAATTGTACGGAAATTTGGAATTCGATGTAGTAAACTGAATTTTTTTTGTGCAGGCCTTCATTAAAAATTTGCATGTGCCATGAGTCTAAAAATATGGGGGATTTGCATATCCCCATTGAAATGTATAATTACCGTAAGGAAGATACAAAAACCGCCATGAATATGAGACCATATAATACATTTTAATACATAATCCACAGATCTTATACATCCGTTCCAAATGAAATATGAATGCAATGTTATTTTGGCAGTCTTCCATCAGGGTGATATACTGTAGAAATTATATCCATATACATACACATTTTTTGTTTTATAGAAGTTATAACTTCAGCACATGTTTCCATCTACATTATTGCTTTCTTTATCCTTTTTTCTCTTCACTTTTTCCCTTTCTGTAAGCAATGGAATTATACATGTGTTTTATACCTTTGTCCTTTATGTCATTTATGTAAAATTTTCCTTTGTGAGATATATGATATTTCTGCATGGCTCACATTTTCCTATTCTCCTCTTTATGGAAATACATCCTATTGTCCTGACAATCTCAATAAAATCTTAGCAAGGGTTAGAATAGAAGATGTCACATAAGTATTTTCTTAATTATATTTTTTTGTCCTGAAAATAGTTTTGCACCACAGAACAGTCTCTTGAGTTTCTAAAGGAATATGGTCACAATTTCCAGCTGAGTAAATTTTCTATGCCAATCTCAATTCACTATTGGCATACATGTCAGTTAAGGCTCTAATATCATTAGTTATGGTTATTGTGGAATATATTCTATTTATGAAACTAAATAGGTGTTTTATGTCATGTATTTAGGTTCCAAATTGTCTTCAATTTTCCACAACTGTACGTAAAATGGCAAATGGAAAGTTCATGAAAGGGACACTAACATTAAATACAAATATATTCCCTTTTCCTCATTTTATCTAAACAGCACAAATATAGATAGGTGGTCCAGAAGCCATGTATTTTATCTCCCCTCTTTTAATATTATCCCTTCCCTGCTAGAACGTATGGAAAAGCAGACTTAAGAAATATAGTTGGGTGTAAGATGCTGCACTCCTTTGTGTGGGTGAGCTTAGATGTTATCATAAGCAAAGAAAACTAGTATGAGGTGGATCATCAGTTTCTACCAATGTTACTTACATTACACATGCACAAGATGAAAACCAATTTCTTTTATTTATTTTATTTTTGTTGTTTAACACTGTTGCTTCTGGCTTTAGTATCCCTTCAAGCTTATGTGCATTTATAAGTTTACCACGACAGAGGGTCCAGAAGACCGTAGTGTCTGGTTTCTGCTAGCAGTGCAGGGGTTACATCTGTTCAGTTGAAAATCTCTGAAGCTTTCCTGATTTGATGATCTCAGCTGCTCAGTGTTGGCCACTCCTTTCTGCTACATATACACAGTCAGTGTTGCCAGTGTTAGTTTTATACTGCCTGGGGTGTCGTAGGAGGTGTTTGTTGAGGAGACTTTTGGAGTATTTATCTAAAGACGGTTGCTGGTTGATTTGTCTGTGTGTACATCCTCATCCTCTCCTATTTGGTTATTCCTTCCTTTTACTTCCTGGTGTTCCACTCTGTTGTTTGTAAGTGCATATTTGTATCAGTGGTATTTTCAATTGTTCATGTACGTCTTCCCTTGTTAGTCTGGTTTGTGTATTCTTACATACAACTACTTCTCACTCCCCTGGGTGGGGAAGGGAACAGATAATGGCTAATTCAGAAGCTCAGCAAGGTGTGGCCTTGGCATCTTCACCATTAGAAGTAATCCACGAACAGAGATAGCTAGGACGCCCATAGCTTTAAGGATAGGGAAGGAGGCCCCAGCACCAGGATATCAAACTACCGTCACGTGACACTTAGTCTTTCCCTTTGATATTCCTGCAACATTCCTCTTCTGCCTACTGTAACTGTGACCAGAAGCAACCAGGACCAGAACGGAAATCCACTTGCAAGTGCAACATTGCAGGGTTGCATATTGACGTCAATAAAAAAAAAAACTATTACATTTTCCTACCTGTTGCTTGTGACTTTCCCAGTCACTCCTACAGTCGAGAATCCTACATGATGATATCCTCACATGCTTCAGCATTCCTCGCCGCCTCTTTTTCCTAAGGCTGAATTTAGAGGTTTGTGGAACACAGAATGTTCTCCTATTGCAATAACTGATCCAACCAGTAGGTCTCTTAACCTTGGCTAATGTCCTCATGTATGCCCATGGGGGCAGGCTCGGACTGGCCCACCGGAGAACCGGAGGATTCTCCGGGGGGCCCAAGCACTGACACCTGCTGGCATACTGGCCAGCAGCTTCCTAGGGCCTCCACTGCTCCAAGGGCCCCCACTGCTCCAGGGGCCCCAAGGCAGTGGCTATGGGGGCCCTGAGTCAAGGGGCCCACCCTGTACCAGAATAGCAGCAGCTGGAGACAGGATTGTGTCCCCGCTGCTAAAGCTAAATGAATATTCACGCTTTCCCACGCCCCTATGGACGTGGAGAGGTGTGAATACCATTTCTCTTTAATAGCGGGCAGTGTTAGCCGCAGGCTGCAGCTAACACTGCCCGCATGTAAAGCCCCACACACAGAAAGCACCACACCACACCACATACACACACAGACTCACAGCGCAGCACATCCTGGCTTTCTGCACGGCTCTTCCTGTCTGAGACAGCCCAGCTGGATGATGTCATCATCCAGCGGGGGTCTCAGACAGAAAGCTGCCGGCAAGGAACAGGCTGCTGCTGTAGGGAGGTGAGCTGTGCTGTGTGTCTGTGTGCCTCATGTGTGTATGTGGTGCTGTGCTTTGTGTGTGAGTGTGAGAGTGATGCAGTGCTTTGTGTGTTTGTGTGAGTGTGTGTGAGAGAGAGTTGATGGGGGAGGCAATGATGGTGGTGATGGGCAATGATGGTGGGGGGAGGCAATGATGAAGGTGATGGGCAATGATGGTGGGGGAGGCAATGATGAAGGTGATGGGTAATGATAGTGGGGGAGGCAATGATGAAGGTGATGGGCAATGATGGTGGGGGAGGCAATGATGAAGGTGATGGGCAATGATGGTGGGGGAGGCAAGGATGGAGGTGATGGGCAATGATCATGGGGAAGGCAATGATAGAGGTGATGGGCAATGATGGCAGTGGGGGAGGCAATGATGAAGGTATGGGCAATGATGGTGGGGGAGGCAATGATGGCAGTGGGGGGAGGCAATGATGGTGGGGGAGGCAATGATGGCAGTGGGGGGAGGCAATGATGAAGGTGATGGACAATGATGGTGGGGGAGGCAATGATGAAGGTGATGGGCAATGATGGTGGGGAGGCAATGATGGAGGTGATGGGCAATGATAGAGGTGGGGGAGGAAATTATGAAGGTGATGGGCAATGATGGGGGGAGGCAATGATGGAGGTGATGGGCAGTGATGGTGGTGGGGGGAGGCAATGATGAAGGTGATTGGCAATGATGGTGGGGGGAGGCAATGAAGGAGGTGATGGGCAATGATGGTGGGGGGAGACAATGATGGAGGTGATGGGCAATGATGGTGGTGGGAGGAGGCAATGATGGAGGTGATGACATGGACAATGATGGAGGTGATGATGGAGGTGATGAAATGGACAATGATGGTGGTGGAGGAGGCAATGATTGAGGTGGTGGAATGGGCAGTGATGGGGGTGGTGGGGGAGAATGATAGGGATAGTGGGGAAGAAGGCAATGATGGAGGTGGTGATGAGGACAATGATGGGGGTGGAGAGGGGCTACATTATATTCTGTGGGGGGACTGCAATTATTCTCAGGGGACTACATTATATTCTGGGGGCTATATCATACTATATGAGGGGGCTACAGTATACTCTATGGGGGGCTGCATTATATTCTGTGGTGGGCTGCATTATTCTTTCAGGGGACTACATTATATTCTGGGGGCTACATATTACTATATGAGGGGGCTACAGTATACTCTATGGGGGCTTCATTATATTCTGTGGTGGGGCTGCATTATTCTCTCAGGGGACTACATTATATTCTGGGGGGCTACATATTACTATATGATGGGGCTACAGTATACTCTATGGGGGGGCCTGCATTATTCCGTCAGGGGACTACATTATATGTATTCTGGGAGGGCTATATCCTACTATATGAGGGGGGCAGCATTATGCCCTATGAAGGGGTTACAGTATACTCCATGGGGGGGCTGCATTATACTATATGAGGGGGGCTGCATTATACCCTATGAGGGTGCTGCATTATATTCTATGGTGGGGACTGCGTTATACCTTATGAGGGGGTTGCATTATATTTTGTGGGGTGCTGCATTATATTCTATGAGAGAGGGCTGCATTATATTTTATGAGGGGGCTACATTACATTCTGTGAGGGAGGCTACATTATATTCTATGAGGGGGCTACATTATATTCTATGAGGGGCTACCCCTCTATGATTCTACCCCAACCCCTGCTACATAATTAAGACTACCTTATATTATACCCTGATATAGCACGTTTTACCGCACAATTGGCGGTCTTGTATTTATTTCTATGTAGCTACATAGTGGGCCCCAAGAATGATTTTCTCTGGTGGGCCCAAGGTGCTCCAGTCGATGCTGCATGGGGAGTTAGAACAGTTCAGTAGACCCGTTGGTCATACCAGGCATTGTGATCTGAGCAGAGTCTGCGTGTCGGGGACCTGTGAATTTGGCCTTAGTAGTGACTGAAGTCCCAGTTTGGGCTTCAGAAAGACAAGCTGACATTGCTGTCTTATCTGCTTGTCTTGATGAAGGTGTTTTGAGTACTCCAAAATACATTACTCTTTTTTCTATCAGGTTTAGTTTCTTCTAGAGACATTGTTGTAAATTTGTCTGATGTTTGTCAGTCTCACAATATATTCTCTTGATATCAGCCTCCATTTGTTCAACTGTCAGCTTAAGTTTTACGTCAAAATGATATTAACTTATGAAGAGCTGTTACTGTCCCCTCCCAGCTTTGCCCATTTTTTCCATGACATTATTCCACAGGAATGGCACTAAAGCTATCAACATGTGTCTACCGTGAGTGTATCCCATTTGCCTGCCAAACTCAGGACCGTTTACAGCAAAAACAAAGAAAAAGACAAAGACAAATCCTTATATCCAATGTATATTTGCAGCTTCTGTCAATATAATTCAAATGTCATAGACATCGTCCTACAGTGAAAATACTGACTATATTAGCAGTACATATAGCTCTATTCCAACCCTTGTAATGATATACGAGAACCTAAGTTGTTCCATTACAATCTATAAAGTGATCATTCTGACTGATCTTTTTGACGTGAAAGTCAGATTACCTAAAATGAGACAAGATAGAGCGGAGCCATATGCCAAATTTTTAAGTTTAAGCATTTACCACAACAACCCCTCCCACAAAAGAGCAATCAGCACAGATACCCCCAGCCTCAGTCTTACTGACCCCTTAATCCGGTCTTCTCACATCAGGCCCATGTAGCGTACTGCACCTCTTTCACATACAGTCAGAAGAATGTTGTGGCTATGCCATACTGTTTTCATACCTTCCATTAAAGAGAAGCTCTCATGCTTGCCTAGATTAAATGGGTTTTCCCACAAACAAAAGTTCATTTTAATCAACACATCTGGAATAATAATAATTTCCACAATTGGATGTGTTTAAATTAAATGTTTCCTGTGCCCCTGCTGTGTACTGTGTAATGTCTGTGTCTGACCGTGCAGGAACATGGTCTGATCATACCACAGCTCCTGGGCAGGGGGGAAGCAAAAGAGAGTATACAGACACTACAGCATGGGATCGTAGCAGATTCTTTTTGTGACGTAAAATATTTCCCTGATGGTTTTTAAACAATGGTTTACTTCAAAGAAAGAATCATTTGTGATCCCAAGATATCCTGTCTGTATACTCTCTTTTACAAACTCCCCTGCTCAGGAGCTGTGGTATGATCAGACCATGTTCCTGCACGGTCAGACACAGCCATTACACAGCAACACAGCAGGGGCAAATTTATAAGATTATCTCAGGACAGGAACATTTTATTTCACCACATCCAATTGCGGAAATTATTATTATTCCACGATATATTGATTAAAATGAACTTTTGTTCATGGGAAAACCCCTTTCAATCTAGATTAGGTCTCCACCTCAGGTTACAACAGTCTCTGAGACTTTTGTCATTAGTAGGATATTAATATTTTCCAAGATTATATGTCCTGATAAAACTGTGACATAGAAAAGGTGATCTTGCTGCTGTATGTGACATGGATGCCACAGGGTTACTCTTCAACACTGCACAGACAGTGATAGGGGGCTCCCATCTACTGACTTGAGCATCACTGTCATGTTTACATGCACTAACATGAGCGCTGAAGGTTCTCTTTTTTTTTTTTTTTCTTTTTTATAAAACATGTAATGGTAATGCCAATGCTTATGAATATTCAATCTGGAGAAGAATGCCTAAAAACACCTTTATAAATAAACTAATGTGCTACCAAAAGAATGACAAAAATGATCACCTGATAGGATGAAATACATCTTTCTTTCATCTGTTCCTGCATTGCTAGATGCTATGCAGAAGAAAATTCCAGACTGGTTGCTATTAGGAGAGGTCGTCAGAGTGCTCACAACCTGCAAAACATAAAACACCGGTGACTGGCCAGGCACCGACAGGCAATGAATGACACTTATATATAAGTATGGCCCATCTTCAGGGTACAATAGGTGGCATTCTCAGCTCCTGTACACCCTAGAGGCCGGATATAGACGGTCACATTTCACAGTCAGTATACGGATCACACAATGCTCGAACTGACCACCGGTCTCCCAACCCAAACTCGTCAGCCGTACTTGGACCGTGATACTCGGATGTGTGAAATTGGCTTTATCTTCAGTGATTTTTTTAAAACATAATTATATAAAAATGTATCAGAGCATGAAATCATTAGTAAATTCTACAGATAACAAATGTTACAGATGTACCAATTATACCAACATGTTCAGCATTAATCAGGTGTTCACTATAATAACAACCTCTGAATCTGACAGCAGGTTTTTGTTTTTTAAGCTGAGAGTAGCATAATATAGGGAAACAGACCCTGATTTCAGGGATGTGTCACTTAATAGGCAGTGTGCTGTAGTTTCAATACAAACAGTGTTTTATCAGCAGGAGATTACCACTACAGGACTAGGTCTCATGTGTAGACCAGTCCAGGTAATCTGTGTAAGCCCACTCACCAATGATTGGCAGCTCACTCACAATGCACAACGTACACAGGAATCTGCCAATCAGTTGGGTCGGCGTGGTTATAGAGCTCAGTTTTCTGATCACCGTTACAACTACACAAGAGAAAACATGGATTTTACCAAAACTGCAGCAAGCAATCCAGTAAGTGATACATTGCTGGAATCAAGTTTTTTTGCCACTACATGATGATGCTATCAGACTATATACTGTAGGAAAAACCTGCTGACAGTTTTTTTTTTAAACAAAGTAGTTCTTCTAATAAAATAAAAATAATGTATACTCACCTCCTGTACTCACGATGCTCCAGTGATGTCAGTGCCAGGTCTCCCGGGGATTGATGACACTGTTATGTCATGTGAGCCCTGCAGCCAATCAGAGGTCAACAATGGGCTGTAGTATGGAAGTAGTGAGAGCGCAGCAACCTAGTAGTAGTGTCTAATTGGCTGAAGGGCTCATGTGATGAAGGAATAATGCTGGTACAGGAGGTGAGTATATGTTACCTTTATTTTAAAAGAGGCACTGATTTATTTAAAAATGGGTGTCTACTTAGTGGACTACCCCTTTAAATGGTAAATTGATCCCAATTGTGGGTTAAAATGTTTAAATGATTTAAACTAATATTCAATTTCCCTTTTTACAAGACATTGAAAGTAAACCAGGCATCCTATTATACAGATTTCTACACAGCTGGTCCTCAGCTGTGATATCTTTTCCTTTGCATATGCTCAGAATTTTCCAGATATTTTCATGAAATTCTACCCATATAAACAGAGAAGGGGGGGGGGGGTGTTAAGCAAGGTGGTGACTTGAACACCATGTTCCTATCATGATTTATTACCAGTGGAAAGCCCAGTAGGAAGGTAGATTGTATAGCAGCAAGCCCAGATGAGGACGCAGTTAGTAGATTAGAGGCTTTCACAATTTTTCATTTCGAAACAAGCACAGCAAAAGTAACAGGTTGAATAATGCATGTTTAGCTGTATTTACATAAGCAACTATCACCGCTGTGTAAATGAGGATGAACAAGTATTACAATAATTGCTCAAATCCGTACAGTTGGAATTATTGTCAGCATCACATCTCTGTTTACATGTGGGAATGTGCTGCCAATCAATTTTTAAGTTGAGAAATGAGAGTTTGCTGGGTCACTGGGTATGTATGGGTTATAATTGGGAATAAACATTCCTAAGAACTTTTATGTTGCCAATCATCAACTTGCCTTTTTAAAGGGGGTATTCTAAAGTGTGACATTTTTCCCTTATTTCAATAACTTCCTGATCGCTGGGAGTTTGATCGCTGTGGCACCCAACAATCCTGAAACTGGGGCTCTGAAGAGCCCTGGCTAAGTGGAGCGGTAGTCAATCATGTGCAATGCTGTTCCATTAATTTTAATAAGAGTGCTGGAGATTGCTGATAGTCGGCACTTCCATTAGAATGAATGAAGCTGTGGTGCATATGATTAACCACCGCTCTTGTAGGAGGTGGAGGTGTTTCTACTCCTTGACACCCCAAATGGTTAAATGTGGTCAAATGTATTTTATGTTGATGTATGTTATCTGAGCGTAAAACCCTCTGGTGTTGCAGTCTAGTCTAGATAGGGTTAACTGTAATGGCCGGCCCAGCTTAGGGAGGAGGAGCTAGAGTTATTGACAAGTTCAGGAAGTGTCAAGGGCAACTGGAGAAAGAATGATGAAGTGACAGCATCGGTCATAGACAATAGGTAGTAGGGACAGCATGAGCCTATTACTCGGGGCAGTGGATTGCCAAAAAACCCTTCCATGCGAGTCCGTCTGAAGCTCAAGATGGACGTCGGGGCCCTTGGGCCTATTATGCCTGTGGAGCTGCAAGGAAAGAAGGACTCAAACCCTCAGAGGCAGAAGGTAATGGAATCCAGGTGCACTGCTAGTGGTAGAGAAGAATTCAAAAAAGTTAGAGGAGTTAGCCAGAGGGATGCTCTATCCATGCTGAGAACTGTGGCTGAAGCTAAGTCTGGTACCTGTGGGAAAGATTTTAACTCATTGGGCCTTGCTCAATATATGCCTGATTGTAATGACCGTAAGCCGCCAAGTAAAAGTTCAACCATTTTTACGAATTCATTGTCCCCTGGATTGTTTGCTGCAAAGTTTCTGGAAGATGAAAACCTGGAGCCAGTGGAGGCCTATGGGCCACAAGTAAGTGTGATGCACCCCACACACAGCAGCACACTGGGATGGGGACACGATTTGTTTGCAGGGTGCAAGAGCATGCAAAAGCAGGAGCTCGCCCATGACTACCTCACTCAGGCACCTTTCACTCCATTCAGATAGGGTTTTCCAAAGCCCCAGTTCTCAGGATTGGTTAGGGCCCCAGTGGTCGGACCCTTAAAAATAGGGAAGTTTCCCCATTTCTCATGGACAGGGAAAAAACTTTCAAGTCTGAGAAAACTCATTTAAGACTAGAGACAGAACAGACTCTAAAAAGGAAGGTTCCCAACCACCTAAGAAGACCAGAGGTACCTTCCCTATTTAATCCATAAATGATGAGCTTGGTATCTGTTCCATGATGGAATTCTGCTTCCTTATATATTTTTGCATGGGATTTTTGTATGACCTGCAGGTATTGCTTTAACTGGTCATGAGTTAGTTACATTCCACAATATGCAGAAATCTAGAAATATCATAACAATGCAAAATTACTTCAAGACATGCCAGAATAAGAAAAACAGCACATTCTAATGATACAGAAAACAAAACAGACTGAAACACTGAAACAAGATAAATCTGGTTAGAACTTCAAATTATATATTATTATCATTAAAAAAATGGCGTGCCAACCATGTTACATTCCATAAAACAGATGTTAGAGACCAAAAACAAACAAGAATGTCCATCCTCTGCAGACTGCCAAAGCATATTTTATCATTTTAAAGTTGTTTAGATTGCTCTCTGGTGTCGTAGGCAGTCATTAATGATTCCCAGTGACTCTTAACGAGGATCTTTCAGCTGTCTAGTCAGTAAATACTTGTAATCATCATCGAAAACTATTCTGTAGATTCTTTCCTTGCAGCTCTGAGTTGTCCCGTTCCGAAGTTTCCCCATTAGAAGCTTAGAAATAAATTGACAGCTTGGTATTACCAGTTGTAGGTCTGTGCCTACACACTGACACTGTCCAATCAGTGCTCCCAGGGTCAGACAGTGCAGAAACATACCGCCAACCGGTAACACCCTCCTGTCAATTTATACATACATTTCTAGGACGAGTTATAAGACTTGTTATAATATGGGGAGTCTAACGATCCTGGAGTATGTGAGAGCGCAGAGGCAAGGGAGGTTCCCTTTAACCATAAGATCATGCAGGGGGCCTCCACGCTGTGCCGCTGCCTCCCCGTCCTCCGTAAGGACAAGTCCGCTTCACATTTGCATTAGGATTCTCTGTCTTAAAACAGACATGTCAGGAGAGGTAACAAATTTTCTTTAAATAATCATAAAAATGCTAGAGAATCTGACTGTTTAGAAAGAATCAATGTTTCCCTGCAATTAAGGCATTATTATTATTATTATTTATTTTATAGTGATCTGCCAGCACCCCGTACATAAATTACATAACAATCATTTGCCAATACAAAGCAAGGTACAAAACAAGTTTAACTAGACACTAAGCGACAGGAACAATGGGACTGGGAATCCTACCCACAAAGGCTTAAGTGTTATGATTTGGTAGCTGAGGAGAGCAGGCAAAAAAGGAAATACACCAGAGAGGTTGGAATCTATGGGATTGCAGTACCCTGACTAACCACCACAATTAAAGGCAGCCGTGGAGCGTACCTACGTTGGTCCTAGACGCCTCGTCACAGCCTGAGAAGCTAACTACACCTAAAGACAGAAAGAGGAAAACTATCTGCCCCGGAGCAGATCCCCAAAGAACATAGAAAGCCCCCAAACATGTAATGGCGGTTAGACAAGAAGAAATACAGACACAGACAGAAAATAGTATGAGCAAACGTTGGGCCCAAACTTCCTAAATAGAAAAGGATAGGAAGGACACTTACTGCAATCCCAAAAAACCCTGAAAAGTACCAACACTACTAATTACAAAAACACCTGAGATCACACGACCTCTACCACCTAAATTAGTTTCTGGTGTAACAAAACTAAACAGCAGCCACTGAAAAAACTGGAAAAGGCAAATAAACAAACAACAGTGGCTGAACTAAACTGAGAGGAGCACAAGCCCCCGAAAGGGGACCCGGCAGACCCCCACAGAAGTGCAGGACAAAATGCAAAAAGCAAGCACAAAAACTAAAAGAAGAAAATGTCTTATCTGTTAGCAGAAGATGCAGGCACGAAACAGCAAGCTACAAAGTGAACAGGAATCAAAGATGAGACCAGAACAATTGATCACCGGCAACCCTGATGGGAGGGAACCTCCCTTATATAAGACCAGTCAGTAACACCTGATCGCCAATCTTCACAATCTTCATTGGATAGTTCAGTACTGTTTGTAACCACCAGAGGGAGCTTCTGCTCAGAATTCATTTCTAGCACATTCACAACAGTACCCCCCCCTTGAGGAGGGGTCACCGAACCCTCATTTGAGCAACCAGGTCGGTCAGGATGAGCTCTGTGATACGCACGGATGAGTCTCCTAGCATGGATGTCCGAAGCAAACACCCAAGAATTGTCCTCCTGACCATAACCTCTCCACTTAACCAAATACTGGAGTTTCCGTCTAGAAAAACGAGAATTCAATATTTTCTCAACCACATACTCCAGATTGCCCTCAACCAAACAGGGTCAGGAGGCACAGCCATAGGAACCACTGGCTCGACAAACCTCTTCAATAAATGTGGAACACGTTATGGATCTTAAATGTCCCTGGAAGAAGTAAACGAAAGGAAACAGGATTAAGAATCTCCATGATCTTATAAGGTCCAATGAACCTAGGCTTAAACTTAGGAGATGCAACTCTCATAGGGATATTTCTCGAGGACAACCAGACCAAGTCCCCCACTTCAAACCGAGGACCATCAGTCCTATGCCGGTTGGCAAATCGCTGGGCCCTCTCCTGAGAGAGGGACAACCTCTCCACTACCTGGTCCCAAATCTGCTGCATACACTCCACAACAGAGTCAACACCTGGACAGACAGAAGCCTCCGTCTGTCCTGAAGAAAATCGAGGGTGAAACCCAAAATTGCAGAAAAATGGAGACATCAAAGTGGCAGAGCTAGCCCTATTATTAAGAGCAAACTCAGCCAAAGGCAAAAAAGAGACCCAGTCATCCTGATCAGCAGACACAAAGCATCTCAGATAAGTCTCCAATGTCTGGTTTGTTCTCTCAGTTTGTCCATTGGTCTGAGGATGAAAAGCCGAGGAGAAAGACAATTGAACACCAAGTTTAGAACAAAAAGTCCTCCAAAATCTGGAAACAAACTGGACTCCTCTGTCAGACACAATGTTCTCAGGAATACCGTGTAACCGAACCACGTGCTGAAGGAACAAAGGCACCAATTCAGAGGAGGAAGGCAACTTAGGTAATGGCACAAGATGTATCATTTTGGAAAACCTATCACAAATCACCCAGATAACGGTCATTCTCTGAGAAACAGGGAGGTCGGAAATGAAATCCATAGAGATATGGGTCCATGGTCTCTTGGGCACAGGCAATTGCATCAACAAACCACTAGAGCGAGAGCAAGGCTTGGAGCGAGAGCAAGTCCCGCAGGACTGCACAAATTCCCTGACGTCACGAGACAAAGTAGGCCACCAAAAGGACCGACTAACCAAGCCCCGGTCCCAAAAAATTTCCCGGGGGTCCCCCGGGGCCAAAGCGGAAAATAATCTCAGACATCACCTCTTTTTCCCCCCGGCGGGGGCAAAAAAATTTTTCCCAAAAAGGGGACGTTTGGGGTTTTTCCCCCCTTTACCCCTTCAGAGCCTCCCCCAAATTGGGCGGATGGCGGAAAGAACTAAAACCCCTTTTTTTAAAAAACGCGGGGTCAAAAACTAGGGGAGTCTGCAAGGAAACTCCTCGAGAGGGCACCCCTTTTTTAAAATTTTTGTGCCGGAAAAAGGGAAAACCCCCAAAAAAAATTTAAAAAGTGTGAAAAAAAAGGGGGCCCCCCCGGCCTGTCGGGGTTAAGTCGTTGGTGTTCCCCAGAAAAAAGATTCTTTGGCCCTGAGGCCCCACCTGTTTTTGGGCTCCCCCCCCCAAATTTTCCCCCTCTTCAAAACCCCCACTTCAGGGGCCCAAAAACCCCCCTTTTCCCACGTAAAATTTTTTTTTAGTTGGAGAAAATTTTCGAGAAAAAAGGCACGGGGGGTTTTTTAAGGTCCCCTGGATCTTTTTGGGGGCAAAAAGGCCCTCCCCATTTCAGAGGCATAAAACCCCCACCTGAAAGGGGAGGGGAAACATGGGGTGGTTAGAACAGGAGCAGGTAAAACGGGGCTTGATTTTCCCGAAAACGCAGGACTGCTCGGGGCCCCCAATTTTACCACACCCAGAACCCTTTTTGGTAAATTTATTTAAAGGGTTTTTAAACAAAACAAGAAATTCCCCAAAAAAATTTCCGAAAAAAAAATTTGGGGAAAAACCCCAAAATCTTTAAAAACCCTTTTTTAAGAAGTAGGTTGGCCCAAAACAAGAGGGCCCGCCCTTTACCGGGTCCATTTCAAAAAAAGAGGGGGGAAAAAAAGCCCCCCAAAAAAGATCCTTTACGCCAAAAAGACACTTTGATCCCTTCACATACAGAGCTTCTTTTTCCCCAAAATCGGGAAAAAACGTTCAAACATGTTTCCTGAGAGCCCCCGTCAGGAAAAAATCCCAAAATTAAAAAAAAAAAAAAAATCAGAAATGTATCCACAAAACCCCAAAAATTTTTCAAAGGGCTGGAACGAAGGGGCCCTTAGTGAGCCCAAAAGGATCCTAGGTATCAAAAAAGCCCCCCCTTGGGGGGGGTTTAAAAGCCCTTTCCATTCATCCCCCGGGTTAATGCGGGAAAAAGGTTTTTGCCCCCCCCCCGGGCAAGCTTGGTAAACCGGTAGCACTTTTACCCCGGGAAAACAGGTCAGAAATCAAGGGGAAGGATATTGAATTTCCAGTGAAATTTTTCAAGGGGGCCCTAAAAAAATTTCACGGGCCCCTTTTGGGAAACCCCCCCTTTTTTGGGCCCCAAAGAAAAAAAGGGAAACCCCCCCGGGGAAAAAGGGTGGGCTTTTAGCCCTTCTCCCCAAAGACCCCCTTTTTAAAAAAACCCCATGCGCATGTTCAGGGACAGAAATTTAAAAAAAAGGGGGCCCCTTTGGGAATTTACTACCGGCACTAAAATTTAAAAGCGCAGTCTTGGGGCCTATGGGGGGGCAAGGATGCAGATTTATTTCGCTAAAAAACTCGAAAAATCAGTCAAAAAGTCGGAAAAACCCCGGCCTGGGGGGAGGCAGAAAAAAAAGGGGGTGTTGGTTTTAAAAACTTTTGGGAGCCCCAAGGGGTTTCAAAACCCCCTTTTTCCCAACCCCAAAAAAGGATTATGAGACTGAACCAAGGAAACCCCTTTCGATAATGTCTGCAGATTATACAAACACCAAAAATTGAAATCCCCTGATGACAGGTTCCCCCTTTAAACACCTGAGTAGAGAACTGGGGTTTTTTCAGCCCAAAGGGGGAGAATCGATCCCCGTGGGGAAAAAGACTTCCCAGGGGTTTAAGGGAACCCCCAAGTTTAGCAAAATCAAAAACCCTCGGTTAAAAAGCTGCTCCCGAATCAAAGAAAGGCCCCCCAAAAATATGGACAGGGAACAAACAGGGTAACAGCAAAAAAAATTTAGTTTTGAACACTACCCCCAAAACAACTGAGCGTGCAAAAGGGCTTCCCCCCAGGGCAACTGAAATGCGGGGAGGCACACCCAGTAGAAACATAAAACCCCCCCGTTTTCGAAACTTGGCTGTGCCCCCGAAGCCACTCTATCACACTGCAGGGGGTTTTTTGGGGTTTACAAGGAACACTATTCCAGCATACCTCTCCCCACCCAAACGTTGTCAATTTGAATCCCCCTAATGACATAGAATCATGAGACCAAGGGACGGGGAAAACCCCCAAAAAATTTCCTTACTTTTTCGACGGGCCCCCCAAAAAGGGGGTGCCAAGCACCCGTCTTTCCCCTTTGGTCGGGGGCTCCCACCTTCGGAATTCTGACGTATAATCACTCCTCAACCCCCTTTTTTTAAAGCCAACAAGGCTTTTTCATTTTTATCAGTGCATTGGGGTATCGACAAAAACCCCCCGAGCCTGAAAAAAGCATCAACTTACCAAAACGGGGCCCCCGGTGGGGGGGAAAAAAGTCCAACCCGAGGTCGCCGCCAGGAGAGAGAGGGAAAAAATTTAAAATGCGTGCTGCTTTCCCCCGGGGGGCTTGATTTTAAAGGGGAAAAA
The DNA here is from genome assembly GCA_033576555.1 of Oophaga sylvatica. Lineage (NCBI taxonomy): Eukaryota > Metazoa > Chordata > Amphibia > Anura > Dendrobatidae > Oophaga > Oophaga sylvatica. The sequence goes on from JARQOD010000008.1 coordinate 42,660,320, forward strand.
AAAAAATTACGTTTTTTTTAAAAAATTCAAAAATTTAGCCGATCCCCTAAAAAAAAATCTGGAGGGGGAACCTAGGTTCCCAAAGGAACCCGCAAGATAAGTAGCAATCCCAAAACTTCAGTGGCAAGCTGATCCCCACGGCCAGAAAAATCCCAAAACCCCCCTTTAGAAAAAAAAAAAAAAATTTTCCCCTCAGCTTTTAGAGAAAAGGGGGAAAAAAAAAAAAAAAAACTCTGACAACTCTGCCCAATTTTTTTTTTAAAAAACTATTTTTCCTTCTTGAGTCCCTACAAATATCATTTTTTTGGGGCCGGGGGGTTTTACTGTTATGTTTTTGGTATGAGGGGAGCGGGGAAAAACGAAATACCCCCCGAGGGTTTGGAAAACTAGGGAATGCGTCCCCTGAAAAACCCCCACAACAAAGGCACCCGTTGGGCGTCCCCTTTTTTCCCCCAAGACGCCTCGTACACCCAAAAAGCTAATACACCTAAAGACAGCAAGGGAAAAATCTCCCCCCAAAAACCCCCCCAAAAAATAAAACCCCCCAAACGTAATGGGGGGTTAGAAAAAAAGGAAATACAGACCGGGACAAAAAATAGTATGAGCAAACGGGGGGCCCCAAAAATTCCAAAAAAAAAAGGATAGGAAGGAACACTGCACCCAAAAAACCTAAAAACCCCCAAAACACTCAAATTACAAAACACCTAAATCACTGCCTCTCCACCTAAATTAGTTTTGGTGTAACAAACAAAACAGCACCACTGAAAAATTAAAAAGGCAAATGAACAAAAAAACAGTGGCTAAACTAAATGAGAGGACACAAGCCCCCAAAGGGGGGGCCCGGGGCGCCCCCACAGAATTTGCGGGAAAAAAATTTGCAAAAGAAAAGCACAAAACAAAAGAAAAAAAAGTCTTATTTTTTAGCAAAAGATGCGGGGCACAAACGGGCCAAGCTACAAAGTAAACCCAAATCAAGATGAGCCCAAACATTGACACCGGAAACCCCCTGAGGGAGGGAACCCCCTTTTTTAAAAAGACCGGGTCGAAAACACCTGACCCCCAATTTCACAATCTTCTTTGGTAGTTCGGTACTTTTTTGTAACCCCCGAGGGGCTTCTGCCAGAATTCTTTTTTTTAGCTTTTTTCCAAAAATTTTTAAAAGGCCCCCCCGTATCACTAGCGGACGCTACCGAGATCGCTGTAAACAGCGATCTCGCGTTTTTTCCCGCTATGTCTGACACTACCCGGAATCGGGCCCTGCTGTGAATCGCGGATGTCAAAAAACCCCTGGCTTTTTTTTTATTTTTTTTTCCCCTCCGCGGGCCCCGCAGCATCGCTGCTTTTTTTGGGACGGGGAGGGGGGCCGCTTTTCCCGGTAACCAAGGTAAACAGGGGGGTTTTCCCGGGCCCCGGGGGTGGCTAAACCCCCCCTGTTCTTGGGGATACCAGCGCCCGTTTGCAGGGGAGCGGGGTAACCAAGGTCCCACGTGGGGTTTTTTCAGGCACGCGCGCCCCCTAAAAACCCGACGTGCCCCCTTGGTTACCAGCTCCCGAAAAGTACCTTTTTTTTCCAGCGTACACTGGGGGGAAATAGGCGACAAAAACCCCCAGTGCCCTTTTCCTGATCGTTTGGCCTGAGTTCCCCGTTTGGCATCAGCGGGGGTAGTGCGAAAACCCCCGCGACCCCAAATCGTTGTCGGGATCGCTGGTGGTCGCTATGTGAGCGGGCCCTTACGGGCCCCCAAAAAGGGATGTACATACCTCATCAGAAGAATACTCAAAAGTCCAAAATTTTTTTTTTTTATTTTTTGTATTCTTTAAAAATTTTTTAAAAATAATAAAAAAAGATTGTTTTAAATAGTGAAGAGCGAGCGGCTCGGAAAAAGGGTTTTTGGCATCCCTTTTGGCTAACCAGTGTCTTGGCCCCGTCCCCAAATTTTTTAGTCCCCGGCTGCATTTTTCATGGCTGTTCAACAAGGGCACTTTGCGGGGGTTTTTTAAAAAACCAGGTACCCCGATGTTTTTTTTTACTGTCAAACAGCCCCGAGAAATGCACCCCCGGGGACTAAAAACAAAATTTTTTCAAGAACGAAAACATCGGTTGCACACGAACATCCCGGGGTAAGCCCCTTATCTGGCACCTTACTCTTAAACTATTTGTAAATAAAGTGTTGAAGGGCCCCAGTTTTTAGCCCAGCATGGTTTTGCAAAATATTGCAAGTTTAGGGAAGTTCAAAAAAAATTTTTTTGGGAAAAAAAAATAAAATTTTGACACTCCACCAGGGGCCCCGGGTTTTTCCCCTTACATAGTTTCCAATTGAAACAAATTTTTTCCACAGTATTCTTTTAAAAAATGAATAATCAGTTCAAGTTAAAATTGTAAAAACAGGGTTTTCTTTACCAAAAACGATTTTTTTTAAAAAGGTTTTTACAGCGCAATTGACTTTCCCGGGAAAAAAAAGGGGAAAAGCAGGGGGGTAAGAGGAGGCTTCTTGTTCTCCACTCCTGCTCCCCCCGCAAAAGGGGTGTCATCACCTTTTTGGGGGAGTGTAGCAGCGCGGGGGGGGAAAAGATTGTCAGGGGTTTTGGGGCAGTCTGATGCCAACATTACACTTTAAAATTCCAAATTTTTTTAAACCCTCTGAAAAAAAAAATTTTAAAAAGGGATTTGGTGGATAAAATGCCCCCAATACTTTGGAGATAAAGGGCTGCTGGGGGGTTTCCCCCAAAGGGGGAAGCGAAGTTGACAGGATTTTCCTTCTGTGTTTTCACTTTAGCACTAGTAGTCATCACCGGGAATTTTAAAACCTTTTTTGGGGCCAATACATAAAACGAATGCTAGTCGCCCCTCAAAAAACTTTGCGTTCGGGAAAAAACCCCCTAAATTCCCCCTTTTTTTTTTTCTTCGGGCATTGTTAAATTTTTTCAATAAGTGGTCTTGTTATTGTATTTCAAAAATTTCCCAAAAAAATTTAAAAAAACCCTTTTCTCTCTGCACCCTCTTTACATCTAAAAAATCAAAAAAAAAACTAAAGTTCTTTTGCTACAATTACTGTATGGATGAGGGGAAAATTTTTAAAAAAGCAAATCAGGGGCTTGTCTTACACTTTTTGTTTTATTGCTCTCGAAAAAATGACAAATTGAGAGCCTCTTTTTTGTTGCTTTGTAATTTTGCGCATCCTATTTTTTTTATCGAAAAAAAGGAATATATTAAAAATTATTTTATATTTTTTTTAAGAAACAATCAATTTTTTTTTTAACGGGCAAAACATGATAAAAAAAAAAAATTTTTTTAAAAAAGGGAAAACATTTAGTTTAAAATAGAAGGATGTTAGTCTTAGATTTTAAAAGGAAATTTTACAATCTGTTATTTCTTTTTAAGGAAGTGTCCCCTCCCCGCATGTTATAATTATTAATGTCCCCGGACAAAACATTTTCAGTTTCAGTCTTCCCTTTTTCCCAAAAAATGGGAAAGCTCAGATTATGAGACAAAACTCACTAGGCCTTTAAAAATTTCATTGGCTTTGAAAACAATCAGAAGACTCTTCAGTAAATTGAAATGGGAAAAAGAAGACCCAATAATGGCCCGGCTTTAAGTTAGAAAAAGTAGAGTGGGGTTTTTAAGAGGAAGCAAGCTAAATCATTTTTTGGGGTTAAAAAAGGGAAAAAAGGGGAAAAAGTTTTTTTTCCCTTCTGGGGTCTGAAAAGGGGGACAGGGAAAAAGAGGAAAGGGCAAGAGGGGGAAATAAAGCCATGCAAAAATTTCACTTAGGGGTTTATTTTTTTCGGGAAAAAAAAAGATAAGGCTTTTGTAATCCAGTCAAAACCCTTTTATCTTAAGAAAAAATGTCAAAAATGGATAAAAACCACACCCTCTGCCCTTTGGGAAAAAGGTTAATTGACCCAAAATGGGAATATGGCCAACAATTTTTAATGGAAAGCCCCCAGATTTTTTTTGAACCCCTTGCCCAGAATAAAAATCCAAAGAGAACCCCGAAGAAAAAAAGGGGGGGCCTTTTTTTCTCTCTTGGAAAGGGGAGACTTGATTTATAAAGAAAATTCTCCTTTGAAAATTTTTCCCCCCCTGTAATTGTCAAAAAACCCCTTGAATAAATGATAACAGTTATATGGTGTCACCCGGGAAATTAAACACTTACTATCTGGTTTGCCACGTTTTAAAGCTGATCATTCGGGGGCAAAAAAAGGGAGGGCACTTGTGTCAATTTTTTATAGGAAAAACCCCTTTGTAGGAAAGGTACCCGATTTCATCTGCACTGAATGGTGGAAAATTTAAAACGCACAGTAGGTTTTTTTAAAAAGTTTTCCCCGGGCCCCCCTTGGGGTTAAAAAAAAGGACTAATAGTTCATTCCCTTTTACACATTTCAAAAAATCAAAGTTTTGGGAAAAAAAAAATTTTTTTTCCCCTGGGTTTTTTTTATTGCAAGCTCATAAAAAGGAAATGAGGGGAAGCGATTTTTTTTGTAAAAAAGGCATTTACCCCAATGCCCCAGTCGGGGAAATTTTTTTCTAAAAATTACCTTTTTAAAATTTTGTAAAAGTTGTGGGGGGCGTTGGGGTTTCCTTTGCTTGCCCGGACATGGCCCCCCTTTCCCCCGGTGACTGTGGGAGGAGGATTTAAAAAACCCTACACGGGGGAAACGTTTGGCCTTCCAAATAAAACTGGTTTCCCCCCGTAAAAGTTGTCTTTTTTTCGTAGATGGAAGGTTTTAAATATAAAAAAAAAAAATAGAGGAGGGTCATTCAAAAATAATGAATACAGGGGTTTTCCTTTTCCCCTTTATAAAAAGTAAAAATTAAACCGGAACCCATTTAAACCGACTTTTAGGGTTTTTTTTTTTTTCCCCCCCACTTTTGTACTCCCCAAAAAGTTCCCCCTACAAAAGTTTTCTTTTCCAAAAAAGTCAAAACCAAACTTGTATATACAATCACAAAAAAAAAAACTGTTTTGGTTTTTAAAAAAAAAAAAAATAAGAAACAAAGAAAAAAAGGGAAAAAAATAACATTAATGAGCAAAAGGTGCCCCCTGCATAGTTGTTAAGTCTAGCTTTAAATTTTCCCCAGTTCCCCTGGGAACCCTTTAACCCGCTAACCTTTTTTTTTAGCATTTTGGGCCCCGAAAAATTTCTAAATACTATTCCAAAAAAGGGAAAATGTTAAGTCACTTTCCCCTCCCAAATTCTTTTAAAAATTTTCTCTCAAAAGGGGGAGGAATGGCGCTGTCCCATAAATATGTAAGAGTTTATTGCAAAACGATGGTCACTATCACCCCTTTCAGTTCTTGTATAGCTATTGGGCAAAGTAATCATAAAGTTTGGGGTTTATACATTGGGGGATTGGGTACCTTTTCCCCATTTGCATCTGCCCAAAAAAAAGAAAAAATTATGAAGTTTTGGGTAAAGGGGCCCCAAATGAAGCAAAAAATTTTTCTCTCGTTTAGGGCTATTTCACTTCCCGTTATTTAAAAGTTTTACTGCCTTTTAAAAATTTTTGAAATTTTTTCCCCCCCCCTCAGGGAAAAAAAGGGTTTTTCAAACAAATGGGGAAAAAATGGTGTTTTTTAGGGGAAAAAAATTGGGGAATTCTGAGTCTAAAAAGGGGGGGACACAAAAAAAAATTTCAAAATGCCCATCATTGGGGAAAAATTTTTCTGTCTTGTCCCTATGTTTTTTAAACAAAAAAAACACATGGCTGACTGAATGGGCCATAATCAAAGGGGCAGAGCCCGGGATGTCTAAATCTTTTACAAGTAATGGTTGTACTAAATAAATTTTTTCAAATTTTATTAACCCCAAAATTCTAAGGGGTTACCTTTTCTCCTCGTACGGTGATTTTAAAAAAATACCCACCTACAAAAAATTAATTAATTTTTTTTTTTAGGAACTTCCTGACGGGCACAAAAAAGGGAATTTAGGGGTGGGGGGGCCCCCAAAGGGATTTTGAATTTGGGAAAAATTTTTTAGAACTGAAGAAAGCTTTGCAATGTCGGACCCCTTTTTAAAATTTTTAAAAGGGGAAACACCCACTTTAATGGGGGAAATCCTGTTAAAAAAAAATTTTTTATAAAAGCCCCCCTCATAAATGGGGTGTAGAAGGGGAAAAGGGGGCTTGGGGGTTAATGTTTTTTGGGGGCAAGTTC
>JARQOD010000008.1:42666577-42704355 GCA_033576555.1 Oophaga sylvatica
TTCTTCCAACTTTTTTATTTTCCGTCAGTATAGCCATATGAAGACATGCTTTTGCAGGATGAGTTGCACTTTTGAATGACACCATTGATTTTACCAAATAGTGTATTGGAAAAAGTGTGGTGAAATTGCAAAAAAAGTGCAATTCAACTATTATTTTTTAGTTTCTTATTTACCATATTCACTTTGTGATGAAACTGACCTGGTAATATGATTCTCCAGTTCAGTCTGAGTATGCACATAGCAAACATGTATAGTTTATTTTTGATTTTAGTGGTGAAAAAAAATTCCGAAATCTGTTCGAAAAAAGTTTTTGCGTTTGTTAACATTTTCCGTGACCCGCAGCGTTTTCATTTTTCGAGATCTGGAGTTGGGTGATGACTTATTTTTTGCGCCCTGAGTGGGGATGTTTTTATTTATACCATATTGGGGTAGATGCAATCTTTTGATCACCTCATATTGCAATTTATTGCAATATTGCATGAGCCAAAAAAAAAACCTAATACTGGGGTTTCGATTTTTATCTCACTATGCCTTTTACGGGTAGGATTAATTTACTTAATATTTTGATAGATCAGGCATTTCTGAACGCGGCATTACCAAATGTGTGTATTTTTTTAATTGTTTTATTTTCAATGGGGCAAAAATGGGGGTGATATGAAGGTTTGTGTTTTTTTTCATATTTTTTCATTTTTTTAAACTTTTGTTTACTTTACATAATAGTTCCCTTAGGACACGTGAAGCAGTGATCATGTGATCACCTGTACTATACATAGCAGGGCTTCAGCTCTTCTATGCATAGCAGAAATCATAATCTCCCTTGTTTACAAGAGATTAACAATGACAGGCACAGGGGTCTTCTGCAGACCCCCAGCTGTCATGACAACCCATCAGTGGCCCCCAATCATATGACCGGGGTGTCCATGGGCAGGATTTGTGATGCGGTTCTGGCTGGCGCATGTTAAATTCCTCTGTCACAGATTGACAGCTGGATTTAACTGTTTAACAGCCGCGGGTGGACCTCCAATCCACTCGCAGCTGTTATAGGCACATGACAGCTGATTAAATCGGCTATTGTGGAGGGAAAGATTTGGGCTCAGATCCGCAGCCTACATCAAAGTTATGGACACAACATATGAAGTAAACATATGTCATATGTCGTGAAGGGGTTAATAAACTTTAGGATTAATATTTTTGGTGGACCATTTGCTGAACTCCATGTGTTTTGTAGGAATTATTATTCTTAGTTTTAGGAGAGTGATATAGTTTGGCCATCTTTTGGCACATTTCTTTCAGATTGTGTTATCAGTCCGGATGATATTGATCATATACCGTACTTCTCTTTTGTTCTTTGGCACTGAGCAAAAATGAGTAACAAAGGATAGGACAAATAAAGTAGAAAGTTGTGGAGCTTATGCACTATGGAATACTTGAGAAGAGTCATATGATAGAAGTTTTAAAGACGTTGCGTCTACAACTCTCTTCAGTTTTCTTTTAGGTTCTTGAGGGAACGTTAAAAAAAATTTCAAAGGTTGAAATTTTCCATGGCGTTAAGTAGAAAAGAAATCAATTCTCACACCGTGAAATAAAAACACCTATACAAACCAAGATAACTGCAAGTCAATATATTCCCGGTACAGAATGTGCACATCTGACACGTACAGTCTCAAAGCTGACCCTTATCCAGTGAAGTGCAGCTTTTACACTATTTCTAAGAACAGATGCTCTGAAGTTGTTGTTTTTTTAAAAGCCAGTTCCTTTTTCAAGGCTAAGCCAAGAGAACCGTACTCCCTTAGGAAGATGAGATGAATAAAGCTGAGACTTATAAACAGACTAAGTTGGCAGATTGTTTTATCATCATGAAAAGATTTCTCTGCAAACATCCTCTAGTAATAGCAAGAGATCCGCTCTAAGAGGAAAACTATTTGTTTGCAAGTAAAGTCCTTGTGTTAAAGGTGAATTTATTTCTGATTATCACATTACAATCTGGTTATCGTTTAGAAGACTCATATTTTCATTTAATTCTCAACAGATGACAATTAAATAAGGACTACGTTTGTGGAGTGAGAGCATTAACGTAAGTGAAAACAGCTGATACCACAGTAGGTTCTTGCAGGTTGTTCTGTATTTCAGCCGTGACAAGACTAAACATTGTACACAACACGAATCATAGTGTGAGATCAGGTAAAATCTTAATATGAGGATAAGCTTGGGAACAATATTACTACACAGTACAATTAAAAAAAGGCTTATGTCTGTAAAGTACAATTGAGGGATAGGAGATGATAAAGGTAATGAGTATACGTATAACCATAATGCATAAACCAATTGGCAAATTTTTCCCACCTGATCTCAAGTGTTGATCAAATGGGTGAGAACTCAGAACAAGAATTTAACACATGTACGTACCGTAAGTATTTGTTATTTATTTTTTTAAATAAGCATCTAAACCCTTTCTGAAACCATTGATGGTTCCTGCTGTGACCAGCTACTAAGGTAGTCTATGCCACAGATTAATGGTTCTCATGGTAAAGAAGGCTTGTCTCCTTTAGAAACTGAACTTTTGCTTTTCGAGGCAATGCCTCTATCTTTTGGTGCATTAGTCTTGTATTAGTCTTCGCCTGATGAAGAGACCTGAGTAGTCTCGAAAGCTTGCAATTTGTTACCATCTTTTCAGTTAGCCATTAAAAGGTATCAACCACTGAGGACTCTTAATTCTAAATATTTTTCTATCTTTTCAGGCACTTTTACATGAAACAGCTTTTGACCATGCCTTGTGTATGGGCCATTTATGTACTTGTACAATTTAATCATGTCTCCCCTTAGGCATCTGTACTCAACAATTAATATGTCTTTCACCTTTCCGCATAATTAAGATCCTCCATGACCCAAAATCAGCTTTGTCACCCTTCTTTGTACCTTTCCTAACGCCGGTGGATCCTTTCTATGAACTGATGCCTGCAAATATTAGTAGTGGGTGCACTGATGCTTTGCAAAATGAGGGTGTTATTTCCTTCTCCTATGAGTTCATGCCTGTTTTTAACACATATAATGTTCATGGAGCAGAGAAGGAAAGAACGTGATAAAGCGACTCTGTAGTTTCGACCGTTCACCGGTCTTATTCAATATGTCGCCTTGTGATGTGTAATACCTGTGTGGTCTTAGAGAGTAGGTATTCTGGGTAGCGCTTCCCGCACTTTGTCCCCTTTAAGTAGTATGCCACAGCTGCATCTGCTCACACTGGCTGGTGTTCTACAAGTACATCCAGATCCTTCTCTACAAGTGACTCTCCTAGTTTTACTCCCATGACAATATAAGATGATTCCATAATATTAGAACCTAGATGCATAACTTTGCATTCATCCACACTGAACTGTACCGAATTTATGCCCAAATACTCAATTTTTCCAAGTCAGCTTGTAAGATCATCAATAGTCTGCACTATAATACATAGCTTGACATTCAGACTACGGTAAGTAAAAAAAGATGGAGACTCCAATACCTAGTTTTTAGATATTTTTGTTTTACTTTTACGATAATGTAGTATTTTTCCAATCACATTACATCTTTTATACTCCATGCATAAACATACAGTACAGACCAAAAGTTTGGACACACCTTCTCATTCAAAGATTTTTCTGTATTTTCATGGCTAGAAAATTGTAGAATCACACTGAAGGCATCAAAACTATGAATTAACACATGTGGAATTATACATTACACTTTACAAAAAAGTGTGAAACAACTGAAAATATGTCTTATATTCTAGGTCTTCAAAGTAGCCACCTTTTGCTTTGATTACTGCTTTGACGCAGAAAAGGTGAACGGATGGACTCTACATGCCTGGTTCCCACCGTGAAGCATGGAGGAGGTGGTGTGATGGTGTGGGGGTGCTTTGCTGGTGACACTGTTGGGGATTTATTCAAAATTGAAGGCATACTGAACCAGCATGGCTACCACAGCATCTTGCAGCAGATGTACTCCATCCGGTTTGCGTTTAGTTGGACCATCATTTATTTTTTAACAGGACAATGACCCCAAACACACCTCCAGGCTGTGTAAGGGCTATTTGACCAAGAAGGAGAGTGTTGGGGTGCTACACCAGATGACCTGGCCTCCACAGTCACCAGACCTGCAACCCAATCGAGATGGTTTGGGGTGAGCTGGACCGCTCACAGCTTCAATTTTGAATAAATTCTCAACAGTGTCACCAGCAAAGCACCCCCACACCATCACACACCTCCTCCATGCTTCACGGTGGGAACAGGCATGTAGAGTACATGCCGTTCACCTTTTCTATGTGCAAAGCAGTAATCAAAGCAAAAGGTGGCTACTTTGAAGAACCTAGAATATAAGACATATTTTCAGTTGTTTCACTCTTTTTTGTAAAGTGTAATGTATAATTCCACATGTATTAATTCATAGTTTTGATGCCTTCAGTGTGATTCTACAATTTTCATAGTCATGAAAATACAGGAAAATATTAGAATGTGAAGGTGTGTCCAAACTTTTGGTCTCTACTGTACCTTCACTGAACCATTTATTTGATTCCTAGATCTAATAACTGGTTGTTTTTTGTGCTCACTACAAGTCACATAGTGGTTAAAATTGAGGATCCCAGAAACTCTCGAGATGTTTTGTTTGAGAGGGTGATTGTATGATCTATCCTGAGCTTAATCTGAAACAGGAACTTTCAAGTTTAATCTGAAGCAGGAACATTTACAGGTTTTACATCCCTTACGAGACTCAAGCACTTGGCTTTTCATGCCACAGTTGTATTACTTTCCTATTTCACATCTGTGACAGTTAAAAGCAATTTGGAGATAATGGGAACAGGTACAGTTCTTCCTTATTTTTGGCACTTCTACTGAAAGCACAATATGTGAAACCTGCAGTTTTAGTACATCATGTCCCGCACACCTGTGCCCAAGCTTAACTCATCCACTAAATATCACATATCTTAAGGCTTCTTGTCCACTTGAGAATATCAGGAAAAATGAAAACCATCCAAAATTCTTCTACTATTTTCCAAGAAAATTCCTTATCACAGCATGTGGATCGCAGCACACTACTTGTCTGTGCTTCTTACTGCCAAAATAATCCATCACCTAATAGAGGCCAAGTCCAGCTACATTGCATTATAGGAGTGGTGTACCGTAATACAATTAATATTATTATATGCAATTGCATAATAATAGTAATTATTAAAACAAAAAATTTATGGGCATATGCACACCCGTGTATTGCTGCTTTGTATATAAACTTCAATGTCTATGGCGCCATAATACAGTACCCAATACAGGACCCTTAGTTGCTGTAGCATAGCAGAATTCCAAAACAATTGACACTCCACTGTAGCGTGGTGCATGAGGTGGGTAAATAGTACAAAATCATAGAAGTCCAGGCACCCTTGAAACTTTATATCCAGGGGTGTAAAGATTGCGGTCGCAGAGGTCGCAACAGCAACTGTGCCCATGCGGGTGAGAAGTTTGAAGACGCCAGTGTAAACTTCAACTGGACGTGCATCCTCTGACAGGGTCTGCTATACACAATGCCTGACAGTCAGAGTGCAACAGCGACATCGGCTTGCACGCTAAAGTCAGCTGCCGGCTTCAGAAGAGGACTCTGCGTGATGGGGGAGCAGAGGGAAGGTGAATCGGTTAATTTATAAGGGACATATACCAGGATGGGGGATATACTGTATACCACGATGTGCCCAGGATGGGGGTCATATATACCAGGAAGCGGCCTAGAATAAGGGACATATGTACCAGGATGGGGCCCAAGATAAGGGACATATATACCAGGATAGGGAAAACATATACCAGGATCAGGAACATATATAACAGGATGGGGAACATGTATATCAGATGGATATAATTATATATATATATATATATATATATATATATATATATATATATATGGATGGGGCCAGGATGCAAAACATATATACCAGGAGGGGGCACATATATATTAGGATGGGCCCAGGATAGGGGACATTGCTACATAATGGGGAGTGTGGGTAACTTGTATGACATTTTAGGATTTATAATGTTACAAGGGCCCAAGGATCTGGGTGTGTGTGAAGGAGGGGGCCAGGTCCAAATTCTGCACCCAGACCCATTGGTCTTTAGTTAAACCCCTCTTACATCTTTATTACATCACACTAATCCAAGTGAATGTTTTACTGGTGTATAAAGCTCGGGATGGACTGAAATCTTAAGTTGGATCAGTGTGATGTAATAAAGATATAAGGTTACACCTCGAGTGCCGTTATGTGTATGCGATCCTGCAATACCTAAAGGGGGTATAATGTATGAAAGACAGGTCCATCTTTACATATATCTATGTTTCACTCTGAAATGGAGTGGTGTTTCAGAGAAAATAATACTTTGACCATGGACCTGGGGACATGGAAACTGAGATGACTAGTTATGGTTGGCATCTTCCTGCCTGACACTGCTTGACTGACAGGTCTTTCCCTATGTGAGTATATGTCAGTCATAGTCAGGAGGGGAGAAAATGGTGGGGACCCATTCTCACTGATTAATGATCTCAGTCTACCAATTCTGGCTCCATGCTCAAAGTAAGTTTTCTCTGAAACTCTGCAGCATTTCAGAGTGGATCATAAATATTTGTGATGATAGAGCCTGTCAGATTCATGTTCTGGGCACCATATATCATCTGACCGGCATGCTTTAATCTAATATCAAAAATATTTGCAAACTTCCCAGAAAGTCTTAATATTTTTTTTGTGCCTACAATTCTCCCCATGGTCACAGATTACAAACAAGACTGTAGCCTGATATCTCAGATATATGTTACCCTATTCAAGTGCTTCTCAAACTTCGAGGGTGCCCTTACCAGTAAGGCACTCCCTAATTGTTGGTAAGATGCAGCTGGGGAGATAGTACTCATTTAGTGCTGCACAGTCCTTTCTATGGCTGCAGCAATAAATAATTGACTAATATGTACTTATTATACTGTTGTATTGGGTTCAAGAGACCAAGAAAGGAAAATTGAGAAATATTTTGAATTTCAGTATTGAATTTCAATATAGATGGTGAGGCCTGGGCATTATTCATCATGGTCTGTGTGGTGAGGTCCGGCCGATATCTTGGTCTGTGTGGTGAGGCCTGGCCATTATCCTGGTCTGTGTGGTGAGGCCTGGTTATTATATTGGCCTGTGTGGTGAGCCTGGTTATTATATTGGTCTGTGTGGTGAGGTTTGGCATTATATTGCTGTGTGTGAGGTTGGGCATTATTTGGCCTGTGTGGTGAGGCTGGGCATTATCTTGGCCTGTGTGGTGAGGCTGGGCATTATCTTGGCCTGTGTGGTGAGGCTGGGTATTATATTGGCCTGTGTGGTGAGGCCTGGTTATTATATTGGCTGTGTGATGAGGTCTGGGCATTATATTGGCCTGTGTGATGAGATCTGGGCATTATATTGACCTGTGTGGTGAGGCTGGGCATTATCTGGCTGTGTGGTGAGGCTGGGCATTATCTTGGCCTGTGTGGTGAGGCCTGGTATTATATTGGCCTGTGTGTGAGGTTGGCATTATATTGGTCTGTGTGGTGAGATCTGGGCTATTATATTGACCTGTGTGGTGAGCCTGTGTATTATATTGGACTGTGTGTGAGGCCTGGTATTATATTGGCCTGTGTGTGAGTCTGGGCATTATATTGGTCTGTGTGGTGAGATCTGGGTATTATATTGGCTGTGTGGTGAGGCTGGGCATTATCTTGGCTGTGTAGTAAGCCTGGTATTATATTGGCTTGTGTGATGGGTGTATTGGCCTGTGGGGAGGTTGATTATATGGCCTGTGTGGTGAGGTCTGGGCATTATATTGACTTGTGTGAGTCTGGATTATTTGGTCTGTGTGGTGAGTCTGGGCATTATATTGCTGTGTGGTGAATTGGGCATTATATTGCTGTGTGTGAGGTCTGAGCATTTATCTGGCTGTGTGGGGTGGATTATAGTCTGGGAGTTATTATTAGTCTGTGTGGTGAGGTCTGGGCATTATATTAGCTGTGTGGTGAGGCTGGGCATTATATTGCTGTGTGGTGAGGTCTGGGCATTATTTAGGTGTGGGTGAGGCTGGGCATTATTGGCCTGTGTGGTGAGGTCTGGGATTATTTGGCTGTGTGGGAGTCTGGGCATTATATGCTGTGTGGTGAGGCTGGGCATTATCTTGGCCTGTGTGGGAGGTCTGGGCATTATATTGGCCTGTGTGGTGAGGTCTGGGCATTATTTGGCCTGTGTGGTGAGGTGGGCTATTATATTGGCTGTGTGTGAGGCCTGGGCATTATTTGGCCTGTGTGGGTGAGGTCTGGGCATTATATTGGCCTGTGTGGTGAGGCCTGGGCATTATTTATCTGGCTGTGTGGTGAGTCTGGGCATTATATTGGTCTGTGTGGTGAGGCCTGGCATTATTTGCCTGTGTGGGAGGTCTGGGCATTATTTGGCCTGTGTGGTGAGGTCTGGGCATTATTTGGCTGTGTGGTGAGGTCTGGGCATTTATATTGGCCTGTGTGGTGAGGTCTGGGTATTATATTGGTCTGTGTGGTGAGGTCTGGCATTATATTAGTCTGTGTGATGAGGCCTGGGGCATTATATTGCCTGTGTGGTGAGGTCTGGGCATTATTTGGCCTGTGTGGTGAGTCTGGGCATTTATTGGCTGTGTGGTGAGGCTGGGTATTATATTGTCTGTGTGTGAGGTCTGGGCATTATATTAGTCTGTGTGGTGAGGTCTGGCATTATATTGGTCTGTGTGGTGAGGTCTGGGCATTATATTGGCCTGTGTGGTGAGGTCTGGATTATTTGGCTGTGTGGTGAAGTCTGGGCATTATATTAGTCTGTGTGGTGAGTCTGGGATTATATTAGTCTGTGTGTGAGGGGCATTATATTAGCTGTGTGGTGAGGTCTGGGCATTATATTGAGCCTGTGTGGTGAGGTTGGGCATTATATTGGCCTGTGGTGAGGCCTGGGTATTATATTGGTCTGTGTGGTGACGTCTGGGCATTATATTAGTCTGTGTGGTGAGGTCTGGGCATTATATTAGTCTGTGTGGTGAGGTCTGGGCATTATATTGGCCTGTGTGGTGAGGTTGGGCATTATATTGGCCTGTGTGGTGAGGTTGGCATTATATTGGCCTGTGTGGTGAGGCTGGGATTATATTGGTCTGTGTGGTGAGTCTGGGCATTATATTAGTCTGTGTGGTGAGGTCTGGGCATTATATTAGCCTGTGTGGTGAGGTCTGGGCATTATATTAGCCTGTGTGGTGAGGCCCAGGTATTATGTTGAGAACAGTCTGGGACGAACTGCCCTATTCAATCTGCGGTCGACTTCTCACATTGCTACTGAATGAGTGCTGTCAGGAAGAGCACCGGCCTTTGAATTCTCCTTGTGCCGTTGAGCTGCAGATCATTAAAGGTAACACTTACCATAGACCTCAACGGTGAAGTAATGTGTCTCTTGGAGAGGATAATGAAGAAGGAAAACCTGCACAGTGTAAATTCCTGCATCATTTTCCTGTACATTTCTAATAACCAAGTGTGTGCTTTTCTGCGTTGGTTTCATAGCAGGTACTGTTCTTTTCTATTGGTTTTCCATCCTTGAACCTGAGAACAGCAGTATAGACAATAATGAGACATTGCGAAGCGTAAGTGATGATAATTTCAGGAAGTTATGTAATAAACTATTTACCCCAAAACATACGGCCCCAAGCAGCTGGCGCTAATTCCTGAGACTTGCTGTTTCATCTCTCAAATGTCTTTCTGTGTTTGCTTTTTAGGATCACAGTTTATCATACTAAATCCTTCCACTTAACATAATTTGGTAGTGTGTATATGTTTCTGCTAACCCTCGGCCAACTCCAAAAGTGATGGAATTGATATAAAAAAAGAGATTCTCTCACTGGCCGAGCAGGCAGTCTATGAGACGCGAGTTATGGGGACGGCTGAGCCTGATGAGGGCTAAGCCTCACACTACCCCCTGCAGTAATTGTGTATGTTCCTCTGGAATACACAGTATTATTGTGTTCCCACTGCTAACCATACAGTATGTAATTACCATAGTATGCCGTATTGCCTTGGGTAGATGATTGCTGCCAGGCTGCGGTATGCACCAGCACTGCCAGACCCCGTCAGGGTCTACGAGCACCTGGAAACAGCATCATGTCTGCCAGTTTGCAGAGCCTGGCACTGAAGTGCTTCACAGAGTGCTGACATTCAGCATCGGAGTGCGATGTATAAGACAAGGGGCCATGAGGGGTAATAAAATGAAAGGTTTAATGCATGCGGCAGAGATCGGACCACTGGCTGACTGACCGCCGCTCTCCTGATCCGAGTGTGACAGCTGATTAGAAGTATATGAAGCTGTCACGCTCCCGTCGGGAGAGCTGCCGGCCAGTCCGTACACTGCAGTGCGATCTCAGTCTGATTTATACAGCCGTCTAACGGCGCCCTTACAGGATTTAAAGAGTAACCAGCGTTTTAATTTTTATTTCATAAATCAATAGCACACAAAAAAAATGTTGTAATATATTTTATCAGATAAATCTACTTCTTTCCCCTCCAGGACTGATCATTCATTCTCAATTAATGGATAAAATCTATATTCAGTGAAGACAAGTTTTCCCATTTCTTAGACAGGAGATGACAGTTTGTGCTTCTAACGTTCTATGGAGGAGGGCGGAGCTAGAGGCTGACAGACATTCTACAGGAATTTCATTTGAAACAAGAGTTACAGTTCTCCATGGAACTTTATGAGCACCAACCGCCCATCTCCTATCTCGGTAATGGGAAAGTCTGTATTCATCGAAGACATAATTTTTGAGAATTTTTTAGAAAGAATGATTAGTCCTGGAGAAGAAAGAAGCAGATTTCTCTAATAAGATATATTACAAAATCTACGCTTCCAAGATGCCCCTTTTATTTTTCTTTGACTGAGCAAGAAGTTAAAGTGCTATATGGCTTTTAGCTATTTTTCATAACACAGAATGTGGCACGGTGACTCACCAGATACTTTGTGGTGGAGGAAATGCTTTAACTCTAACTAACAATTTCAGTTCACTGTCACCATGGAATGCAACTTTATTACTGTGAGTTGGACCATAAATTTTCAGGAAAGGCTTTTCTAAAATAAAAAAAAATAGAAACAAAGAAAAATATTTATACATATTTATATATAATATTAAAAATAAGAGGCACAAAGGAAAAATATATTAAATTATTTGTGGCCCGACACATTATCATAAACTGTTGAGAAATTTGTAGATGATCTAGATATTGTAATTTTCCTTCATAGACTGTCACTTATCAAGTCGCAATTATATATAAAAACTATCCAAATATGTAAGGGGAAGGGTGATGGTGAGTGTGTCTCATCTACCGATGTGCTGTCTAGTGGGCCCTGGTCTCGTCCTTGCCTTGTAACTCCGTGCTCTCTCTACATCTCTGGGTTATGGAGTTGGTGGCAGGAAGAGACAGAGATCCTGATTACAGAAATGTGTCACTAACTGGGCTGCTTGCTGTAGTTTTGATAAAATCACTGTTTTATCATCAGGAGATTATCACTAAGGGACTAGTAAACCTGTTGCCATGTATACTTTCATATTCATGAGCTTGGTATATCTCGCCCCCACACCACTGATTGGAAGCTTTCTGCCTATGCACAGTGTAAACAGAAAGCTGCCAATCAGTGGCGTGGGCGGGGTTATACAGAGCTCGGCATTCAGAGAACTGCTATATCTGCAGCAGATAAAACAAGGATTTGTCAAAAATACAACACACAGCCCTGTAAATGACACATCACGGGAATCAAGGTCTCTGTCCCCTGATTGGTGTTGTTTTTACTTTGATGCTGTTACTGCGCAGTGCATGCGATGTGAGGATTTACAAGTCTTCAGTCACATAGAATGGCTGCAGATTTGGGTTACCCCTTTAATTAAATATTGAAGGTTGTATAATTGATAAAAAAAAATACTTTTGTTGATTTTTTGACTTTTTTTTAACAATATAACTAATTATGAAAATATAGGTAATGCATGTATCTGGTTGTTAGCTACCTATTCTTTAGCTTAAAGGCACAGTCTTTAGGTTTTTGGTAACGAGGTCCACTGCAGGTAGAGTCTAATTACCAAGAGAAGAATTTTAATGCAAGGAAATAACTAAGTGAGAGAATAAAATCTGATTTTCTGAAAACATGATTGTCACTAAACTGTGAGTGTAGAAACCCAGCATGACGGCTGTAGAGTACCAGTCCCAGACTTCACTTTCACATAAACATTTTGGGTGGCAGAGTCAATAGGGCGAGCCATTCCATGTTATTACAGTGATTTTTATCTTTCTTCTACAGAACTACCCTTCTATTTGCTTTATTTTCCTAAATGTATAAAACGGTGGCTGCAGATTCCTTTGGTATCAGTGCGAGGAATGCGGCCGGTCTGATTATTTGGTTTAGGACGGACTGCGGTAGATCAATAATAGAATTCAAAACTGTGTTATTACACATTCTGCTAATGGAGCAACCGCATGGCCCGCTTTCTATATTATCACCGAAAGAAAGGATATAATAATGAATGTTACATTATTTTCTCAAATAATGCCGCGCAATGAATTCCATTTATTAAGGAGCAATGCGATTAGTACTTATACCCTTGTGGAACCATTTTCGGCTTCATGCAAAGCCCCATGGGATCTCAAATATTAAATGGTCTTTGTAGGACAGAATTGTTGGCTTCCGTGCTTACAAGTGAAATACTACACGAAGGGGGCCCTAAAATGTACATGAAAAACATTAGCGTCTTAATTTGTCTTCCCTTATTTTTGCTCAAACTTGGCCAAACACACTAATTTTTCATAAAACCAATTAATATTTCACAACGCCGGTCTTCATGAATCGGGCCGTGGATTTTGAACTGTGCTATATAGACTGTGCTTATAAATATGAGATGCTAAACATACATTTTCATCACAATATATATGGAAATCTTTCACATTATTATTTATTTTTTTGCTAGTTTTTTTTTCATAATATTTTTTTTTTCATACCAATATGATGTATTGCTACATTTTCATTGCTGTTATTCCTATACATACCATAAATAGTTATCGAAATATTTTTGCCCACGTGGGGAAAAAACTTGTTCCTGCAAATGTACTCTCCGCTGTGTTTCTTTGTCACATTTTTAATTTGTAGAAGCCTGTCTCCCACATATCCATTCCCGGTATCAAAATGCGTTTTCGTAGCATCCAAAACCTGAAGGGAATTAATATGTGTAGGTTAATTAATGATTATTTATATCAAAATGACATTATTTTACATCATTAACCATTGTCATACTCTGTACGGCTCTGATGGTTTACATAAGACTTTTCTATGTTTGCTTATGTTTTATAAATAACTGATGAAATAAAATGTTATATGTTTCTATTATTCATTATTATCCATTAGGGAAGACTAGAAGCAATGGGATGAAACTGAATGGGAGGAGACACAGATTAGATATTAGAAAAAACATTTTGACAGTTAGGGTGATCAGTCAGTGGAACAGGCTGGTGAGTTCTCCTTCAATGGAAGTCTTCAACCAGAGGCTGGCTGACATCTGTCTGGGATGATTTAGTGAATCCTGCATTGAGCAGGGGGTTGGACCAGATGGCCCAGGAGGTCCCTTCCAACTCTACCATTCTATGATTCTATGATTCATCAAATATTTTAGAGTAATAGACTTCGTCGACATCTCAGATGTGAATGCATCATCAACTATCTTTTCTTCTAGTTTTATAGGCAGATGTAGCTTTTTGAAGCAGAATAATTAGTCAACTAACCAACCTTTTAACTAGACAATCACGTTTTCCTGTACAGGTTCCTGGGCATGTTATTGCTACCCCTAATCAAGACATGAATTTGTTAGTAGACTGGAGGATGTTTGTTAGCAAGGAGGCCACCAATGAACCCCACAGCAGCAAGGACCGGTTAGTTAAAGGGACACCAAACCAAGAGATGAAGCTTTTAATTAATCCCTGTCCACCAATGACAATTTTAGTTTTTGCCCATGTGTTTTTACTTTCAAAAGCCAAAACAATTTTATTTTTATTTTTTTCACCAAAAATAGCAAGACCATGTTTAAGACTTCTGTCGAAACGCGTAGGTCCTAGTCCTCCCTGTTACACTGCAATATTGCCAAATTGTTTTTGGAGCATTTTTTACATGTCTAATAGATGCTAATTTATTTATATATATACAGTACAGACCAAAAGTTTGGACACACCTTCTCATTCAAAGATTACTCTGTATTTTCATTACTATGAAAATTGTAGAATCACACTGAAGGCATCAAAACTATGAATTAACACATGTGGAATTATACATTACACTTTACAAAAAAGTGTGAAACAACTGAAAATATGTCTTATATTCTAGGTTCTTCAAAGTAGCCACATTTTGCTTTGATTACTGCTTTGCGTGCAGAAAAGGTGAACGGATGGACTCTACATGCCTGGTTCCCACCGTGAAGCATGGAGGAGGTGGTGTGATGGTGTGGGGGTGCTTTGCTGGTGACACTGTTGGGGATTATTCAAAATTGAAGGCATAGTGAACCAGCATGGCTACCACAGCATCTTGCAGCAGCATGCTATTCCATCCGGTTTGCATTTAGTTGGACCATCATTTATTTTTCAACAGGACAATGACCCCAAACACACCTCCAGGCTGTGTAAGGGCTATTTGACCAAGAAGGAGAGTATTGGGGTGCTACGCCAGATGACCTGGCCTCCACAGTCACCAGACCTGAACCCAATCGAGATGGTTTAGGGTGAGCTGGACCGCTCACCGCTTTAATTTTGAACAAATCCCCAACAGTGTCACCAGCAAAGCACCCCCACACCATCACACCACCTCCTCCATGCTTCACGGTGTGAACCAGGCATGTAGAGTCCAGCCGTTCACCTTTTCTGAATGCAAAGCAGTAATCAAAGCAAAATGTGGCTACTTTGAAGAACCTAGAATATAAGACATATTTTCAGTTGTTTCACACTGTTTTGTAAAGTGTAATGTATAATTCCACATGTGTTAATTCATAGTTTTGATGCCTTCAGTGTGATTCTACAATTTTCATAGTCATGAAAATACAGAAGAATCTTTGAATGAGAAGGTGTGTCCAAACTTTTGGTCTGTACTGTATATATATGCATTTATATCTCCGCTGAATCCTTCCTACTTTTGGTGTTCCTGCTGCAGCTGCTCTGGCTTGACTCGTGCAAAGCACTCCATGCTCCACGCCTTAGAACGTGAGCGGACTTTTTGTTTTTTTTCTATGATTTTAAGTTTTTCCATCAACATAGCTTTATGAGGTCTCGTTCTTTTGCAAGAGACTTATAGATTTCAATGACGCTATTCATTTTACCATACAATGTACTAGGAATCAGGAAAAAAAATTCCAAGTGCGGTGAATACAATACAAGTCCACCATTGTTTTTTTTTATAGAGAAACATTATTCTCCAGGCCAGTATGATTATAGCTATATCAGTTTTTTTTTATTTTAAATTTAAGTGGTGAAATTTATAAAAAAAAAATATTAGCAGTTTTCAAGTTTTTCCACAGATTCTGAATGGTACTTAGGTCTGGACTCTGACTGGGCCGCTCACAGGCATGAATCTGCTTTGATCTAAACCATCCATTGTAGCTTTGACAGTATGTTTAGAGTCATTCTCCTGCTGGAAAGTGAACCTACGTTCAAGTCTTATGCAGTCTCTAACAGGTTTTCCTCCAGGATTGCCCTGTATTTAACTTCATCCATCTTCTCATCAACTATTACCAGATTCCCTGTCCCTGCAGCAGAAAAGCGCCCACAGCATGATGCTGACACCACCAAGTTTGACTGTGGGGATGGTGTTTTCAGGGTGATGTGCAGTGTAAGTTTTCCGTAACACATAGTGTTTTGCATTTAACCCAAAAAATTCTACATTGGTCTCATTTAACCAGGGCACCTTCTTCCACATGCTAGCTTTGCTCCCTACATTTTTTTTTGCAAACTACAAACTAGACTTATGGCTTGTTGTCAAGAATTGATTTGTTCTTGCTTCTCTTCCACAGAGGCCAGATTTGTGGAATATACTGATAGTTGTCCTGTGGGCAGATTCTGCCACCTGAGCTGCGGATCTTTGCAGCTCTTCCAGAGTGACCATGGACTTCTTGGTTGCTTGCTTGGCATGTTAGTTTAGAAGGACGGCCATGTCTTGGTAGGTTTGCAGTTGTGCCATATGCCTTCCATATTTGGATGATGAATTAAGCAGTGCTCTGTGAGATGTTCAGAGCTTGGGCTATTTTTTTATAACCTAACTCTTTTTTACTCTTCTCCACAACTTTATCCTTGACCTGTCTGTTGTGCTCCTTGGTTTTCATGATGCTGCTTGATCCCTATTGTTCTCAAACAAACCTCTGAGGACTTCACAGAACAGCTGTAGTTATACTGAGAATAAATTACAGGTGGACTCAATTTACTAATTATGTGACTTTTGGAGGATTTTCTTTAGGGCTATCAGACTACAAGGAGCTGAATACAAACACACATCACAATTTCCAGATTTATATTTTTAAAATATTTAGAAAACCAAGTATTATCTCCTTTACACTTCACAAATACTGGCTACTTCATGTTGGTATGCCACATAAAATCCCAATAAAATACATTTAAGTTTGTGGATCTAATGGGAAAAAATGTTGAAAAGTTCAAGGGATATGAATACTTTTTCAAGGCACTGTATCTATGCACATGTAAACTGTAATACAATGCTACATCACACTTAAAGCTAGATATTGTTAATTGTAACTATAGTCACAAGGAGTTATTTCATGTTTTACCTTTCTGTTGTGCACCCATTCTATGGCCACCCTGGCATTATATGGGACTTCTCCAGTGCAGCTCAAATGAAGCGTTTCTCCAGCCAGCAGAGTGGAACTTTTTGCTTCTACACCGGTAATTTTTGCTTGACTTGTAACTGCAATAAAATATGCAAATTGTTATGAAAGAAAGAGGTGAACTAAGGGAGTCATTAAATAAACTTATTTTCAGCACTTGCTAGGCATGAGTAATAGGAATTATCATGTTTTATACCAGATGATTATCGGAGAGAAATTGGGCATCATGATAATCCATATGAGTGCCTAATTGGATATAATTATTCTTTAGAATAAAGAGGCTGTACAAATAGGATACCCCTGTTCATATACAGTACAGACCAAAAGTTTGGACACACCTTCTCATTCAAAGATTTTTCTGTATTTTCATGACTATGAAAATTGTACATTCACACTGTAGGCATCAAAACTATGAATTAACACATGTGGAGTTATACACTTATTAAACCTGACAGGGCACACCTGTGAAGGGAAAACCATTTCCGGTGACTACCTCATGAAGCTCATCAAGAGAATGCCAAGAGTGTGCAAAGCAGTAATCAAAGCAAAAGGTGGCTACTTTGGAGAACCTAGAATATAAGACATATTTTCAGTTGTTTCACACTTTTTTGTAAAGTGTAATGTATAATTCCACATGTGTTAATTCATAGTTTTGATGCCTTCAGTGTGAATGTACAATTTTCATAGTCATGAAAATACAGAAAAATCTTTGAATGAGAAGATGTGTCCAAACTTTTGGTCTGTACTGTATCTGCCCTTAACAATGATGAATTCTTTCCGCTAACAATGAGGTGATAGAGTCACAGCCTCCACAGCAGTGGTCTCCAACTTTCTGTTGGTCACTGTCAAATATGACACAGAGAGTTTAGCCCTACTGGATAAAGAAATTGAATAATCCTATATGAAGATGGCACAAGTTCTTCATTTATTTTTTATCCAGTTCTCATTTTGGGAGAAAATAGGACACCAAAACTGCCTCAATTCTCAATTAAAATATGAAATTTTCAAAATTACTGCAGTTAAACACCAGTCGCCCATGTCAGAATCACAAAAGTCCAGGGGGCTAATATATTGTATGGGGTTTTAATTGGTCATCAATAATTTTCTTTACCTAACAAAACAGGATGCCGGTTGAAATAGTCAAAGCTCCTCACAACAGTGCCAAGACTATTCACTAAATCTAGGCTTCCTGTAGTGAACCACTGAGGAATGAGATCAACTACTGTCACAATTCTATTTTATGGCTTTAGGACCCTATTTCGCCTCAATATTAATAAGGGTGTTCACTGCATTTCTTTTTAGTATCGTCACAATCAGCAGAAAACAAAGTGTCCCCTGTTGCCTCAAACCCCATTCCCCCCTACACTGATCATCTGTTATTTGTGAGGAAGCCTGGCAATAAAAGTCCAATTTTCCTGCAGCATCCTCACAGGGGAACGTAGTTCATTCAAATCAATGAGTCGTCTAGATAATGAAGCACAGGACTTGTCCTCTGGAATAAAAGACGATATTTTGCTTCTCTTTCTTTTTTTCCCCCTACAGATAAGAATACTAAACAGAGAATCTAATTATCTTAGAATTCTCTAATAAGTTATTTCAGAATGTAGCTCCTAAACCCAACAACCCTGTGAAGTACCAATATGAATTATTGAAATATGCCATTATTATACTCTGTTTTTAGTCTTAGTCCTTTATATGCCTTAATCAAGCATGAGAAGTACAACAGTGGCATGTAAATGTTTGGGCACCCCTGGTCAAAATTACTGTTATTGTGAACAGTTAAGCAAGTTGAAGATGAAATGATCTCTAAAAGGCCTAAAGTTAAAGATGACACATGTCCTTTATATCTTAGACAAAAAAATAGATATATTTTCATTTTAACAATTACAAAAATTAAAATGCAAAAAGTTTGGGCACCCTTGGAGATTTGTGTGTCCAGATAACTTTGACCAAGGTTTCAGACCTTAATTAGCCTGTTAGGGTTATGGCTTGTTCACTATCATCCTTAGGAAAGGCCAGAGGATGCAAATTTCCCAGTTTTATAAAAACCCAGCCTTCTTTAACCTTGTGCCAAAAAACAGCAGCCATGAGTTCTTCAAAGCAGCTGCCTAGCACACTGAAAATTAAAATGGTGGAGGCGCACAAAGCAGGAGAAGGCTATAAGAAGATAGCAAAGCGTTTTCAAGTTGCCCTTTCCTCAGTTTGAAATGTAATTAAGAAATGGCAGGTAACAGGAACAATGGAGGTCAAGATAATGTCTGAAAAGACAAAGCAAAATTTTAGTGAGAGATGCTTGTAGGATTCTTAAAGGCAAATCATAACCCCCACTTGACTGCAGGAGACTTTCAGAAACATTTAGCAGACTCTGGAGTTGTGATACATTGTTCTACTGTTCAGAGATACCTGCACAAATATGGCCTTCATGGAAAAGTCATCAGAAGAAAATATCTCCTGCGTCCTCACCATAAAATTGAGCATCAAAAGTATGCTAAAGAACATCTAAACAAGCCTGATGCATTTTGGAAACAAGTTCTGTGGACCAATGAAGTTAAAATAGAACTCTTTGGCCACAATGATCAAAAGTATGTGTGAAGAAAAAGGGCATGGAGGTGGATCAATCATGCTTTTGGGTTGTGTTGCAGCCAATGGCATGGGAAACATTTCATGGGTAGAGGGAAGAATGGATTCAATAAAATTTCAACAAATTCTTGATGCAAACATAATACCATCTGTAAAAAAGCTGAAGTTGAAAAGAGGATGGCTTCTACAAATGGATAATGATCACAAACACATGTCAATATCCACAATAGACTACCTCAAAAGGTGCAAGCTGAAGGTTTTACAATGGCCCTCACAGTCCTATGATCTGAACATCATTGAAAATCCGTGGCTAGACCTCAAAATAGCAGTGGGTGCAAGGCGCCTCAGGAATCTCACAGAACTAGAAGAATTTTCCAAGAAAAAATGTAAAATATGAAAACATATAAGGATTTTTTTTGTTTTAAATGCAAA
The DNA here is from genome assembly GCA_033576555.1 of Oophaga sylvatica. Taxonomy (NCBI): domain Eukaryota; kingdom Metazoa; phylum Chordata; class Amphibia; order Anura; family Dendrobatidae; genus Oophaga; species Oophaga sylvatica. Next base: position 42,686,512 of record JARQOD010000008.1, read on the forward strand.
GAAAATGTGTCATGTTTAGAGATCATTTCATCTTTAAGTTGCTTAACTGTTCACAATAGCAGTAATTTTGACCAGGGGTGCCCAAACTTTTACATACCACTATATGTATATCTAAATAAAATTGAAAAACAAAATGTGATATAAAGTTTTTTGTTTGTGAGCTTCATGAATTCTACTAACTTATAATTAAATCCCAGGGACTGAGTAATAAGTATCAAGTTCACTCTCTATTTCCTCGCTTGTCATTCATTTTAGTAGGAATTTGGTTACTGAAACTTGATAATTCTCCTGCGCCTGTTTTCTCAACAAATTTAGAAGCATTTATTTAATGCAGGATAGGGCTACAGAAGAGTGGCACGTTGGATAAGTCAGCACAGTCTTTTTTTTCTCTAATATTTCTGTTTTTTTTTTTTTTTTATGTGAATGATCCCAAATCTGCTGCCTTCTGCCAGTGCTCCCTTGTGCTTAATCCCCAACAGAAATTTGGGGTGCTGAACTGTAGGTGACATATGTAGTCTTTATTTGAGTGAGAAGCATGCAAAGAATAATTAAATTCTGTATATTTTTGTTTGAAACCATGTTAACCCGTTAGAGAGTTTGGGCAAAAAAATGACATATTTGACTATTTGTTCCATATGCCGTAAAATTACAGCTGCCAAACCATTAGAAGATATTCCTAGATGTTTTTCCCAACTCTAACTTTAACTAGTATAACATTTGATACAATGATTAACTGTTCTGAAATATAAAGAACAGGAGGCGACACCAACTGGCAACAGCGCCTGATCCTGGAAACACCACCGCTAACATATGTTGAAAGTCTTTTACAAAAGAATTGTTAAGATGCCAGCGATCATAAAGAATTGAGAATAAAATAGATCACGAAAAGCCCCAAAACATTATTTCATGCTTACCTACGTTTTGCTTCCAGAACAGCGAGTAATAACGTTTTCCTTTGACCTCAGTTTCACACGTTACAATTTCTTGAAGGCTGGGGTGGGGAGAATGTATGGTAAAACCGATCCTGGGGTCCCACTCCATTCCATGCTGATCAATTTTAGCTCTATTATAAAACTGAAGGGAAGAATAAAAAAAATTGGATTTTTTTTTGCAAATTACATGTTTATATTATTGGCAAAATGTATATATAGAAATTGAACATGCTACATAAAATTAAAGCTCTTCGAGAGTAATGTGTTTGTGATAAATGTTTCCTAAAATTGTAAAGCCTTTTTAGGCAGAACATAGAAAAGAATACAAACAATTTTTTTTAAAACATTTTAAATGCTTCTCACAAATCTTCACAATCATCATTCCCTTCTTTTTTTCAGTTGCACCATTCTTGTTTTACACTATTAAGCCATGTTGGCAATTTTGTGTATAAAGAGTTATCCTGGTATGCTTGATCATCTTCCATGGTGTTGTGTCGTAAAGTTGTATTCCAACCACCAACATTTTGACCACTGGATAGATGACAAGTTATATATTGTTGGGGTTTCCAGTCACTTTTCTCCATAAGTTTTTGTTTTCCCTACAGTCTCTATGAATTAAAAGTTTTTTAGAAAGTTGATAAACTCTGCCTGAACTCCCATCATTGGAGGACTTAACCAACAATCCTGAGAAAGGACCTATGCAGACCTCCGCATGAATGAAGCAGGTGTCGAGAATGCACACCTCTGCTCCGCTCATTGTTAATGAGACTGCTGGAGATAGCAGAGCGCTGTACTCTATGGCAGTCTGATAGACAATTAATAGAGAGGAGGTCCACAGGATTAAACGCTGTTCCATTCATTCAGATGAGGTTCTGAGGGAAGTCAGAGACTCATTCTTGGGACTGGTGAGGGTCTCAATGATTAGATGTTTTATATTGGATTGGGGATAACTTATACACTTGATTCACACTATCTGAGACAGCTCTTCCATATAATGTGTTCTCTATGAAAGAGCCACTGCCAGACATGTTTAGCAGTGGCTTATCCTTGAGAAAACAAAAGGATCATCTGTTGGGAGATTCCATACATAGACTGTTGGCCAAACCCATTGATCTTAGTGAGTTCAGTTGATGTAAGTCTAGTTTCACACTAGCTTCCGGCAGGGCTGCGGAAGGCTGCGTACTTCCTCCGTTAAGCCCGGCCCACTGCCGCACCTCTTCCTTCAGCGCCGCCTATGTCTGCATGCGTCCTGCATACCCTATCTTTAACATTGGGTACGCAGGCCATGCGGATGTATGCAGATGCGTCCGCATGCATTGTTTTGACGCTGCGCCGGCCGCAACAAAATGCAACATGCATGCAGCATTCGCATACATCACGGCATGGACTGCGTACCCAATGTTAAAGATAGGGTACGCAGGATGCATGCAGACGTAGGCGGAGCTCAACTGAAGAGGTGCGGCAGTGGGCGGGGTTTAACAGAGAAAGTCCACAGCCCTCCGCAGCCCTGCCGAACGCTAGTGTGAAACTACCCTTAGTCTGATGGTATGGTGGCCTTCACACTGTATCCCTTTCAGCAAAGCACTATGTAATCCATTGATAAAGAAAATGGAATACAAATTGCCCATAAATTGGTTTCTTAGTTTATTTATTTTCCTCTGCTTAAATATATATTATCACCATTTTCTACAGTGCGGTAGAAAGTTTATAACCGTGTACATCAGTTCTTGCCCCCAAAGACAGGAGGCAAAATGTCTAAAGAAAAGAGACATAAAGAAAAAACGAATATTCACATATAAAATTATTGTTCATCAGTGGAACAACCATCTGCAAGAAAAAGTAAAGTATCAGGTTACATACATGCTGTCATCTAGTGGACAAAGAATAAGATTTTCACTGGTATAACAAAATGGACACAATAGGACGAAAATAAATGCTCACAGTTTAGGAAATGTTCTTTTCAGTCTGTAGAAATGTGTAACTTGGATGAGGTCTACTGACGTAATCGGCACCACCGGCATCAGACGCTTCCTATTTTCTTTTAATCGGGCTTATAAGTTTTTTTTACGGTGTGTGCCATTTTACTAGATAAAAAACATTGTGATCTGCTGTGTTATTGGTTCTGCAATCGAGCTTCCTAAGACAGATGTGCACAATGTTTTTAGCTTTCATAGTATATGACTTCAAACCATTCTGTCAAGACTACCAGTGAATCTCCACCTTTTACACACCATAAAACCGTCTTTGTTGTCCTTGGTAAGTAATCACAGTGGCGCTTTCAATTTGCATTCTGCTTTTGAGAAATTAAAACTGTTGTTTTGACATACACTCAAGGTTTTTGCCGTTTTGCTTTTTTTTTTAGCTTTTTAAGCGGGTTCCAGTCGGAATCCACTACAAAATATGTTGTGTGCACTTACACTTTAGACAGTTTTTCTAATTCTGCCCAGTTGTCCTTATTTCACATAATGCCCTGTAAAAGTCATGTTTTTTCAATGAGATGGATATCAAACATTCAGAGACTTGTGGGAACAATTGCTGTTTTTGAACACTCCACTATAATGACTTTTTAAGATATAACATAGGTGTTACGGTTGAATGTAGACAATGCTCCCAACTACAGATCCTTCACTCACATATCAAAGCTCTTCCTGAATCCAACATTAATTGGTTCCATATTTCCTTTATCCTGGTCATGTCAATCAGCATAGTTACTTGTGCATGGTACTGAAAGATGGGGAACATATTTATCATTATGCTCATGAAATCATCCAAACCACAAGTCTATTCCCATTAGAGATGTCACTCGTTGCTTGTCGTCACAATCGGCCTCTCTCACCTGACTCATATAATTGTATGGAGTATGCTGTACTTTCATGACTCAACTTCAGCCAACTAAAACATATATCACATTGTCTCTGGGGTTTGTTTTCAGTGATGTAAATTCATAGCCAGTAATTGTAGACTGTCCCAGACCGATAACTACGTTTTGCGCTAAGTGATGATTGGATAAATATCGATGGTGAACGTTTATTTGGATATTTTTATAAAAACAAAGCATTGTTTCGTGATAATGTCAGAAAAACCACAGTGCTCGATATTTGCCCAATAATTAATGATGGCGTTGGTGACAGGACCTTATCTGATTTGTCCTCTTCTGACCATATAACCTAGTAATCTATACTCAGGTTTGGAAGCCAACAATATTCTATGAAGTCCTAGAAGCCTTATTAACCACTTTGTTTGCCAAATTCATCTTTTGAAGTATTACACTAATCTTGCTACAGTTAGGTCCATATATATTTGGACAGAGACATTTGTCTAATTTTGGTTCTAGACATTACCACAATGAATTTTAAACAAAACAATTCAGATGCAGTTGAAGTCCAGACTTTCAGCTTTCATTTGAGGGTATCCACATTAAAATTGGATGAAGGGTTTAGGAGTTTCAGCTCCTTAACATGTGCCACCCTGTTTTTAAAGGGACCAAAAGTAATTGGACAAATGACTCCAAGGCTATTTCATGGACAGGTGTGGGCAATCCCTTTGTTATGTCATTCTCAATTAAGCAGATGAAAGGGCCGGAGTTGATTTGAGGTGTGGTGTTTGCATTTGGAAGGTTTTGCTGTGAAGGAAACATGCGGTCACAGGAGCTCTCCATGCAGGTGAAACAAGCCATCCTTAAGCTGCAAGAACAGAAAAAAACCCATCCAAGAAATTGCTACAACATTAGAAGTGGCAAAATCTACAATTTGGTACATCCTGAGAAAGAAAGAAAGCACTGGTGAACTTATCAATCCAAAAAGACCTGGGAGCCCACGGAAGACAACAGTGGTGGATGAGTGCCGCATACTTTCTTTGGTGAAGAAGAACCCGTTCACAACATCAACTGAAGTCCAGAACAATCTCAGTGAAGTAGGTGTATCTGTCTCTAAGTCAACAGTAAAGAGAAGACTCCATGAAAGTAAATACAAAGGGTTCACATCTAGATGCAAACCATTCATCAATTCCAAAAATAGACAGGCCAGAGTTAAATTTGCTGAAAAACACCTCCAGAAGCCAGCTCAGTTCTGGAAAAGTATTCTATGGACAGATGAGACAAAGATCAACCTGTACCAGAATGATGGGAAGCCAAAAGTTTGGAGAAGAAAGGGAACGGCACATGATCCAAGGCACACCACATCCTCTGTAAAACATGGTGGAGGCAACGTGATGGCATGGGCATGCATGGCTTTCAATGGCACTGGGTCACTTGTTTATTGATGACATAACAGCAGACAAGAGTAGCCGGATGAATTCTGAAGTGTACCGGGATATACTTTCAGCCCAGATTCAGCCAAATGCTGCAAACTTGATTGGACGGCGCTTCATAGTACAGATGGATAATGACCCCAAGCATACAGCCAAAGCTACACAGAAGTTCATGAGTGCAAAAAAGTGGAACATTCTTCAATGGCCAAGTCAATCACCAGATCTTAACCCAATTGAGCATGCATTTCACTTGCTAAAATTCAGACTTAAGAGGGAAAGACCCACAAACAAGCAAATACATATAAAAAACTGACCGGCACATCCAAACTTAGATTCAGTGTGAACAGGTGCTAAACCTAGAGTCACCAACTCATATACATACAAGAAGAAAGTAGCACACTGTAGCGCTATAGCTTGCAAACACGAAATATGAAAATATGAAAATGAATTACATCATTACCTTAGAAATATGAAAATTGAGAAGTCTTAGTGCATAAGATGGCCAAATTATGTGAGCCTGATAGCCACGTCAAGGCTCTTCTCGTATATCAGGTCCTAACTAATGCCTATCCTCGCTTTAGAAAAGTCTGTCTGCATGGAACCTATGAATCCTCTTTTCAGACTAAAATCTACATCTCTGTGGAGGGTGATGAACCTGCTGTAATTAAAAGGCCTGTGACCACCAGGTGGAGTGCTCAGCAGAAGTAAATGAATACATAAAAAAAACTGACCGGCACATCCAAACTTAGATTCAGTGTGAACAGGTGCTAAACCTAGAGTCACCAACTCATATACATACAAGAAGAAAGTAGCACACTGTAGCGCTATAGCTTGCAAACACGAAATATGAAAAATATGAAAAATGAATTACATCATTACCTTAGAAATATGAAAATTGAAAAGTCTTAGCGCATAAGATGGCCAAACAAGCAAGACCTGAAGGCTGCGGCTGTAAAGGCCTGGCAAAGCATTAAGAAGGAGGAAACCCAGCGTTTGGTGATGTCCATGGGTTCCAGACTCAAGGCAGTGATTGCCTCCAAAGGATTCGCCACAAAATATTGAAAATAAAAATATTTTGTTTGGGTTATGTTTATTTGTCCAATTACTTTTGACCTCCTAAAATGTGGAGTGTTTGTAAAGAAATGTGTACAATTCTTACATTTTCTAACACATATTTTTGTTCAACCCTTCAAATTAAACGTTACAATCTGCACTTGAATTCTGTTGTAGAGGTTTCATTTCAAATCCAATGTGGTGGCATGCAGAGCCCAACTCGCGAAAATTGTGTCACTGTCCAAATATTTCTGGCCCTGACTGTATTTATTTGGTATTTCTCAATTACAGCGGACACAGCAGAATATATGCATATTGAGGCCTTAAAAAGGCGCTATCAGCTCTCCCGATATGTCTTTTTTTAGTAGATACTTGTACTCCCTATGACATAATTCTTCAGCAGTCTTACTTAGAACTCCACTTGGTTCTTTATTATTCATCCCGAAAATATATGAATAAATTGACAACTGGCCAATACAATTTGAAAGATCTCAGACAATTATGGCATCTAAAGAACAGGTGTCCCCAACCCCTATATCATAGCTGTTATGAATAGAGAGGTGGTCAAACAATTCATTTTATGAAACTTATGGTTAAAGTCAACAATACATGACCACCTCTCTATTCACGCTCCCACAAGATGGGGCCTAGGGGAACACTCATTCATGGGATTGGTGCAGGTCCCACTTATCAGACTTTTAAGGCATTAAAATATGCCTTCAACGGCATTTACACCTTCAGTTTTGTGTGGTCCCAAAATGACCTGGCGGCCGCTTCTTACATTTACCCATCAAAACAAACATTAAGAAGTCAGAAGGCAAAGCTATCTACAGTACTACTATATACATTAGCATTGTTTACATGATATAAACCACCTGCTATATAACCCATGATATAAGATATAATACATATTATTATATGGTTTATGTATACTGACATCACGTTGACACATGGTAAGGTTTTAATACTAGAGGTTAGGACCATCCCCAATTTGGGTTCACCTTGATGCTAGTGGGATGGCTTTTACGCTTTTTTTGATCAAGAGCTGTGTGTACTAGGTTCGCTGTGTTATTTGTATGCACAATTGCTTTTATTTATTTTCTTACAGCAGGGTATTTCTTCATTTTGTTTCTTTCTTACGTTTTATCTGTTGGATGACCAGTGTGAACATGCTCCTATTTTGCCTTTCAACCAACTTATACTCCAGTTCATTTTGTGTTCGGTAATATTTCACAAATTTGTGGCAATCTTCTTTAACATAAAGCCATGAATTAAAATTATTCTTCTCTAGGCGCTAATAAAACTATTCCCCTGTGATATTTATACAGGTACAGACTGTCAGCTTAATTCTGGACTTTCTATATTTACCGTCGCTGAATACTTCCCTGCCTGGACTTCCTTTATACACAGGAAGCCGACTGAATGTCTCCACATGACTCGATCATTTCCTTTCAAGAAGCAGAATTGCAATTAGGATAAATCTTAGGAGGCAACTAATTTGTAAGGAATAGAGACCATGGCTGTTACTATCAGCAGTGACAAAGAAAATATGAAAACTGATTACACATAAATACTAATTATAACTTTTCAAGGCGACTTTGGATTTCTACGCTTTGGGAAATACGTTGGACTGGAATTTGAGGATTCTTACAATACACATCTTGGTTCCCTTCCACAGACCAGGGCTGCCAACTAGACTTTTGATTTTTGATGAACAGCTAATTAAAAAATCACAAAGACACAATTTTTTTTTATGGACACACTGGAAAACCATAACAAATTATTATGATTATATATCCCTCATGTCTACAATTCTGATATGAAGACATCAGCTGCAATCACTGTACACTGTTAAATTATGATAATTACAATCAAAATAATACTTCTAAGTTTCTTCAGCTTCCAAAAATTCATGGACGCCTTTTATTTTTATTTTTTATGGACAAGGCAAAAACATGCCCTATTTTTACGGACTGTCCAGGAATTTCTGGATGGTTGGCAAACCTGCCACAGACCCAAAAAAAGACTGGAAGGAAAATTATAATGGGCCCTTACAAGCATCTAAGTGTTTATGATGCACGGAATCACATTGCAAAGTGCTCATATTATTGTCCAGCACTTTGGCAGCTCCTTCGGTAACTCTTCTTGTGTTGCATACATGCTGCAACTGCACGTGAGCAAGCAGAAAGCAGTGTAAGGAGTCATTACTGTGATTCCGAGGATGGAATTAATCTTTCTAAGAATTTTATCACTTCTACAACGCAACAGTTCACAAAATTTGTAATCACTCAGCACGAAATTCTTCTCAGGGTGGCTTGCCAATTTCAACAGACTTTGCATAGCAGCCTCCAAGAAACATGCCCAAACTGTAATTAAACAATTTGAAACAGAAACGCAACTTCAAGAGAATGTCACATCGAGAAGAATTATGGTTTGGAAATTATGTCAAAACACAGTCAATGGAGAGAAAGCAAAAGCTCAACAAACTCTAACCTTGTGGCTGCCTCCTGTACAATGCATCACAGATCCTCTGGGGTAGAATAAGTCTACTATCTAGGCATCTGGTGAAGCCATTGAACATTAAGAATAACCCTATTTTCACGTACGTGTTGTAAAATATTTCACCTTAGGACAAACTAAGTGAAGTGCAGTATTACCATAGCCTTACACTTACATCATACATCTATAACTCATCACCAGGCGTTGCCGTCAGTTACATCCAAGACATTGGCTTAGTACATATATAAGTGAGCATGACAGCCTGAAATAATAACTTTCGTGTATGGGCTAAACACACTTTTCCTTTTACTTAAAAGGTGTTGTACCATTTCTTAAAATCTAGGTCCCTAGAGAAAACTACACTTTACTCACCGTCCCCAGGTCCAGTGCTTAGTCTCAGCCGCAGCTTTGCAGTATCTGATATTGGCTGTGGCACTGACGTCATGTCATCAGCAGCTCTGAGCTGGGCACTCTGTCTAAACGGGCAAAGTCACTGAGCTCATTGATTGGCTGCCACGTTGCCGACATGATATTAGTGCCACGGCCAATAGCAGAATTAGGAAAAGTGCTGAACACGGAGATGGTGAGTAAAACATACTTTGCTTTTTTATAACCTAGGGATAAAGTTTTTTTACACTGGGGACATCTCTTTCAAAGTCTTGTGTGCTTAAAATCATACTCCCTTGTTCTTCTGATCACAGCTGTTATCACGTGCTCCATACTGCTGAAATGATAATATGTACATTGACACTGGGGTGGCTCAGTGGTTAGCACTGTTATTTTGCAGCACTGTTGTCCTGGGTTCAAATCCCACAAAGGACAACATCTAGGGGGATGCGGAAACACATGACCAGCCAGCTTTACATGTAAGTGTTGTTTTGGTACTTGCCATTATGATCCACTGCAATTAAGGTTGATGTATTCTCTTTTCTTTTCCATGTATAACTTTTACACTTAAGCTCCATTCAGTACTTGCTTTGGACCAATCTAACTATTATTTGCATACAGTGGGTAAAATAAGTATTTGATACACTGACGATTTTGCAAGTTTTCCCACCTGCAAAGAATGGAGAGGTCTGTAATTTTTATTGTTGGTACAATTCACCTGTGAGAAACAGAATCTACAAATCAGTCATGTCTGGGTCTTCCAGCATGACAATGACCTGAAACACACAGCCAGAGCAACTTAGGAGAGGCTCAGTAAGAAGAATTTCCAAGTCCTGGAGTGCCTAGCCAGTCTCCAGACCTGAACTCAACAGAAAATCTTTGGAGGGAGCAGAAACTCAATGTTGCCAGCAACAGCCCCGAAACCTGAAAGATCTGGAGAAGATCTGTATGGAGGATTGGGTCAAAATCCCTGCTGCAGTGTGTACAAACCTGGTCAAGAACTACAGGAAATGTCTGACCTCTAATTGCAAATAAAGGTTTCTGTGCCAAATATTAAGTTCTGTTTTTCTATTGTATCAAATACTTACTTTATGCAAAAAATGCAAATTAATAAGTAAAAATCTTACAATGTGATTTTCTGGATTATTTTTAAGATTCTGTCTCTCACAGGTGAAGTGTACCTACGATAAAAATTACAGACCTCTCCATTCTTTGTAGGTGGGAAAACTGGCAAAATCAGCAGTGTGCCAGATACTTACTTTCCCCACTGTACTTCACTACACTTCAATTAGATACTTTATCTACACTGTACACAATGTGGATCTATGTACTGTATGTACAGTATACAGTTGTATGAAAAAAGTGTTTGCCCCCTTCCTGACTTCCTATTATTTTGCATGCTTGTCACACTTAAATGTTTGAGATCACCAAACAAATGTGAATATTAGACAAAGATCACACAAGTAAATAAAAAATGTAGTTTTTACATGAAGGTCTTTATTATTAAGGGAAAAAGAAATCCAAACAAAAAGGGTCCTGTGTGAAAAAGTGATTCCCTTCCATTTTTAAAACATAAATTAACTGTGGTTTATCACACCTTTGGGAAATGAGTTCAAATTCCCTAGCCACTCCCAGGCCTGATTACTACCACACCTGTTCTCAATCAAGAAATCACTTAAATTGGACCTGCCTGACAAAATGAAGTAGACCAAAAGGTCCTCAAAAGTTAGACATCATGCAGCGATCCAAACAAATTCTGGAACAAGTGTGAAACAAAGTAATTGAGATCTATCAGTCTGGAAAAAGTTCTAAAGCCATTTCTAAAACTTTGGGACTCCAGCAAACCACAGTGAGACCCATTATTCACAAAAGTTGAAAACACTGAACTGTGGTGAACCTTCCCGGGCGTGGCCGGCCGGCCTGCCGACCAAAATTACGCCAAGAGTGTAATAATGTACAACTGAAATCTATATAACTATTAAGCAAATTGCGAAAAGGCGCTCTTCGGGTGTGTGGGAAACGCAGCCAGCTTTACAGCATCACAGTCCCCTGTACCATTCTCCTATATGTAACATCTATTTATATTTAAATGGATTACACTATGGAAGATTGGTGCATGAGGGGGGAGGGGGAGTTTCTTTGGGGGGTTCCTAATTCAGTGTTGCACCAGTGCAGAGCATTTTTTTTACTGCACTGACACATTGATACTATTGGACTCAAGGGAGTTATATGTGGGGATATTGTACTTAATGTCAGTGATGTGGTTCATCATACAGCAGCCTCAAAGCAGTTTATTGCAACTTCAGTGCAAAGCACTATATATTCTTAAACAAAATTAATACTTTGGAGTGGCCTAGTCAAAGTCCTGACTTTAATCCGATTGACATGCTGTGGCATGACCTTAAAAAGGCGGTTCATGTTCAAGAATCCTCCAATGTGGCTAAATTACAACAATTCTGCAAAGATGAGTGGGCCAAAATTCATTGAAAGCGTTGTAAAAGACTCATTTCCAGTTATCGCAAACTCTCGATTGAAGTTGCTGCTGCTAAGGGTGGCATAACCAGTTATTTGGTTTAAGGGGCAATCACTTTTTCACACAGCGAGCTGTAGGTTTGGATTTCTTTTTCCCTTAATAATAAAGACCTTCATTTATAAACTGCATTTTCTGATTACTTGTGTACTCTTTCTCTAATAATTACATTTGTTCGATGATCTGAAACATTTAAGTGTGACAAACATGCAAAAGAATAGAAAAAGAGGAAGGGGGCAAACACTTTTTCACACAACTGTATATCTATGTATAAATTAAAATCCCATTTTACTTAGTTCTTTACATTGTGTTATTTGTTTTGGAGAATTAGATATTAATATGTATTTAACTTAATAAAATATATTTTTATTCTTTTGACATATCTGGTTTTGCCTCTCTTTCTTTGTTGGATTACACAAGGACAACATCTGCAAAGAGTTTGTATGTTCTCCCCGTGTTTGCATGGGTTTCTTCTGGGTTCTCCGGTTTCCTCCCACACTCCAAGGACATACTGATAGGGAATATAGATTGTGAGCCCCAATGAGGAGAATGATGACGATGTCTGTAAAGTGCTGTGGAAATTAATGGTGCTATATAAGGGAATAAAAAAAAATAGATATGTACCTATCTGTACATGGATTGAATATACGGGAGATGTCTACAGGATTTAACCACCTTCACTGTGATTATAGCTGACACATACATAAACCTCACATCAGGAGCGCCAAAACGTAACAAAATTCAGCAAACAGTAAACTAAATTACTTCTGAGCAAATGAGTAGAGATATAAACATTTCCCATATCTTTACATTGTTTTTTTTCAGTATACACTCATGAATAGAGGTCATTGTTTTTGAATTCCCTGGTAAATCTGTGCAATGGGAGGAAATTTCCTACAATTTCCTGAAGTTGAATGTTCAGTTTGATAGCACAAACCATTGTTTAAACAAGAGAATTCATTCCCAGTGAGAATGTAAAGATATATATTGCTTAGATTGCCTGTAAATGTATATTCCATTAAGGAACGTACACGCGATGGTTCCACGTATAACACAAGAACTTCTGTACATCTCTATTGTAATATTTGTTTCAAATGTTGAACAGACATGTAGATTCCTTCTGGATACCAGACATGGGGTCAGTACTTAGCACAACCATAGAAAATCATATACTTACATAATGCAGAGTGACTTTGAATTTTGGTGAACTCACACGGCAAGGGACAACCAGTTCATTTGCCTTGACATCCATATTTGCAATACCGGGGTATTTGCATTCATTTCTAGGAAGGGCTGATTATTATCTACAAGAAATATAACAGAAAAGATGAAGGTGTTTTCGTCTCATATTTTTAGTTTCTACTTTACAGGACTGAACTTAACAGAAGTTTAAGGAAATTATCCATTCTTTTACAATTGACTGGTTGGATCCAACTCTTGGTTCTTCCGCTGATCAGCTGTTTAAAGGGGCCGAGGCTTTCAGGCTGTGCCATACTTTTCTTAGGGTTAACATTTCTCCTTGCGGGGACTGACATGCCAAGTTGAGGAGGCTTTAAGTCTTGCAATGCTCCTCTGGGAAATATGAAAAACGTCTCTTCAGAGAGGAGGTGGACTAGAACTCTAGTGCTGCCTATTGGCAGTAGCAATTCTAAAAGTCAATATTAACCCTAAAATAAGCCTTGCCATATGACTTAGGATGAAAGCCAAAACCAAAATCTCAATTCTTTACTGTAAGAGCAGTGAGACTATGGAACTCTCTGCCGTCTAATGTTGTAATGAGTGATTCCTTACTAAAATTTAAGAAGGGACTGGATGCCTTTCTTGAAAAGTATAATATTACAGGCTATATTCACTAGTTTCCTAGATACTGCGTTGATCCAGGGAGCTAGTCTGATTGCCGTATGTGGAGTAGGGAAGGATTTTTTTTCCCCAATGTGAAGCTTACTGTTTGCCACTTGGGTTTTTTTTGCCTTCCTCTGGATCAACATGTTAGGGCAGGTTAGGATAGGATATGGGTTGAACTAGATGGACTTAAAGTCTTCCTTCAACCTTAATAACTATGTTACTATGTTACTATGTTACTATGTAATTTGCAGCCAGTGTTTCGGGGTATTGACCTTCATCAGTGCAATGTATGAGATCTGATTTGGCTAGACTTGAGAGACTTGTTAAAGAGTCAATATTGACTTTTAGGATGGCTAGTCCTCGTCCTCTCTGAAGAGACAATTCACATACCTTTCTTAGAAGTGGTGTAAGGTGTTAATACAATGTCCCATACATATTTATTTATTGTCACAATATTTCCTGTTTTGAAACGTGATTTGTTGCTTTCACTTGCTTTATAAAATATGATGTGACTGTATTTGCCATGTTTGCATTTTAAGTTTTTTTTTAATATGACCAAAGTGTGATGTTTGCCTTTAGGTTAGCAAGATAATAATCTAAGACGTACGAGTCAGAGGTGGGCCGCACCAGCGGCACAGAAAGCAGCCCCTACCTTGTCATAACAAACGTTAAATAAATTGTACGTGCCGGCCATTGTGCAAAGATGTTGGAAGGAAACCATGAGAGGAAATAAACAGAACTCAAGTGCTCATCACTATGTTGATATTACCCCCACTGTTGTTTTCTCTGTCCAAACCCCTGTACTATGTGAAACTGTGTTGTTGTTATTATTGTTGTGTAAGTAAAAGACTGTAAATTCACAGACTAGTGCTACATGCAAAGATGTACAGTACAGACCAAAAGTTTGGACACACCTTCTCATTCAAAGATTTTTTTGTATTTTCATGACTATGAAAATTGTAGAATCACACTGAAGGCATCAAAACTATGAATTAACACATGTGGAATTATACATTACACTTTACAAAAAAGTGTGAAACAACTGAAAATATGTCTTATATTCTAGGTTCTTCAAAGTAGCCACCTTTTGCTTTGATTACTGCTTTGCGCGCAGAAAAGGTGAACGGATGGACTCTACATGCCTGGTTCCCACCGTGAAGCATGGAGGAAAGGTGGTGTGATGGTGTGGGGTGCTTTGCTAGTGACACTGTTGGGGATTTATTCAAAATTGAAGGCCTACTGAACCAGCATGGCTACCACAGCATCTTGCAGCAGCATGCTATTCCATCCGGTTTGCGTTTAGTTGGACCATCATTTATTTCTCAACAGGACAATGACCCCAAACACACCTCCAGGCTGTGTAAGGGCTATTTGACCAAGAAGGAGAGTGATGGGGTGCTACGCCAGATGACCTGGCCTCCACAGTCACCATACCTGAACCCAATCGAGATGGTTTGGGGTGAGCTGGACCGCTCCCCGCTTCAATTTTCAATAAATCCCCAAAAGTGTCACCAGCAAAGCACCCCCACACCATCACACCTCCTCCTCCATGCTTCACGGTGGGAACCAGGGCATGTAGAGTCCATCCGTTCACCTTTTCTGCGTGCAAAGCAGTAATCAAAGCAAAAGGTGGCTGCTTTGAAGAACCTAGAATATAAGACATATTTTCAGTTGTTTCACACTTTTTTGTAAAGTGTAATGTATAATTCCACATGTGTTAATTCATAGTTTTGATGCCTTCAGTGTGATTCTACAATTTTCATAGTTATGAAAATACAGAAAAATCTTTGAATGAGAAGGTGTGTCCAAACTTTTGGTCTGTACTGTATGCAAATATTACATTTTCTTGCAATAGTCAAAACAATCAGATCAGTTTCTTCTTTGCTTTTTCTCTTTCTTTCTTTCTTTCTTTCTTTCTTTCTTTCTTTCTTCTCTTTATTTCTTTCATAATGGTATTCATTCATCTTTGAAAGTAAAATTATGTACTGCATTGTTTCAAGGACCCTTAGGGTCTAGACTTTCCAGACCAACAATTGCAGTTTTGTGGATGATTTTTCAAAATCTCATCCAGATGCTGCAGAGAAAATCTGCAATTGAATTGAGCGCTGCACATTTGAAATTCTGGTAGCGGAAAGTTTTTCTCCTTGGTAAATTGTGCTGCGAATACCAACTGTGTGTACATACCCTTAGGACTTTAAACTTTTACATTTTTACAAAAATCAAAATCAATTGAGAGATAATTAAGATTGTCATGGTCATTGATCTGACCCCTTTAACCTGCTCCCTTTTACCATTTTGGGGAAATATATAATAACTAGGCTGTATATTTTAAATGGAAAAAGCACACACAAAATGTCAAGTCCTAAAAATGGAGTCTGACAAAATCACAAGGGACATTACAAGTTTGTTCAAAATGTTTGTTCCTTGGCATTTTGATTGTTATTTGAGGTAGGAAGGTTTTAGGAAGGACTGCAGGAGGGCACCATACATATTGCCCTACGATCCCTTGTCCATCAGAAAAGAGTTGAACAACTCCGGGAGTCAAAGAAAAAGTTAAAGGATAACATCTCATTTAGGATGTCAATCATTAAGTTGTCAAATTGATGGTCGCACCCAGCTTCCAAACTGTTGAAAGAATATAAGGATCTTAGGTAGTAAAGATACATTCCAGGGTCCAAGAACAATGACACTGAGGTCTTCTTCTAGACATGCCTGGAAAATAGGCAATTGTAAGGAGGCCACCTGGAGAGGCCACCAAGGATTAGAATGCAAAACATTGATGCAGAAAGCATGTCTCAAATGTATAAAGTGTGATTTAGTGACCTACTTTATGGGAAAAAGACATCAAGAATGGATTATTTTGGTTTATTAGTAATTTACAATATGAATTACAGATGAGCGGATCAGGCAATAATAAATATTTGAATGTTCACATAAGTTTTCCTGGGAAATTTGTTTAACTGAGAAGTTATTCTCCACAAATTTAATATCCCTCATTATGCTGTGGGGCCTGCTCTAGAGCCCAGAGCATAATAAATGTAATATGTAAAAAAATAAAAAAAATCCTTATTATCACTTCACCACTCACCTCTCCGGCCCCTCCAAGGTTCGCCAATGTCAATCCGGTCCTTGCAACATCATCTGATCCACACCGCTTGTGCAGGAATCCCCAGGCCTCTTATGCTCAGCTGTGACCTCCTGCTTTCCTGAGGCCCGGAAGGGCTCTGCACTAGAGCGCAGAAGTCCATGGTGTCCAATGTGTGCCGTGACCTTCCATAAGCATGCGCAGAACCCTCCGGGCCTTCATGAAACTGGAAGTCCTGTCTCAGGGTGAGAGGACTGGGGATTCCAGGGTGAGCGGCGAGGGATCAGAAGATGTGGCAACAATAGGATAGGTTGAGGCGAGCAGTAAGGTAAGTATAAGGATTTTTTACATTTTATTTAACCTTTTAATGGCCATTTATGGTCCAGAAAAATTGCAGCCAGCAGCCATCATTTTGCTGAAATTGCGTTGAAGCAAATAACAAAAAAAAGTCCACATTTTGATGAATGCAGGTTTTTGTAAAATTCAAATATAATTCAATTTCACTCAAATTTATTCGCTCATCTCTAATATGAATAGCTTCATTTGACTGCTAAAAAGAGGAATTGCATATTTTTTTATTTACTAAATTTTAGATATCGTGCTAAAAAATAAAACATTAAAGCTTGCACAAAATTTACCAAATGATTTTTTTTGTTTCAAAAAATACCCCTTTTAGTTTAGATTTCAATAATTGAATCAGCAAGTCATTTTTTATTTAACGAGTCACAAAAAAGCCTCATTAATAAAAAAATCTGAACCGTAAGTAGTATTTAGGTGAAAGTTATGCAAGTTACAGCTAATCCACACTAATCATAATAAGTAGCAAGCCTTGACCGGTAGATTCCGGAAAAAGATTTTTTTTTTGTATGTGTTTACTGAACAGGGTGCAAAAACTCAATATGTCATTAAAATTTCAACAGGGTGCAAGGAAAACGTGAGCGTTTAAGTCACCCTCCCAAACGTGTGGGTCACAGATCAATGGAAAGAAAAACTTGTCGCAGATCTTGTCCCATGGGTTACCGGGGGGGTGAACCAAAATAAAGCCGATACGGAAATTTTTATGGAAATTTACAGCATTTACTTACAGCAGGGGGACCCCTTTTTTTTTGCCAATGTTATCTCAATTATGAGACACAATTTTTCAAAATATGGGATAATAGGGAAAAACTAGTGTAAGTTTGTTTAAGTCATATTTCAACTAAAGAATGTTGTTTCCTTTTTAAACAAGGCATTTATGTGGGTTAAAGATGATAAATATATAAAAC